>CM043705.1:47946643-49146643 GCA_023935145.1 Bretschneidera sinensis
AGGGGAATGAAATATGGAAGGGGGGAGGTTTCGGTTGATGTTGAATGTAATATATGGAGAATGAGAGTGATGTCTTACTAGATCATGGTGTGAGAAATGGAGAGGGTGGGAGAGCTAGAGAGACAGAGAATTGCGATTGAGTGCAGGGGAGAAAAAATTAAGTAAAAACATTTAAAACCATCACGTGACCTCTCTACCCCGAGTGCACTTGAGCGCATTGTGAAGTGCGCTCGATTGCACTTTTGTGCAAGTGTGGGTGAGGTCCGCTCACGCACTATAGAGCGCAGGGTAAGGGTGCGCTCGAGCACACTATGTGGTGCGCTCGAGCATAAGGCAGCATGTATATCAAAATTAAATCTTACCAGTACTAAGAGGATAAAAGAATAAGCATGAGTTCAGAACAATACAACCATACCGTACTTTAGTGGCCTCAGTACCACTAATCTTAATAGAGACCCTTGAGCTATATGGTTATCAAAATGGGAATTGCTCAAGCGCTCTCTATAGTAGCTTTAGTGCTACTCTCTTTGAAAGGGGCATTAGAGCCCATCTTATGTGGTTCAAGTGCCAGATCAGCTGCAGATTGAACAGTTTGAATTGCTAAGTCCTTGTATCTAGGAGGTATGTTGAGATCAATGTATGGTTTGACTCTGTGTCCATTGACTGTGAATGTCTGATTGCCATTGGAACCATGAATCTCCAAAGCACCATGAGGAAAGACCTTGGTGACCACATAAAAACCAGACCATCGAGACTTTAGCTTGCTTGGGAACAGTCTTAATCTTGAGTTGTAGAACAACACCCTTTGTCCCACATGAAACTCTTTCCTCACTAGTTGTTTGTCATGATAGGCTTTTGTCCTTTCTTTGTAGAGCTTGGATCTCTCATACGCATCATAATTAATTCTTCTAGCTCATTTAAGTGTAGCTTCCTCTTCTCACCCGCTTGTTTCATATCAAAATTGAACTGTTTAATGGCCCAATATGCTCGATGTTCTAGCTCCACTGGCAAATGACATGCTTTACCAAAGACTAAGCGGTATGGGGACATCCCAATTGGTGTCTTGTAAGCTGTCCTATATGCCGATAGAGCATCATTTAGTCGCAAAAACCAATCCTTCCAATTAGGATTCACGGTCCTCTCCAGGATGCTTTTGATTTCTCGGTTACTTATCTCCACTTGGCCACTAGTCTGAGGGTGATATGAAGTGCCAACCATATGGGTGATCCCATATTTTCTAATGAGTGCGGCAAAAGAATGATGATGAAAGTGGCTACCACCATCATTGATGATCGCTCTTAGGGTCCCAAACCGGGTAAAGATGTTATCCTGTAGAAACTTCACAACCACTTTATGATCATTAGTCATTGAGGGGATTGCCTCGACCCATTTAGACACATAATCAACACCCATAAGAATATACAAGTAACCAAAGGAATTAGGGAATGGACCCATGAAATCGATGCCCCATACATGAAAAAGTTCTACTATATGAATATTTTGTATGGGCATTTGATTTCGGGAAGAGATGTTACATGTCCACTAGCATCTATCACATGAGCTGCAAAAGGAGAAGGCATCTTTAAACAGATTAAGTCAATGAAAGCCAGATTGTAATACCTTAAGTGCTGTTCGCTTGGCTCCAAAATATCCTTCACAAGCAAACTGATGGCAATATTGTAATAAGCTTAAATGCTCCTCTTCCGAGACACACCTTCTGATGATTTGATCGGGACAAAATTTGAAGAGGTAGGTGTCATCCTAATAGTAGTGTCTAGACATAGATATCAACCGCTTCTTTCCTTGACTGGTCATACCTAGAGGAAAACCTTAGCAGTTAGATAATTGACAATATCAGCATACCATGGAAGTGTTACCTCTAGTGGTGGATACACCATGCCTAACTCGTTGCTCTCTTAAGGAACAACTCAGCATACACCCATGCTGAATCCCTTAAGAGAGAAAAGAGTTAGAGTATACACCATGCCTAACGCGTTGCATAGGGAGCCCTTAGGTTGGAAACCATTAAATATTCATGATAAGGCTAAAGCATTGACACCTTACTTAGTGGAAAAGTATAATTAGTGGTGGATATCGTAGTCCTATGTTCTCATTATTGTTATTTACTCACAATCAATAGTTATTTCTCTTTTTACCTTGAAGAAACTAATTCTAAAACGAAATTCACCAATCCCTATGGAAATGATCTCGCACTTGCACACTATGTTATCACTGACCTTGTGCACTTGCAAATAAAACTAGGACGGTTATTTGCGTATTTATTAAGGTAGATATCCATCACAACAAGAAGCCTCAAGGAGGTACACAACTTTGATGATGTCATCAGTAACATCTTCAGGTTCTTGCTCAATATCCAAATTTGTGAAGCCATGGGTAAGGGTAGTCTCCAATTGATCAATGTGATGAACCTGAAAAGCTTGCTCAACAAAAGTTGGCATCATATATACATTAAAGCATTCCATATCATCTTGAGGTAGCTTTAATGCATCATATATTTTGAACTTTACTTTCTCACCATTTACCTTCATACTTACTATACCCTTTTTCACAGAAATCTTTGTATCGGCAGTTCTCATGAAAGGTCTTCCTAATATGATGGGCAGAGGCAATGGCATTGGGTATTCTTCCATATCTAACACAATAAAGTCAGCAGGCAAAATAAACTCACCTACCTTTACCAGGACATCCTCAAGAATACCTCTAGGTCGTTTGATGCTTATATCTGCTAACTACAAAGTGATGGAAGTTGGTTGAAGCTCCCTCAAACCTAGGGTTTTGAATACTGTGTATGGTAGCAAATTTACACCCGTTTCCAAATCTAGTAATGCCCGCTCAAACAGCTGGTCACCTATTCTACAGGGAATAGTTAAACTACTCGGATCTTTCAGTTTTGGTGGTAGTTTTCTTAATAGCACAGTACTTACCTCTTTAGTTAAGGCTACCGTCTCATGTTCCTGAAACTTCCTCTTATGAGTGCAAAAATATTTTAAAAACTTAGCATTAGCAGGTATTTGTTGAATTGTATCTAATAAAAGAATGTTTATTTCAACTTTCCGCAAGGTTTCAAAGATATCAAGTAGTTTATTTTCTTTCTTTTGTTTAACTAACCCTTGCGGGAAGGGTGGTGCATTCACCTTCTCCGTCTCACTTACCTTTGATGCCGATGGTTTCTCTATAGATGCATTTACAGACTCATCAGTTCCTATGACCTTACCATTTCTGAGGGTGGTGATAGCCTTCAGTTGTTGGTTTCCCCCAGGGTTAGGTAGTGTTTGAGCCAGAAACTCACCTTGCTTTCTGCCACTTAGTTCTTTAGCCAATTGTCCTATTTGTACCTCTAGCCTTTGAATAGCTTGTTCATGTTTTGCTATGGTTTGTCTTAGTTCAGTCCGAAATTATCTTTCATCTGGCATAAACTAATCTTGTGAAGTCATTAATTGTTGTTGTTGAGTTTCCAATTGCCTCACAAGACTTTCGAGGTCTCTTTGTTTTGGGAGCTGAGTGAGCAGCTGGCTGGGAGTTCTTTTGTTGCCCTTGATGGTTAAGGGCATTCTGATTATTACTCTAGGAGAAATTTGGGTGGTTCTACCATCTAGGATTGTAAGTGTTTACATAAGGCTTGTTCTTAGGCGAATAGTTACTTGGTCCCACATAGTTTGCTTGTTCCGGGTCTGCAAATGAATACAAATGACATGTCTCAGTGTTATGATCATATTGAGAACATATAGCACATACCTGGAGTGGTGTAGCTGGTAGATTAGGTGAGGCATTCTGAGCAATCATGGCTTTAACAAGCAAATCTAGTTTCCTTTCCACAGTAGCTATTTGGGTAGAGGATCCTCCATTTAGGGTTACCTCATACATCCCTTTGCTTTTGGATCTATGTCTACCTAGAGAGGAGAACTGCTGGGTGTGCTCACTTAAGGTCTCGAATAGCTCCATCGCTTCTTCGCTGATTTTCTCCATCAGCACTCCACCACAACCTGAATCCACAATACTTTTATTAGTATCACTTAAACCTTCGTAAAAAGCTTGTACCAGTTCATCCTGAGGTAGATTGTGATGTAGGCATTTGAGTAGTAGCTCGTTGAAATGTCTCCATGCCTCAAAGAATAGGTCTTCATCCTTCTGTTGGAAAGACTGAATCTCCTTCCTCATTTGCCTCATCTTTTGAGCTGAGAAAAACTTTCTTAGGAACTTGCTGGCCAACTCCTCCCAAGTATGTATAGAAACTGCAGGAAATGAATTGTAACACAGTTTAGTATTATCTTTTAAGGAAAAAAGGAAAAGAATTAACCTGATTCTTTCTTGGTCTAGGCCTCGGATGTGCTGGAACTTGCAGAGGTCGAAAAATTCTCGAAGGTGCAAGTGTGGATCCTCATTAGGTGTACCCTTAAAGTGAGTCAATGCACTAAGTATCTGTGGAGATATGTAATAATTGCCTTCCGCCTCAGGTTGATAAGCAATGCATGATGGCTGGTCGATGTTCCTTGGGATGAAGGATTGCTTCATCGGTCTTCTCTTAGGTGGTTGTTGGTTTTCTAGCTGTTCCGCCATTGATGCTTCTTCCTCAAATTCATTTTCTACCTCCTCAGAGTTGTCTTTAAGCCTTCGTTAAATGGTCCGCTCAAGCTCTATATTGAGGGGAAAGAAAGTTGGATGCCTGGATCGAAGCCCTTGCATGAATCAGTGAAAACTGCTTCAGTGCAACAGTTCAATACTGCTGCTCGGGTAGCCTCTGCCTCAAATGTGCTTAATCGCACAAGGTGATGAACTCGATCGCACAGTATTGCGCTCGATGGCACAAGGTGTTGCACTCGATCGCACAAGTTGTTGCACTCGATCGCAGTGTCACAGAGAGCTTATGCTATAGTGCCTGAAATAGAAACGAAAAGAAAATAGATTAGGTTTTTGATGAGGCAAAATAAAAGTGAAAAATATAAACTTTAAATTTTTAGATTTTTGATAAAATAAAACAGAATAAAATAAACTAAAAATGATTAAATTAAATGAAAATAATTCTAAAAGGAAACTTAGCGCAATTCCTAGCAACGGCGCCAAAAACTTCTTGTGCAAATATCAACCTAAATTAATAAGCAAATAATCGAACTTGTTTTACTTGCAAATGCACTCGGTCATCCAAATTGATCTAACTAACTAATCTATACCACATGCACACGTTGATCAAACACACACGTATGAGGAATTCAATAAAACAGACATTAATCAATTAAAGCACCATAACATGGCCATTTGCAAAGGCATTCAATAATTATATAAATGGAAAAGCATAATTAGGGCTTCAATCAAGCCCTATTAAGGAGTTAGTTACACATAATGTCTATAATAAACATCATCATAACATAAACTAAATAGAAAAATAAAACCCGAAGAATACTGTGGATACGAGTCGTCAATTCCTCTCCAAAGCTTACAACTTGAAAGTCAAAATCAAAGTATGTTTTCTATGTTTTACAAGCCTATATATAGGGTTCTAAGGGTGCCTCGAAACCTTAATTTCCAAAATAAGACCCGAAGACATCTTTCCAAAACTGGCTCTGCCGCCTCTCTGTGCGTATGCACTTGATCGCGTGCTTCTGTGCTCGAGCCCTCTAGGTGTGCGCTCGATCACATATGGCTTGCGCTCGATCGCACTTAGTAGGTTCTAGATCTTATGTTTTCTTCCTTAGAACACCAAAATGTTATCTTTTCTTCAAAAACCTATAAAAAGCACAGAAAACACAAAAATGAAGTAGAATATACTAAAATACATAAATAAAGAGCTTAACAACTGTAAATTAAGGGGCTTAAATATGAATATTGAAGCACTTATCAAGAGGCAAATCTAAACGGTATGCTACGGGCCCAATTCTCTCAATCACCTCATATGGCCCCACGAATCTCGGGCTCAACTTGCCCTTCTTTTTAAATCTCAACACTCCCTTCCACGGAGATATCTTTAAAAATACCCAATCACCAACTTGGAACTTGAGAGGTCGTATTCTTTTATCAACATATCCCTTCTATCTGTTCTGGGCTGCTATGAGGTTTTCCCTAACCAGTTTGATCCTCTCGGTTGTCAAGTCTATCATTTATGGGCCATATATCTTTCGCTCTCCAACTTCTTCCCAGCATATAGGAGTTCTACACCTTCTATCGTATAAAGCCTCAAAGGGTGACATCCCAATACTAGTTTGATGCTGATTATTGTATGCAAACTCGATCAAAGGCAAATAAGCATCCCAGCTCACTGAGAAACTTAATACACTTGCTCTCAGCATATCTTCTAATATTATGATGATTCTCTCCGTCTACCCATCAATTTGTGGATGAAAGGTTGTACTAAACAGTAATTGTGTACCCATAGCTTCTTGGAAACCCCTCCAAAATCTAGAGGCAAATCTAGAATCTCTATCTGAACCAATGCTCAAGGGTACTCCATGTAATTTTACTATCTCAGCTACATACAATTCAGCCAACTTTTCTGGACTCCAAGTAGTTTTAGTAGGAAAAAAATGTGAAGACTTAGAAAATCTATCCACTATAACCCACACGGCGTCATGCCCTCTCTGGGTATGGGGAAAACCAGAGACAAAATTCATACTTACATTTTCCCATGGCCACTCAGGTATTAGAAGAGGTTGTAATAAACCTGCTGGATGTCTATTCTCAAACTTTACCTGTTGACAAGTCAAATATCTAGCAATATATTTTGTTACATCCTTCTTTATCCCTGACCACCAATAATTCTGTTTCAATCCCCTGTACATCTTATTATTACCTGGGTGCATGGAATATACAAAATCATGAGCTTCCCTTAGTATCTCCTTCCTCATCTCCACATCATTGGGAACACAAACTCTCCCCAATACTACCATGCCATCTTCTCTAATTCTAAACTCAGTTGACTTCCCACTCAACACTTCCCGCCTAATCTTCTTTATCCCTTCATCTCTACCTTGCATCTGTAATAAATGATCAATAATAGGAGATTTTATCATCATATTTGCCATCAATACTCCTCTATCATCGACACTCAACTGCATCCTTATGCTTCTTAATTCTATCATCAGGCTAGTATTATGACTTCCTATAGCAGCTAATCTCCCTGTAGTCTTTCTACTCAATGCATCAGCTACTACATTAAACTTTCCTGGATGATAGTGAATCGTACAGTCATAATCACAAATGAACTCCATCCACCTCCTCTGCCTCAAATTCAACTCCTTCTGGGTCGATAAATGCATCAAGCTTTTATGATCCGTAAAAATCTCACAATTGGCTCCATATAGATGATGTCTCTAAATCTTTAAAGCAAAAACTATGACAGCCAATCCTAAATCATGGGTCAGGTAATTCCTCTTATGGTTCTTTAGTTGCCTAGATGCATAAGCTATAACTCTCCCATGTTTCATCAACACACATCCCAACCCTTGATATGACACATCACTATAGACTACAAATCCTTCATCACCAGAAGGAAGTACTAACACCGGGGCAGTAGTCAGTTTCTCTTTCAACAGCTGGAAACTTCTCACACATTCCTTTGACCACCTAAACTTCACATCCTTCCTGGTCAATTTAGTCAAAGGTCTAGCAATTATAGAAAATTTTTGGATAAATCTTCTATAATAACCAGCCAACCCCAAAAAACTTCTAATTTCAGTTACACTTATGGGTCTTTCCCAATTCAACACTACTTCCACTTTCTATGGGTCAATGATAGGTGCTTAAATATTCATATTTAAGCCCCCTTATTTACGTTTGTTAAGTCCTTAGTTATGTTAATTTGGTCCATTTTACTTCATTTCTGTGTTTCACATGTTTTTATAGGGTCTTGGAGAAAAAGAAGCATTTTTGGCACCTAAAGGAAGAAATCTGGAAATCCTGGAACAGCTACTGGCAAAAGTGCGATCGAACACAATATTGGGTGCGATCGAGCGCATAAGCACTCGTGCACACACAAGAAGGATCGAGCGCAGCCTTGCGATTGAGCGCACATATACAGGCGTGAACAGTAAAACGGCAGAACCAGTTTTGGAAATAGATGAGGTTTTACGATTTAGGAAGTTTAGGGTTTCCTTAGTCTTCTAGGGTTACTCAACCCCTATAAATACACCTGTAAACACACACAAAAGACATCACTTCTTTTATCTTTTGCTTAGCTCGGAATTGTAAGCTTTGGAGAGGATTGACAACCCGTCTCCACAGTATTCTTCGGGTTTTATAGTTTATGTTTAGTTTATGCTATGATGTTTATCTTAGACAGCATGTGTAACTAACTCTTTATAGGGCTCGATTGAAGCCCTAGTTATGCTTTCCCATATATACATTCATTGATTATCTTTGCAATAGCCTTGATTATGATGCTTAACTTGATTAATGCCTGTGTTTATTTAAATTCCTCATATGTATATGTCTGATCAATATGTGTATGTGGTATGGACTTGTTAGTTAGATCAATTTGGATGACCGAGTCTTGGGTCTAACATTAGTAACAAAAGATATCCACATCGGATTCTTGGGTTAATCAACATGGGAAACCGGGAGTAGATACCATGCCCTAGGTCTCATGTGGTTGTCGATTTCCATAAATCTTATGTTTTTTTAAGGAACAACTCAGTAGATACCATGCTGAATCCCTTAAGAAAGAAAAGAGTTAGAGTAGATACCATACCTAACTCGGTGCTTAGAGAAATCAATAGCTTAAGGAGTAGATACCATGCCTTTAAATTGACAACCATTAGGTATTCATAGGAAGGCTAGTGCATTGACCACTCATTGGGAAAGTATGACTAGTGGTGGATATTAAAGCCCTATGTCTCATTATTATTAATTCATATTCAACAGTTATTTTAATCTTCTTTTATTAAGAAACTGATTCTAAAACGAAATTCACCAATCCCTGTGGAAATAATCTCGCACTTGCACACTATGCTACCATTGACCTCGTGCATTTGCAAGTAAAACTGTACGATTATTTACTTATTTATTTAGGTAGATGAGCGCGAAACAAGTTTTTGGCGCCGTTGTTGGGGATTGCGCTAAATTTCCTTTTAGAATTACTTTCGTTTAGTTTAATCATCATTATTCTATTTTACTTTAATTTTTTTAAAAAAATTTAGTTTTTGTTTTTCACCTTTATTTTTATTTTCATCAAACCCTAATTAATTTCCTTTCTGTTTCAGGCACATCAAACCCTAATCGCACTTTCTATGATACTTGCAATCGATCGCACCCTCTAGTGCGATCGAACGCAATTAGGGCAGAGAGTTACCCGAGCAGCAGAGTTGAGCTGTTGTACTGAAGCTGGTTTACCTGATTTATGCACGGACTTCGATCCCGAGCTTGAGCGGACCATCTGACAAAGGCTTAGGAACAACTTCGAGGAGAACAAAGAAGAATTCGAGAACAAAGCACCAATGGCTGAATTGCTCGAAAACCAGCAACCACCTGCATGAGTACCGATGAAGCAATCCTTCATCCCATGGAACCTTGATCAACCATCATGTATTGCATATCAACCTAAGGCAGCAGGAAACTATTACATATCTTCGCAAATATTGAATGCATTGACTCACTTTAGGGGTACGCCTAATAAGGATCCACACTTGCACCTTCGAGAGTTATTCGACCTTTGCAAGTTCCAGCACATCCAAGACATAGACCAAAAAGGAATAAGGTTAATTCTATTCCCTTTTTCCTTAAAAGATAATGCTAAATTATGGTATAATTCTTTGCCTGCAGTTTCTATCCACACTTAGGAGGAGTTGGCTAGCAAATTCCTAAGGAAGTTTTTCCCAGCCCAGAAGACAAGGCAAATGAGGAAGAAAATTCAGTCCTTCCAATAAAAGGATGGGGACCTATTCTTCGAAGTGTGGGGACACTTCGACGAGCTGTTACTCAAATGCCCCATTACAACCTACCTCAAGATGAACTGGTACAATCTTTTTATGAATGTTTGAGTGATACTAACAAAAGTATTGTTGATTCAGGTTGTGGAGGAGTGCTGATGGAGAAAAGTAGCGAAGAAGCTATAGAGCTCTTCGAAACCCTAAGCGAACACACTCAGTAGTTCTCCTCTCGAGGTAGACATATAACCAAGAGTAAAGGTATGTATGAGGTAAATTTAAATGGAGGATCTTCTCCTCAAATAGTTGCTGTGGAGAGGAAACTAGACCTGTTGGTTAAAGCTATGGCTGCTCAGAATGCCTTACCTAACCCACTAGCTACACCACTCCAGGTATGTGCTATTTGCTCCCAATTTGATCATAACACTGATATAGGTCCCTTGTATTCATCTACAGATCATGAACAAGTCAACTTTGTGGGACCAAATAATTATCCGCCAAAGAACAATCCTTATGCAAATACCTACAACCCTGGATGGCGGAATCACCCAAACTTTTCATGGAGTAACAATCAAAATAGTCAAAGACAACAAAGAAACTTCCAACCAGTAGCTCAATTTGTTCCCGAACCAAAGAAGAACGACCTCGAAAGTCTTGTGAGGCAATTGGCATCTTAGCAACAATAATTAATGACCTCACAAGAACAGTTCATGGAAAAAATGAGGAAATTTTAGACTAAAATGAGACAAACCACAGTGAAACATGATCAAGCTATTCAAGGATTAGAGGTACAAATGGGGCAATTGGCCAAGGAACTGAGCAGTAGAAAGCAAGATGAGCTTCTAGCCCAACCAATACCTAATCCAAGAGGACATCAGCAACTGAATGTTGTGACAACTTTAAGAAATGGTAAGATCATAGGAGCTGATGAGCCTGCAAAAGCATCTCCAAATAAATCATCCACACCCAAGGTAAGTACAATGGAGAAGTGGAATGCACCAACTTTTCCTCAAAAGTTAGTAAAGCCAAAGCAAGAAAATAAATTGCTTGATATTTTTGAAACTTTGAGAAAGGTAAAGATTAATATTCCTTTGTTAGATGCCATTAAACAAATTCCTGCATATGCTAAATTTCTGAAAGATTATTGCACTAACAAAATGAAGTTTCAGGAACATGAGACAATAGCCTTGACTGAAGAGGTAAGTGTTGTACTATTAAGAAAACTACCACCAAAACTAACAGATCCGAGTAGTTTCACCATTCCTTGCAGGCTAGGTGACCAGCTATTTGAGCATGCACTATTGGATCTAGGAACAAGTGTCAATCTGTTGCCATACAGTGTATTCGAGACACTAGGTTTGGGGGATCTCCAACCGACCTCCATCACTCTGTAATTGGCTGACAGAAGCATCAAACGACCAAGAGGTATCCTCGAGGATGTTTTGGTAAGAGTAGGTAAATTTATTTTACTCGCTGATTTTATCGTCTTAGAAATGGAAGAATGCCATATGCCATTACCCCTCCCCATCATTTTGGGAAGACCCTTTATGATAACTACTGATACCAAAATTAATGTAAAAAGGGGCATCGTCACGATGACAGTAAATGATGAGGAAATGGAATTCCAAATAATTAATACATTAAAATCAACCAAAAATGATAATGCATACTCTAACGTAAGGTTGATGCAAGATGTTGTTGAGAAAGTTTCTCAGGTCCATCACACTGTTCCATCGGAGACCATCCCCAACCATGAGGATACAAGATTAGACATTAGGCCAGAGGATGACAATGTGATTAAAGACATCAATCGAACTATGCACCCCATCAAGAACACATCACAGCCTCCAAGTAAGTATAATCCTCGAGTTGAAGATACTGGACTTACTAATACTGTTTTTCCTTATTTTATTAACCAAGCACCAAGATTGAAGATGCAGCAACTGTCGAGGGCACTTGAACCACCTGATGTGGGCTATAAGCGCCCCCTTCAACGGGAGTAGCACTGTATCACAAGAGTACATGAGCAATTCATATTCGATTACCCTTACAGCTCAAGCACCTCTACTGAGGTTAGTGGCACTGAGGCCACTAACGCACGGTAAGGTTGTACTGTTCTCACTTTATCATCCCAGTCCTGGTAAGTTTCTATTTTCTTTCATGCATACTGCTTGCGATCAAGCGCACCATTCAGTGTGCTAGAGCGCACTCGTGGCAGATAGTCACGTAAAAAACTTAAAAACTTCACTCTTCTCACTTACTCACTCACTCACCCACTCTTCACATCTCACTCCAATCCTCTCACTCGCACTCTACCGTTTGCAAACAACCACTCTCACACTCTCAACTCCAACATCACCTCGCCCCATCACCACCATCACTAAACATCACCACTAACCACCATCACCACCACCCAGCACCGCCACATCCCCCTCCCCATTACACATCCCCTCCATACACAAGGTATCCATTTTGTTCACACACACGGATTTTAATGTTTTATTTACACTTTCAGTTATATATATATGTTACCTTGTGTATGATTGGGTGCTCTTATGTTTACAGGAAGTTAGGAACAAACTCGAATCCACAAGACCATAGCTTGGTCTTTCGTCGCCCACAAGCTATTTGAGAAAAAGACTGACCATGCACGATCGAGCGCACGGCATTTGCGATCGAACGCATAGTCCCGTGTGTGATCGAGTGCACATATTCGTGATCGATCACAAATTTGATAGAAACTAAGATCGACATGTCAAAACAAACTGCTTCCATCTCCCGTGCCTCGAGCAGCCGTGCCTAGTCATCCCAGCCAAACATCGAGCAGAGAGAACTTTTATTCGAGACCACTTTTGCTATGGATGAAGTTTTCAAGAAATTTGATGCCATTCAATGGGCGGTCCAAGCTTTTAAACACCGGGGGTTGAAGAGGCTTTTTAAACTAGTCCGCTAGACTACTTACACCCAGCTGGTAGTCCAATTCTATGAGAACCTGTCTTTTGACTGCAGTAGATCGAGAGTATTGACTTCCTCAGTCCAGGGCACATCCATCGAGGAGACTAGTGCCGACATAGCCGCTGCTCTTCATTGCTGTGATGAGGCCCCTCTGTAGGGCACCGATATCGAGGAGCAGTCGGATTCTTTTAACCTGTCCACGATTATTGAGGATATGTGCGCTGGTCAGTACGCCGACAGATGTTGTGAGTTTTAAATTACTCGCAAGCGCACGAGTCGTTTGCAATATAGTGTTGTGAAAGTGTGAGGTCTAATCCACAAGGAATTACGTTGTGAAAATATAATTTTATCTAAACTAAACTTATCTTAACCTAGTTCCGAGTTTTGAATTATATGTTGCAAAACAAATAAAAACTAAACTAAATTGATTTAAAACTAATAATAAAGACACTAAGGTTTCTGAATCCACCCCACCAAAGTTAAGCGTATATCTTTATGTTCTAAAAATAGCCTATCAAAACATTCCATGAATCCAACTTAAAACAAAAAACAACAAATATCCCAATTAAACCAAAAGCATCCAATGTATCCGCTTTTAACAAATCACAAAGGAAATCCAATTTAATCAAAAACAATTTGATGTATCCATCAGATGAAACACACGGAATATCCAACAAAAAAACTTAAACGCAATTAATCATAAGATTTTACTCAAATAATTGACAGAACATTTATACCAAAAAAAATCTGAATTATATAAACAAATCTGAAACTATTATACCAAACAACGGCGAGGCTTCATCTTTAACCTTAGTTGAAGATTTTAGCCACTCATAATCATGAAACTAGAGTTCATAATAAAAGTGCTAAACATTAAACTAAAAAAAAGCAGTAAATTAAAACTAACTATACATGGGAGAAATTTCACTCGCTGTTGGGCAGCGCTTCCCCTCGTGGTAGCAAAGCCTTTGGAGATCCACTAAAATGCTAGTAGAAGTCCTCCAAATTGCACCAAAATGGCACTTGGATTTGCACAACGAATAATGAAGTGAGATGATGCTTTTATAGGGGGAGTCCCGGAGCACAACGGGTTGCAAATTCGACGTGGGATACTGCCCGAGTGCGCTCGATCGCAGCATGTTGCAATCGATCACATGCTGGTGCACTGCAAAGCATTTTTAACCGATATTGGATGTGCGAGTGCGCATTTGCGATCAATCGCAAGTCTGGTGTGATCGATCGCACTAGACATCTTCAGCTCGACTCTTGTCTACTAAAACGGCTATAACTTTCTATAGAAAAATCATTTTTACGAGCCATAAAATTCCTCAGAAAATAGACTTCCGGATCTTTCCAAGCATATACGGATCATCTCCTGGTTCTTCCTAAATCAATACAGTAAAATCCACAAAAATGACTAATCTGTATAGGCAATTCTGGCAATTTTAGTGAACTCCTTTTCTAGTGCTTGTAAACCTGAAAAACAACGAAAACAACTCAAAGTAACAACTTCTTAAGCTAACAAATGTAAATTAAGTGGCCAAAATATGCAATATTTGGCACTCATCAAATACCCCCAAACTTACATTTTGCTAGTCCCTTAGCAAAACAAAATAAATAAATAAAACTAAATGGAAAACAAAGAACATAAAGATAAGTTCATCACTCATGGTATCCAAAAATTTAAGGAGCACTCAAAACCATGATATTCATTCATGAGCAAGCTTAAAAAATATAACCCATCTTCGCAATGAATATGAATTTTAAAGCCTAATTACTTATAAGAGGCAGACTAAGACATCACAAGCTTGAATTAGTGTAAAGTGAATTAGCATATACAAATGAGGTTTCCAAATAATTTCAATGTACAATATATCTATGTCTCAAGATTCACAGAATTTCTCATCAGAATGAACAGCGATGACATAATTTGTTTTTTTTTTATTTTTTTATATATAAGGCTCTGCTATGTTTAGTTCCCTTAAGCTTCCTAATTGACCCATGTATCAAGTGTTGAGTCAACGACTCCCAAACCAGATGGTTTTAGGGCATTAGGTGTAAAGACACCCCTAAGGATTTATTAACTCGAGTAGAAAAGGCTACGAAACTAAACTATCCTTAATGCTACCAAGCAAAATTTCCACCTTTTGATGTGAACACTTACTGCTTACTGAGGTAAAAGGTCCAGTTACTCAGCGAAAAATTTCACAACGATCACTATAAATAAAATTCCCACCTTTTAACATGAACACTCATTGCTTACTGAGGCAAGAGGTCTAGTTACTCAGTGGAAAGTTTATTGATGATGATCATTATTTTTCTTTTTCTTTTTTTTCTGCTTTTCTATGCCCAAGTGTTAATACCACAAGTCATCCAATTTCAGTTAAGTCAAGGAAACATACACATTGAAATCGCATGTCATACCTCACACAAATATGTACTAATGTGCTCGTGTTAGATTGGCTCAAACATGTGAATTCTCAAATGCTCAAAGTAAGTAACAAAGTTTTAAAACTCTATCATCAAATCATGTGTTCAAAATTTTAAGCTCACCAATGAAATCACGTTACAATAATTGTTTAAATCAACTAAAATTTCAAAATAACATGAGCATGCATTTACCTTCTTATTATTATTTTTTTTAAATGAAGAAAAACAATAAAAAATTAGGACAAAGTGTGTGTAATGTGTCTCTCATACCCCCAAACTTAAATTACACATTGACCCCAATGTGTGAATAATATGGAAAGAGCTTACCTGGGATATAAAGAACTATCTGGACTTGGTATGGCTCATAGCATACCCCCAAACTTGAACTGAAGTATGTGTTGTCCCTGAAAAATAAAGACTGAAAAACAAAAATACCGGAAACAAACATTAATCATAAAAATGTCAAATAATAAGTAAACAAAAAGGATAAGCTGTGGGGTGCTTCCCATGAGCACTAAGTTTAACGTCTTCAGCCAGACCTTACATTAGTAATCGTGCTCAGCTAAACGCTCCACCATCTGATCAATAAATGGGAGTGAAAAATTATCATGCCTTGTGGTATTCCACTTACAGTAGTCTAGACACACTCTCCATCCTGATTGCACATGAGTTGGAACTAACTCATTGTCTTTATTTATCACTACCGTCAATCTAGCCTGCTTTGGCACGACATGAATTGGGCTCACCCACTCACTATCAAAGATTGGATAAATGATCCCTACATCCAATAGCTTTATCACTTCAGTCCTCACGACCTCTTGTATAGCTGGGTTGAGCCTTCTTTGTGGCTCCCTCGATGGCTTGGCATTCTCCTCCAAATGTAACTTGTACATCACCATCGAGGGGCTGATCCCCTTGACATCCTCAATAGTCAAGATGATAGCTTCCTTATGCTCTTTTAAAATGTCCAATAATTTCTCCTCTGGAGCATCAACCAAATCTGAAGCTATAATCATAGGCAAAGAATCTGCTGGACCTAAGAACTTATACTTAAGATTGTTCGGTAAAGGCTTAAGTTCCTTCTTGGGGGGTTTAGGTGTTGTGGTCTCCTCCGTCTCACTACTCTTCTGAGGAGCAGACTCCAAAGTAGCATTTGCTTGCTCAAGTAACATATCCAAATCCAAATCTTCTCCAAACTGAGCAAAGCATGCCTCCAAGGGGTCATCAATGCTTGATTCACCCACAGTCTCCTCTGTCTTACCGCTCTCCAGAGGAGCAGACTCCAAGATAGTAGTTGTTTGCTCAAGTAGCTTATCCAAATCCAAATCCTCTCCAAACTGAGCAAAGCATGCCTCCAGAATGTCCTAAGATTCCCCTCCTTTCTTGGGCACTTGTAATCTCTCAGGGTAAGGCGCTTTAGGTACAAACGACCTAGGGAGATCCTTAATAATAGGTGTGGCTGTAGATGGCTCAGCATCTCTCTTCTCCTTGTTGCCGCTTTCTAGCCCTTGTTGCATAGCAGGGTTCTCTTCCACTTGATTGTCCACTTGTCTTCCATACCTCAATGTGACAATCGCTTGCACTTGTTCCTGCCCGTGCATAGGAGTTGATGAATTTCTAACCACAAATTGTTCCTTTGGGTTGGGCACAGGTTGACTAGGGAACTTTCTTTTCTCTCCTTCACCCAAGTGACTTGCGATATGACCCATTTGGCTCTCTATCTTAGCAATCGCTTGGGTGTTTACTATTTACGCACTCCTTACTTAGCTTATGGGTTGGCCGATCATCTTCTTGAAATCATTGAGGGCGTCCTCTAATGACTGTGAAACCGACACTGGCGCTTTAGTGGGAGTTTGGTAAGCGGGTGATGGTGCTGAATGGGCTGAGAGACCATAACTTGGAACCGGTGGAGGAAATTCGGGAGGGTATTGATTATGAGCATGATAAGGGGCTCATCCCTGATGCATCAATTGGTTCTGTGTCCATGAAAAATCAGGGTGGTTCCGCCACCCTGGATTGTACGTCTCGGAGTAAGATCCATTTGATTGCCGCCAATAGTCATTGAAAACATTTATTTGTTCCATAAGACTCGACAAAAGCCGGCGTAGATGGACAATTCTGTGCTAAATGCATAGGACTAGCACAGATGGAACAACTATCAACATTGAATGCATTGGTTGTATTGATGGACTGGCCGGTCATCTTCATGAAATCCTTGAGGGTGTCCTCTAAAGACTATGAAACCAGCGCTGGATTCATCTACATTTTATATATATATATATATATATATATATATATATATATATATATATATATATATATATATATATATATACACACATACATATTTTTATAGGCCAATGCAAATAGAAACAAATAAAATAAAATAAAATTGAAAAAATAAAAAATCAAACAAAAATTGCTAACTAACTAGTAGAAAAATAAAATTAATTCAGACAAAAATTCAATTTTCACAAACCAAACAACTCCCCGGCAACGGTGCCAAAAACTTGTTGTGAGTTTTAAATTATTCGCAAGCGCACGAGTCGTTTGCAATATAGTGTTGTGCAAGTGCGAGGTCAAATCCACAGGGAATTGCGTTGTGAAAATATAATTTTATTTAAACTAAACTTATCTTAACCTAGTTCTAAGTTTTGAATTATATGTTGCAAAACAAATCAAAACCTAAACTAAATTGATTTAAAACTAATAATAAAGACACTAAGGTTTCTGAATCCACCCCACCAAAGTTAAGCATATATATTCATGTTCTAAAAATAGCCTATCAAAACATTCCATGAATCCAACTTAAAACAAAAAACAACAAATATCCCAATTAAACCAAAAGCATCTAATGTATCCGCTTTTAACAAATCACAAAGGAAATCCAATTTAATCAAAAACAATTTGATGTATCCATCAGATGAAACACACGGAATATCCAACAGAACAATTTAAATGCAATCAATCATAAGATTTTACTCAAATAATTGACAGAACATTTATACTAAAAAAACTCAGAATTGTATAAACAAATCTGAAACTATTATGCCAAACAATGGCGAGGCTTCATCTTCAACCTTAGTTGAAGATTTTAGCCACTCATAATCATGAAACTAGAGTTCATAATAAAAGTGCTAAACATTAAACTAAAAAAAGCAGTAAATTAAAACTGACTATACATGGGAGAAATTTCACTCGCTGTTGGGCAGTACTTCCCCTCGTGGTAGCAAAGCCTTTGAAGATCCACCAGAATGCTAGTAGAAGTCCTCCAAATTGCACCAAAATGGCACTTGGATTTGCACACCGAATGATGAAATGAGATAGTTCTTTTATAGGGGGAGTCCCGGAGCATAATGGGTTGCAAATTCGATGTGGGATACTGCCCGAGTGCGCTCGATCGCAGCATGTTGTGATCGATCGCATGCTGGTGCACTGCAAAGCATTTTTAACCGATGTGGGATGTACGAGTGCGCACTTGCGATCGATTGCAAGTCTGGTGCGATTGATCGCACTAGACATCTTCAGCTCGACCCTTGTCTACTAAAATGACCATAACTCTTTCTAGAAAAATCATTTTTACGAGCCATAATTCCTCAGAAAATAGACTTCCGGATCTTTCCAAGCATATATGGCTCATCTCCTGGTTCTTCCTGAATCAATACAGTAAAATCCACAAAAATGACTAATCTGTACAGGCAATTCTGGCAATTTTAGTGAACTCTTTTCCTAGTGCTTGTAAACCTGAAAAACAACGAAAACAACTCAAAGTAACAACTTCTTAAGCTAACAAATGTAAATTAAGTGGCCAAAAATATGCAATATTTGGCACTCATCAACAGACACAACAACGCAACGAGTCGGTCAAAGTTGCCTCCACGACTTTGGCTTTTAGACACTATCCTTCAGCATAATGTGTGTCCATTGGGGCACAAGACACAGAGGAAAGACTAGTTTCTATAGACGTTGTATGCCTTCCACAGAGGTCACTAGTACTCTCTTCCCGGTGTTATATGGAGCCAGCTGCATAAATTCTGGGATCATGTCCATGGCCGTCAAACCACCACGGCCAATGCATGAGGGCTCCTATTCCCATTCCTACTTTCGTACATCTTTAAGAAGAAAGGGATTAAGGGGACCACCAACGACGGACCAGTGCGAAAGCATCCTTTCTTCAGGAAGGATCAATGGACGTATAGTCTCTCGCATATGCCTCGAGGACTCCCAGCCCTTGCACCTACAGCTGAGAGGGTTGAGGAGGATCATAGGGAGACAGAGACCCTTGCAGTTAGCCCATTGCGAGAGGAGAACCATCCGGACATAGGACCCACAGAGTCCCAGCACTTTCTCGCTGAGTTGTCCTCCTTCCGGGGTGAGGTTTTTGCAGCCACATCATTTTTGCACCAGCACCTAGATGGTTTAGAGGCACGGTTTGCACGACAGGAGGCGATGCTATAGGCTATTCTTGATTGCCTACCTCTGGCACCCGGTACCTCTTCGACTGCACCACCCGACTATCAGCAGTGAGAGGATACCCCGTCTAGCTGAATACATTAAACTTAGTGCTCATGGGAGGCACCCCAAAGCATATCCTTTTTAGTATTTTATTTTATTGTTTGTCTTTGCTTTTCTATAACTGTTTATTATTACTTGTTTTCTATTTTATGTTTGTTTGTCTTTCTTTTTCAAGGACAGAATGAGTGCATCTAGTTGAAGTTTGGGGGCATATTACAAGCCATGCTAGCCATATAGTTCTCTATCTCCCAGGTCAGCTCCTTCTATGCTATTCACACATTGGGGACAAAGTGCAATTTAAGTTTGGGGGTATGGGGACACACTCACACACATACTATGTCCCATTTTTTTTTTTTATAGATAAATGCATGTTCATTATGTTCCAAAAATTTTGGGTGATCTAAACAAACAATATGATTTGACTTTATAAGTGAGCTTAAGACTTTGAATATATAGGCCAATAATTAAGTTTTGAACATAGATCACTTACTTTTAGGCATTTAAGGATTCACAAGTTTGACCTGAACTAACACGAGCACATTAGCACATAGTTGTGTAGGGTATGACATGTAATTTTGATTTGTATGTTTCTTTTGCTCGACTGTGAACCAGATGACCTGTTAGATTAACGCTTTAGCATAAATAGAAAAAAATTGTTATTGCTCAAAAAGAAAAATGCTCCTAAAGATCAGTAAACTAATTTTCCACTTAGTAACTGGCCCTCTTGTCTTAGTAAGCAGTGAGTGTCACGTCAAAAGGTGAAAATTTTATGCACTATGATATTAAAAAGAACTTTCCACTGAGTAACTGGCCCTCTTGCCTTAGTAAGCAGTGAGTGTCATGTCAAAAGGTGGAAATTCTGATTGGTAGCATTAAGACCTGTTAGTTTCGTAGCATTTTTTACTCGAGTTAGTAAGTCCTTAGGGGTGTTTTTACACCTAATGCCCTAAGACCATCTGGTTTGGGAGTCATTGGCTAAACACTCGCTACATGATCAAATAAAAAGCTTAAGGGAACTAACTTGGAAAAAATCTCACAAACAAAAGAAAAGAAGAAAACTTATGCCATTTTTGTTGATTCTAATAGGAAATTTGGTGAATCTTGAGACATCGAAACACTACACATTAGAATTATTTGGAAACCTAATCTTTTATGTTCTAGTTCACCACACACTAAAGTCAAATTTGTGATGTCTTAAACTGCCTCATGAAAGTGATCTGCGTTCAAAACTTTTATTCATTGCAAAGATGTGTTTATATTTGTTAAGTTTGCTCATGAATGGGCATCATAGTTTTGTGTGAAGACCTAAAATTTTGTGGACACTATGAATATTGGATCTATCTGTGTGTCATTATTTCTCATTTTAGTTTTTAGTTTTGTATTGCTAGGGGACTAGCAATATGTAAGTTTGGGGGTGTGATAGGGGCTAAAATATCCCCTTATTTACATTTGTTAAGTCCTTAGTTATGTTAATTTAGTCCATTTTACTTCATTTATGTGTTTCACATGTTTTTATAGGGTTTTGGAGAAAAAGAAGCATTTTTGGCACCTAAAAGAAGAAATATGGAAATCCTGGAACAACTACTGGAAAAAGTGTGATCGAGCACAATATTGGGTGCGATCAAGCGCATAAGCACTCATGCGCACACAAGAAAGATCGAGCGCAATCTTGCGATCGTGCGCACAACGCATGTGATCAAGTGCACATGTACGAGCGTGAACAGTAAAATGACAGAGCCAGTTTTGGAAATTGAGGAGGTTTTACATTTTAGGAAGTTTAGGGTTTCCTGAGTCTTCTAGGGTTACTCAACCCCTATAAATACACCTGTAAACACACACAAAAGACATCACTTCTTTTATCTTTTGCTTAGCTCAGAATTGCAAGCTTTGGAGAGGATTGACAACCCGTCTCCATAGTATTCTTCGGGTTTTATAGTTTATGTTTAGTTTATGCTATGAATGTGTAACTAACTCTTTATAGAGCTCGATTGAAGCCCTAGTTATGCTTTCCCATATATACATTCATTGATTATCTTTGCAATAGCCTTGATTATGATGCTTAACTTGATTAATGCCTGTGTTTATTTAAATTCCTCATATGTATATGTCTGATCAATATGTGCATGTGGTATGGACTTGTTAGTTAGATCAATTTGGATGATCGAGTCCTGGGTCTGACATTAGTAACAAAAGATATCTACACTGAATTCTTGGGTTAATCAACATGGGAAACCGGGAGTAGATACCATGCCCTAGGTCTCATGCGGTTGTCGATTTCCATAAATCTTATGCTTTCTTAAGGAACAACTCAGTAGATACCATGTTGAATCCCTTAAGAAAGAAAAGAGTTAGAGTAGATACCATGCCTAACTCGGTGCTTAGGGAAATCAATAGCTTAAGGAGTAGATACCATGCCCTTAGGTTGACAACCATTAGGTATTCATAGGAAGGCTAGTGCATTGACCTATTACTCATTGGGAAAGTATGACTAGTGGTGGATATCAAAGCCGTATGTCTCATTATTATTAATTCACATTCAATAGTTATTTTGATCTTCCTTTATTAAGAAACTGATTCTAAAATGAAATTCACCAATCCTTGTGGAAATGATCTCGCACTTACACACTATGCTACCATTGAGCTTGTGCACTTGCAAGTAAAACTGTACGGTTATTTACTTATTTATTTAGGTAGATGAGCGCGCAATAGTCAACTGCTATCCCCTCTCCCGACACAACATGCCCCAAGAAAGATCTCCAACATGATCTCCAAATGTTGCATATGCTCCTCTTCATTCTTGGAATATATCAAAATATCATCAATAAACAAAATCAAAAATCTGTCCAAGAATGGTTTAAACACCCAATTCATTAGGTCCATAAATGCTGCAGGAGCATTAGTTAACCCAAATGGCATCACAAAGAACTCATGATGGCCATAACGTGTCCTAAAAGCAGTCTTAGACACGTCCAACTCCTTTATCCTCAACTGATGATAACCTAACCTCAGGTCTATCTTAGAAAACACTCTAGCTCCCTATAACTGCTCGAATAAATTATCTATCCTAGGCAAAGGTTATCTACTTTTGATGGTGATCTTATTCAGCTATCTATAATCAATACACAACCTCATTGTCCCATCCTTCTTCTTGAGAAATAACACAGGGGCTCCCTAGGGTGACATACTAGGTCAAATAAACTGTTTATCTAACAACTCCTGAAGCTGAACTTTCGACTCTCTCAATTCAGCTAGTGCCAGTCTATAGAGTGCTATGGATATGGGCGCTAATCCTGGAATCACCTCAATAGAAAACTCAATTTCCCTATTGGGAGGCAACCCAGACAATTCATTAGGGAATACATCAGAAAAATATTTTACCACCAAGATTTCTTCTAACTTCCTATTCCCTTTTCTAGAATCCACCACATATGCTAAATACCCCTCACAACCTTTCTTCAACAATTTACTAGCAGTTAAAGCAGAAATATGACAATTAGTCAGTATCTTACGTTCTCCCTAAAAATTAAACTCCTCATGCCAGGGTATCTTAAACACCACATTTTTCCTAAAACAATCTACCCAAGCATGATATGCAGATAACCAATTCATTCCCAGAATTAAATCAAAATCTGTCATATCTAAAGGCAATAAATCAACTTCAAATTCTCTATCAGCAATATTAATCACACAACCTCGATAGATTTCCTGATAATAACTTTATCTCCAGTAGGAACCTCAACAATAATAGCATGCATCAAAGGACTAGCACTAGCATCAATAGATTTCATATAAGTACTAGATGCGAAGGAATGGGTTGCACCAAGATCAATCAATAATCTAGCAGGCCTACCAAGGATAGATATCATACCCATAACAACATCAGGAGTGGCTTGTGCATCCGGTTGGGTCAATGTATAGACTCTGCTATCTTTGGACTGAAACTGACTGCCACGTCCTCGCTTAACTACGGATCCTCGCCCTCTACCCGGCATGTTCCCTGATCCATCGCCTCTCTCTATCGGTCTTATCCTGACAGTTCCAACGCTTACGTCAGCAGGTTTCCCCACTTGACAATCTGCAGCAACATGTCCTCCTCCACCTAATACAAAAAATATCTGTGTAAGGCAATACCGAGATAGATGGCCCATCTGATTACATTTAAAGCAAACTCTTGCCTCTCGACCATACATCAGATTACTACTTCTCCCTGGTAGCACTCTTACTCCTCTACCATAACTCCCAAATCTATGGGTTTCACCGGTATTACTCTGAGCTATAGAAGCAACAGATCATACTTGCCTTTGACTCTGCATTACATTTCCTTGTGACAAGGAATGCCTCCTCTAGGGTGGTCTTCCACCCTGTACACCTATACTTCTACCACCTCTAGGTCCCTCAAATCTAGACCTCTTCAGCCAATCCCTCTTACCCCTCAACTCCATCATATCCTTCTCAATCTGCAATGCTTTATCCACCAACTTAACATAATTCCCTCTACCCATATAAGAGAGTTTAGTCCAAATATCATAGTGTAATCCGTCTAAAAATCGCTTACATTTTCTCTCCTTTGTATTCACTAATTTAGATCAAAACCTTGATAGGGCTATGAATTTGCTATCATATTCAGCCACCGATAAACTTCCTTGTCTTAGATGAATAAAATCTCTCTCCTGTTGTGCCCACAAGGTATCTGGGAAATACTTTGCAAAGAACTCATCCTTAAACTTACTCCAAGTTAAAGGTTGTTCTACCTGTGTGCTTACCCTAGGCAAAACATCCTTCCACCATTGAGAAGCCTCACTCTCTAGCATAAAAGAAGCAAAAGCAACCTTCTGTCTATCTGACACCGGTAAGACTTCAAAATATTTCTCCATGTGCCTAATCCATTGCTCAGCTTCCACCAGATTTATAGATCCTCTAAAAGACTGAGGTTTAAACTTAAGAAACCTCATAAAACAATCACCTTGCATCTCTTGTGCAAACACACCTCTTTCATGACCTTCTCGCCTCACCACCTTCGATTTTCTTCTACCTCTTTCCTCTAACCTTCTTTGTAAATTATCAGCCCTTTCTTCCACTATATTCATCCTTTCTATAGCACGATTAAAGGCTTCTCTCAATTCATCATTCCTACCCTCAAACACTCTCCTAGCTCTACTGGTGCCAGCTACACTATCCACATGTTCCCTCGTGGGAACCACAGACTCAACTTCCTCTTCTGCTTCAGTTCTCCTAAAAATTAGGGGTCTACCCCGTCCCCTCTGATTCAGAACTCTACCTCTAGCTCTAGCCCAACCACGTGTCATCTTCAGACTCTGCATTTGAAATATAGTTTATTTATAATCTTCCACTTTTTAAGTTCTCATGCAGTCTACAAAATCTTAAAACCTAATGCTCTGATACCAAAATTGTAACGACCCATCCCGAGTTGGCCACCCCTGAGACGGTGTCATCACATTTTGAAAATCCCTGCACATTACATATATGCAACAATAAAGCAACATAAAACTAGCAAGAATTTTTACTATAACCTTCAACCCTCAACAGGGGAGGTACATCAATCTGATATTATTTAAACATAATATACAACTTAACATGCATGAATATTTACAAATAAAATTTTTGTTTTTCATTTTCTCATTTTTCTGAGGATATTGACATGTACGTGGCTTACAGCAAATGATTTAATCTGACTTTCAACCCACCAGACTACTAGTCCTGTCTGCTATCTGAAATCATTGTACAATGAGGGATGAACTTCACAAGCTCAGTGAATTTAATTTACTAAAAGTATTCTATCTGCATAATCAGCCCATTTATATTTAAACATTTATCTCTTATACAACTGTATAATAACATATAGTCTAACATTTAGATAATTACTATCACATCATTCTTCTCCGTCTTTTTTTTTTTCACTGTAACTGTCTCGCTCTGTGAGACTCATTTATCTTACAAATAATTGCACAATAACACATCACACATCCGCATTTCATTAATGCAAGTAAAAATTTAAAACAGATGCAATGTATGAATGCTTATGATGGGAACGTCTTCCCACCTGTCGACAAGTTATTATTATCTTAGACTGGTCCCTTCCCGGTTCTTTACAGCTTATCCTGGCTGTCTCAAAATTTATTTTCAGCATATACCAGCTGTCACGGTGTCCCTTTTGTTTCCAGCATATATCAGTTGTCATAGTTGTTCCATCAAACTGGCCCTTCCCGGTTCTTTCGGTTATCTTATATTAATGCACATGCATATGAGCAATGATATGAAATATGCCTATGAAAAGTAATTGTTGTGCGAAAATATACCTAAATAAATAGGTGAATAATCGTACTTTGTTTTACTTGCAAGTGCACAAGGTCAACAATGTAGTGTAGTGTGCGAATGCAAGATCATCTCCACAGGGATTGGTAATTTAACTTTAGAATTAGTTTCGCAGTAATAAAAAGATAAAAATAATAAAAGAGTTGATTTTGATAAAGATAAAATACTAAAGATAAAGGCGTAGGGACTTGATATCCACCACTAATTATGCTACCACAATATAACAGTATGCCAATACTTTACTCATGCCATGTATATCTACTGGTTGCCAACCTAAGGGCATGGTATCTACTCCTTAAGCTATTGATTTCCCTAAGCAACGAGTTAGGCATGGTATCTACTCTAACTCTTTTCTTCCTTAAGGGATTCAGCATGGTATCTGCTTGAGTTGTTCCTTAAGAAAACATAAGTACTATGGAAATCGACAACCACATGAGACCTAGGGCATGGTATCTACTCCCAGTTTCCCATGTTGATTAACCCGGGTATCCGGATAAGATATCCCTTGTTACTAATGTTAGACCCAGGACTCGGTCATCCAAATTGATCTAACTAACAAGTCCATACCACATGCACATATTGATCAGACATATACATATGAGGAATTTAAATAAAAGCAGGTATTAATCAAGTTTAAGCAACACAACATAAATATCGCAAAGGCGCCAATACTAAATTTATTGAGTAAACATAATTAGGGCTTCAACCAAGCCCTACTAAGAATTTAATTACACATAATAAAATAAAAAGGAAAGAAGAAACCCGAGAGAAGAGGCGTCAATTCTGCTCCACGGTCTCCTTCTCCAAGCTAAAGCAAAAGAGAAAAGTGTTTTCTATCTAAGGGTGTCTTTTTGTGTGTGAGTTTACAAGTGTATTTATAGGTCCTTGAGAAGTCCTAATAGACTCATGAGTTTCTAAACTTTCCTAAAACACAAAACTCCTTTATTTCCAAAATAGAGTTCTGCAGTTTACTATTCATGCCTGTACATTTGCACTCGATCGCATGTGTCCTTGCACTCGATCGCAGTGTGCGCTCGATCCTACAAGTGTGCGCACGATCGTATGTGCGCTCGATCGCATTGCATGTGCGCTCGATCGCACTTTGTCCAGAAAGTGCTTCAGGGCTTCTAGATTTCTTCCTTAAAGTGCCAAAACTGCTTCTTTTTCTCCAAGACCCTATAAAAACATGTAAAACACACAAATGGAGTAAAAGATACCAAATTAACGTAATAAAGGATCTAACAAGTGTAAATAAGGGGGCTTAAATATGTATATTTAAGCGTCTATCACACCCCCAAACTTACATATTGCTAGTCCCTTAGCAATACTAAATTAAAAACTAAAACAGAAATATAGATAAATCCAATGTTCATAGTGTCAATAAAAAAATCTAGATTTTACACAAAACAATGATGCGCATTCATGAGCAAGCTTAACAAGTGTAAACATATATCTGCAATGAATAAGAGTGTTGAACGTAAATCATATTCACTAGGTACTCTAAGATATCACAAGTTTGACTTCGGTGTGTGGTGATTAGCACATAAAAGATTGAGTTTCCAAGATATTCAAATAGGTAGTGTTTCGATGACTCAAGATTCACCAAACTTCCTATTAGAGTCAACAAATATGGCATAGTCTTTTATTTGAGAGATTTTTGCCAGGTTAGTTCCCTTAAGCTTTCTTGTTGACTCGTGTAACGAGTGTTTAGCCAATGACTCCCAAACCAGATGGTTTTAGGGCATTAGGTGTAAAGACACCCCTAAGGACTTACTGGCTCGAGTCAACAAGGCTACGAAACTAACTGATTTTTATGCTACCATTTAGAATTTTCCACCTTTTGACGTGACACTCAATGCTTACTGAGGCAAGAGGGCCAGTTACTCAGTAAAAAAATCCTTTTTAATGATCACTTAAGATTTTCCACCTTTTGACGTGACACTCAATGCTTACTGAGGCAAGAGGGCCAGTTACTCAGCGGAAGATTTGTTTTTATTGATCATTAGGAGCATTTTTTTCTTTTTGAGCACGAATCAATCTTTTCTATTTTTATATGCCAAAATGTCAATCTAATAGGTCGTCTAGTTCACAGTCAAGCAAAAGAAACATACCAATCCAAATATCATGTCATACCCCACACAGCTATGTGTTAATGTGCTTGTGATAGTTCAAGTTAAACTTGTGAATTCTTAAATGCCAAAAGGGCAGTGATCTAGGTTCAAAACTTGTTTATTGGCCTATATGTTCAAAGTGTTAAGCTCACTGATGAAGTCGAATCATAACATTTTGTTTAGATCACAAAAAAAAGTTTATTGGACAGAATGAACATGCATTTATCTATGAAAATAACAACAGAACTAAAAATGTAGGACATAGTGTAGTGTGTGAATGTGTCTCCCATACCCTCAAACTTAAATTACACATTGTCCCCAATGTGTGAATAACAAGGAAAGAGCTGACCTGGGAGATGGAGAACTAGCTAGGTCGGCATGGCTCATAGCGTACCCCCAAACTTGAACGGATGCACACATTGTCCCTAAAAAAGAAAAACTAACGTAATACGGGAAAACAAGAAGTAATTAAAATAAATAAATAACAATAAATACGTAAAATAATAAAAATAAAAGGATAAGCTGTGGGGTGCCTCCCATGAGCGCTAAGTTTAATGTCTTCAGCCGGACCAAGCCTTATTTTTCCCCAAAACTACGAGTGGCAGCAGCTAGCATAGGAAATGTCTTATTCTCTCCCATATAAGCATATGGTAAGTGCTCTGACAACTGCTTGAATTCCAAGTTAGGTGCTTGTACAATAGAAGGGAAAATAATATTAGTAGGCACATGATGGTCAAATGGATCGGTGTACTTACTTGGATGCTTTGGAAAGGCCTCTAGAAGGTGCATAGTTTCAATGAGGTCTTTAGTAACATCTTCTGATTTTGGCTCAATATCTGATCCTTTGAAATAATGGGTGAAGGTGGTCTCCAAGGGATCAATATGATGGTCATGAAAGACTTGTTTAACAACACCTTGCTTTTGTTCACTTAGCTCCTTAGCCAATTCCCCCATTTGTACTTCCAATATATGAATAGCTTGCTCATGTTTGGTATTGATTTGTCGTTGCTCAATCATGAACTGTTCTTGTGAAGTCATCAGTTGCCTCATAAGACTCTCTAGGTTACTATTTTCTAATTCCGGCACTGGTTGGACTGCTGGTTGGAAGTATTGGTGTTGTCCTTGAACATTTAAAGCATTGTGATTATTGCTCCATGAGAGGTTGGGGTGGTGCTTCCATCCAGGATTGTAGGTATTTGTATATGCATTGTGCAGTCCCTCATAATTTGCTTGCTCTTGATCTGCATATGAATACAAAGGGCAAGTGTTAGTAGTGTGATCAAAACGACAACATATAGCACATACCTGGAGTGGTTTGCCTCGCGGACTAGGTGATATGTTTTGACTAGTCATGGCATATATGAGCATATCTAGCTTCCTCTCCATAGCATCTAGACAAGTATATTGAGCTTCTGTCATTGGTGCTTCTCCCTTTGAATGAATTAGTTGAAAAGCTTCAGTGCAGCAGTTTTAGTACTGTTGCTCGGGTACTCTCTGGACCTTTTGCGCTCGAGCGCAGCTCCTCTACGCTCGATCGCTCTGGGCTTGCGATCGATCGCACCAAGTAGTGCGCTCGATCGCAATGAGGAAAGAAACTCCTCCTCTGCACACCTAAACAAAAACAGAAAAAGAATGAATAAATCTGATTTTTGATAAAAATAAAAATAAAATAGAACAGAATAAAATAGAATAAATTAAAATAATAAAAAAAAAAACTAACGAAAATAATTCCAAAAAGAAATTTAGCACAATCCCCGGCAACGGCGCCAAAAACTTGTTGTGCGAAAATATACCTAAATAAATAGGTGAATAATCGTACTTTGTTTTACTTGCAAGTGCACAAGGTCAACAATGTAGTGTAGTGTGCGAATGCAAGATCATCTCCACAGGGATTGGTAAATTTAACTTTAGAATTAGTTTCGCAGTAATAAAAAGATAAAAATAATAAAAGAGTTGATTTTGATAAAGATAAAATACTAAAGATAAAGGCGTAGGGACTTGATATCCACCACTAATTATGCTACCACAATATAACAGTATGTCAATACTTTACTCATGCCATGTATACCTACTGGTTGCCAACCTAAGGGCATGGTATCTACTCCTTAAGCTATTGATTTCCATAAGCAACGAGTTAGGCATGGTATCTACTCTAACTCTTTTCTTCCTTAAGGGATTCAGCATGGTATCTGCTTGAGTTGTTCCTTAAGAAAACATAAGTACTATGGAAATCGACAACCACATGAGACCTAGGGCATGGTATCTACTCCCAGTTTCCCATGTTGATTAACCCGGGTATCCGGATAAGATATCCCTTGTTACTAATGTTAGACCCAGGACTCGGTCATCCAAATTGATCTAACTAACAAGTTCATACCACATGCACATATTGATCAGACATATACATATGAGGAATTTAAATAAAAGCAGGTATTAATCAAGTTTAAGCAACACAACATAAATATCGCAAAGGCGCCAATACTAAATTTATTGAGTAAACATAATTAGGGCTTCAACCAAGCCCTACTAAGAATTTAATTACACATAATAAAATAAAAAGGAAAGAAGAAACCCGAGAGAAGAGGCGTCAATTCTGCTCCACGGTCTCCTTCTCCAAGCTAAAGCAAAAGAGAAAAATGTTTTCTATTTAAGGGTGTCTTTTTGTGTGTGAGTTTACAAGTGTATTTATAGGTCCTTGAGAAGTCCTAATAGACTCATGAGTTTCTAAACTTTCCTAAAACACAAAACTCCTTTATTTCCAAAATAGAGTTATTTCCAAAATAGGGTTCTGCAGTTTACTATTCATGCCTGTACATTTGCACTCGATCGCATGTGTCCTTGCGCTCGATCGCAGTGTGCGCTCGATCCTACAAGTGTGCGCACGATCGTATGTGCGCTCGATCGCATTGCATGTGCGCTCGATCGCACTTTGTCCAGAAAGTGCTTCAGGGCTTCTAGATTTCTTCCTTAAAGTGCCAAAACTGCTTCTTTTTCTCCAAGACCCTATAAAAACATGTAAAACACACAAATGGAGTAAAAGATACCAAATTAACGTAATAAAGGATCTAACAAGTGTAAATAAGGGGGCTTAAATATGTATATTTAAGCGTCTATCAGTAATCTAATAATAGCATGCATAAATTATTTAAATTGACTACCTTGATCATTCTCAATTTATCATTGAAATAAATTCCCCAAAATTTCTCTCATCATATATCACATCTACAGATTAATCATAACTCATCAAGAATTTTACTTATCTCTTTTATTATTAAATCAACTTATTATTTCACTAATTTCTTATGCTCATATATCACATAAATTTATTTCCCAAGACTCGTCACGAATTTTATTTATCCCCTTTACTATTAAATTAACTCATTATTCTAATAATATTTCTTTTCATATAATAATTTTCTACGTGTCCAATATTTATATGATACACCTCAATTTAATTTATCTACCACAAAAAACATAAGCCAATAATTAAATTTAATATTATCACCAGATATTTAAATTTTATTTAGACTACTTAAAGTAGATCCAACTCACCACGTAGCACTTAAAGCTACCCGTGGATCACCTCCTTGCCTTTCTCGCTCTTTTCCGAAATTTCCCCCGGTTGTTGACCGTCAACACTTGACATAATATTTGTATTAAATTTCTAATTATTTCTTCATTTCTTCATAAACCACACCCTTTGAAAATTCCCACTTTGAATTCGGGAAAATTTCTAGAAATGTTAAAAATTCAAAAATAAACACTACTTTATTACCTTTTGCTTTTCTGATAGCTTCTCGGGATTCTCTATAAAATTCCGCAATAAATCCTTTCAAAATTTTGCTATTTTAACTTTTCTTTGAGCCCCCAAATGTTTAAGGAAAACAAGTAATTTGAAAGAAAAATTAACGAAAATGGTTAAGTATAATCACGATTACGGAAATATATATATATAAACCAAAGTTTGCTTTTAAAAAATATCTACAGCCCCCCACCCAAAGTCTTCCACGTTTGTACTTAGGTGGAAGGCTTGTAGTCTTCCACTTTGCTTGCAAAACACTTGGAGGCATTTAACTAAACTTGGCAACAAGTGCTGCCACCTGCTGCCACGTTTTGGTTGTTTGATTTTTTTTTTTTTAAAACTTCTTTTTTTTTCTTTCCTTCTCCTCTTTTCTACCGCTCCATATGTTCTGGACCATTTTTTTTGTCTTTTTCTATTTGAGACATAAAATCCTTTTTTTTTCTATCTGGGAGATAAACATCCTTTTTTTTTTTACTTTTGCATTTAAAATACATGTAGTATTTGAACTCTATGCCTTATTTATGAAATTACTTCATTACCTTTATTTTACAAATACGGGTATTACACAAACCCCCTCTCATACCCCAGCATTCATCAGTACAAACTCTTCATGAATCTTATATTCAAGTCTAAGAGCTTGAAGAGCCTCTTTTTCCAATTTTTTTGGCATAGTATTTTCCCTGTATAACCACTGTACTCGCTCCTCCATTCTCATATCTCTTCTAAATTATGCGAGAACATTATCACCTTTAGAAGAAAATTCCTCTTCCCCTCCTCCATAGGGAACCATTGCCAATGGCCCCTCTCAAGCATCACCATCTCCTAAGATCTCACCTTCACTTGAGGCACAATCCAGACCCATAGCCTCATTTAGCTCTTTAGACAACTCCTCACTAGTCATACTCTCATAACAACTTCTACTTTTGCTACCGCTATCGCTATCACTATCACTAGGCTTATCATGATAACTACCAGTAGAAGACATTGTAAGTAAAGAAAGTGAAGAAACAAGAAGAAGCTCTCACTCTTTAAAGGAATCCAGACGTGACCTGCAGGGGAAATTAACTCATCTTCAACTGTAAAAGTTCAAAATGTTTCACATAATCGAGGGTATGCACTGTCATTTTATTACCCAAGGCAACATTACAACACTCCATCAATAAATACTTATAGAAGATGTTCTTATAAAAATATCCCGGCCCAAAATACAAAACCATCCATGAGCCCAAATGAACACAGAGCTATACTCCCAAAAAAATGAACCCTAAAAACTATATAAATCCAAAACCCGAGTTTGCACCAACTTAAAAATAAGACAAGTTAATTTTTTTTCAGAACCAATAGTAAATGCCTCTAATTCTGAACATTTCGACTGAGGATCATATGCTCGGACCCACGTCTCAAATTTTGAGCATTTCGATTGGACTTCATATACTCGGACACACATCTCCAAGTCTGAGAATTTTGATTAAGCTTAATATGCTCAAATCCACGTCTCCAAATTTGAGCATTTTGACTTAGGATCATATGCTCGGACCCACATCTCCAACTCCGAGCATTTCGATTAAGAATCATATTGTCAGACACACATCTCCAAGTTTGAATATTTTCATTGAGGATCGTATACTATGACCCATGTCTCCAAGTCCGAGAATTTCGACTGAAAATCGTATGCTCGGATCCACGTCTCCAAGTCTGAGCATTTTTATTAAGCTTCATATGCTCGGACCCACGTCTCCAAGTTTGAGCATTTTGATTAAGCTTCATATGCTCGAACCTATGTCTTCAAGTCCGAGCATTTCAACTTAGGATCATATGCTCGGACCCATATCTCTAAGTCCGAACGTTCTATTATATGCTCAGACCCACATATCCAACTTCAAGCATTTCAACTAAGGATCATATTCTCATACTCACATCTCCAAGTCTGAGCGTTCTGATTGAGGATCATATGCTAGGACTCGTGTCTCCAAGTTCGAGCATTTTGAATGAGGATCATATACTCGGACCTACATTCTCAGCTCTGAGCATTTTGATTAAGGATCATATACTCAGACCCACGTCTCCAAGTTCGACCATTTCGACTTACGATCATATACTTGGACCCACATCTCCAAGTCTGAGCATTTTATTGCATGCTCAGACCCAAGTCTCCAGCTCCGAGCATTCAACTAAGGATCATATTCTCGGACCCACGTCTCCAAGTTCGAGCATTCTGATTGAGCTTCATATGCTCGGACCCACATCTCCAAATCTAAGCATTTTGATTGAGCTTCATATTCTCAGACCCACGTCTCCAAGTCCAAGCATGTTACCAATCTCTAAAAAAGATATGAAACCAACGACACAAGCTCTATCATTCTTACTTCCTCAAGTACATAAATGCACTTAAAGAAATGGGGGGTATTTGATATAGGAAGAATTTATCCTCCTATAATATTTGGACACGTGGATAGAGAGAATTTCCAAAATCAAGTGACCAGATAGAGACACGTAGCCAAAGAACGCCATAGTCATTATCAAAGCAGTTATAACCAACTGTCACTCTATGTGCTAAGAGCAATGCTCCATATCCAATATTCTCGCAATACGTCATCTCCTCCTACAAGGAAAATGATTAGAGAAGTAACTGATTTGATTCTCTAATAAGACTATAAATAAGATCCCCAAGGTACGCATAAAAACCAACTTTTAACGCTTCCCATTTTGCACATGTTAGCTCTTTAGTTTTTCTTTATCTTTCCCTTAAAGACCTAAATACTGACTCAAGCATCGGAGAGTCATCAGAGACACCACCCCCCCTCTCCCTCTTGTTACCTTCTAGATCACCTCTTTCTGTTTATTGCTTGCAGATCTGATTTTTAAGGCTCATCTCCCAACGAGCTAGTTTTTTGGCATCAACACCAGGCTATCATAGATGCAAAAAGGGACCGTAATACAAATTTTTTCCACTTGAAGGAATCAAATAGATGAAGATTCAATATAATATATCAACTAGTTTTTGAGGATAGTATTATTAATACTCCCATTAAACTCAAGGAAGTGATTTGGGTGTATTTTAGGGATCATTTTGGGAAACTAAATGAAGTAAGGGCAGCAATAGAACAATTAATAGTTTCATTGATTAATGAAGAAATTGTGGGGGACTAAGAGATTTGTTCATAAAGGAAGAGGTATGGGCAACGGTACATGAGTGCGGGGTGGAAAAGGCATAGAGTACTAATAGATTTAGTTTTGGTTTTATTAGAGAGAAGTGGAGATTTTGCCTTATATATCTTGTTATAGAATTGAGGTTATGATTTTAAAATAAATTTGACGGTTTGAGTTTTAAATTCCTCTTTGTTTTCCCATATTAATTCTGTCTCGAATCTAATGAATATGATATTTATAGTTTAGCCTTAATCTTGGAAAAGAGAGATTAGGAATAGTAGTTGTTCCCCAGGCCTATACTTTGTTTATTTTTGTTTCCATTTAAGAATTAGAATTTTACACTTTCTCATGATCATGCATTTATTCATTCAACTCTAATAGTAACTGTAAGAACATGACAAACATATTTACCTTGAGTTGGCTGATAAGTGCTTAAATATTCATATTTAAGCCCCTTAATTTACATGTGTTAAGCTCTTTGTCTATATATTTTAGTCTGTTTTACTTCATTTTGTGTGTTTTACATGTTTTTATAGGTCTTAGAGAAAAAGAAGCAGTTTTGGCACTTAAGAGAAGAAGCCTGGAAATCCTGGAGCAGCTTCTGGTCAAAGTGCGATCGATCGCACTACTGCATGTGATCGAGTACACATGCGATCGTTCACACACATGAAGGATTGAGCGCAGTAATGCGATCGAGCACAAGACACATGCGATCGAGCGCACATGTACGGGCATGAACAGTAAACTGCAGAACCCTATTTTGGAAATAAAGGAGTTTTGTATTTTAGGAAAGCTTAGGAACTCATGAGCCTTCTAGGACTACTCAAGCCCTATAAATACACCTGTAAAGCACACACAAATCACCACAACTTGGAGAACACTTTTCTTAGCTCTTACTTGGAGTTGTAAGCTTTGGGAGAGAATTGACGCCTCTTCTCTCGGGTTTATTGTTCTCTTTATGTTTAGTTTATATATGATGTTTTTAGACAGCATGTGTAACTAACTTTCTTATAGGGCTCGATTGAAGCCCTAGTTATGCTTTCTCATATATTTATGCATTGATAAATCTTTGCCAATAGCCTTTATTATGTTGTTTAACTTGATTAATGCATGTGCTTATTTAAGTTCCTCATATGTATGTATATGGCCAGCGTATGCATGTGGTATGGACCTGTTAGTTAGATCAATTTAGATGACCAAGTCATGGGGCTAACATTAGTAACAAGGGATATCTTATCCGGATACCCGGGTTAATCAACATGGGAAACCCGGAGTAGATACCATGCCCTAGGTCTCATGTGGTTGTCGATTTTCATAGTACTTATATTTTCTTAAGGAACAACTCAAGCAGATACCATGTTGAATCCCTTAAGGAAGAAAAGAGTTAGAGTAGATACTATGCCTAACTTATTGCTTAGGGAGATCAATAGCTTACGGAGTAGATACCATGCCCTTAGGTTGGCAACCAGTAGGTGTACATGATAAGGCTAGTGCACTGATACCTTATACAATTGGGAAAGTATGACTAGTGGTGGATATCAAAGCCCTATATCTTTATCAAATCACACACAACAGTTATTTTATTTTTTTTTACTTAAAGAAACTAATTCTAAAAACTGAACTTTACCAATCCCTGTGGAGATGACCTTGCTTTCGCACACTATACTACACTGTTGACCTTGTGCACTTACAAGTAAAACGAGTGCGATTATTCGCTTATTTATTTTGGTAAATAATTGCACAACAAGTTTTTCACGCCTTTGCTGGGGATTGTGCTAAATTTCTTTTTGGAATTATTTTCGTTAATTTTTATTTTATTTTATTTTATTTTATTATGTTCTGTTTTATTTCTAGTTTTATCAAAAATCAAATTTATTCCTTCTTTTCGTTTTCTTTTGTTCAGGTATATAGCAGAGTAGTTTCTGTCCTCATTGCGATCGATCGCAGTGCCTTGTGCGATCAAGCGCACATCTGTGATCGAGCGTAGTTCAGTGTGCGCTCGAGCGCAAAAGCTCCAGAGAGTACCCGAGCAGCAGTACTGAAACTGCTGACCTAAAGCTTTTCAACTTATTCATTTGAGGGAGAAGCACCAATGGCGGAAGCTCGATATGCTTGTTTAGATGCTTTGGAGAGGAAGCTAGATATAAGGCTAGATATGATTGTAAAAGATATGTCTACTCAAAACATCTCTCCTCGACCACAAGCTACACAAGGCCAGGTATGTGCGATATGTTCTCGTTTTGATCACACTTCTGAAACTTGCCCTTTATATTTATCTACAGATCAAGAGCAAGCAGACTACATGGAACCAAAAAACTATAATATATACACCTACCTACAATCTCGGATGGCAGCACCACCCCAACCTCTCATGGAGCAACAATCGAAACACCTTGAACCTTCAAGGGCAACAAAGGAGCTTCCATAAAGCAGCCCAACTAGTTCCAGAACCCAAGAAGGATGGTCTAAAAATCTTGTAAAGCAATTAACCACTCAACAACAGCAACTAATGACAACATTGATGACTTCATTAGATCACCAAAAACAAACCACTCAAAGGCTAGAAGAACAAATGGGGAAATTGGCTAAGGAGCTACGTGAAAGAAAGTTGGGTGAACTTTCAGTCCAACCACTACCTACTCTAAGAGGACATCAACAACTAAATATCTTAAATGGTAAGATCATCGGAGCTAATGAGCCTGCACAAGCATCCATATCCAAGGTAAGTGAGATGGAGAAGGTAAATGGTGAAAAGGTTAAAATCAAAAGATATATGCATTAAAATTACCCCCAAATAATATAAAATGTTTTAATGTATGCATGACGCAAAGTGTTGTTGAGGAAGCTTTTCAAGTCCATCACATTGATCCAGTAGAAACTGCTCTTACCTATAGTGTCCCAAGATCGGATATTGAGCCAAAATGTAAGGATGTTACTGATGACATCATTGACACTATGCACCTCCTTGAGGCCTATCCAAAGCATCCAAGTAAATACATCGATCCATTTGACCCTCATGTGCCTACTAATACTATTTTCTTCCTTTTTATCGTCTAGGCATCAAATTTGGAGTTGAAGCAATTGCCAAAGTACTTAACTTATGCTTATATGGGAGAGAATAAGACACGGCCTGTGCTAGTTGCTGCAAATCATAGTTTTGGGGAAAAATGAGGCTTGGTCCGGCTGAAGACGTTAAACTTAGCGCTCAAGGGAGGCTCCCCAGACTTATCATTTTCATTTTAGTATTTTTCTTTTATTTATATTTATATTTACATATCTAGTATTTATATTTCTTGTTTTTCGGAATAAATATTTATTTTTCTTTGTCTGGTACTTAGTGCGTGCATCCAGTTCAAGTTTGGGGGCATGTTACAAAAAAAGCAAGCAACCTAGTTCTCCATCTCCCAGGTCAGATCTTTCCATGCCACACACATTGGGGACAATGTGTATTTTAAGTTTGGGGTAGTGGGAGATACTAGATACTATCACACACGCACTTGAAACACATGCACACACTAAGTCCCATTTTTTTGATTCGATGAATGCATGTTCTTTTGGTAAACAAAACTTTCAGTTGATTTAAAAATTTGATAACACTTCATTAGTAAGCTTAAAAGCTAGAACACATAGTCTTGCAATGGGAATTTTATAAAGTTTTGTTACCTACCTCAAGGCACCTAAGAATTCACGAGTTTGATTCAAATTTGCACAAGCACATTTAACACACATTTGTGTGGGGTATGACATATAATTTTCTTGTATATGTTTCCATAATCTAACTGTAATCGGAAAACTTGTTGAAAAGAACACTTTGGCATAAGAAGAAAAAAATGAAGAAGAAAAAAAATAATGAAAAATGTCATCATGCAAAAAGTGATCAAAAAGCTTCTAATGATCAGTAAAAACTTTCCACTGAGTAACTGGGCCTCTTGCCTCAGTAAGCATTGAGTGTTCACGTCAAAAGGTGGGAATTTCATTAAGAAGTATAAAAAAACCTGTTAGTTCCGTAGCCTTTTTTTATTCGAGTTAGTAAGTCCTTAGGGGTGTCTTTACACCTAATGCCCTAAAACCATTTCGTTTGGGAGTCATTGGCTAAGCACTCGTTACAAGGGTCAAATAGAAAGCTCGATGGAACTCGACATGGCAAAGATCGCATGATGAAAGAAAAAGAAAGAAGAAGAAAGTATTATACCATTTTTATTCTCTTTGATAAGGAATTCGATAAAGGTTTGGGCATCGAAACCCTATACACTAAAATTATATGAAAGCCCCATCTTATATGTGCTAATTCATCACACACAAATCAAACTTACGATGCCTTAAGCCAACCTTAGGTAAGTAACATGAACTTTTGAAAATCCTTTTTCAATACAAAAAGTTGTTTTTATTTTAAGCTTACTCATGAACTGTTATCATAGTTTTCTATGCAACCCAAATCTTTGAGTATCATGGAAGTGAATTTATCTTTAATTTTGTTCTTCATTTAGTTTTTAGTTTTGTATTGCTAAGGGACTAGCAATATGTAAGTTTGGGGGTGTGATAAGTGCTTAAATATTCATGTTTAAGCCCCTTAATTTACATGTGTTAAGCTCTTTGTCTATATGTTTTAGTCTGTTTTACTTCATTTTGTGTGTTTTACATGTTTTTATAGGTCTTGGAGAAAAAAGAATCAGTTTTGGCACTTAAGGGAAGAAGCTTGGAAATCCTAGAGCAGCTTCTGGTCAAAGTGCGATCGATCGCACTACTATATGCGATCGAGCACACATGCGATCGTTCGCACACATGAAGGATCGAGCGCAGCAATGCGATCGAGCGTAAGACGCATGCGATCGATTGCACATGTACGAGCATGAACAGTAAACTGCAGAACCCTATTTTGGAAATAACCTTATTTTGGAAATAAAAGAGTTTGGTATTTTAGGAAAGTTTAGGAACTCATGAGCCTTCTAGGACTACTCAAGCCCTATAAATATACCTGTAAAGCACACACAAATCACCACAACTTAAAGAACACTTCTCTTAGCTCTTACTTGGAGTTGTAAGCTTTGGGAGAGAATTGATGCCTCTTCTCTCGGGTTTATTGTTCTCTTTATGTTTAGTTTATATATGATGTTTTTAGACAGCATGTGTAACTAAATTTCTTATAGGGCTTGATTTCTCATATATTTATGCATTGATAAATCTTTGCCAATAGCCTTTATTATGTTGCTTAACTTGATTAATGCATGTGCTTATTTAAGTTCCTCATATGTATGTGTATGGCCAGCGTATACATGTGGTATGGACCTATTAGTTAGATCAATTTGGATGACCGAGTCCTGGGTCTAACATTAGTAACAAGGGATATCTTATCTGGATACCCGGGTTAATCAACATGGGAAACCGGGAGTAGATACCATGCCCTAGGTCTCATGTGGTTGTCGATTTCCATAGTACTTATGTTTTCTTAAGGAACAACTCAAGCAGATACCATGCTGAATCCCTTAAGGAAGAAAAGAGTTAGAGTAGATACCATGCCTAACTCATTGCTTAGGGAGATCAATAGCTTAAGGAGTAGATACCATGCCCTTAGGTTGGCAACCAGTAGGTGTACATGATAAGGCTAGTGCACTAATACCTTATACAATTGGGAAAGTATGACTAGTAGTGGATATCAAAGCCCTATGTCTTTATCAAATCACACACAACAGGTATTTTATTTCTTTTTATTTAAAGAAACTAATTCTAAAAACTGAACTTTACCAATCCCTATGGAGATGACCTTGCTTTCGCACACTATACTACACTGTTGACCTTGTGCACTTGCAAGTAAAACTAGTGCGATTATCTGCTTAATTATTTAGGTATATAGCCGCCCAACATTGGCCAAGCATTGTTCATTATAATTTCTACTATGATTCTTGTATATTAGACCATTAACTTTTGTATTGGAACATTGATGTCATAGGGGAGTCTTTTGCTTCATATATACACATGGTAATTAAGATGAAAGTTAAGATATTGTATTTTAATCCTTCATATTTAATTTTTATTATAATATTTTATTAAGACAAAATATCTATGTTTAATGTCTTTTGCAGTTGTTGATGATTATGACTTACTATATAGGTGCAACACTTGATAGAGAAGTTTTTGATCTTCCATATGACTAACGAATAATGCATGGAAGTAATTCTAAACATGCGAACATCAAAATTGTCATCATCTCACTTGTTAGTTTCCCTTCTTTTTTTTCCTCTTTTTTTTATTCTGCCATGATTATATGATCACCAAAAACAAACATGTGCACATATTGTTGGGAATATTCATGTGTGAGTGAAGAGATGTAGAAGACTAATCCCATATGTAAATGAAATTGTTATGACCTCCACTAGTTAGTTTCCCTTTCTTCTTTTTTTCTATTCTTTCATGATTGTATTATCACCAAAACTCGACATGTACACATATTTTTTTGGAATATTCACGTGTGAGTGAAAAGATGCAGAAGACCAATCCCACATGTAAATGAAATTGGATTAGTGAAGAGAATATAAATGGTAGTGAAACTAGAATTTGTGTTTATATGGTCTTTAACATTATAAATATTATGCCTTTACTTAGTGGACTTTCCCAACCCAAATTTCTCCCAAACTTGGGTCATCATGCCTAACAAGAGATATCATAGTTGTGATTGCGATAGCAAAAACACTAAAGATAAGCAAAATTAATATTGAGTTATTTGATAGGAAAAATGATTTCTCTCTTTGGTAAATTTTCGTCAAAGATGTGTTAACGCAATAAGAGCTCTACAAAATGATTAAAGAGTCCAAGCCATAAGAGATGATGGAACAACGTGTGAATATTAGCCTTTACAATTCTGTTATCACCAATTTGTTTAGTATTATGTTGGCAAAGGATGATTACTTGCCACCTGAAGAAAATGACATAGTCACGATGTTAATGATGGGCAAGGAAGTTTAGGTGCATGGGGAGGTTCCACAACACCTCGAAAGAGTGATAAGTTGATGAGTCCAAGTGTATTCGAGGTTGAAGAATTGTTCATAATTATATCAAAAGATAAGCTAAACAATGAGATGATGATTACTTCGAAAAGTAAGCAGATGAGATAGGAAGACCAAAGGGAATGATTGCACAAACCAAAGAAGAAAATAAAATTTGATGATTAGGTGTAGAATTTGAGCCAAGTTGGAGCTTGTTAGGATTTTGGCTCAAATCCCAACAAGGAAGACTTCTAATTAGTTTGAAATTTTTTTTTTCATATTTTATAGTTGCTTGTTCTAGTAGGAGTAGTAGTAGTTTTATTTGTTGTTATTCTTTTCCTAGTAGTATTAGGAAAATTCACTCTATATAAAGGGGTAACTAGAGAAAGATTGAGGCACACTCATAATTCCAATATACATTATAAATTAGAGGTGGTTACTACTAAAGCTAGGTTTAGAGCTTTGGGTATATTCGACGTTTAGGTTGTCAAGTAGACAGTGTGCCTACAACTAGAGCTAGGTTAAGAACTTTGGGTGTATTGGGGCTTTTGGGTTTTGGGGTATTGAGATATTAGGATCTTTGCTCTTCTTAAAATTGTAATTTAAGATTAATAAAGTAGCGGATTTGTTAATGGATGTAGGCAAAGAAGTTGTTAAACCACGTTAAATTAGTGTGTTTTTACTCTTTGTTTATTTTTCCTATTTAATTGTAGTGGTTGTGTTTTTGCCTAAATTTTGAGTAAGTGGATTTTAGAGCTAAAATCCTAACAAGTGTTGAGAATCTAGCTCTCAATCAACACTTCACAGTCACAAAAACTAAAATAAAGAGAAAAACACAACATTTTTTTCTATTGTGATTGTGTAGTTATTGATTGGGATCAACCAGATTCCCAACAAGTGGCATTAAAGCCAATGGTTCAGTTGGGTGTGAAAGATCATGCGGTTTACTCTAGGATACTCATGATGGTATAGTAGAACGATAGAGAGAGCACGAAGGGACTTGTGTAGCGCAAACAAGGTGACTTGGGTGGCGAACAGGTGATTCTTGTATGGTGAAGTGTGTGTGGTTTGCAAGTTAGAGTCTATAAAGCTCGTTGTTAGAAAATTTATTGTATGGTTATCTAACCCAAGACAGGGGAATGAATGACTTTTTAGGTGTGCTTGTTGGACTATGGTGCAAGTTTGTGATAGTATAGGCATGATGGTGAAGGGGAATGATGAAGACTCACATGTGAGGGAGATATTGGATTAGTGAATGAAATAAAACTAGAACCAATTAGCTTAAACTTTCGGGTTTATATGGTTTTCAACATTATATATATTAGACATTTACTTGGTGGACTTTCCAAGCCCAAGTTTCTCCTAAACTTGGATCTTCATGCCGAACACATATGATTTCTAATTCTATATATGTAAAAATGTGGAGTTTTGCTTTGCTAATTTTATTATGTTCTTGAATGACCCTTTGATCATGCCAATCAAGTATTTGCCAAGCCGATCATAAGTTATATGTTGGACTTATGGGATCCAACCTATAAGCAAATTAAAAAAAAAAAAAGAGGCATGCAGCACATTAATTGGTTTTGGTGGCATATTGGCCACTCAAATACACATGTAAAATGTGACTCTAATTTTTTCTCCTAACAGATTTAGGAGAAGAGTGATGTGTTACAGTTGGGTAAAGTGGATTTGTAGTATTGCATGGATTACAAAACACTTTAGGAGAAACAATCTTTAAAGAAATTGTTATATAAAAAAAGTCTATAACGAAGAAAAAAAATTAAGAGACATTAGCGTCATGAGTTACAAAGAATGGAAAAAAAAATAAAGAGTTTTCTCTTCTATCAGTAGTATGAGGTACAAAGAGAAAAAAAAATTATTTCCTTAGTCGAGAGAGTTATAGGAGAGAAATTGAATATAATAATTTGAGGTTTTCGCTCGGATATTATTCAAAGTGTTTGGTAATAAAGAATCAAGCTACTCAAGGTTTGCAGTTCTTACCACTGTGATTAAATTTTAGTGAAGTGTGGAGACTTCTCAGATTTCAACAGTTGGTAGTACAACGTGGTTTTTCCCCAGAAAAGTAATTTTCTATTGATGTCAAATTATTTGTTGGTCTCAAGTTTGGGCATAAACTTGAGACATAAACTTTGTAATCATTATTTACATAGTGGAGTTTATCTTTTTTCTTGTGGTATTTTCCCTCTACATTAGAGAGTTTTTCACGAAAATTCTTAAATTCTTGATTGGTTGCTTTATTTGGTTCTTATTGTTTTATTTTCGCACATACCTTGGTTGTGACTATATTTAATCTGTGATTTTTGGTAGAATTGTGGTACTTGGTCAATTGTTGACAGTAGGTATTTTTCTCAACAAATGGTATCATAGCATGGTTGCTTGTATTAGTCAACATGGATGAAAAATCTAATATTATGATTCTATTGAAGACTTCTAATTATTCAATATGAAAACCAAAGATGAAAGATTATCTCTATTGCAAAGATTTGTATGATCCTGTTGAGGGTAATGAAGTCAAGTTGGAGGGCAAGACCGAAAAGAATGAACAGGAAGACAGTTGGTGCTATTAGGCAGTGGGTGGATCTCAGTGTGTTCCATCACATGGCTAAAGAGATAAATGTCAAATCTCTTTGGGATAAATTAGAGACTTTATGGAAAAAAAAGATAGCTTATAACAAAGTTTTTGTGATGAGCAAGCTTGTGAATTTGAAATACATGGATAAATGCTCCATTGTCGAACACTTGAATAGTTTTGAGGATCTTGTGAACTAGTTTACTACAATGAAAATAGTGTTGATGATGAGTTACAAGCACTGTTTCTTTTGGGTACTTTGCCTAATGGTTGGGAGACCTTAGTAGTGTCACTTTGTAACTCTATTTCGAATAGTGTGCTCATTTTGTTTATGGTGAAAGACAGTATGTTTAACAAGGAGACTCGTAGAAAGGATTTGGGCGTAGATAGTAATCAAGATCTTGTCACAGATAACAGAGGTAGAAGTAAGAGTAGATGCCCTAAAGGTTATGGTAAATCCAGAGACAAGTAAAAGTCCAAAGATAATAATAAATGTTATTGCTATAATAAATTGGGTCATATGAAGGAAAATGTTCGGTCTGAAAACAGTAACAACATAATGGGAAGAATCAGAAGAAGACCAATGACAAAAACATAACACTAGTTGTTTCAAATAAAGAAAAGATTGTGTTACATGCTTTTAATTTTAAGGAGAGCAATCATGTTGCAGATTATGGTATTAACTCGGTGGTTGACTCAGCAACTTCTTATCATTGTATTCCACATCAGGATTTCTTCACAATATTCAAAGCATGAGACTTTGGTATAATGAAGATGGGAAACTCAATTTTTGTTCCGATTATAGGGATTGATGATATACTGATTACGCTCAAAGTATAACACGGTAGTTGTAGCACAGCTTTGGGGTGTCAATTCCACAGAGAAAAGCGATCTACAAAGGAAAAGTGCAAACCTTAACACGAACGATAATAATCAAGTGAGAAGATATGAATGATGAAGTAATTGTGTAAATAGATTGAAGTATATGATAAAGAAACAACAAGGTTCCGGGAATCCTCCCTAGGTTCGTTGCCTTATTCCAATCTTGATTCAATTGTTTTATCTCGATTGCAAGTTTCACGTCCCAAACAAGTAATTGACAAATATTCAACTAAAGCACATATAAATTCTAATGTAATTGATATGAATTACTCTTACTTTCGATTTAAGCACACATGGCCAATCCTATAGGTTTATCAAGAAACGATAATATATCTTAACGACAATATCGCAGTAATAGACAAACCTAAAAGATAAATCTACCAGACTCAATCACATCCAATAATCTTGACATAAGAAGAGCATGACTAGACTTATATCAAAGATAAAGATGCAATCTCCGGATTAAGAGAAAATCCTTTAATTAGATAAAATAGTAACACATAACAATGTTTTGACAATAAATCCCAATTACAACTGAATCAATAAAGGAAAATAAGAACAAATACATTTAAGGATTCATCCCTTCGCCTTGCTTGGAGATTAGTTCGCCATGAAGTTCATGGGTGAATACTTTGATAGAGGAGAGTGTGGTAGCCTTCTTAAGTTTTTCAGACTTCAAAGATGTTTTTTCTCAAACTCTAAGTGATCTATATATAATACCATGGGTACAAGGGTGTTTTAGGGTTTAAATACTCATTAAAGTCCTAATTAGGTCATAACTCGGAGAAGGGGGACCGTGTGCGCACCGCGGCTCTCTCTTCCTTGCGCTGCGGCCCTACCTGATCTTTGGCTGGAGGACTTTCTGGGCGCCGCGGCCCTGCCTAGTCCAGGTCGCGGCTCTGGCTAATGGTCTTCTTGGCTCTTTTAGATTAGCTTTTGGAGGCCGCGGCCCTCACTAGTCCAGGCCGCGACTCTCATTGGTTAGTGGAGGTTCTCTTCATTTTATCCTTCTGCAACCACTCCTTTACCTTGATATGCATGGAATCTTAGTGCTTCAAGCAATGATAGGTTTTCCATCTCTTTTAAACTTAAAGTACCTGAAAATGCACTGAAATAGATCAATGATCCAAGAATGACACTTTAGAGTTGTTAACATATAAATGTGCAATTAAAACCTAGATCAACCCTCAAATGTCAATAATTAAGTGCTGTTAAGGTGCATTTTATGACTCTCATCACAAGCCCCAACTAGCTTATTGCTAGGTCCTTAGCAATTCAAGCGAAAACAAGAGATGAATTCTACGGTAGGAATCAAAACAAAGTAAAGCAATACTAGTGTTAAACCAAGAGCAATTCACTCTTTTTTTTGTCTCAGAAATTGCACATAATACACAGCACATAGAATCATTAAATATCACCCAAGTCCAAAAGTAATTCAAACATCAATCTTAAAATTGTCATCGACTCTTAACATCTATCTTACCACAATCCATTAGTCCAAACATCTGGATAATTTTATGCATAACATTCATGAATACAAGTCTTAGCCTCTAAATACATAATAAATTGCGTGACATCAATCAAAAATCAAGCTCCATAGGCTCACTTTTCAAATCATTCTCCACTATTGTAGAAAAATCACACCACCTTGGATCAATAAGTCTTTAAATAAGATTGTAATGTTAGGCTAAGGTAAAGGTTAAGAAAGAACAAGAAGGATTCAACAAGTAAAAGAACTCAATCTCTTAGTTTTCAAACACAACCACTTTAAGCACAGGATAACCTTACTTCAACACCTAACTCTTTCAACCATTTTTCAAGCATTTCTCTCAATAAATCACCACTTTTTTTTCTTTTCTTCTTTCTTTGCCATAATTCACTTCTTTTTTTTTTTTTTTGCATAAGACCATTCACCTCCTTTTTCATTCTTTTCTTTTCTTTTCCACAACCCCCAACTTATTTCTTTTAATGCACTTAGGTTATGGTAGTAATATTTTTTCATATTTCCATCCTTACTCCTCTTAAGTGCTTCTCAACAAATGTGTATAACTAAGTTCTTTTAAAAGAAGTGTAAGGATAAAATATTTTTAGGCTCATAAAAGTAAGTAAATGGGCTATTGAAAGAAACAAGGCTCAAATTGTTTTTCAAGAAAATACTCAAATAGGTGACTAGCGATAAATATAGCAATGGTAAGTTTGAAAGACTCAAACGGTTCAAAAATGACCTATATCATATCCTAAGTAATGTGCATTCTAGGAATTCACCTCAAGTGATTAGTAAATAAGTTCTAGAGCTTGTCGAGACCGCAAAAGTATTCACAAATAATAACACATAAAACTTCTCTAAATGTTTTAGACTAATCATACAATCTTACCGCAAACTAGAGTCTCAAACCAAATGAAGATTGACACTTAAGTTATTCTCAAACCGAAGCAAGATTTAACTTCTTCTAAACGCTATATACTATCTCAATTAAGTTCATATTATTGACATGTGAATTAACTCTAAGGCTAACACAAAGTATGCTAAAAACAAATAAAAAGGAAAAGTAACACCAAGTAGTTCAATGGAAAAAAAATACGTTTCCTCCACCCCCAACTTAAGAATTGCATTGTCCTCAATGTTAAAGATAAGTAAAGGAAACTCCATTTGTAAGCAAAATTGCACACAAGCTGAAAATTGTGCACCATCATGTGAACTGTAGGCCATTCTTCTTGCTGAAATTCCGATCTACAACATAGAACAACACAACAAAAAGAAAGCATCTGGATGTACTATTAAGATTTCCACTGTATGTTAGGTTAACACGTGAAATGGAAAGAAATAACTAAAAATGAAAAGAAAGTATGAAAACGAAATAACAAAAAGGAAAAGAAAAAAATGTTAGTACAGTCATCCGATAATAAATAAAATAAAATAAAAGGAAACAAACAAGATAGAACCCAAAACTAATCCTCTAAGTCTTCATCCTCTTCTTCATTCTCTTCATCTTCCTATGGAGGTGGATCAAAAGATGAACCCGAATAGGGTGGCAAAATGGGAAAGTGATCCATGTCACAACCAGTGGCGGAAGCATGGTGTTGGTACATCTGACCAAAAGAAGAGTACACCCCCACTTGATAATCAGCTTGCCTAGCCAAGAAATGTTCCTGACTATCAAATCTATCATGCAAAAGTTTCTGAAGCTCGTCAAAACAAATCTCTAAACTCTCAAGGCGGTCCGCAACAGTGAAATGCTTAGGGGGAAGAGAGGTTGCAATCGTTGCTCTCTCTCCGGTGGCCTTGAGGCTTTAATTTGATTGAGCATGCCATCATCGATGGGCTTCTTTGGTTACTGGGTGTCCTCATCAGGACTATACTGAACTTCGGCTTGGATGCATAATTAGGTAATTAAGGAAGGGAAGTACAATCCAAGCTTTTGTTGTACAGTGTGTATGATAGAATTAAATATGATCTAGCCCACATCAATAGTCATGCCCATCAAAATGGCATAAATCAACACAACTCTCTCAACAGTAAGGTCACTATAGTGCGTGGCAGACATCAATATCTGACATACAAAATATTGCCAAGCTCGAGCATTGACAGTCAGAGAAGTACCGGGCAAGGTTATAGGGGTATCACCCATCATTTTCTATGCACTGTCCGGAATACAAAGAGTATTAAAAATATCATCATAATTAATATTAGATGCATATGCAATATACTCACTATTTTCTATGTCAGGTAGCCCATAGAATATATTTGTAGATATGCTGCTAAAAGAAACTGTTTTGCCTTTCACCCTCACCTTACCATTCTTATGTTCGTCTGCATTAGCATAGAATTCTCTAACCATATTTGTGAGGGAATGAGATGGTTGTCTAGAAAATGTACCCCAATGCCTATTAATGATCATTCTAAACAAGGTGGGGTTTGCTCTCTCTGTTATATTGAATCTTCTCTCAGGAATGGGTTTTCTAGTGTGCATCATCCTAACATATCTCTCACTAGCCTCAAAACTAACAAATTTGCTCTTATCATACTCTTGAGCTTATTTCCCCCTTGGTCTCTTAGTCTTAGGGGCCATTTGGATCAAATATATAGAACAATAGTACTAATTCAAAATCAACCACCCAAAAAGCACAAGTGAACAATAAATAGGAGAAATTGGTCTTACTTGATGTCCAAAAGTGGAGAGAAGAAAGACTACCCACCAATTTGAAATCTTCTTGAAGAACCCAAAGTCTTCTTAGAACCAAGCTTTATGGAGAAATTCCTAGCAAAATCTGCAATATTAGTGCTAAATCCTTCAAGAGATGATGTTAGAATCAAGAAATTTTGAGTAAAAACAAGTGGGTAAGTGAGGGTTTGGAGTAAGGATGAGAGATAAATGAGTGTGTTGGGTTTTTTTGTAATAGAGAAATGAAGAGGAAAGGTAGAATTTAGGGATTTAAAAGGACCGGGCTCGGGTGGACGCCGCGACTTGCTCTTGGGGGTGCCGCTGCTTTGGCTGAGGTGTGTGTGTGTGTTCATTTTGTGCGCTGCAACGCGCACAGTGCTGGGCCTAGGTGCGAGGCAGAGGGCGAGAAGGTAAGGCGCTGGGCACTGGGCGCTGGGCACTAAGGCATGCAAGGGACTAGGCCTAGGCGCGCACTACTGCTGGGTTGGTGTGCGTGCTAGGCGCTGAGGGCTGGGCCTAGGCGTGTCCTGGGCCTGTTTTGGGTAAAAGCTTATTTATGGGCCAAATAAAACTATAAAAGTAGTAAAATAAAAATAAAAACGTTAAACTAAAAAAATTAGATCAAGTTAAACTAAAAAAAGAACTAAAAATTAAAATTTAATTAAGAACAAAATAAACAAAAGAAAAACAAAAACATACCTCTGTGGTGAAGTCAAGGTGAATAAACCGGATCCAAAAGTGGAATGTCTTCCACTTCTGGATCTTGCCTATCAATGAAGATTTTAAGGCATTGACCATTTACTTTAAAGATCTGACCATCTCTAGTATCCTCAATTTCTACTGCCCCATTTTCAAAAGTATTTTTCACTACGAAAGGACCGGTCCACCTCGACCGAAGTTTTACCGGATGCTTATGGAGTTTAGAATTGTATAAGAACACTTGATCATCATGCTTAAATTTTTTCCTCAAAATATTTTTATCATGAAACACTTTCATCTTTGCCTTATAGATTCTAGAGTTCTCATAAACATCATTTCTTAACTCTTCTAACTCGGTCAACTGAAATTTTCTAAGCTTACCCGCTTCGCCTATGTCAAAATTGAAAGATTTGATGGCCCAATAAGCTCGATGCTCGAGCTCCACAGGTAAGTGGCAAGGTTTTCTGAAAACAAGCCTACAAGGTGACATACCTAAGGGAGTTTTGAAAGCTGTTAGGTAAGCCCAAAGCGGATAAACTAGTCTCAAAGACCAATCCTTGCGATCCAGGTTAACCGTTTTTTCTAAAATTTGTTTAATTTTTCTATTAGCAAGTTCTACTTGTCCACTTGTCTGAGGGTGGTAAGCAGTGAAAATCTTATGTAAAACCTCATATTTTCTCATTAAAGGTTCAAATGAACGGTTGCGAAAATGTGTACCTCGATCACTAATTATAGCACGTGGTGTACCAAATCGAGATAACACATTTTCTTTGAGAAATTTAATTACCATTCTATTATTATTGCTTCGGCAAGTTGCTGCCTCTACCCATTTTGACACATAATCTATTGCCACAATGATGTATTGATATCCGAAGGAAGGAGGAAATTGTCCCATAAAATCAATGCCCCAACAATCAAAGATTTCAATCACTAAAATTGGGTTTAAGGGCATCATATTACGACGAGATATGGCTCCTAACTTCTGACACTTTTCACATGAGCAACAATAGATATTTGCATCTTTAAACAAGGTGGGACAATAAAATCCACACTTCAAAATTTTTGCAGTGATTTTTTTCATTGAAAAGTGGCCCCCACAAGCTTAGGAGTGACAAAATTCTAAGACACTAGCAATCTCTTCATTAGGGATACAACACCTTAAAAATTGGTCAGGGCAGTACTTGAAAAGATAGGGGTCATCCCAATAGAAATTACGTACCTCATTCAAGAATTTCTTCTTGTCTTGAGCGCTCCAATCCATCGGTATCTCACTAGTAGCCAAATAATTCACAATATGAGCAAACCATGGTAAAGAAGTAACAGAGAGTAATTGCTCATCAGGAGAATCATCCTGGATTGGCATTATGTCAGAGATGTCTCCCAATGTGAGCCTGGATAGATGGTTAGCCACTACATTCTCTACTCTTTTCTTATCTTTGATGGTGATGTCAAATTCTTGTAGGAGTAGGATCCACCGTATTAGTCATGCCTTGGCATCCTTCTTTGTAAGAAGGTACTTGAGGGCTGCATGATCTGTGAAGATAAGAATAGGAGAACCAATTAAATAAGCACAAAATTTGTCCAAAGAAAATACTACAGCTAGCAATTCTTTTTCAGTGGTGGAGTAATTCATTTGAGCACTATTTAGGGTTTTACTAGCATAGTAAATGACAAAAGGTTTTCCCTCTCTTCACTGTCCAAGAACAGCACCTACAGCATATTCACTAGCATCACACATGATTTCAAAAGGTAAATTCTAATCAGGTGACTACATTATAGGTGCTGAAGTAAGCTTGCCAATTAGCATTTTAAAGGCCGCTTGACAAGCTTGAGTCCACTCAAATAGGACATCTTTAACTAGGAGGGCATATAGTGGTCTAGATATGTTGGAAAATTTTTGTATGAACCTCTTATAAAAACCAGCATGACCAAGGAAAGATCTTACATCCTTTACTGTCTTAGGTGTTTGCAGTTTAGAAATTAATTCAATCTTAGATTGATCAATCTCTATCTCCTTAGAAGAAACAATATGCCCTAAGACAATACCGGATGGTACCATGAAATGGTATTTTTCCCAATTTAAGACTAATTCTTTTTCCTCACAATGAATCAACACTCTTTCTAAATTCATTAAGCATGCCTCAAATGAAGATTCAAAAATAGTTAGGTCATCCATAAAAACCTCCATGCAATTTTCAACCATGTCACTAAAAATGCTCATCATGCAACGTTGAAAAGTGGTAGGGGCATTACACAATCCAAATGGCATTCTATGAAAAGCATAGGTGCCAAAATGACAAGTGAAGGTGGTTTTATCTTGGTCTTCTAATGCAATTTCAATTTGATAATAACCAGAATAACCATCTAAGAAACAGTAAAAAGGGTAACCAGCTACACGCTCAAGAATTTGATCAATAAAGGGGAGTGGGAAATGCTTTTTCCGGGTGACAGCATTTAATTTTCTATAATCTGCACATGCGCCACCCAGTCACAAGTTTTGTAGGGACTAACTCTCCTAGGTCATTCTTTATCACAGTGACTCTAGACTTTTTAGGAATGACTTGTGTAGGACTTACCTATTTACTATCAACTATGAGATATATAATTCCCGCATCTAATAGTTCTAATACTTCATTTTTCACTACTTCTTTCATAGTGGGGTTAAGCCTACGTTGAGGGTCTCTACGAGGACTAGTCCCTTCATCCAAATTTATCTTATGAGAACAGATCAGGGGACTAATACCTTTTAAATCAGCCATGCTCCAACCTAAGGTTGATTTATGTGCATTTAAGGTCCGAATTAATTTCTCACCTTGAGACTCAGATAATTCAGATGAGATAATAACAGGAAAAGTATCACCTGAACCGAGGAAAGCATGCTTCAAACCCTTAGGTAGTGGCTTCAATTCGACTTTAGGTGCTTCCACACTTGAAGGGATTTGTTTCTCACTTCTTTTGGGCAACTCCTCAAACTTTGGTTGCCATACTCGAGTGCCGTAATCCTGAGATTTATCAAAAACAGCATAAATATCAATTATATTAGTTTTATCATATATAGAATCAATCTCAGAATTAACAAGAAAATATTCAAGAGGATCAAAGTCATGAGCTATGGAAACTCCCTTATTGATGAGTGACTCAATCATGTATAAGTGGTGGTTCTTGTCCTCATCTTCGGGCAGTTTTTCAACATTGAAGATGTTCACCTTGAGGGTCATGTTTCCAAAGGACAGCTTCATGAGTCTATTCCTACAATTAATTAGAGCATTTGCAGTAGCAAGGAAAAATCTACCCAAAATCAAAGGAATTTTAGAGTTAGTGTCAACAGCAGAGGTAGTATCAAGGATTAGGAAATCAATGAGATAGTAAAATTTATCAATTTGAATTAAAACATCCTCTACCACACCCCGAGGTACTTTAACTGAACGATCAGCCAATTACAATACCACAATGGTTGGTCTGATTTCTCCTAAACCCAGCTGTAAATAATTAAAAAATGGTGTCAAGTTTACACTAGCTCCTAAATCTAGCAATGCTTGTCCAACCTCTTGATTTCCAATGCTACATGCAATGGTTGGACAATCAGGATCCTTGTATTTTGGGGGAATTCTTTGCTCAATTAAAGCACTTACTTGTTCCATTAGGAACGTTATTTTCTTCACATAGTGCTTCCTCTTAATTGTACACAAATCCTTGAGAACCTTTGCATAAGTAGGAACTTGTTTAATCACATGCAAAAGTGGAAGATTCAGTTTTACTTGACTTAGGTTCTCTAGGATTTCATTATTTAGCTCCATATTTTTCTTGTTTGATTTTAAGGCTTAAGGGAATAGTTCCTTAACAAGGCTTTTGGTAACCTCAAGGTCCTTAGGCAGTTCGGTATCACTACTACCTTGACCCTTTTCCACATCTTCAGGTGTGTTTGATGTTGGGATGTGTAAAGACTTACCACTTCTTGTTACAATAGCATTTACATTTTCCAAATTTGTTTACGCCATATGTTGACCATGGGGTATGGACTGAGCTTAGGAAGGGAACTTACCTCGCTCAGTCACACTCAAGGAGCCCATCAGTTTGGTCACTTGGCTCCTTATCTCTTTGTTCTCTTCAACAACCTGTGTAATTAATGCCTCACACCTTTGGTTTGTTTTACCCTGTGCCTCAATAAAAGCATGTAAAGTGTCTTCTAAAGAACTCCTAGAGGATGAGGGTGCATGATATGGTGCATAGTATGATCTAAGGGGTTGTGCCAGCTGCTGGTTTTCAGACTTCCAGCCGAAATTGGGGTGATTGCGCCATCTTGGATTATAGGTGTTAGAAAGGGTGCAGGAGGCTTCTTGTACATGCCTAAGGCACTATATTGTTCCTCATACATCCCTCTCATATTTACGAATGTGGGGTACTCTTGAGCGGGATGATCTACCCTGCCACACACAAAACATGGTTCCGAAGATTCGGCATGATTAACCACATGTGTTGGCTTTGAGTCTTTAGTCTTTAATGCATCTAACTCCCTAGTGAGCATTTCGACCTTAGCTTTTAGGCTGTCTTCTTCCCTAAGATGGTAAATTCCACCACTACTTGGGTTTCCTACAGGTCGTGACCTATTGGTGCTTTCAGTAGCACTAGGTCCAGTCCAAGTGTGAGCTTTTTCAGCAAGCTCATTGAGGTACTCTATAGCCTCATCAGGATCTTTTTGCAAAAATTCACCATTACACATCATCTCTATGAATTGGCGCTCTCTATAGGTAAGTCCCTCATAAAAGTAGCTCACTAAGCGCCAACTCTCATACCCATGGTGTGGACACATACTTAATAGCTCTTTAAATTTCTCCCAGGACTGATACAAAGTCTCGTTCTCCTTTTGTGCAAAGATGGAGATTTGTCTTTTTAAAGCATTATTCTTATATTGAGGGAAGTATTTATTGAAGAAGACCTAAGTCATCTCATTCCATGTCCCAATAGATCGTGGTCTCAGCGAGTATAGTCAACTCTTAGCTTTATCCTTCAAAGAGAAAGGAAAAAACTTGAGTCTCACGATATCATCAGTTGCATCTTGACTATGAAAAGTCGCAACTACTTCCTCAAACTCCCTAATGTGTACATATAGGTTTTCGTTTTCCAAGCCATGAAATGTAGGGAGTAATTGAATCATCCCTATTTTAAAGTCTTGATGGCGAGTGTTGGCTGAAAATATGATGCATGATGGTGTAGCTGTTCAGCTAGGATGTAAATAATCTTTAAGTGTCCTAGCAACATTCTCATTAGGGTTTTCAGCCATGTTAACAAAATTTCTCGTTTAGGTGTACACTAGGGTTTGATCTAGGCGAGGTTTCACTAACGGATGTGGAAGGAAAGGGTAGCTCTACTTCAGGTCCTTTAATGAATCTACCTTGCGAATCTCTTGGTCTAAGCATACACCAAATGAGTTAAAAGGAAATAAAACAGAACAAATAAAAGAAATTGGAAAATCAAAAACTTAAAGAAAGGAACAATAGTACCGTCTTGTCTTAGAGTTGACAATCTTCCCTGTATGTAAGTGTGTTTCCCCGGCAATGGTGCCAAAATTTGATTACGCTCAAAGTATAACGCAGTAGTTGTAGCACAGCTTTGGGGTGTCGATTCCACAGGGAAAAGCGAACTACAAAGGAAAAGTACAAACCTTAACACAAACGATAATAATCAAGTGAGAAGATATGAATGATAAAGTAATTGTGTAAATAGATTGAAGTATATGATAAAAAAACAACAAGGTTCTAGGAATCCTCCCTAGGTTCATTGCCTTATTCAAATCTTGATTCAATTGTTTTATCTCGATTGCAAGTTTCACATCCCAAACAAGCAATCGGCAAATATTCAACTAAAGCACATATAAATTCTAATATAATTGATATGAATTACTCTTACTTTCGATTTAAGCACACATGACCTATCTTATAGGTTTATCAAGAAACGATAATATGTCTTAACGACAATATCGTAGTAATGGACAAACCTAAAAGATAAATTTACCGAACTCAATCACATCCAATAATCTTGACATAAGAAGAGCATGACTAGACTTATATCAAAGATGAAGATACAATCACTAGATTAAGAGAAAATTCTTTAATTAGATAAAAGAGTAACACATAACAATGTTTTGACAATAAATCCCAACTACAGCTGAGTCAATAAAGGAAAATAAGAACAATTCATCACTTCGCCTTGCTTGGAGATTAGTTCGCCATGAAGTTCATGGTTGAACACTTTGATGAAGGAAAGTGTGGTAGCCTTCTTGAGTTTTCCAGACTTCAAAGATGTTTTTTCTCAAACCCTAAGTGATCTATATATAATACCATGGGTACAAGGGTGTTTTAGGGTTTAAATCTCATTAAAGTCCTAATTAGGTCATAATTCGGAGAAGGGGGACCGTGTGTGCGCCGCGGCTCTCTCTTCCTTGTGCAGTGGCCCTGCTTGATCTTTGGCTGGAGGACCTTTTGGGCACTGTGACCCTGCCTAGTCCAGGCCGTGGCTCTGGCTGATGGTCTTCTTGGCTCTTTTAGATTAGCTTCTGGAGGTCACGGCTCTCACTAGTCCAGGTCGCGGCTCTCATTGCTTAGCGGAGGTTCTCTTCATTTTATCCTTCCGCAATCACTTCTTCACCTTGATATGCATGGAATCTTAGTGCTTCAAGCAATGATAGTTTTTCCATCTCTTTTAAACTTAAAATACCTGAAAATGCACCGAAATAGATCAATGATCTAAGAATGAAACTTTAGAGTTGTTAACGTATAAAAGTGCAATTAAAACCTAGATCAACCCTCAAATGCCAATAATTAAGTGCTGTTAAGGTGCATTTTATGACTCTCATCATATATGCATACAAAAAGATGTAGGGTGCACAATGACTTAAAAGAATATATGATATGTTCTTGAATTGAGTCACAATCTGATTTCTAATTATTTCCTTGATGAAAAAGTGTATGAGCACTACTTTGGTAACGGAAAGTTGAAACTAACCAAGGGATCATTAGTGGTTGCCAGAGGAAGATGTATTGTACCTTGTAAAGACACGTGTGAAAGTTTGTGGTAATGAGCTGAATGTAGTTGAAGATGATGCTTCTCCAAACTTGTGACACAAAAGGCTGACGCATATGAAAGAGAAAAGGTTGTAGATTTTAGCTAGGAAATTTCTCATTCCTTCCTCCAGTAATATATCTTTGAATCCATATGATTATTGTTTATTTTGTTAGCATCATAGAGTTTCTTTTAATAAGTCATCTAAAATAAAATAAAAGAAATTAGAATTGGTATATTTTGATGTATATGGTCCCACTGAAGTAGACTATTTAGGTGACAATAGGTATTTTTTTACTTTTATTGATGATGTTTCATGAAAGGTGTGGATTTATTGTTAAAGAAACAAAGCTAGATATTTCAGTATTTTCAGAAGTTTCATGCTATGGTGGAGCGAGAGACAAAGAATCAGTTGAAGTGTCTCCGTAATGACACTGGTGGAAAGTATACTTTCAATGAGTTTGCATAATGTTGTTCATAGTTTGACATCAGGCATGAGGTGACAGTTCCTGATATCCCACAACATAATGGTGTGGCTGAGAGAATAAACCATATCATTTTGAAAAGAGTTAGATGCTTGCTTAGAATGGCTAAGCTACCTAAGCCATTTTGGGGTGAAGTATTTCGACAACTTGCTACCTGATTAATAGATCTTCATCAATTCCTTTGGGTTTTAACATTCCAGAGAGAGTTTGGACAGGGAAATATGTTTTCTATTCTCACTTGAAGGTGTTTGGTTGTAAAACATTTGCACATGTGTTCAAAGAGAAGAGGATAAAACTTGATGAAAAAGTCGTTACTTGTGTGTTTGTTGGCTATCGGGATCCTGAGTTTGGTCACAAGTTATAGGATCCAGAAAAGAAATAGATTATCATAAGCATAAATGTTGTCTTCAATGAGAATGAAACTTTGGCTGACATTAAGAAGAGTGAGAAGACGCAACATAGTATAGGCAGAGTTGAAGAATTTGTACTAGATCCTACTCCTTTAGACAATGCCACAAATAGAGGAGAGAAACATGAAGAAGAACGAATAGGTAATGAAAAGCCAGTGACAGTTGATGATGATGTTATGCATGATACAAAGCATGTTGAGCAAGAGGAGTAGCCCCTTCCACCAAAAACTGTAGAGCCTCAACTGAGAAGGCCTACTAGAGAGAATCAACCATTAACTAGGTACTCTAGTTTTGAGTATGTCTTGCTTATTGATGGGGGGGAGCCAAAGAACTTCTAAGAAGTTTAATCCACATGCAAAAAAAGATTATTGGATGAAAGCAATGAAGGAAGAGATGAGTTCTCTGGAAAAGAACAACACTTTTGAATTGGTTGATCTTTCCAATGGTAGAAAAGCACTGAGGAACAAGTAGGTGTTCAAGTTGAAGAAATATGGTGAAAAGCTAGTAAAGTACAAGGCTTGACTGGTGGTGAAAAGTTTCAGTTAGAAGAAAGAAATATAATTCGATGAAATTTTCTATCTAGTGGTAAAGATTAGTTCTATCCGAGTTGTACTTGGTTTGTGTAATACCCGTGTTCTTAAAGTAAGGGTAAATAAAAAATTTGATAGATATGACATGAAATTAAAATAATATATATATATATATATATATATATATATATATACACACGAAAGATTTATTTTTAAATAAAATAACTCTTTTGAAAAAAACAAACGTCCAGGTATAGTAAAAAGAAAAAAAGGGTCGTACAACACCTGGAAGTCCAAGTGTTGCATACATTTCATGCATTTGGACACTAATTGAAATTATGGTGCAGCACCCAAGCATCAAAATGTTTAAAAGCGGTGTTGAAATGGTGCAAACCGGTTTTATATACGAAGTTAAAATTTTGTTTTATTTTAAGTATTTCTTACCAAATCCTATTTGGTTTTCTTCAACTTCAATTCAAATTACTCTATTTCTTTAAACACGTGGGGATTGAAAGACAGGTTGAAATATTAAAAATTTTAAGAAGTTTACAAGAGAATTTTAAAAAGAGTCACGAAAAGCTATAAGAAAAACAAAAGGTAATAATATGAATTTTATTTTTGAAATTTAGTATACATGAAAATTTCCCAGAATTTGATGTAGAAATTTAAAGGGTATGAATTATGGAAGAATTGAAGAATAAATTAAAAATTTTAATATAAATATTATATCAGGTGTTGATGATCAGCAATTGGGGGAAATTGCTGAAAGGAGCAGGAAAAGCAATGAGGTAATCCATGGGTAGCTCTAAGTGCTACGTGGTGAGTTAGATTTACTTTTAGTAATCGAGATAATTATGAAATATAAAGTAATGATATTTGAATTAATTATTAAACTATGATTGGATGTTACATGATAGATTGTTGAAGGATATGATAGGAATAAATGATATGTTAAAGATTTATTATATGAGAAGTAATATTATTGAAATAACGAGTTGATTAGATATATAATAAAGGATAAATGAAATTCTTGACAAGCTATGATTTATAATTTGATATGATATATGAGGAGATAATTTAATGAATATGATAAAATAATAATTTTGAGAAAGAGCTGGATAGCTAAATTGAATGTCTGTACATATGCTTGTTTTTGTATTATTGTTCATATGCATATTTTATATCATGGTTCATATATATATGCATGAAATAAAAGAACTGAGAAAGCAGCCGGTCTACATGAAAACCATGACAGCTGGTATATACTGGAAATAAATGAAAACTGTGACAGCCGGTATGTACTGGAAATAAATGAAAACCATGACAGACGATATATGCTGAAAATAAAATAACCAGGAAAGTAGCTGGAGTAAATAAAAATCGTGACAGTCGATATATGCTAGAAATAAAAGAATCGAGAGGACAGCCGGTCTAAATAAAATAAAAAAATCGGGAGGATAGCCGGTCTAAATGAAAACCGTGACAGTTGGCATATCCTGAAAATAAATGAAAACTGTGACAGTCGGTATATGCTAGAAATAAATGAAAATTATAACAGTCGGTATATGCTGGAAATAAAATAACCGAGAAAGTAGCCGGTCTAAACGAAAACCATGATAGCCGGTATATGCTGGAAATAAAAGAATCGTGAAGCAGCCGGTCTAAATGAAAACCGTGACAGTTGGCATATACTGAAAATAAATGAAAACCGTGACAGTCGATATATGCTGGAAATAAATGAAAATCATAACAGTCGGTATATGTTGGAAATAAATGAAAATCATAACAGTCGGTATATGCTGGAAAAAAATAACCGGGAAAGTAGCCGATCTAAATGAAAACTATGACAGCCGGTATATGCTGGAAATAAATGAAAACTGTGACAACCGGTACATGCTGGAAATAAAAGAACCGAGAGGGCAGCCAGTTTAAATAAAATAAAAGAATCGGAAGGACTGCCAGTCTAAGCTAAAACATATCGACATGTGGGAAGATATTCCCAAATGATTTGATAATTTAAATTTATATATTTCATTTGTTTTAAATATTGATTATTATTGATTGAGATGTTAATACACCAGTCTTGATTGTGATATGATTAATAGACAAATGAGTCTCACTGAGAGACAAATATGATGGGAAAGAAATATGAAAGTATAATATGATGAAAATTATCTGAGTGATTGATTATATGTTGTGAACCTCATAACGAGGCAATTATGAAATAGAATTGATAGTCTCAAGATGATTAAATATATGAGAAGAAAAGATTGATAAATGATGAGGATTATGATATGAGTAGCGATAATAGAATGTTTTTATCGAGTCATATGAGATATAAATGAATGAATATTGGAAGACTATTTGAACAATTGAATACTTTTAGTAAATTTAATTCACTAAGTTTGTGAAGCTCACTCCTCATTGTTAAATGATTTCAGGAAGCAGTCATGACAGATAAATTGGTGAATTGAGATTTAGACTGAGTGATTATCTATAAGCGTCGTTGTCCACAACTTCAGACTAATGAAAAAAATATTTGTAAATATTCATGCATAATATGTAATAATATGTATGCATATGATTTCAGTTGATGTATTTTATATTATTGTATATATGTGTCGTGTTGGAATTTTCAAAATGTGATGACACCGTCTCGGGGGTGGCCAACCCCAGATGGATCGTTACAGTTTGGCAGCTAGTTTGAATCTTAAGCTTGAACAGTTAGATGTGAAGACGGTGTTTCTTTATGGTGATTTGCATGAGGAGATTTATATGATTCAACTATAAGGTTTTGAAGTGAAAGAGAAAGAGAGCATAGTTTGTAGGTTGAAGAAGAGCTCGTATGGATTAAAACAGGCTCCAAGATAGTGGTACAAGAAGTTTGATTCATTCTTGGTGGATCACAATTACCAGAGGACAGTTATAGATCCTTGTGTGTATATCAAAAAATTTCGTGATGGTAACTTCATTATCCTTTTATTTATATTGATTGTAGGACAAGAGGCTGAGATGACTTGCAAGTTGAAAGAGGACTTGTTCAAGTCCTTTGACATGAAGGACTTAGGAAACAGATTTTGGGAATGCATATTATTCATGATAAAAAAGCCAAAAATTTGTTAGAAATGTATGTTGAGCTAGTGCTTGAAAAGTTTAACATGAATCATTCAAAATCAGTCAGTACTCCTCTTGCCAAACACTTTAAGTTGACAAATAAATCATGTCCATCACCAAAAGTAGAAAATGAAGAGATGTCGGCAATTCCTTACTCATCTGCAATTGGTAGCTTAATGTATGTTATGGTTTGCATGCAACCATATATTGCTAATGTTGTTGGTGTGGTTAAAATATTTTTGTTTAATCTAGGAAAAATTCATTGGGAAGTAGTGAAGTGGATCTTGAGATATCTAAAAGGTACCTCCAAGTTGTGTTTGAGTTTTGGGAGTTTAGAACCAATTCTTAAGGGTTATACATATTTAAATATGACAGGTGATCTTGATGATAGAAAGTCTACATCGGGGTTCCTATTCATTTTTGTAAAGGGCTATTTCATGGCAGTCAAGACTGCAAAAGTATATTGCTTTATCAACTATTGAGGATGAGTACATTGCAAAAAACGAAGTAGGGAAAGAGATGCTTTGGATGATGAGGTTTCTTTAAGATTTGGGTTTGAAGCAACAAGAATATATGGTTTTTTGTGACAAACATAGTGCTATAGATCTGAGAATAAATAGCATGTATCATTCACGTACAAAATACATTGAGGTTAAATATCATTGGATACGTGAGGTGATTGAAAACAATTACTAAACCTGGAAAAGATGCATGCATAAAAATGTCACTAATATGATGACAAAAATTGTTCCTAGAGAAAAACTTTAGCTTTGATCGGCAATGGTTAGGATGAACTTCAAGTGAGTCGTGTGGTAGTACTCTCCTTATAGGTTGGAGGGGGAGATTGTTGGACTTGTGGGGTCTAGCCCATAAGCAAAATAAAAGAAAAAAAAAGGAGGCATGTAGCACATTAATTGGTTTTTGTTAGCATGTGAACAACTCAAATACACTAGTGAAATGTGACTCTAATTTTGTCTCATTAAGAGAAAAGTGGTGTGTGGGGGCTGAGAAAAGTGGAGTTATACTATTGCATGAATTGTGAAACACTTTAAGAGAAAAATTCTTCAAAGCAATAGTTATATAAAGAGGATTGTAACATAATAAAAAATGGAGAAACATCAACACCGTGAGTTACAAAGAGTGGAGAAAAATAAAGAGTTTTCTCTACTATTAGTAGCATGAGGTATACAGAGAGAAAAAGTTTTTTTTCCTTAACCGAGAGAGTTAAAGGAGAGAAATTGGGTATAACTATATGGGGTTTTCTCTAGGATAGTTATAGTATGGCACGGATTACGAAACACTTTAGGAGAAAAATTCTTCAAAGAAACAGTTATATAAAGAGGATTGTAACATAATAAAAAATTGAGAGACATCAGCGTCGTGAGTTACAGAGAGTGGAGAAAAATAAAGATTTTTCTCTTCTATCAGTATATAAGGTATAGAGACAGAAAAAAATTTATTTCCTTAACCGAGAGAGTTAAAAGGAGAGAAATTGGGTATAACAATTTGGGGTTTTCTCTAAGATATTATTCAGAGTGTTTAGTTACAGGGAATCAAGATGCTCAAGATTTGCAGTTCTTGTCACGGTGATTAAATTTCAGTGAAGTACAGAGACTTATCAGATTTCAGTGGTTGGTAATACAATGTGGTTTTTCTCTAGAGAGTTAATTTTGTATTGATGTCAAATTGTTATAATCTCAAGTTTGGGTATAAACTTGAGACATAAACTTTGTAATCATTATTTACATAATGAAGTTGATCTTTTGTCTCGTGATTTTTTTTCCTCTACACTCGAGGGTTTTCCACGTAAATTCTTGAGTTCTTGATTGATTGTTTTATTTGGTTCTTATAATTTATTTTCGCACATAACTTGGTTGTGATTATATTTTATCAGTAATTTTTGATAAAATTGTGATATTTGGTTAATTGTTGACGGTGGATATTTTTCTAAAATTTTATAATTGAACTAAAAATTCAAATAAACTTGCCAAGTCAGTTAGCTCTGCTTGAACTTTGCCTACTTGAACAAACCTTTGATCAAGCCAAGCTCACCATATACTTCCGTGCTTGAGTTTGGTCAAAACATTTATCTAAACTCTATAAAATAATTATTCTTAAATTGCCTTACTAGGCAAGCAACCTTGGAGAAGCTAGCTTTATGTGTGAGCTGATTAATTAAGCTCAAGTGATCACTTTGGTTAATTTTTTATAATTGATAATAACAAAGTTATAGTAACATATGCATGGCCTAGTTTTTGCCGCGGGGAATGAATTAGAGAAAGAAAGCAATGAATTCTTTGAGACCTATGCTCAATCTCAAAGTAAAGAAGATTTAATGTTCAAGGAAGAGACAAGTTAAATGATCGAGAAGATGATCTCGAATTCCTCCAAAGAATCAGACGACTCCCTAAACAATCTTTTTATTTAATAGAAACTTAAACGATCTTTAGGAGCTTTTTGTATATTTGTAATGAATAATAATTTATTTAATGAAGTTTGATTGTTTTGCCTCCTTCGAATGATTTGTGAGATGAATGAAATTCTCACAATTGAGTGTGTGTGTATATATATATAAGAATCGGAAATTGGCGATGCAAAATGGCATCCATCGTTATTTGGCGACGTGAACTAAAATAGTGTCACTAATTTGGCGACGCGAAAGGGGATCCATCGTCAACTGGATATGTAAAATAAACTCTCGTCGTGAATTAATTTGATGATGCATCATTTTTTGTGTCGTCAATTAGTGACAACTATCTTTTTCACTTTGCTAATTGGTGATGCAAAAGCACTTTGCGTCGCTAAATGGAGCACATGCCCAACATGCTTCCTGTCACTTCGCGACACAAGGTTTGCGTCGCTAAATTGAAATTGGCATCACATACCTCATTTCGCCATATAAAGCATCGACTCTAGGTTTTCGCATCGCCAAATACTCTCGTGACATACCAATTGTGAACGAAGCAAATCATCGCGTCTGTCGCTAAATCGCAGTTTTCTTGAAGTGATGCCTTCGCAGTAAGTTGCTGTTGTCAATTGCTATTTTAGTCCTGAGATTTTTTTATCGGAGGTATTTTTTCTGTTAAAGTGTTTACATGTTTGATAAGTCTTTCTTGCTGGTTGGGGTGGTGGGTTTAGTGTTTTGGGTTCTGGTTTTAATGGTTCTCTGTCATGGTGCGTTTGTGGTGAATGGTGATCAGCTGCTTGTACTTTCTACAAAATTATAATAAAATCATGTTTTGCTTCTCAAAAACAAAAAACGAAAAAAAAAAAGGTTGGCTTTAACTTTTCAGTTGAAGTGGTGTATACCATCATTCATTTTTTTATAGTAATAAATTAATTTTAATCATATTCTAAATTGATCGAGGATAAATATATGTCTTAATAAAATAACATAAAAAACTGTAATCCCATAAACAAATAAAAGTGTTTTGGCTTTACATTTTAACAAGACAATCCAAAATGACTAAAGGATAATTTTATAATATATCATTAGACACAGTAAAAATCAAACATGAGATGATACTAATTTAGATGTCACTAATTTCTCTCAAAAACCAAACACAAGGACATGGCGTTCTTTGGTGAATTTGTGGAAATTTAAATTCTTGAAATTTAGGAATTCAACTTTCAAGAGAAATCAAATACCCTTTAAAAGTTTTGTTGATATTACATCTAATAATAATCAATTCTAGTTAGGATTAACATGTATAAAAAAAATTTACTTACTGTTGCCATGTTTTAGCATGGTAATTGCTTTAAATTGACGTTTGACTTATAGTAAGTTGAAATTTTTGTATGTTAAAAAAAATTAAATTTTTAAAAAATAAGTAACACAATTATTAGGGAATGTGATATTATTATGCTTGGATTTTAAGGAAAAGTAATAGTATTTAAATTTTTGGAAAGTATGATTATTATGTTTGATTTTTAATGAGAAATTAATTATTTTCTTGACTACAAATTATATGTAATTATCCTTGAAACAATCTAATGTTATTTTTATGGAATGTTGTGTTAAAAAGGAAAACCTAAACAATTTTAATTTTTTATTGGATCATAATTTTTTAAATTTTATTTTGTGAAGACTTGCATTTACCCTCATTTAATTGGGAAGATCCTTAAATTTTATCACTACAAAGATCTATATTTTTGCCCTTAGATCAGTACTACATTTATTTGCTCATGAAGTTACTGGGGTATTTGAGTTAAGTTCAAAATACACTAGAATTCATGGTAATATTAAATAAAAATGATGAGAAAACCCTCAAATCATATAGGCATATATTAAAAAATTAATCATAATATTTTTATTATAAAATCGAAAGTTGTAAGTACATAAATCAGTTAAATTGAGAAGAAATTGACAAAAACAAGATTTTTAGTGGGTTATATAAATTGATAGGTATGAGAGCATAAGAATTCTTTGAGGGCAAAATCATCTTCACAAATAAAGCACATTTTCCCTCAATTGAAGAAAGTTAGATTATCTCTAGTGGGCAAGTGTTTCCCTCAAGAAAGTTATATTTCACAACTGAGAGAAAACTGGGAAAATTAAAAAAAAAAAATAAAGTCATACAAGAGAAAACCGAGAATCTTTCGACTTTCCTGGGAAATTTTCTTTTCAAGGAAAGTTTCTTTCTTAGCAAAGAATCAAACAGCCCTTTAAATCTAATATAAGTTCAATAAAATAAAAATAAAATCATATAATATTCTTAAATATTTTGTCTCGAATAAGAACTAGTTAACTCCATCACTGAGTTAAGCAGACGCGTGGGGTTGCTTACGAGCCTGTTCCGTGGGGACCAAACAAACTCTAGCTACTAACATTATTTAGCTGAAATTGTCTTTGACCTAGAGGAGGTTGAGGTTGTAAATACAATTATTGCTATGTTAGATGTCTATGCTAACACATTCATGGAATGATTTGATCTTGCAAAACATGGGGCTCATGGGATGACCAACTTAATATAGAAAAAATAATGGGTTAATTATAGTAATCTCTCATAAGTTTGGGATTAATTGTAGTATTTCTTTATTATTTGGGAAATAACTAGAACTCCTTTTTACTTTTATTAATAGATAAATTTGTTACTCTTAACGAGGACGTAGAAAATATTTATATATGAGGATATATAAATATCAGATTGAGAAAATAAATTACCAAGAAAGATGAAGAGATAATGAAAGAAAAATTGACTTGAAAATAATTTTAATCTTTTTTTTCAATGTCTATATATGATGACATATAATAATTGTTTACTTTATTTTTAAAAATTAACAGAGTCTGCCGGGTAAACATAATCATAAATGGTTTTAATCATTTTTCAAATAATAATGAGTTATGTGTAACACACACCAAACTTCAAGAGATTCTATAACTTCCACAAAAATAAAATATTGTGAAGTATATTATCAAGTATTTTCAAAAGTTTCTATTAATAGGACGGTTTCTACTAATATTTATGTATGTACTCTTCTTAATCTTTTATCTTCTCATGTCAAGGACATACTAAAAACTCATGCATGGAACGTTTGCGTCTGATCTAATTGATTGAAATTTTTGCTTTCCCTTTCTCCAAGCTTTCACAAAGAAACCAAACAAATGTTAAAATGATGGGAGTAGATAAGACAGTGGTACCGTAGATCTCCTCACCCTAAAAAGTAGTACACATTGCATGACCCATATGGTTTACCATAATATCTTAATTAATACCTCTAAAAAAAATACGTGTGAAAATGAGCTAGCAAGATTTTGGGTTCTTGACAAAACAAACCCCTCATTAAAGATCTTAATCTCTCTTCCCGAGGCTTACTGAGAGAGGGACAATGCAATAAAGATAAAATAAGGGAACCCCCCTAATAAGAGAGTTGGCATTGTCAGTTGCTAGCTCAAGCCGGAATAATTACCCACTAAAATATACAGATTAATAGTACTAAGCTAAAGTTAAAATGAAAATTAAAAATTTCAAAGCAATAGATAGAAAATTATGCTTTTGAGGCAGGTCTTTTTAAATGCACAATATTTACAGTAGCAGTGGTGGTGGTTAATGATCAAAGCTCTCTTTTTAATGCAGGCGTGGGTATAAATGCAGGACCTTTGCCGTTACACTTATCTTTCACCCTCTCTTCAAAAATACCCATCTCTTCGTTGCTCTTTCTACTGCCCATTTCTCTCTCCAAACCCGTCTCTATATCTTTCTTTTGTGTGTTGACAGACGAGCAGACTAGAAAGCGGGGAGGGGTTTTTGAACAAAAGCCCAAATTCAATAAAGTTCGGTGAGAAGCGAAAAGCTTGAAATGGAGAGCAGGGTACCAAAAGTAGCACAGAATCCGACATGGGTATCTTTCTCTCGTCACTTTTAGTTGGGCTTCTCTCTTTTTTCTCTGTGTTTCAGAGCTGGGTTCTGCTAACTCTGACTAGGGTTTTGAATGTGGTGGGGTTTTTTTATTGTACTGAAATCAATGTTCTCTCGCCTGATTGACTGCTTCTATTAGACTTTCTTTTTTTTCACAGGTCTTTTTGAACTTTCTTTTTCTGTATTTCTTTTGCCTAATTGCCTTTGAGGGTGGGGCTAGCAATTTTGGTACTTCAACTGTAGTGCTTGCTTTGGAAATGGTAGCCGGTTTAGTTTGTGTGATCTTGGGCACATAATTTGGCATTTGGGTTCTTTGTTCCAGCGGTTTGGGTGTTTAAGGTCATCAATTGAAATGGGTCTTTCTCTATTTACTTCTCCAGAACTGTTTTTCTTTTAGTTAGCTTCACTAGTTAGAGCTTCACATACAAGGTTTCTTTCCTTTTGGTTGGATTTAGCTTTTGACTGAATATCAAGTTCCAAACTTTGTAGTTCAACTGAGGCTTGTTTGTAAAGTTACAATTTAGTATACAGTTTAGAATATCTTGGAATGGTAGATAGTTTTTCATATGATTTAATTTTTACTTGTTCTTTCTTCCTCCACCTCTCTATTTCGGTTCTTTGATCTTTTGGCTAATCTTATTGAGTACTTTGAGTCTACGAACTGGTCAGATTTGGAGGCGCACTTTCTGTCTAGTTAGAATTTTATAGATTGCTTGTTGGTTGTTCAATTAGAATTGTAAGAGAAAGGTTTCTACTGTTGGATACTTTTGCTATTCCCAGTTGACGAGAGATGGATACGTGTGAGAAGGATAAATTTGAGATAGAAAAGAGGAATGATACTAATCCTATGAACTACAATTCACCTAGTATGTCCTCAGACTGGCGATTTGGTGGTGCCAATCTTGTGAATGCGCCTATGGGTTTGGCTCCCTCTGATAATCCAATAGGTTCAGTTTGTTCTTCTTCCTGTTCCTCTGCTTCAATGGTAGACTCATTTGGTCACAGCCTTTGGGACCATCCTACCAATTCCCAAAATATGGGATTTTGTGAGATTAATATCCAAAACAATGCAAATATTTCAAATGCAGTTGGAATAAGCAAAGGCAGTCCTGTCTCTTTGAGAAGTAGTATTGATAGACCACTTGACATGGCTTGGAATCCACCAAGTTCAATGTTGAAAGGTGGTATTTTCTTGTCAAATGCGCCTGGAATGCTCCCACAGGCTTTGGCCCGGTTCCCAGCTGATTCGGCTTTCATTGAGCGTGCTGCCAGGTTTTCATGCTTCAATGGTGGAAATTTTGGTGATATGATGAACCCTTTTGGCATTCCTGAATCTATGGGTCTCTATTCTAGGGGTGGGGGGATGATGCAAGGATCGCAGGATGTTTTTGCAGGAAGAGGGATGAAATCAGTATCTGGCGGGCAATCCCAGAAGAATGAGTTGAATATTGTTGAGCCTCCTAGAGATGGTTCTCTCTCGGTAGAGAATGGGGCTACTGAAGGGAGCCCACCCAAGAATGATAGAAAAAGTGAGAGCCTTGCAAGATCTCATGAAAAGGCAAAACAAGGTATACCTGGGTCTGGTAATGAGTCTGATGAAGCTGAGTTCAGTGGTGGTGGTGGTCAAGATGACCCATCTGGTTTGGAGGGTACAGGTGCGGAACCTTCTGCTAAGGGGCTAAGCTCAAAGAAAAGGAAGAGGATTGGGCGGGTAGAAAACATGGAACGTTGTATCCAATTGTGTTTTTGACCTTTGTTGTGGCCTTTGGTTTTCTCTTGTTTACATTGTTAATATTTTTTCTGGTAGGATACTGAGCCTGATCGATCTAAGGGAGCCCAACAACCTGGTGAAGCTCCTGGTGAAGCTGTAAAGGATAATGCCAAAAACCAACAAAAGGGTGATCAAAACCCAACTTCAACCGCTAACAAGACCGCTGGAAAACAGGGGCCTCAAGCCTCTGATCCTTCAAAAGAAGAATATATTCATGTCAGAGCTCGAAGAGGCCAGGCAACAAATAGCCATAGTCTTGCAGAAAGAGTAAGATTTAACATGGAAGTTTTAAGTTAAAGTGAAGCAACATCTTCATCTCAGTATTTAGGTGGTGGTAGTAATTTAATTGATTTTGCCTATAGGTAAGGAGGGAAAAGATTAGTGAAAGGATGAAGTTTCTTCAAGATCTTGTACCTGGGTGCAGCAAGGTATGTTTGTTGGAATGTTGGATACAAGAATGTAACTAAGTTCTCAAGAATACATTGTCTTATTGCAGTTCATGTGATCTAGATTTGGTTGGTTGTTTGCAGGTCACTGGCAAGGCAGTGATGCTAGATGAAATCATTAACTATGTGCAATCGCTACAACGGCAGGTTGAGGTATGGGAGAAAAGCTTAATGTTATTTTTTTTCTTTTTCGAGCCTAGTGGTTCTCAATTGATCCAGTTCGATTGATCATTTTGGCTTGTCTGTGCAACATGCACAATTGCACAGTTATTTTGAAAATATTCGCTGCATACATAAGCTGCATATCTTGTGCAACTTTGAAGCAGATTGATTTGAGCGAGACAGCGTTAATAGTTTCCTTTGTCTTTCTTTAAGAGCCTTGCTTTTGAGGAAAAGATAATTGTTAGATGAAGTCTTTACAATTTGAGGGTTTTTTTTTTTACTAAATACATATTTTAGTCCTTGAGGATTGACCCGCTTCCTATTTTGGTTCTTGAGGATAAAAAAGTCTATAACGGGTCAGTGAAGTTTATTTTCTCTCACATTTAAGTCCTTCCTGGCCTATTTCCGTAAAAAAATCGCCGCTAATTTCCACTTGGACGCTGAGCTGACCATTTTTTGCTGAGGTGGAGATTATTACTGCTACAAGCACCAGAGTAAAAAAGGCTTGAGGTGCATTTTCGGGAATAATAATAAAAAAACCTAAACCTATACTCTCACTCTGTCATCTCTAACCTCTCTCACAGCCACCAAACACAGTACGAAGCCCGCCTCTTTCTATCTTCTTCATCAGTCGCCACTACCAGAACCTCTCCTCTCCTCTCGCACCAACGCCTCTTTCCTCCTCAGCCACTATGTAGCCACCACTCACTTCCTCTCCCCCTCTCTCGCCTCTACTCTACTCATCTCGACAGCCACCAATCACCACCCAAGCCCCAACTCCTAAGAACCTCATCTTCTTCAACGTCATTTAATCACCAAACACATTAACCCCTCTATCCTTCTTTTTCTTTCCTCATGACAGACCCATCCATCATCTCTGAAAAACTTGAAGAAAAACATCGCCCCCTCTGAAGTGGCTGTAAAACTGCCATCGCGTAGCTCTATGACCGCCGTGAAACCACCTAGTCAAAGGTTCTCGTTGCTAAGCTACACAGTGCAACTTGCGCTACTCTCCTCTGTTCTCGTCACGTAGCTTTTTCCCCTTGGAGATTGTTGCAAATAAATGCAACCCTAACTATTTGGAGATTGAACCTTTTCAGCCCTTTACGCGAGTGGGGGTACTGGGGGAACTTTACGGTCCAAAACATTGCCCACCTCAGCAAAAAAAGGCCACCTCAACATCTAAGCGGAAAGTAGCATCATTTTTTTTACGAGAAGGGGCCAGGAAGGACTTAAATGTGAGCGAAAATAAATTTCACTGACCCATTATAGACTTTTTTATCTTGAGGGACCAAAATAGGAAGCAAGTCAAATCCTCAAGGACCAAAATATGTATTTAGCCTCTTTTTTAAAAAAATCCTCTTTTCTTTCCCATTGTTTTTTCTTCAATTTTATTGATTTACCTATATCACAAAACCATCTTTGCTTTGAAGAGGCTGATAACTAACATAGATTATTCTTTTCATTTCAGTTTTTGTCAATGAAACTTGCAACGGTAAATCCACGGCTGGATTTTAACATAGAAGGTTTCCTAGCAAAAGATGTAAGTGATTTTGCACACATTTCACTGATGCATATTCACCCTTGTATATGCATTTGTCTCTTTTCTAATCTACCAGCACACATTCTACCTGTTTATACAGGTCCTTCAGTCACAGGCTGGTCCTTCATCAACTCTGGGGTTTCCCCCAGATATGCTTATGGTGTATCCACCTCTACATCCATCTCAACCAGGACTTATTCCAGCCACACTTCCTGGCATTGGCAGCCCTTCTGATGTTCTCCATAGAACCATTAATTCGCAGTTGCCATCCATGATTGGAGCCATGAGCGGAGGATTCAAGGAGCCTACCCAGGTATCTCTTAAGTCCAGCAGCTACATATGTATTTCCTCATCACTTCTCTTTCTTCAGTCTAATATTGTTCATACCCACTCTTTATTTGGTTGGCGGGGTTGTTATAGTATCATGTGATATAGCTATAGACATGAATTGAATTAGATTGCATTGGTGCATAATCTGGATAACTTCTTGCGCATGGAGTAAATTAAATGAAAATTATTCTCTCTACTCTGGTGTCATGAGTCATTGTGTGGTGTATAATTTGGCTTCCATGTTTATTTACTTTTACTACAGCTACCCAATGTGTGGGAGGATGAGCTCCACAATGTTGTCCAGATGAGCTATGGAACTGGGGATGCTCCACCTGATAACCAAGATGTAAACAGTACAACTCATTGATTTTCCCTTGAAATATCTCGTCTAACATTAGCCAAGTGTTCTTGAGCTAACTATGCTGTCTTCTACTACTTCTGCCGAATCTCTGCAAGCAGGCCACATGAAAGTTGAGCTCTGATGGGTTCTCTTTAAGTTTTGTGCCAGAAAGCATTGTTTTGTCATGATATATGTTTCCGCTACTATCCCAAGTGGATGGCAAACCTCGTTAAAATTCCTTGCTGAATATTAAGGCTGACTAAATATACAGCAACACCATGTTCCTACTTCCAACTCTATCTGCTAATGGAGATGCTGCTTGCAATGCTTGTAGGATAAGATGCATAAGCAAAGCAACGGATCAGCTGCAGCCTTGAGGGTCCTAGGTATATGATGTAGCAACAAACTTTGTGTTTCTTCTCCTATCATTTAATACACACCAGAAGGGTGAAAAATCCCTTTAGTTTGTGGAAATAGACCCTGCTTAGGAGGATCGATGTATCAAAGAATGTATAGATTGATGTTTTTTGTCATGAGATAGGATCGATAAGAGAAGCTCTTCTTTCATCTTTGAATATAGCCTTGGAACTATGGTGCTTTGTTCAGCTTAGAGTTGGAAGCTCAATGTGCTAGTTATATATTCACAAATATAATGTTATTCCTTTTTTCCATTAAAAAAAAATTGTTTGAAATTTACATGCTGGCTTCCCGGAGCCCCCCCAAAAATGGAAACATGTTTGTCTCTGATTCTTTAATCATAGATGAAAGTGGTTCTTCCTTTGTCTATTCCTTCAAATTTATCTCAGCCACTTTCAATTTGTACCCAGGTCAGTATCTGTATATACTGAACAGATGATATCCCCCACTCACGAACAGATTTTGTCATGAGAATCATTCTCTCGTAATTTTTGGGCAGATGCCTCTGGAGGGCAGGTGACAGAAACACAGGGAGGTGTCAATTAACAATAATAGCCTCTTATCTTTTACAGTAATGCATTGTTTATTTAAATGACATTGTGCATCTCTTAAGTCAGTGGATATTGTTAAATTTCATGGGTTTGTAATCGGTAATGGAGCGTAAGTTGCAAGACGATTGCTATAAAATTGCTGGCGCTTGTCTATATAGGAATGGCATTACCAAGGAGATTCATGTAAATTGAAGTCAAATAAGTAATCCAGCAATAAATTGAAGTCCAATAAGTAGTCCAGCAATGGGAGAGAAAGGTAAAATATAAAATAATCCTGTGGGGAAGCAGAGCATATAAGGATAAAATTTAGATGAAGTTCCTTATTTGAGATTTTTACTGTTGCATCTAAAGTTTTCACATTTTACAAAAATAAAATTAATTATTGTTATCTATTAATTAAAATATATTAATAAAAATTTTAAAATTTTAAAATATCAATATGTTTTGAAAAACTTCTGATATTCATTTTAGCCTTTAGTTTTTTTTAATAAATTTTGATAAACTTTAACCCGTTGATAAAATATGGGTTAAATAATAAATCATTCATATAATTTTAATTAAAATTTTGTGGATTTGATCTACTAGGTAAATTTTGTTTTAAAATTTTAATGTTTTAAATTAAAATCTTAAGAATCTCATCTATATTTTGTTTGTAACCAAATGAAAATGAAATTTATTTTATTTTAAAATAAATTAAAAGAGAATTCATTTGCAAATGAATCGAAATAAATTTGTATATTTGGTTTTCTTATATAAAATTGTAGAATTTCAATTCAATTATCATGTTTAGAATGTTGGTAATAAATGAATTAGAATCTAATATTTAGATTCTAAACCTTTTTTATTGGAGAAATTTGTTATTTTTATTCAACGAGAAAGAGTTTTGGTCAATATAATTCTTTTCATTTTGTGAAATTCAAAATTTTATCGATTTTGATAATATTTGCACCAAGGTAACTCAATTACATAGTAAATTCATTTAAATTTTTTTTTTTCCAAAACATATCAAAATATGAAATTATAAATGAATCCTATGAAATCGCTTGTCCTAAACATAATTTTACTCCAAATTTTTTGGAAAAAAAAGAGCAGTGAATGAGAAGATTCAAAAATATAAAAGAATACAATAATCAGCCCAATGCATGAGAGCGGACCATCCTCTTCAGATTACTTTTTTTCGTTCTTTCAGCCCAATCTCTGAACGCACCCTCAAGTTCATGTGAACTCGAGCCCAATCACAATATTTGCTGTTGTTAGTGAACATTTTCCTTATTTTCAGAGACCAAAAAGAAGAAAAATCGCCGGTATTTTTTTTTTAGGTTTTGTGTTTTTGACATTTTCATGTTGTTTTCTTTTATTTCTGTTTTCTTAGGGAGTAATATCCCAACAACATCCTTCCCGCCAAATAACGCTTCAAAGAAGACAATGTCTTCACTCTCCAACTAATACTGTTCTCTGCTAAAACTCTGCTGCGAAACCAGAAACCACAGCCAAGCAAAGAGAATCCATTGCCACATAATCAAAACCGTGACAAACCCAGAAACCTTTCTCTTGAATAATCTCATCAATACATACAGTAAACTAGGCAGCATAACATATGCAGGCTACGTATTCGATGGAATGCCCCAAACGAACCTCTTTTCTTGGAACAACATTCTCTCTGCATATTCCAAATCTGGACATCTCCCACAAATGCAAGATATCTTTAATCGCATGCCAAATCTAGATGGGGTGTCTTGGAACTCGCTTATTTCAGGTTATGCGTGTCATGGCTTGGCTGCTGAGGCAATTAAGGCTTATAAATTGATGTTCAAGGTGGGGCCTGTTAATTTGAATAGGATTACATTTTCGACTACGCTTATACTGTCTTCCAGTCAGGGGTGTCTTGATTTGGGTAGGCAGATTCACGGTCACATAGTGAAGTTTGGGTTTGAGTCGTATGTTTTTGTGGGTAGTCCTTTACTGGACATGTATGGGAAAGTAGGGTTGATTTATGATGCGAAGCAGGTTTTTGATGAGATACCAGAGAGGAATGTGGTTATGTATAATACAATGATCACAGGGCTCTTGCGCCGTGGGATGGTTGAGGATTCAGAGAAGTTATTTCAAAGTATGAAGAAAAAAGATTCAATTTCCTGGACAACGATGATTACTGGACTTACCCAAAATGGTTTAGAGAGAGAGGCTATCGATTTGTTTAGAGAGATGAGAATGGAAGGCTTGGCAATGGATCAGTTTACCTTTGGAAGTGTATTGACTGCTTGCGGGGGTCTTACTGCATTGAAAGAAGGCAAGCAAATTCATACTCTTGTAATTAGGACTGATCATAAGGATAATGTGTTTGTGGGTAGTGCTCTTGTTGACATGTATTGCAAGTGTAAAAGCATAAAATCTGCAGAAGCTGTTTTCAAAAGTATGGCTCAGAAGAATGTTGTATCCTGGACGGCAATGCTTGTGGGTTATGGCCAAAATGGGTACAGTGAAGAAGCTGTTAGGATTTTTTGTGATATGCAGACAAATGGGATTGATCCAGATGATTTTTCTCTAGGAAATGCAATTAGCTCGTGCAAACCTTGCAAGCTTAGAAGACGGTGCTCAATTTCATGGTCGAGCCATAGTTTCTGGCTTAATTTCTTTTGTAACTGATTCCAATGCACTTGTGACTTTATATGGTAAATGTGGCAGCATAGAAGATTCTTCTCAACTATTCAATGAGATGAACATCAGGGATGAAGTCTCTTGGACTGCGTTGGTTTCAGGGTATGCTCAGTTTGGAAAAGCCAATGAGACAATTGATTTGTTTGAAAGAATGCTGGCCCATGGTCTGAAACCTGATGGAGTTACTTTCATTGGGGTACTTTCAGCTTGCAGTAGAGCAGGACTAGTAGAGAAAGGACGTCGATATTTTGAATCAATGGTAAAAGAACATGGGATTACACCAATTCCTGATCACTATACTTGCATGATTGACCTCTTTAGCCGAGCTGGAAGGTTAGAAGAAGCAAAAAGTTTTATAAAAAAGATGCCTTCTCCTCCTGATGCAATTGGTTGGTCCACTTTACTAAGCTCATCTAGACTTCATGGTAACATGGAAATCGGGAAATGGGCAGCAGAATCTCTCCTGGAACTAGAGCCCCATAACCCTGCTAGTTACATCTTACTCTCAAGTATCTATGCTGCTAAAGGGAAATGGGACTGTGTGGCCCAGTTAAGGAGAGGAATGAGAGATAAGGGAGTGAGAAAGGAGCCTGGATGTAGTTGGATCAAATATAAAGGAAAAGTTCACATTTTCTCAGCAGATGATCAGTCAAGTCCATTTTCAGATCAGATATATGCTGAGTTGGAGAAATTAAACCGCAAAATGATAGAGAAGGGTTATGTGCCAGATATGACTTCTGTTCTTCATGATGTTGAGGAATCAGAGAAAATTAACATGCTTAACCACCATAGTGAGAAGCTTGCAATTGCATTTGGGTTGATATTTACACCTCCTGGTCTTCCCATAAGACTGGTTAAAAATCTTAGAGTCTGTGTGGATTGCCACAATGCCACTAAATATATTTCTAAAATTACCCAGAGAGAAATACTTGTGAGAGATGCTGTTCGTTTCCATTTGTTTAAAGATGGAACATGTTCATGCGGAGATTTCTGGTGATGGTGTTCTCTTATAGTGTCCAAAGATGTGCAGAGGATGTTAAAGTAAGTTGAACCTTTTATCCAACAGGTGAAGACTCAAATCCTAGTATTTGATGAGCACTGGAAATGAAAGTCTGCAACTTCATAGGCATATCAAGGATCCCACTTCTCAAATTTGTTGGTAACGATCATATCAAATGAAGAAGTAAGGTACCATCAGACATATCCTTATTTTCATGAAGAAGGGAGGCATTCATTCATATAGAAGTTGGTTGAACTGCCTCTCATTCAACCTGGACAAATAATGTTGCATTCTCTACATGAGTGATTCAGAGATTCATTGAATAATGCTGTTTGATTGCAGTTTGTTGAGGTAAGACATGAAATTATATACTTTTGCTTTGCTAAGTGGCACTGCTGCACTGCCACACAGAAGGATACCCTTGCCTTGTTGGACATGGGAACTTCTCAAACATACTAGAAAACCTGTTGTTTTCATAACAGAGCCACCCCCCAGCCCCACCCCACACTTGCACACACACACACACACACAGAGTTGATGGTCAATTGGTAACTTTGATATATTATTGAAAGGCTCATGTCATTTTGTTGCTAATAGCCCATGATGAATTTGTTTTTTGGCCCGTGGCCCGGGGGGAGGGGGTTGTTGTGGTTGTGGTATCAAGACTTCCAGCCATTATAATGCTCTTTTAATATCTATTTCATGGAAAATGTCTCAGATTGATTAGTTATGTCATATTCAGGACTCATAATGATAATTTGGACAATACTTTTATGCTTTCATTTTTAATCTTTTACTATTTCGGCTGATTCCTTTGGCTCTTCATCTCTTTGAATATGTTGTATTGTTTGTTTTCCTAGATGAATATGACCGTCTTATGGTATTTTTCAAGTTGTTTCAGAAGACTTCTTTCTTAACAAATCATTTACAGATAATGCACTCGATTACTAATAGCTTCAAGTTTGGTTCATGATTTTTTTTATAAGTCTGGTTCATTATTTTTTTTATAAGTCAAGTCTGGTTCATGATTCTAATTAAACCAGGTAAACTAAAATTTAACATCTTTCATACACAAAAATTATAATCTAGTTCTTGATCTCACATATAGTTTCCTTTTTTTGAGGATTTACTATTTTGGCTTATCCAACAAAAAGGCTCTAATTTGTCAAGTGGAGCTTTACGAATTACGAGACATTGAACTGGCAGTTAAGTTCATGAAAACATTAGGTAAATGTCTAGAATGTTGTTTGAGACAATGTTTATGTTGCAAACCAGTGTGATAGAAAAATTCTACCTGTTTAATTTTAACTTTTTGCAGTAGACCAATGTCTTGATTAGCATGGTCAAAATAGCGAGGATAATAATTGCCATAGGGTGAGCTAACAGAAGGAATAGCATCACTAAATTAATTCTTATCAATACATACCATACAAGGTAATACAAGCCATGTGCTGCAACTGTTGATGTGAGTGAATAGCAGCACTTAAACGACTCAAAATAGGATCAATTGATTTGATAACATGTTGATATAGTGGAGAAAAAACATAAATACCTTTAACACTCCTAACAGAAACAAATAGAATCATAAAAATTAAAAGCACTTTGGAATAGAAGTTTATTTATTGAATTCTAAAATACACAAGGAAAAATGAGTACACACTTTATTCATATTCTTGTGATGATTTTATGGACTCCCCTTGACCTTGCTGTTGGTTCTGCATCAGGTTGAAGAGAGGTTTGTTAAAATAAAACATTTGCTATACAGCAGGCACATTATTGGAATAGAGAAGCTGACAAGAATTACCTGCAATTGAGTACAGATCTCAATCACTTCAGCTAGAGGTGCCCAATCACCGAAATTCCTCTCAATAAATTGGTAAGCAATGCCACTCTTTCCACTGCCAACAATAAAAAGTCCACCCTTGATTTCACCTTCTCCTTTAAAGTTTTGCTCTACACCAACAGCTTTTGCACGCTTGTAATTTGCAATGGCTCGGGGGTTGAAAACAAATCCTGATAGAAACTTTTCCTTTTGAAGTTTTCCACCACCAAGAGCTTTAAAAAATTCCATACCCTGGTCATAGATTACTACACCACCCCAATATCGGGGCCAGAAGTCTTTTACCTGCACCATGAAATAATATATCAAATTATCAAGAAATATGCTTTGATTGGAAGAGCAAGATGTTGAAAGAAGTTCACTAAATACCTCTGATTCTATGTGCTCATGAAGAACTGCAAATAGTTGAATTCCTAGTGCATCAAATATGGGCTTTTTGGCATAAAGCTGGTGAGCTTCAGCTCTGCACATGATGCATCTGTTTACAAGTTGATGCAAAGAGTATGTTAGTATCATCTTTTAATGGGCAGATATGAGACTTTGAAATGGAAGAGATATTAACAAGTTGAATCTTTGGGAAGGTAAGACACTTGAGTCTGATCTATGTCTGTATTAGTATATCTGTAGAATAGATTCATTAAGTTTATATTTCCTATCTAGTGCCACCAATCAAAGTGTGATTTTTTTCTTCTCTTATGAACGTTGAGGATGTTAAGACCTCTCTCTTATCTGAGTTCATAATAGCATATATATCGCTGAAGTGTAGATGCAGAACAGAGCAAGTCAAGATGCATAATAAGAATTACCCAGGACGTCGGACACAGAGGAGCAGTGCTGGCTTATCTCGCCACAATTCTGAAGCCTTCAATGGAGGTGTCTTGGTTTTCACCAGACGCTCCATTCCAATCTTGTACTCGGGGGTTAATTTTTGAACTGAGATGCTCTCGATAGCAGAATAAGGAGCTGCGTTTTCCACCATAGGAGGAGGTTGCACACAACCACAGGCTCGAGGCTCCGCTGGGGCTGCAGCAACAATCCCTTTAAAGACATACCCATCTTTAATCTTGAAATCAGCCAGTGATTGTTCAAGTGACTTCTCATTTATTGAACTACTTCTAGCAGGAGATTTTTTTTTACTTAGTGTCTTACTGGAGTTGATTGATACAAAACGCTTGTAAATGCTATTGTTTCTGGATGGTGTGCTAGTAATTTTCCTTGCAGAGATGACATATGATTTGGGCAAAGATTCTGCACATGGGCTGGTTCTGTCCATAAAACGAGCTACGTGACCTCTCTTCATGCCAAACTGGGAAGATAGATCAGCAATGCTCAAGTTAAGAAGCTCAGGCAGAGATTTTCCAGAGGCCTCTAGTCTGTCTGCATATTGCATCAGAGCACAGTCATGCAGGTATGTCCTGATCTCCAATACATCCTGGAGTAGATTAAAAAAAGGCCGTCGAAGTAATTTAGTAGTAATCATTGTTTGGAGCAAGTAGGAGCAAACCCATTAATGGGATGCACCAATATCAGACAAGTACTTGCTCTAACAGACTGAGGCATGATTTCTTCAGCAATCAAGTGATGCTGAATTTAACTGTAAGAACTGAAATAATCTTTAAAAGGATAAATAAAAGCTGATTATTTCGATAACCAACCTTTTGTTGTTGTGTCATACTAATCGTGTCCATATCCTCCGCGTTCATAATCTTCAAGGTTGGCACATCATCCCACCCTTCTTCCAGCAGTTTTGGAAGCAAGACCTTCAAAATTCCATTTCCAACAAAATCTTCCATTGAATAAGACGCCATTCTCTTATGGAGCACAGGAAAGTCCAAATGATTGAAGGCCTGAATAATTGTAGCTTAAATGAGTTTGGATGTAAAACTGGTATTATAGGTGTTAGGCTCAACCACTCATGAGATATAAAAAACTTTGATTGCACGCATCTGATGCGGCAATGTCGATGATCTAACAATTTGGTTTCATCTTCTCCTTTATTTGCATTTCTAAATCCTTAAAATAAAAACTTGAATTTTTTTATTTAAATATCCAACCAATCCCCCTAGTTTATGTTTGACTATGTATTTAAGTTCAAGAAGTTATTTTTTTTTATATTTTGTACCAAAAAAGTTCTGTTGAGGATAAAAATGTTATCTTCCATTTGGCGTGTATGGATGTGGCATACAAATGGAATCATTAATATCCAAACGCACCCTTAAGATGACACGTTGAAGGCAACTTCGTCAAGACAAGCATATAAAAAGAAATACAGAAAAAATGTATAGTTATATCCTCTCACAGCCTTATTTATTTCAAAAGGCTAACCGTATAAAAAGAGAAAAACATTATGGAGTCCAAAGAAAATAGCCTGGAGACGGTCAAAAGATGCTAACAGAGATTTGAGGTCTGTCTTGGGGATGGTTGTTTCTGACGTTGCCGGCCAACAGTATACAATTTTTTTATATCAAAAATCTTAGTTGCTATCTCCATTTTTCCAAGGCAATGTTTGTTGGACTCGCAAACAATGTCAAAAGTTGTATCCATTTTGACCTTGTTAATTGTCATTTCTAGCTTTTGTCACCCTGCTTGATCAGCTGCTTTATGTTGTATAAAAATTCTTCCTGGAAATCAAAATTAACTTATTCTGTTGTAGTTTGCGACGAAGTTCATCTGCTCTGAGAATTGACGTTTAACCTAAACACGCTTGCACAAAATATCCTTCTCTGTTCGAGCACAATGAATTAAAATTCCAAAGAACATTCACAAAATTAGAGCAAGGAAAGGGAAGAACATGTCTAACAAGTTACCCGCTTGGATTTGTCCAGTCTAAACTAAGTTCTGGTTATAGTTCTCAAAGTTTGACTAGCAAATCAGATTACACATGAACAGGTTAGACATAGGGATAGTTGGAGCAGAGAGCTTTAGGTTCAACTCTACATAATTGCAAAAAATATAGAAGTTGTTAACATATACCAATGGATTTTAGTACTCCCTATTCACATCTTAGTACTAGTACATAGTAATACTACAATTCTCGGATCTGTTCTAGCTAATCGTTTGCGAAGCAGCAATATTACAATGAGAGATAAAGAAGATTTTACATGGTATAGTTGGCTGAGAAATTGGGCATCTTATTCAAATGTCTCAAAATCTTTTCAGCCATCTGCCTTGTATTACCATCACCATGATGGAAAGCACTGACCAAAGTGGAAGGCAGCAACCTATCCTGTGATATATCTGAAGCAGACTTATTTCCTCCTCTGACTAAAAATCTCTCAATGACCCAAAATGATTTCTGCCTTAGACCCTCTTCCCTGTGCTCTTTTACCACATTCAATACATGTTGTATCGCATTCACTCCACTCAACATGCTCACACTCTTGTCCACATCAACTTTGTCATCCAACAATGTACATATAGCCGACAATGCAGCATCAACCACCTCAGCATTCTCATGGTTCAGACAAGCTAATAAACTCTCAACTGCATTTGCATCAACCAAACAAAATGTGTTTTGTGAAGAACAAGCCCCTCTGTGAATTGGGCAAACTGGTATCTCCCTCTTTTTGGATGAGCCAACAGATAGGGACTTCGGCAAATAGAACAGTTTCATGAATTTGGTTCTCTTGATTTGTGGTGGTTTGGACAATCTTACTGATTCTGACGATAGATTCTCCAGCCCAATTGCTGATAACCTTTGAATTTCATCGCTTGATGTTTTCATAAGTAGTTCGGTAAATACTGATGTGAAATTGTGATTTCTTGCTAGAAACAACATTTGGGGTTCATACAGTGTTGTTGTGAATCTTACTAGAATGCCAACTAGGCCTTCTAAGTAAGCAGTTGCATACCCGATTGTTCTTGTTCCACTTCTTTGGATTAGATGAATTGTTTGTAGGACTGTAGGGACTGTATTCTTGCAGACAAGAGCTAGATTGAGTGTTAGGTTCTGATGGGGGAGTTCTGCAAGGAACTTCGCAGAAACAGCCTGCTTCTCTGTGATACAGTTTGTTTTGGTTGGGCACTCGATAAGATGCTCGGGTTGGCCTACAGTCTTACATAATCTCTCTGCTAGTGTGTGACCCATGTAGGGTGAGAGCGCAGTCAGCAGTTTGATTGCTGCAACCACAAGTTCTTCATGTGGGTTGTTGATGAGTTCAATCACGGTGTAGCTTGCGTCAGTCTCTCTGATCACTGAGACAATGGTTCCCACTGATTTGGGTGACTTTGTCAGGCATAAGAGAATTCTGATGAGATTGATGTTGAGTTCATCTGGGGTTGAGTTCTTGAGCACGTAGGTAATGTTATACAAAACAAAGTCTGAAGTGAATGCGTGGCCATGAGTATCTACTTGGAGGCTCTCATGCTCAATCCCGGACTCGAGTATATTTGCAAGTATTGCAGCAGCTTCGTTTTGAGAATTCATTTGTTCGCTGTAGATTCTCCTAGTAAAGATCTCTTCAGCCATGACTTTTACAAAACCAGCTTCAACAAGTATCTTGCCATTTAGATGATAAGATGAGATCTGCACTAGAGCTTTAAATGCTTCCCTTCTAGTGAGAGTGTTTCCACCGTGCACCATTTTGATGAGAGCAGGAGAAGCTCTCTGAGCCACATACATTTTACTTTCTTGTCCAACAACAATTTCCCCTAGGTAGCCTGCCATTTCCATTTGCATCTCCTCACAACCTGTTTATTTAATTAGGGTTATTTAATCTACATAGTTGTCTTTGGCAGAGCATTTTTGTGTTTATGAACTCCTTTCTTAATGCCTACATGTCTCTGATCAAGAAGCCACACAATCTGGTTATCATTTTGAAGTCCAAAATTTTCATTTCTTCTTTTATATATAGTTTATTAAGACTATGTTCCATGACCAACCTCTGGTATTCTGTTTATGTATTCTTTTTCTAGTTTGGAATTCAAAGGTGTCTTAGGAAATAAAATGACGGTGCTTGTTGTGGGATTGTGAAGTTTAGAAATTTACCTTCAGAAAGACGGTTCAAAAGTGGTTCCAGGAGTCCATTTTCTGCCATGTGCTTGATGTTTTTGGGAGATACTTCTAGGTTCTTTAAGATTTGATCTGCTTTCTCTGAAGCGAAGGCATCAACGGACCGATTATACTTGATAGTAATTAGCACCAAAATCCCCCCAGTAATCGACCCAATCATTTCACATAAAGACTGGGATTTTGAAAGCTCAAGCAAGAAGAGCAATGATGCATGCCTTACAAGCTGGTGACTGCTTGACAGCAGAGTGAATGTTGTTGAAATGTCCATTGTTTTGGCAATCATTTCCTGTATGGAAAACACCAAGGTGAAAAATAACTAATGGAAATAGTTTCCTATCTTTTCTAGGCAAGTGTAAACTCTCCTATTCTAGTTTTTTTTAGGAGATAGAAATAGTTGGAAGCTCGAAGTGTAAGCTATTAGAAGATTGTTAGATAGATTCTGTTCTATAACCGAAATTGCATCTTAGGTTTGGTCAATTTTGGTGATTATTATAGTAAGAAAATTGCAGATACTAGAACTGGTGAGAAATATAAGTTTCTCAAAGCTTATTAGACTTCTATAACTGATGATAATGGCAGACCATGCTTCTCTCGTACAAATGGACCAGACTAAATTCTAGTTCATCTTAGGATATCATTTCTCATAGCAAAAACAGGAGTGTATCTAATCATTTACCCCTTGTTTGGATTGAGGGGAAAGGAAATGGAAGGATACATGTAAGTTTTTGGTTGGGAGTTTTCTTAATGGAAATGAGAGGATTTGGAGGTTTATCTTTATCCCTCTGAATCCCTTCTAAACTCTAAATATTTTCATCCATCCTTGTTTGTGAGTTTGAATGTAGAGGAAGAGAGAATTGAGAGTATTTGGATGGGCACTCTTCATCCTTTCCTCTCCTCTCAATTGATCCTAGCATACCCTAAGGTTAAGTTCTCAGGTCCTTCAGTTAGTGTTTCATATAAATTCAGGAAAAAGTAAAGAGTTGAACCTTGCCGTCATCATCATCCTCTGCTAATTGCTGTAATAGTTCCAGTGTTGCACATCTAACATTTCTGTCTTTGTAGCCCAGAAACTTAATGAGTAATGGCAGGATTCCAACGTCACGAACTTGTACCTTAGTATACTGTTTCCTTTGACAGATACTTTGCAGATCTTTTATTGCCTCAATAACCATACTCTCTGAACTAGCCAAAGACAATGCTGCACGGGCCACCTTGATTCTTGCTGCCTCATCCCTTTCCTTCCATTCATCTATTATCGTCTTTAGAGCTATATTGGTGCTTAAAAATCTACTTGTTAGCTTCTTTCCTGTGGTTGGGCAGAATATTTCCTCTGAATGTTCGAACCTTTCAAACAACTCTATTATTGCCTTCCTGTCATAGGTCACTCCACTTTCTATGGTGACCGGATCTTCCATTAACTCCTTAGTCAATGGACAGAAGAAAGTCTCATAGAGAGGCTCAATGTACTGAGCCACCTGTGGCAATGTCGACAAGGATCTGCTAATGCTTCCATGTTTCCTTTGGATGCTGTTCTTTGTGCTTTCTAAGGATCCAGTCAGATGTGGCATAAATAGAATCTGCGAATTTTCCATGGAAACTTCAAAGTCAATAGAATAGAGATCTGATTCTGTTGGAACTAATTCTCTTTTTGGTGCCTGCCCGGCAGGAAGCATCTGTGGTTCAAGCTGTTTAGGCAAGACATCAGTTCGGCTGACTTCAAACTGAGCATTTTGCATCTCGTTTGAAAGAGACCGGATTGCGATTCCTGCATACTCTTGATAGCCAAATGTTGATGGTGGTATTGATAGCAAGCATTCACCCATTTGATTGACAACCCCCTCCAGCTGTGCTGTGATACTTCTCAGTTGAGTGTCTGAAACTGGATTGTTGCTTTTCTGGCATTTCTCCACCAGATCCTTTACCGAATTGATGCCTTTGGATAAAGATTCTAGAATATCCATAGTGTTTTTTGGGGCATTCTCATTTGTCTGCAACTCCATTATAGCTATAGAAACTCGGTAAAGGTAGCATCCAGTTTTAATAAATTTCTCTTGTTCTACTTCTATGTATGCTACAGATGCTGTGATCTCTGATATAGATTCCAACAAGGATTCAGAAAGACCAGCAATTGGAGTTGTCTCTTCGTTGAGCTGAAGAAAATTAAATGAAAGAAACTGAGAAGCTTTAATCTTGTTTTAGCACGGGATTAGTCAAAAGTTTCATATGCACAGCGAGAAAACAAACTTCAAGCTTAACAGCCAGTTCTTATATAGAAAATGACAAGATAGAAATATCTTGTTTTCTGACTGTTGGACATTCAGTAATATCAAGCTTATTCTTTACTTCTGATACGAATACGTCACAGTATACCTTTTATCTTGGAGAGTTGGATAATGGTTCAGAAAATAAAAGAAAAGACATTAGCTATTCTTTCTCTCATAGAAAGTTTATCTAGACAGCCTAGATTATGTGCTTACACAACCTTTGTCTTGAAACTGAACTCAAAACAGATTATACCTTTGTCTTTGTTCAATAATGTTTCATTGAAAGTATGAGAGAGAGAAGCAACAATAAACTCTTACCGACATCTAATTGAAGCTGCAGTCTTCCTGGAATGATCACCTGACCTTACCAAACTTGAACTATTTACTCTAGTTGGAACTTGGAAGAATACATTTAAAAGGGTGAAGATAAGATTTCTTTGAATTAGTCACTGATAATGTAATATATCTATTGAAACGATTTTCCTTCTAGGATGCTATAGGTTGTTGCCTGTGTTTATCGTACAGAAATAAAATGATGCTTTTTTTATGTTGATAAACTTGACAAGGGAAGCAAGGTGAACAGAAGACCTAGACTTAGTCATCTCTAAAATGGGTCATGGGTGTTGAACAATTGCATAATGTTTTGTTTTGAGGTTTCTTTATGATTGCAGAAGTCAAAATTAAAGGGGAAAAGGCCACAAGCAATGTTGGTTATTGGCTCTTTTAATCTGTATTTTCCAGCTCCAATAGCATCGCCTGTAAGGGGCGCTTACATGGATTCATTCTAACCTGCTTCTTTGCCATGGTTGCATTTAAATGGAAACTATAAAATTGCTTCTGGAGATGATTATTCTGCGTAATCAATCATCATGCATTGAAGTTGAAACAAGGATGAGTCAAGCAATCAACAAATAGAATTAAGTTTATGGCAGCTCTTGTTGGAGACATTTAGCATGTTAATTTTTTTTATTTGCATTATTTAATCTAATAAACGGGCTAATATTAACCAGCTTCAACCAATCAGATTTTTGCTGAAGAAATTACCATCAAAAGAATTGGTAAAAGGGAACAGAAACGTTACTTTGACTTTTCAATATCTTTTCTCGTAACAAAGATTGTGAGTGGTTGTATTGTTACATCTACTTGTTTTGCAGTACATATTTTATGATTAGTGTTAATGTTAATGACATTTATATATTACCCCACCATGTTAAATCAAGATGATGCATGTGAGAAATTTATATTTCTTTAATATATTTTCCCACAAGTAGACCTTGTGGAACATTGGTCAATTTGTCAACACAAAAGCAAGGTGCAATAAAGTAAGTAAGAAAGTTGATATTTAGTGTCAGTTTAAATATAAAAATAAAAAAAAGAATCAGTCATTAATTTATTTAATTTGATTAATTGGACATCTTTAAGTGGAGTTGATATTTAGTATTAATTTAAATTAATGTTAAATATCAACGAAATGTATTTACCAATCAAATTTTATAAATATGAGAGGTATACTACGAGCAAGGAAGAGAAGCACCACACCAATCAAAACACAGTTACCATCACTTATTATCTTTTACATATAGAAGCTCAATTTGACATATGAGAACATTATCGATTATGTCATCTTAAAGATTGATTCATTCTTGTAAATTTCAAACGAGAAGTTATTTCATTCCATCACAACGAACATGTTTTCTAAAATCTCATTCAAGCCCAAACAAAAGAAGGGTTATACCTTCGAGGGCCACTGATCGGGCCGTGTTGGGCAAGACAAAAACTGAAACCAGACCGAAATAAAATCATTATTACCACACGAGCTTCTAGGCCGTCAAGAAACATATATTCATTCATGAGAGATTTAGAAGAGCAGATTTCATAATAAATTCAAGTGGGCCAGATTTTCACATGTAAAATGGGCTTAGATCTGTTATTGAATCAACGTCAGAATTACGTAGAAAGCCCAAAGGAGAATTTGGCATTTTAACAAATAGAGGAGTCCAGAGGCCCAATCTTAATTAAATTTGCATTCTGAATAAAACTGGGTCCGATCCAAGATAAGTACACTAACGGACCCTTTTGACCTTCACTCTCTCACAAAATACAAACAGCATACAATTCAACCAAGACCACTTATTCCACAAGAATAACATAAGCAAAAACCCACACGAGTCAAACAAAGACAGTAGGCAGCAAACATGCATTGACAATATATTTTTTTAAAACAAGTGGTTCAGATATCAACAAATGCCTAAATAATCAGTTTACAAAACTTAACTTTGTCATTTTAATTAGTTTTAAATTATTTGTGAACTTTAAATTTCTCAAATTCATTCATGGTTACTAAATAATGAAGAATTTATTTGAATTTAAGAGAATAAGGACAAAACTTGCTCCGTCTTTTCAGCACACGAAATAGATGTTTTATCTAGTCTAATAGCACACCTGACAAGAATGCTACCATAGCAACAATTTGCTCATTACTTCTTTCTCTAAATCTCTCTTAAAGTCTGCAGCAAGCATTTGCACAAATTCATCCACCATTTTCATAAAACCAATTTATTCCCATTAAGATCATGATGTTAAAGAAACCATGACAATTAACACCAAAAAAACCAAGAAAACACAGAATGCAAACCAAACCCATCAACGAAATATCATCACTGCTCCCAAGAAAAGGCGACGATGATCACATAACCAGTAGTGAAATCAATGGCGCTTCATTTAGTGGTTCAGTGTTCAACTTATCGACTACTATCATTGGTGTTGGCATCATGGCATTGCCAGCAGCTATGAAAGTGCTAGGACTTGGCCTTGGCATTTCTTTGATTGCGTTTGTCGCCGTACTCGCAGAGGTTTCTGTGGAAATTCTGTTGAGGTATAGTAAGGTCGCAAAGGCTGATTCCTATGCAGATGTCATGGGGGATGCATTTGGGAGTGGTGGTAGGAGGGTGCTTCAGGGTTGTGTACTGATTAATAATGTTGGGATTCTTGTTGTTTACATGATTATAATTGGTAAGTGCAATATGTGTGAGTGGTGGTAGGAGGGTGTGTTTCAGGGTTGTGTACTGATTAATAATGTAAATGCAATGTGTGTGTGTACTGATTAATAATGTAAATGTGTGTGTGTGTGTGTGAATTGGGTTTATGTATTTATGTAGTTCTTACATGTAGGAGTAGAGATATTTTAGTTGGAGTTAGCTGCTCAGTTTTCTAAATTGGATTTGAGTCCATATAATAATTGTGAACTCATTGTATCACTACACAACCTGCAAATCTTTAGAAAAATGAATTAGCCAAGTGGTTATTGCCTAATTCAAAAGTTAATGGGAATCTGGTGGGTAGAAATTGTCTAATTACACTGATTTTTGTAGAATATGAAGAAATATGGAGTTTGGTATTTCATAGAGGGAGTACAAAGAGAGGGAGAATAATTGCATTTCTTTGTCTGTTTTTTATACTATACAGAGGTTCCTATTTATACACATTCTCTGTAGACAAATTACACCAGTTTAGCCTAATCAATTACCTACAATCAAGCCAAATCAACCAATAGAATCAATAATCAGCCCTTATTTGCTGATTTGACCAATCTTCAGAGTGATTATTGCTCATCAAATCTGTTGTATCCTCAACACTCCCCCTCAAGTTGGAGTGGATATTAATGACACTCAACTTGTTTAGTAGATGGTTGAATTGAGTAAGTCTGAGAGCTTTGGTAAATAGATCTGCTGGCTGTTGACTTGTAAGCATGTGAATGGTTTGAATGACTTGGTTCTGGAGCTTCTCCCGAATGAGATGACAATCGATCTTTATATACTTTGTTCGCTCATAGAATACCGGATTGGATGCAATGTGGATAGCTGCTTTGTTATCACAGTATAGCTTGACTAGTTATGGATATGCTATCTGGAGATCTGTCAGAAGTTGCTTTAACCAAGTAGTTTCACAACAGGTTAATGCCATAGATCGGTACTCTACTTCAGCTGAGGATTGTGAAATTTTTGTTTGCTTTTTTGGTCTTCCAAGAAATTGGTGATTTTCCAAATAGAATACAGTACCCAGTAACTGATCGCCTAGTATCTCTACATCGAGCCCAGTGCGCATCACAAAAATGCATGCAATTGTACATCACTGGAAGTTGATAGAAAAATTCTTTGGCCAGATGATTGTTTGAGATATTGTAAGACTCGATGTGCTGCATCCAAGTGAGATATTCGAGGTTTGTCCATGAATTGACTTAGAATGTGTACTGCATATGCTAAGTCTGGCCTAGTGATGGTCAAGTATATCAGCTTCCCAAGCAATCATCGATATGAAGATGGATCTAAAAGTAGTTCTCCATCAGTCTCACTAAGAGTCAGATTTGGTTCCATGGGTAGATTTCCTGGTTTAGCACCAATAAATCCAGTTTCCTTAAGTATTTCCAAGGTGTATTTCCTTTGTGATAAAACAATGCCAGTTTTTGAGCGGGCCACTGCTATACCTAGAAAATATTTCAGAATGCCAAGGTCTTTGAGTTTCAAACATTGTCCCAAGTATTTCTTGAGTGCATCAATCTGTTCCAAGTTGTTTCCTGCCAAGATGATGTCGTCTATATATACCAAGACAATTGTAAAACTGTTTTCGTGGGATCGGATGAACATGGAATAATATGATTTAGACTGTTTATATCCTGCACTAATGAGGGTGGAAGAAAGCTTGGCATACCATTGCCTGAAGGCTTGCTTGAGGTCGTATAGGTACTTGTTGAGCTTGCAGATTTGGTTCTCCCCATTTCGTCCGAAATCAGGAGGAAGGAGTATGTAGACGTCTTCATCAAGATCTCAATGCAGGAAGACATTGTTTACATCAGTTGATAGAGATGCTAATTTTGTGCAGCAATAAGGGCGAGAATAGTGCAAACAGTAACTATTTTGGCAATAGGAGCAAAGTTTCAGAATAATCGATACCTTCCTTCTGATTGTAGCTTTTTGCAACGAGGCAAGCCTTATAATGTTCCACAGAGCCATCTGGATTATGTTTGATTTTGTACACCCATTTGCAACCAATGGGTTTAATGTGGGGTGGAAGAGAAGTCAAAGTCAAAGTATGGTTGGCTTCCAAGGCATCAATTTCAGCACGAATGGCATCGTACCACTTGGGATCCTGCATAGCCTACAAGAATGACTTGGGTTCTTACGCAAGGGAGATAGCAGTGGTGAAGGCATGGTGTGTAGGAGAAAGAGAATCATAAGACAGGAAATTAGAGAGAGGATAAATAATACCTGAGGAGTGGACCGACACCAATTCAGATGGTGGGATAGGCCGAGACGGGAGTGCTTGTTCAACATGAAAATCTTGTAAGTAGGTAGGTGGCTAGATCAGATGTCCGGATCGCTGAACTTGTACAGGTGGGGTAGGAAAAGGGGGAATATCATTAGGTGGGGAAGTATGTGGCTGGGTAGAGGGTTCAGAAAGAAGATCTGGAGAGTCAATAGGATGAGGTAAAACAGTAGAGGGTGACTCTAAGGTACTTTGACTAAAAGGAAATTGATCCTCATAAAAAATCACATCACGGGATACAAAGGTTTGGTGAGTTGCAAGATCATACAGCTCATAACCTTTTTGTCCGTATGGATAGCCAAGGAAGACACAACAAGTCGCACGGGGATCAAATTTTGAAGGATGGCAGAAGTGAGTGGAGGCATAACAAAGACATCCAAAGACTCGAAGATGGTCGTATTTAGGTGGGGTACTGTATAGCTTCTCATAGGGAGATTTCCTGCCCAAAAAATATGTGGGTGTTCTATTTATCAAATAAGTTGCAGTGAGGAGAGCATGACCCCAAAAGTGTTTAGGCATATTGGCCTGAAAAAGAAGAGCTTGGGAAACATTTAAAAGATGATGATGTTTACGTTCCACGACTCCATTTTGTTGAGGAGTGGAGACATAACTCGTTTGGTGAATGATGCCCTTTTCTGAATAGAAGGAGGAAAGGTCAAATTCGGACCCATTATCACTATGGACAATTTTGATCATAGTAGAATATTGGTTTTCAATGAGTCGAATAAAAGAATGAAGAAAGTGACGGGTATCTGACTTATGATGCATTAAGTATACCCAGGTACATCTAGTGTAATCATCGACAATGGTCAGAAAAAATTGTGCCCCAGTGAGAGATGAAACATGGTAACCCCCACAAATGTCTACATGTATTAAATGAAAAGGTGCGGTAGAAGAAATTGAACTGGAAGGAAATTCAATATGGGTTTGTTTAGCCAATGGGCAAATATAACATGTTTCTAAATTTGAACAAATTCAAAAAACATTATTGGAAAGTAAAGATAAAATTTTATTGGATAAATGCCCAAGTCAGTGATGCCAAAGTTGGGAATTTGATATAGCTACTTGACAACGAGTAGGATTCATTTTGGTGAAGTAATACAAGCCATCCCGCTCAGTGCCCAGTCAAATCATCCTCATTGAGTGTAGGTCATGAATTAGGCACAGTGACCAGAAAAAATTATTAGACAATTGAAAGTTTAACATAGCACACGAACGGAAATAAAGTTAAAATGAAAGGAAGGGACACAAAGGACATTTTACAAAATAAGGGAGGAAGAGAAAACGACAGAACCAATATGGGTTATCATAGCATGAGTGTAATACCCGTACTCATAAAGTAAGGGTAAAGAAGTAATTTAATAAATATGATATGAAATTAAAATAAAATATATGTGAAAGGTTTATTATTTAAATAAAACAATTCTTTTAAAAAAACTGGATGCGGTGAGGTGTAGTTACATAGAAAATGAAAAAAAAAACGGAAACGTCCAGCTTGGAGAGAAGGAAAAAGAAAAAGAAAAAACAAGTGTATTTTTTCTTTTCACAAAAAAAAAAAAAATATGGCAACAAGTGTTGCCACCTGCTACAAAGTGAAAACAAGATTGTTGCATGTAAGACACATGCAACTTTCGTGGCAAAAATTCAAGGGAGGAAGAATGCTGTGAGACTCAACTTTCATAAATATATATATATATATATATATATATATATATATATATATATATTATTTATTACTTACCAAATCATGTTTAGTTTTCTCTTTTCCTCAATTCAAACTACTCTATTTCTCTAAACATTTGGTGACCGAAAAAAATGTTGAAAGAGCAAAATTATGAAGAGGTTTACGGAGAATTTTATAAAGAACCACGGGAAGCTCTAAGAAAAACAGAAGGTAATAACGTGAAGTTTATTTTTGAAATTTAGCATATATGAAATTTCTCGGAATTTAAAGTGGGAATTTTCAAAGGGTGTGAATTATGAAGAATTGAAGAATAAATTAGAAATTTTAATATAAATATTATGTTAGGTGTTGACGATCAGCAACCGAGGAAAATTGCTGAGAGGATCAGAAAAGGCAATGAGGTGATCCACGGGTAGCTCTAAGTGTTACGTGGTAAGTTAGATTTACTTTAAGTAATCAAGATAAATATGAAACATCTAGTGATAATATTAGAATAAATTATTAACTTTTGCTTTGGTGATAGATGAAAGTTAGTTGATAGGTGTGATAGGAATAATGGATGTGTAGAGAATTATTTTATGAGAAATAATATTATTAGAATAATGAGTCGATTTAATAATAAAAGTGATAAGTGAAATTCTTGATGAGCTATGGTTGATGATTTGATATGATTTATGAAAAGAGAAAATTTAGTGGATCTTGATAAGCTATGATTGATGATTTGATGTGATTTATCAGGAGAGGAAATTTAGCGGATCTAAACAAGCCATGATTGACGATTTGATGTGATTTATGAGGAGAAGAATTTAGTTAAATTTTTCAAATGATAATTTGAGAATAATTAGGATAGCTAAATTAAATATTTGAATTAATGTTTTTTTTATATTATTGTTCATACGCATATTTCATATCATTGTTCATATGCATATGTATAAAATAAAAAAATTGGGAGGGGGCCGATCTAATTGAAAAATCGTAACAGCCGGTATATACTGGAAATAAAAATCGTGACAACTGATATATGCTGAAAATAAAAAAACTAGGAGGGGGCAGTCTAAGATAAAAACATTTCTACATGTGGGAAGACGTTCCCTAATAATAATTCATGCATTGCATCTGTTTTAAATATTGATTGTATTACTGAAATGCTGAAGTGTTGTTTGTTATTGTAAATTTATTTATAGATGAATGAGTCTCACAGAGAGACAGTTATGGTGAGAAAGAAACATAGAAGTATGATATGATAAGAACCATTTAAATGGTAGACTTTATGCTGTGAACCTAAAAAAGTATTCATTTATGAGATAATTGATGGTCTTAAAGTGAACAAATATATAAAAAGAAGAGATTGATAGAGAATGCGACTTATGATATGTGTAGTGATAGTAAAATGCTATTATCAAGTTATATGAGATATCAATGATTAAATATTAAAAGACTATTTATAAAAGTTGAATACTTCTAGTAAATTTAATTCACTGAGCTTGTGAAACTCATTCCTCATTGTACAATGATTTCAAGTAGCAGGCATGACAAATAGTTTGGTGAGTTAAGGTTAAGAAGAAATCATTATCTGTAAGCTACGTACGTGTCCACTTCCTTAGAGTAATGAGAAAATAAAATAAAAATTTATTTGTAAATATTCATGCATTTTACGTTGTATATAATATTTAAGTTAAGATCAGAGTGATGTATCTCCCTTGTTGAGGGTTGAGGATTGATGCAAAAATTTCTGTTGGTATTTTTTTTTATTATTGTATATATGTGTCGTGCTGGAATTTTCGAAAGGTGACAACACTGTCTCGGGGGTGGCTAACCCGAGATCGGTTGTGACAATTTTGGTATCAGAGCATTAGGTTTTATGATTCTGTAGACTGCATAAAAAGTAAGAAAGTGGAAGGCTAAAATAAATTATACTTTAATAGTCTGAGGATGACACGTGGACGTGCTAGAGCTAGAGTTAGAGTTGTTGATTTTAAAGGGCGTGGTAGGCTCCCAATATTTTGACAAGTCGAAGTTGAGTTTGAATCTGTGATTCCTAGAAAGGAATGTGTTGACAATATAATTGATATTGGTAAAGGTATAAGAGAATCTGAAGTTAAAAAAGATGAGCTAAGATAAGCTCTTACACATGCTCTTGAGAAAATGAATGTAGCAGATGATAGAGTTGATAGCTTATGGCATAGACTTGATGAACAGGCTAGAGTAGTGCCTGAGGTTGTTAATCTAGTAATGATAGACGTTTAAAAAAAAAGGAAAAGTGAGTTTATGCATGAGATGCATGGAGATTGTTTTGTTAGATATATTAAGTTGAATACCTTGTTGTTTAAAAGATCTATTAATCCTTTTAAGCCTGAGTTATGGGTGAAACATGTAGAGAGATATTTTTGATATTTTACCAATAACTGATAGGGAAATGGTTGCCTTTGCTTCGTTTAAGTTAGAAGGAGAAGTTTTGGAATGGTGGAAGGATATTCTTCTCAGGGTAAGTACAGATATTGATAGACCCTTAACCTAGAATAGGTTTAAGGAGATTTTGCTTGATAAATACTTTCCTTATGCCTTTAGAGCCCAACAAGATGGAAATTTTATTTGAGGCAAATGTTTTGACTATAACTCAGTATGATAGGAGATTTGTGGCTTTTTCGAGCCCTCTACACTAAATCAATGAGTTCTTACAAGTTACAGTAACTTCTCTCCAAGAAACCTCTTGTTCTTAAAGAATGAAAGAAGAGAGAAAAGAAAGTGATAAAGTCTTGAGTTACTTGGAATTTTTCCCAAGAAAATTCCACTTATAAGTCCCTTGAATCCCCAATCTATACTACTCTCTCTCTCTCTAAACAACTAGCCTCTCCAATGAGTCTCTCTTGTTTGTGTCTTTGCACTCTTACAATTGATCTCACTTTCACAAGTTATGTCTTTCACATTATTGAGATTGAAGCTAGGTGACCCTTTATATAGTGCACCACTTCTTGAACCTATCTTGAAGTCAATCTCCACCCTTAGATCTTGAGGACCAATCAATCATAGCCCTTGATCAAGTCTAAGTGATCTTGTGCATTTTGATCATGCACCACACACTAGAAGAAAAGTGCTGAAAATTGCCATCAGGTGTGCCTTCGCGCTGTTCCTCAAAATAGGGCAAGCCGCACCTTAGAAGGAGAACTTTTGCTGCCTTTTTGGGCACCGCACCTTGGGGAAGCTGGGCTGTGGCACGGCCTAGAGTGCTCACTTCCTGGACTTGCTACGGGGTGAGGCGCGGACTGCCTGAAGTGTGGCGCACACATAGGGCTGAAGCTGAATTTTTCCTCTTTAGTTCTTAGAGAAATCCCAACAAATCTATACATTTGTCTAAGCAACTAAAACCGAACCCATAGTGCAGAGAACTCAGGATCCAAACTCAACTTGAGTCACCATATCAACCGAATCCAATCCTAAGTAATCCAAGGCAATGATTGAACTTACTTAGAGGTAGAACTTTGGTGCCTAAATCTGTAGGGTTTTCTTCTGTGGCCACCTTGTCCACATGGATGCATCATTCTGTAACATTTTCCCAAATGAAATGGTACCGAAAATCCATATGCTTTGTCCTCTCATAGAACACTAGATTCTTGCATAAATGTAACGCACTTTGGCTATCCGAATATACCACCACCTGCTCTTTTAGTACCTTCAACTCTTCCAACAACCCTTTGCACCACATAGCCTCCTTAATGGCTTCCGTTGCCGCTATGTACTCAGCCTCGGTTGTTGAGAGTGCTACCACCGACTGCAACTGAGCCTTCCAACTTATACAACATCCGTTTAAGTTGAAGAAATAGGAGGTAATCGATCTTCTTTTATCCCTGTCTGCTCCATAATCCAAATCTGCATAACCTTCAAGACAGATGGACTTACCCTTATTCTTATAAACTAGCCCTACTTCTGAGCTTCCTTTCAAGTACCTCAGTAACCACTTCATCCCAAGCCAATGCTCCTTTCTGGGATTACTCATAAACCTGTTGAGAACACTCATTGCATGAGCAATGTCAGGTATAGTGCTTACCATCATGAACATGACTGATCCAACCGCACTAGAGTAGGGGATCTTTTCCATTTCTTTTTTCTCCTCATTCGATCTCAGACATTGATCGCTGAAGAACCTGAAATGACCAGCAAGAGGAACCTTCACCGGTTTGCTATCTTTCATAGAAAACTTAGATATCATCTTTTCTATGTAGGAAGTCTGAGAGATCTTTAATCTGTTTCTCTCCCTTTCCTGGATTATACACATCCCAAGGATCTTTTGTGCAAGGCCAAGATCCTTCCTCTCGAACTCCTCACTGAGTTGAGATGTAAACCTTTCTATCCTCTCCCTGCTGTCCTTAACCAACAGCATATCATCGACATAGATGAGGATCATTACCACTTCCTCAACCTTGCGTCCAGGTGAGAAGGTTTCTGTGAAATCTATGTCATCTCTTTGCGTGAACCCCTTTGCCACCAGCCTAGCCTTATTTCGGACTTCATCCCTTGGAGTGTTCCCTTCTTTGATCTTGCAGATCCACCTACAATCCACAATTCTCTGTTTTTCTGGTTTGGGCACCAATTCCCAAGAGTTGTTCTTCCTCAAAGAATCAATTTCTTCCTCCATAGCTAGCTGCCACTTTGATGAATCCTTACATCCATGGTATCCATGTAAGTTTCTGGTTCAACCCCTCATTCTGAAGAAGGAGCTGCTACATTAGCATCCGCAAAGCCATATCTCAAAGGTGGTCTGACCACCCTCCTTTCTCGGTTCCTAGTAAGCTGATAGTCATTCTAACTTGCTGCATCATCCCCTTCTAGTTCAGTCTCCTTTTGAGTTTCCTGAGGTTGGCCTTCATCAATGGGCTCTACTTGGTCCGAACCCTTTTTCCGTCCTTGCTCTACCTGAACTGAATTTTCCTTGATGCTATGCTCCACAAATTCCGGACTGGTTTGCTCACTATCCCCTACAGGGTTAGTTTTCTCCAAATAGGGAAATAAAAATTCATTGAAAATGACATCCCTACTTATTATGAATTTAATTCCTTTTTGTTCTAAGGACCACAACCTATATCCCTTAACCCCATCACCATACCCTAGAAACACATATTTTCTAGACCTTGAGTTAAGTTTATCATCCTTTTGATGTGCAAATGCAGCACACCCAAAAGTTCTAAGGTTGCTCAACTTAGGGGGTTTCCCAGTCCACATTTCCTCGGGAGTCTTGAGCTCTAAAGCTCTAGAGGATGATCTATTAACCAAATATGCAGCAGTCGACACAGCTTCCCCCAAAAAACATTTTGGTAAACCAGACCCAATTAACATGCACCTAACCTTTTCCATAAGGGTTCTATTCATCCTCTCAGCAACTCCATTTTACTGAGGGTTTTTCACAATCGTTCTATGTCTTAGAATCCCATTTAATTCACAGAATTTATCAAAATTCTTATTAAAAAATTCTAAGCCATTATCGGTTCTTAACACCTTAACTACCCTGCCCGTTTGAGTCTCCAGCAACTTTTTCCACACTACAAATTTATTTAAAGCGTCTGATTTATTTTTAAGCAAATAACCCAAACCTTTCTTAAATAATCATCAATTAAAGACAGAAAGTAACGATTACCTCCCTGTGTTGGTGTTCTTGCTGGTCCCTAAAGATCTGCATGGATGTAGTCAAGAATCCTCTTAGACTTGTGCACTTCGGTGTTGAAGCTGACTCGATGTTGCTTCCCAAGAACACAACACTCACAAAAATCAATTTTCTCCACCTTGTCACCACCAAGTAGACCATCATTGCTGAGAACTTGCAGGCCCTTTTTACTCATATGTCCCAAGTGATTGTGCCAAAGAACTGCCTTATCCATCTCAACCATCAAGCTTGCTACTTGATCCTTGATTTTTGTCTCTCTGATCATCTCATAAAGACCATCCTCTATTGCTGCTTTGATCACTATCAAAGATCCCTTGGTTACCTTGATCTTTCCTCCCTCTGCTTTCAATGTGTACCCCATGGAATCTAGCTACCCCAATGAAATAAAATTTCTTCTCAAATCCAAAAGATACCTCACATTCCGCAGCAGCCATGTGACTCCATCAAACATCCTCAACTGGATGTCTCATATCCCCCTCACTTGGCAAGAAGTATCATTCCCCAATAAAACCTTTCCATCATTGATTTCCTTGAAATTCTTGAACCAATCCTTGTGAGGGCACATGTGATAAGTGCGCCTGAAATCCAAGATCCATTTCTCACTGCCTTACCTCCTGTTCACATTTGAGCACACAACTAGAACATTATCTTGCTGTTCTCCTTTGGCAATCGAAGCCTCTCCATTCCTGGTATGGCTTTCTCCTCTCTTATCCCACATCTTCTTCTTGCAATCTTTCTTGAAATGACCCTCCTTATTGCAGTAGTAGCATCGCTTCCCTCCAAACTTCGGTTTGGAATGCGATCTCCCATGACTCTGCCTTCTACCATTTGATTTCTCCTAGTAGTTGCCATGGATGCTACTGCCATTCCGAGTTGCTGGCCTTCCTCTAACGAACAGCCCTTTTCCACATGATGCTTCCCTCATCTTAGCTTTGAAATCATGAGCCCTTATAACATTGATCACAATTTCCTTTGTTAGTGTATCTCTCCCATATTCAATAACATAAGTCAAACTTTCAAAATAATCAGGAAGATAATTCAATAACATAACAACCAATTGTTCATTTGGGAATGTTATACTATAACTATCCAAATCTTGAACTAGTTTATTAAATACATCAAGATTATCTTGCAACTCTTTATTAGGATCCATTTTAAAAGCAAAGATTCATTTAAGAAAATAAATTTTATTAGGGAGAGTTTTGGTAAGAAACAACTCATCTAGTTTCTTCCATATTACAGCTGGATCTTTCAAGTCTCCGCACTCCCTTGTGACACTATCTGAGATGTGTAAAAATATGGTACTATACTCCATCTTCTTCATCTCAATCTGCTGGACTTCTGTGATATTTGCTGAAAAAGCGTCATCTTCTCCAATCGCCAAGTCCACCTTCTGTTGCGTAAGAACAACCTTGATCTTTCGCTTTCAAAGAGCAAAATCCCTCTTTCCATCAAACTTCTCAACAATGAAGTTTGAACCCATCTTACGGAAAAAATCCCATATTTATGTAGCACCCATAATTGCTTTCCAACTTCTTCTAAATCTTAAGAACACGATCGAAGATTGATCTCAATACCGTTCTTGAATCACCTTTAAGAACACGATCAGATCTTGATCTCTACTCCATTCTTGAATCACCAAAAAAGTCTCCTTTGATTATTAGAGTCTTACTCTGATACCTTCTGTTCCAGCTTCGATACCTGCTCTTCAAAGCTCTGATACTACTGTTGCAAATCACTCTCAAGATGCCCAGGTGGTGATCTTTCAAACACCCAAGTCTAGAGTTACTTGTAAAGAATAGAAACAACTAACCAAAGCAAAAAAGAACACAAGCAATTTGTTATCGAGGTTTGGCAATGTGTTTACGTCCCCATGAGCTCCTTCGAGCCCTCTGCACTAAATTAATGAGTTCTTACAAGTTACGGCAACTCCTCTCCAAGAAACCTCTTATTCTTGAAGAACGAAAGAAGAGAGAAAAGAAAGTGATAAGGTCTTGAGTTACCCTAGAATTTTCCCCAAGAAAATTCAACTTATAAGTCCCTTGAATCCCCAATCTACACTAATCTCTCTCTCTCTAAACAACCAGCCTCTCTAATGAGTCTATCTTGTTTGTGTCTTTGCACTCTTACAATTGATCTCACTTTCATAAGTTATATCTTTCACATTATTGAGATTGAAGCTAGGTGACCCTTTATATAGTACACCACTTCTTGAACCTATCTTGAAGTCAATCTCCACCCTTAGAGCTTGAGGACCAATCAATCATAGCCCTTGATCAAGTCTAAGTGATCCTGTGCGTTTTGATCATGCACCACGCACTAGAAGAAGAGTGCTGAAAATTGCCATCAAGTGTGCCTTCGTGCTGCACCTCAAAACAGGGTAAGCCGCACCTTGGAAGGAGAACTTTTGTTGTTTTTCTGGGCGCTACACCTTGGAGAAGCTGGGCCACGGTGTGGCCTAGAGAGCTCACTTCTTGGACTTGCCGCAGGGTGAGGCGTGGACTGCCTGAGGTGCGGCACACACCTAAGGCTGAAGCTGAATTTTTCCTCTTTAGTTCTTAGACAAATCCTAAAAACAAGTTATGGGAACTAGGAGTCATGGCAGAGGAAGTAAGTATGCCACCAAGGGAAAGTGATAATCTGATATATGACCGAGAAACAAAAGTTTGTTATAAATGTAAGAAGATAAGATATTTATCTCAGAATTGTCTTAATTTGAAGTTCCCACTAGAGATAGAGTGTTAATCATAAATTTTTACAAGTGTGGTGTGACTGGTATCAGTGATAGAGAGTTTGAAGTTGATTTGTTTTCTATGAATATGGTTGACTGTTTTAAGAAAAAAGTACTATTCAGGATACCTGGATGGGAGGAGTTTAACTTTTAGGGAAAAACTCAAGATACTTGCAAATTATCTTATTCTACTCTGACTACTAACAGATGGTTAAAGAAGGGTTGTGAGGAGTATTTAGCATACACAATGGATTCTAAAAAGGAAAATAAGAAGTTAGAAGAAATCTTAGTAATGACAGATATTTCTGATGTATTTCTTGATGAGTTGTCTAGGTTGCCTCCCAATGGGGAGATTAAATTTCTCTATTGGTATGATACCAGGTTCATCACATATATTTAATAGCACCCTACATAGTGACACCCATTGAGTTTAGAGAGTTGAAAGTTAAAGAATTTTTAGATAAAAAATTTATCAGACCTAATATATTTGAGGAGCCTTTGTGTTGTTCGTGAAGGAGGAAGATGGAATGATGAGATTGTGTATAGACTACAAATAGTTAAATAAGAACAAATATCTTTTACCCAGGATAAATGAATTGTTTGAGCAGTTGCAAGGAGTGAGAATGTTTTCTAAGATAAACCTGATATCAGGTTATCACCAACTAAGAATAAATGAGGGAGACGTGCCTAAGACTGCTTTTAGGACACATTATGGTCATAAGTTTCTTGTGACCTCATTTGGATTGACTAATGTTCCAGAAATATTCATGGACTTGATGAATAAAATGTCTGAACTATTTCTTGATAATCTTTTGGTTGTGTTCATAGGTAACATCGTGGTGTAATCTAAGACTAAGGAAGAGCATGCAAAACATTTAGAAATTGTGTTGGAGATTTTGAGGAGAAAGAGATTGTATGCTATAATTTCTTAAATGTGAATTTTGGTTGAATGAAATAACTTTCTTAGGGAGTGTGAGAAAAGTTTCCAATTACTAAATGAGAAATTAACTACATCTCCAGTATTGGTGCTTCCTTCTGGTGATGAAGAATTTGTGGCATATAATGATGCATCCCATCAATAGTTAGGATGTGTGTTGACGCAACATGAGAAGGTAATGGTATGTGCTTCTAGGTAATTGAGGAATCATGAGAGAAATTACCCTACCCATGACTTAGAGTTGGCTGTTATAATGTTTACTTTAAAGATTGGAGACATCATCTGTATGAAGCCACTTGTGAGATATTCATGGGTTATAAGAGTTTGACATACTTATCTGCCCAGAGAGAGTTTAATTTAAGAAAAATATGGTGGATGGAGTTGATTAGTAACTATGATTGTACAATTCACTATCATCTAGAAAATACGAAGGTGATAGCTGATGCATTAAGTAGAAAGTCTACAAGAAGGTTAACTGCTATTGGGAGTCCTAATGTGAAATTGATGATAAATTTAAAAGAGATAAGAATGAAGTTGAATATCAGTGATAGAGGATCATGGTTAACGAATATGGTTGTACAGTCATCCATAGTAAAATGTTTTAGAGATACAAGGTAGAGATGAATAGATAGAAAATATTAAACATTGAGTGCTTACTGGAAAGCAATATGAGTTCAAAATTTAAAATGATGGTATTCTAGTCTTGGAATATAGAATTTGTGTTCCCAATAATGCGGAGTTGAGAAAGAATATATTGAGAAAGGTACATGATGATGTATATTCGATGCACCCGAGTAGCAATAAGATGTATAGAGGATTGAGACAGAATTTCTGGTGGTCAGGATTGAAGAGGGATGTAGCTGAGATTGTGAGGTTGTATGGAGCACCATTAAGCATAGTGTCAAATAGAGATGCTAGATTTACATCTTGGTTTTGGAGAGGCTTTCAGAAAGCCACGGGTACACAGTTGTAATTTAATATAATTTTTTATACTCAGACAAAAAGGATTATTAGAGTACTAGAAGATATGTTAAGGGCAAATGTGATGAGTTTTTCAGTAAGTCGGGATGCTTACATCGATTAAAATTGTTTATAATAATCAGTATCAATTTAGTATTGGAATGACACCGATTGAGACATTATATGGTAGAAGGTGTAGAACTCCTATAAGTTTGGAAGAAATAAGAGAGAGAAATATATCTGGTCCATCAATTATTGAGTTAACAACTGAGAGGATCAAATTGGTTAGAGAGAATCGTAAAGAAGCACAGAGTAAACAGAATAGCTATGCTAATAATAAAAGAAGATATCTTGAATTTCAAGTAGGTGATTGAGTGTAATTAAAAATATCTCCATGAAAAGGTGTGTTGAGGATAAAAAAGAAAGGAAAGTTGAGTCTGAGGTAAGTGGGACCCTATGAGGTTATTGAGAAAGTTGGGCTAGCTGTGAATAGCCTAGATTTGCCTCCAGAGTTGAAGCAGTGGGATAACATATTCCATGTTTTACTTTTGCGAAAGTGCTTACTTGATAAATCTCATAATATTTCGAGCAAAGCTGTGGAAATTCAGAAAGATTCGACTTTTATACAAGTACCAGTGAGAATTTTAGACAGAAAAGAACAAGTCTTGTATAATAAAATAATTTCATTAGTTTAAGTTCTAAGGTGGAATAAGGATGTTGAAGAGATTATGTGAAAACATGAGACAATTACGAAGAAATATTATTCAAAACTGTTTCTTGAGTTAGGTAAGGAAATTTCATGGACGAAGTTTTTACAAGGTGGGTAGAATGGTAATACCCGTATTCGTAAAGTAAGGGTAAAGAAGTAATTTAATAAATATGATATGAAATTAAAATAAAATATATGTGAAAAGTTTCTTATTTGAATAAAACAATTCTTTTAAAAAATGAAGCGTCCAGCTTGGAGAGAAGGAAAAATAAAAAAGTTTTTTTTTCTTTTTTCAAAAAAAAAAAACATGGTAGCAAGTGTTGCCACTTGCTGCCAAGTGAAAATAGAATTGTTGCATGTAAGACACATGCAACTTTTGTGGAAAAAATTCAAAGGAGGAAGAATGCTGTGAGACTTAACTTGTGTGTGTGTGTGTGTGTGTGTGTGTGCGTGTGTGTGTGTGTGTGTGTGTGTATAATTTAAGTTTATATTATTTATTACTTACCAAATCCTGTTTGGTTTTCTCCTTTCCTCAATTCAAACTACTCTGCTTCTCTAAACACTAGAGGACCGAAAGAAATGTTGAAAGAACAAAATTTTGAAGGGGTTTATGGAAGAATTTTATAGAGAACCACAAGAAGCTCTAAGAAAAACAGAAGGTAATAACATGAAGTTTATTTTTGAAATTTAGCATACATGAAATTTCTTGGAATTCATTGTGGGAATTTTCAAATGAAGAATTGAAGAATAAATTAAAAATTTTAATATGAATATTATGTCATGTGTTAACGATCAGCAACCGGGGGAAATTGCTGAGAGGAGCAGGAAAGGCAAGGAGGTGATCCACGGGTAGCTCTAAGTGCTATGTGGTGAGTTAGATTTACTTTAAGTAATCAAGATAAATATGAAATATTTAGTAATAATATTAGAATAAATTATTAACTTATGCTTTGGTGATAGATGAAAGTTGGTTGATAGGTGTGATAGGAATAGTAGATGTGTAGAGAATTATTTTATGAGAAATAATATTACTGGAATAATGAGTCGATCTAATAATAAAAACGATAAGTAAAATTCTTGATGAGCTATGGTTGATGATTTGATATGATTTATGAGAAGAGAAAATTTAGTGGATCTTGACAAGTTATGATTGATAATTTGATGCGATTTATGAGGAGAGAAAATTTAGTAGATCTAGACAAGCTATGATTGATGATTTAATGTGATTTATGAGGAGAGGAATTTAGTGAAATTTTTTAAATGATAATTTGAGAATAATCAGGATAGCTAAATTAAATATTTGAATTCATATTTTTTTTTATATTATTGTTCATTTGCATATTTCATATCATTGTTCATATACATATGTATAAAATAAAAGACCTGGGAGGGGGCCGGTCTAATTGAAAAACCATGACAGCCGGTATATGCTGGAAATAAAAACCGTGACAACCAGTATATACTGTAAATGAATGAAAATTGTACAGCCGATATATTATGGAAATAAATACCGTGACAACTGGTATATGCTGAAAATAAAAGAACTGGGAGGGGGTCGGTCTAGGACAAAAACATATCGACATGTGGGAAGACGTTCCTTAATAATAATTCATGCATTGCATCTATTTTAAATATTGATTGCATTACTGAAATGCTGAAGTGTTATTTGTTATTGCAAATTTATTAATAAATAAATGAGTCTCACAGAAAGGCAGTTATGGTGAGAAAGAAACATAGAAGTATGGTATGATAAGAACCATATAAATGGTAGACTTTATGTTGTGAACCTCATAAAGAGGTAATTGTGAGATAATTGATGGTCTTAAGGTGAACAAATATATAAGAAGAAGAAATTGATAGAGAATGAGACTTAAGATATGTGTAGTGATAGTAGAATGCTACTATCAAGTTATATGAGACATCAATGATTAAATATTAAAAAACTATTTATACAAGTTGAATACTTCTAGTAAATTTAATTCATTGAGCTTGTGAAGCTCATCCCTCATTGTACAATGATTTTAGGTAACATGCAGGACAAATAGTTTGGTGAGTTGAGGTTCATACGAATTCATTATCTGTAAGCTACGTACGTGTCCACATCCCCAAACTAATGAGAAAATAAAATAAAATTTTATTTGTAAATATTCATGCATTTTACGTTGTATATAATGTTTAAGTCAAGATCAGAGTGATGTATCTCCCCTGTTGAGGGTTGAGGATTGATGTAAAAAAATTTGTTGGTATTTTTTTTATTGTTTCATATATGTTTGTGCTGGGATTTTCAAAAGGTGACAACACCATCTCGGGGGTGGCCAACCCGGGATGGGTTGTTACAATGAGAGCCATCTGGGAGTCATACAGTACGACCATGTATAGGAATAGAATAGGTTAAATCAGTGGGAGAACACACCATATGATTAGTGGCTCCACTGTTAAGAATCCAAAGTGTTTCAGAAGAGAGGAGAGGTGGTTTACCTGATAAGGATAACTCAGAAATACCTACATGGTTTGCCATAGATGAGGACTGGGTGGCAGTATTTAGCATGGCTAAAAACTATTGGCACTGATCAAGAGTGAAAGGAAAACTACCAATGGGAGGTTTGTTGTCAGCGGAAGAAACTTGATGTGCACTTGGTTTGGAACCCGAGCGAATCTTATGGGAGCTAGGTGAGAACCCATGGATGAAGTAGCTGCAATCAATAGTATGGCCCTCTTTATGGCAGTGAGTGCATTTCGGTCGTGGCTTATGAAATGTTTTGTCATCTTTCAGTGTTGAAATGAGACCTTTGGCAGCTAAGGCAACACCGTCAATGCATGAAGGAGTCTGAATGTTCCGTTAGAATTCCTCTTGAAGAACCAATCCATAGATGCGACTAATTGTGGGGAGAGGGTCTATCAACAATATCTGTGCATGGATGGCACCAAAAGATTCATTAAGGCCCATGAGGAACTTCATGGTTCATTGGTACTGCTGGTACTGAGCGATGTCTTCTTGGAACAAATGAGATTGAAGTGATGCAAGATCATCCCATAATAGCTTCAGTTTGGTAAAGTATGTTGCCACCAATGTATTTCCTTAAACAAGATTATGAATTTCTTGTTGAAGGTGATACATTTGAGGGCCATTAACTGAGGAAAAGTGATTATTCAAATCTACCCAAATATCTTGAGCAAGATCACAGAAAATAACGCTAGCAGAAATATCTTGGGAAAGAGAATTAATTAACCAAACTTTTACCATATTATTGCAGCAGGACCACTGGCGGTATTTTGCAGTAGATGATTTGGCAAGCTTGGGAATAGTGACATCAATGAAACCAATTTTGTTTTTGGTGTCGAGGGCAATGAGCATGGATTGACTCGTGGTGTAATTGGTTTCAGTCAATGGCTGAGAAACCAAAACAACACCTGGATTGTCGGAACTGCTGAGATACAAATGGTGGCTTGGATCATCAAATTTTTGAGAGCTTTGGGTGCCGTCAACATTGGAAGCCATTAGAAAGAAAGTGGTGCAGACAGTGATCTCGAAAATACAACCAGGTAAGTTCCGAGGAAAGTGAGGGGAGTCACAATGGACCGTTTAAAACCCAAGACTTTCCTTAGCCAGAGTTTGCCTAGACCTTGTATTTGTTGAGAGTACTATAAACCCCATTAACAAACTTATCACTCATTTGGAAAAATTCAAGAGAGGTTTTTTTTATTATTTTTATTGAAAATTTGGACCGAGTTGGACCGAAATTTGGGTCGGATCGAGGAATTGACCGGCTAGTTTGGATCTCGGGTTAGGGTGTGCAGGTCAAGGCTGATCCGTGTGCTGGGCTGGTTCATGTGTTGGGCTGATCTGAGTTGGTCACGCAGGCTTTGTGGCGCTGGGCTTGGGAAAATTTGTTGGAGTCTAGGCCGGGACAAGCTTGTTGCAAACAGATTGAATTCTGTTTGAATCTGGGTTGGTACCAACTAGGCTTTAAGCAATTTTTAATTACAATTTGAGCCCTAATTGGACTCTGGTTTTCGAGTTGAAGAAGAAAGCTTCAAGATGCACTCCCTGTGTTTGACAGAATGTCTAAACCGAGTGGAGTTCTTTGATTTGCAAGCTTACGAAAATTAATTTGTTTCCCGTAACATACAAACAACTTGTAAGCGATAAATATGAAAATTGAGAAAAGAAAGAAGATTATGCCCTATGTAGTTTCGAAATCCTAAAGCTTTGATACCATGAAGAAATTCAAAGTTTGGTATTTCACAAAGGGAGTACAAAGAGAGAAAGAAGAATTGTATTTCTCAGTGTGTTTTTTACACTATACAAAGGCTCCTGTTTATACACATTATTTGCAAAAAAATTACACCAATTTAGCCTAATCAATTACTTACAATCAAGCCAAATCAATCAATAGAACCAATCTTAACAAATCAGCTCTTATTTGCTGATTTGACCAATCTTAAGAGTGATTATCACTCATCAAATCTACTGTATCCTCAACAGAATTAGACAAGATGTTATTTTATTAGGATTTTCCTTTTTCATATTGCAATTTAGTTTAGAACGTAATATATATGAGCCTGAACTTGCTTAACTTATGTTAAATGGACCTTATGATGCTTAAGAGTATTGTGAGTTTTAAATTACTCGCAAGCGCATGAGTCGTTTGCAATATACTGTTTGCAAGTGCGAGGTCGAATCTACAGGGAATTGCGTCTTGAAAATATATTTTTATCTAAACTAAACCTATTTTAACCTAGTCCCAAATTTTTGAATTGTATCTTGTAAAAAATATAAACTTAAACTAAATTGATTTGAAACAAATAATAAAGATACTAAGGTTTCTGAATCCACCCCCACCAAAGTAAAACATATATTTTCATGTTCTATATAAAAGTAATCTATCAAATAATTCCATGAATCCACCATTATACAAATCACAGTGATACCCTAATTCAACCAAAACATCCAATGTATCCCTTTAGAATCACAATGGATATCCAATTTACTTTGGATGATCCATCGTATCCGGCAGATGAAACACAAGGAATATCCAATTTAAACACAATCAATCAGAAGAATTTACTCAAACAATTGAAACAGAACATTAATAATAAAAATATAAGAATTGTACGAACATATATGAAAATATAATGCTAATCAATAGTGAGGCTTCATCTTCAACCTTAGATGAAGGTTTTAGCCTCTCATGATTATGAAAATAAATTTCAAAATTAAAGTGTTAAACATTAAAATTTTAAAACCAGAAAGGAATAAATTAAAACTGACAATATATGGATAGAGAAATTCCACTCGCAGCTGTTGTGCGGTGCTTTCCCCCCTTGGTAGCAACGCCTTCTAGATTGCACACCGATTGCCCCTGAAGATAAAGTGAAATGGGGCTTTTATAGGGAAACTCCATGAGTGCAATGTGTTTCCAACCAATGTGGGATGTGGGATTTAAGCCTTCACATGCCCTTCAAAACTTCTGCACACACTAAAATCATGCACAGCCTGACCTTTGTCTACTAAAACTACCATAACTTTCTCTAGAAAAATCATATTTATAAGCCGTAAAATTCTCCAGAAAATAGACATCCGGATCTTTCCAAACATACATGGCTCATCTTTTGTTTCTTCCTGAATCATTGTAGTTTAATCCGCAAAAATCACTTCTACCATGCTAAAATCATGCACAGCCTGACCTTTGTCTACTAAAACTACCATAACTTTCTCTAAAAAAATCATATTTATAAGCCATAAAATTCTCCAGAAAATAGACATCCGAATCTTTCCAAACATACATGGCTCATCTTTTGTTTCTTCCTGAATCAATACAGTTTTATCCGCAAAAATGACTGATATGTACGGGCAATTCTAGCAATTTAGTGAAACTCTTTTCCAAGTGCTTGTAAACCTGTAAAACAATGAAAAAACAACTTAAAGTAACAAATTCCTAAGCTAAACATTTAAATAAATACTTGAGCATTGTTGTGCTCGATCGTAAGTCTCCTGTGCTCGATCGCAATAGTAGATTCCAACTTTTGCATTTTTTTCACATTAAATCCCCAAGTTCCTTTGCAATCCTATAAAGCATTAAAAATCATAGAACTAACACAAAACATCAAATTAGGATACAACTAAAGAATTAACAAATGTAAATGAAGGGGCCAAAATATGCAATATTTGGCATTCATCAATGCTTTCGAGCGTATGGAGCTAAAGGACGAACGGTTGGAGCCGGCCCTGGCCCCTCTCTATGGTTTCAGTGGAACTCCTGTGTTCGCAGAAGGAAGTATAGTCATCCCTGTTACCGCAGGAACAGTGCCACAAGCAACCACCATCCTAACCACCTTTCTGGTAGTCAAGCAACCATCTTCTTACAACATGATCCTCGACTGGCCAAGTCTCAACAAGCTAAAGGCAGTTGTCTCCACTTACCATTTAAAGCTCAAGTTTGATAAATGCTTAAATATTTATATTTAAGCCCCTTAATTTACATTTGTTAAGTTCCTAGTTGTGTTATTTCATGATATTTTATATCTTTTTCTGTACTTTCTGTGTTTTTCTAGGTTATTGAAAAAAATGGAGCATTATCTGGTTTGGAGAACAAAAACTGGAAGAATTAGAAGCTGCACATAGTGCGATCAAGCACACCAGAACTCGTGCGCATAAAAAAAAGACTCGAGCGCACATTGCAATTGAGCGCACTAGTGTGTGAACGAGCGCACACGTGTAGTAAAACGGCAGAACCTATTTTGGAAAGTAGGGTTAGGGTTTTGCTTTATGAGTTAGGGTTTCCATATGTCCTTAAACCTTATAAATAGGCCTGTAAAACACAGAAACCATATCTTCTTTTAGTTTTGAGTTTTAAAGGAGGATTCGAAGAGATATTTTGGAGACGAATTGACGACTTGTCTAGGAAGTATTCTCGGGTTTATTCTTTCCCTTTATTTTTCTTTATGAAGATGTTTAACATCAAAACCATGTGTAACTAAACTCTTAGTAGGGCTTGATTGAAGCCCTAATTATGTTTACTGATAATTCAGTATTGGCACCTTTGCGATATTTATATTATGATGCTTAACTTGATTAATACGGGTTTTCTTGAATTCCTCATATGTGTGTACCTGATCAACATATGCATGTGGTATAGACTAGTTAGTTAAATCAATTTGGATGACCGAGTCTTGGGTTTAACAATAGTAACAAAATAAATCCAGGCCGGGTTCTTGGGCTAATCAACAAGGGAAACCGAGAGTATGGATTTCAGATAGTGATGTGTTATCTCATCCTTAAAGAAAATGAGATGTCCTTTTAAAATGGAGAAAATGATGGAAACCAGACCTGATTTATAGATAGCTTAGAAAGAGTTTAGAGATTGATTTGTAGCCGCATGTTTAACGACCCATCCCGGGTTGGCCACCCCCAAGACGATGTCATCACATTTTGAAAATCCCAGCACAACACATATATACAACAATAAAAAAAAATACTAATAGAAATTTATATTCTAATCTTCAACCCTCAACAGGGGAGGTACATCAATTTGATATTAACTTAAACATAATATACAACGTAAAATGCATGAATATATACAAATAAAATTTTTATTTCATTTTCTCATTTGTCTAAGGATTTTGACACGTATATGGCTTGCAGAAAAATGATTTCATCTGACTCTCAACCCACCAGACTATTTGTCCAGTCTACTGCTTGAAATCATTGTATAATTAGAGATGAGCTTCACAAGCTCAGTGAATTAAAATTAACTAGAAGTATTCAATTTGTATAAATAGCCCTTAAATATTTAATCTTTTATTTCTCATATGACTGGATAATAGTATATAGTCTAACAGTTAAATAAATACTATCACATCATGCTCCTATGTTTTTTTCTCACTATAACTGTCTCTTTGTGAGACTCATTTATTTATAAAATAAATGGATAGTATCAACAACACTTCAGTAATAAAATCAACATGTAAAACAAATGCAATACATGAATTATTATTAGGGAACGTCTTCCCACATGTCGACGTGTTTTTATCTTAAACTGGCCCCATCCCAGTTCTTTCATTCTCATTTAGACCGGCTTCTTTCTCGGTTCTTTTATTCTTATTTAGACCGACTGCCTTCTCTGTTCTTTTATTCTCATTAGACCGGCTACCTTTCTGGTTCTTTCATTTTCATTTAGATCGGTTGCCTTCCCGGTTCTTTTATTCTCATTTAGATCGGCTGCCTTCCCAGTTCTTTTATTCTCATTCAGAAGCAGATGAAAACTGATATGAATATGCATATAAATAATAAAATAAAAACAAGCATGTATTTAGACATTTGAACTAGCTATTGTGATTATTCTCAAATGATTATTTGAAAATTTTCACTAAATTCTTCTCCTCATATATCATATCAATTTATCAACCATAACTCGTCATGAATTTCATTTATAACTATCATTATTAAATCGACTCATTTTTCTAATAATATTTCTTTTCACATAATTATTTTCTACATGTCCAATATTTATATCATACTTATCAATTTAATTTTTATCTACCACCAAAGCATAAACTAATAATTTATTTTAATATTATCACTAGATATTTCATTTTTATTTAGATTACTTAAAGTAAATCTAACTCATCACGTAGCACTTAAAGCTACCCATGAATCATCTCATTGCCTCTCCCGGTTCTCTCAGCAATTACCCTCGGTTGCTGATCGTCAACACTTGACATAATATTTATATTAAATTTTTGATTTTTTTTTCAATTCTTCATAAGCCACACCCTTTGAAAATTCCCACTTTGAATTCGGAGAAATTTTATGTATGCTAAAAATTCAAAAATTACCTTCTATTTTTTTGATAGCTTATTGTGACTCTCTATAAAATTTCCCTGTAAACCCTTTCAAAATTTTACTCTTTCAATCTTTCTTTCGGTCCCCAAGTGTTTAAAGAAATAAAGAAATTTGAAGGAAAAACTAAACAAGATTTGTAGGTATATCTATAAATTATGTTAAGTGTGTGTGTGTGTGTGTATATATATGTTGGAAATCACCTTGACAAGATGCCCAAGTGGTGATCTTTCAAACACCCAAGTCTAGAATGACTTGTAAAGATTAAGAATTGGAAACAGGAACATAAATCAATGAAAGAAAGAAGACAAGCGATTTGTTAGCGAAGTTCGGCAATAGCCTACGTCCCCGTGAGTTCCTCTGAACTCTATGCACTAAATCAATGATTCTTTACAATCACAGCAACCCCTCTTCAAGAAACCTAAGTTCTTGAATAAACAAAGAAGAGAAGAAAGGAAGAAGATAAGAACTATTACAATGCTCTCTATCTTAATCTATGCTACTCTCTCTTTACAACCAGCCTCTCTACAATGAGTCCCTCTTGTGTTTTGTTTTTTTTCATTCTCACACAATTCTCTCTTGTATTGATCACTTATATGTCACAACTCTTGTAATCTCTCAAATCATTGATGAGAATGAAGCTAGGTGACCCAGTGCACCAACTTCTTGACCAATCTTGAGTGTCATTCTCCACCCTTAGATCTTGATGACCAATCAACCATGGCCTGTGATCATTATTTAGTCAAGTTGTGCATTTTGATCTTGCATCCACACACTCAACATAAGGCTAAAAAACTAGCCTTGGTGTGCCTTCAGGCCACGGCCTACAACAGGGCGCGCTGCAGCTTGAAACAGGGCTGAAACAAGTCTCCTTTGTGACCTTTTTGGGCGCCGCGGTCTGGAGGAGTCTGAGCCATGGTGCACACTGGTTTTAGGCAGCCTCTATGCTGAGTGCCGCAGCCTAGAAAAAGCTAGGCCACGGTGCACACTAGTGTGCTATCATTTTCTTCATTCCATGGTGAGGCGCACACACTTCCAAGGTGCCGCGCACACTTGTGTGCATTCCTTTAACATGCTGAACTTCACTCTTCCACCCCTTGTTTAAACCTTAACCATATTTAAACCTTAGACAAATACCAACAATCTCTACCTTCGTCTAAGCATTTAAACTCGAACCATTGTACAGAGAACTTCAGGATCCAAACTCATCTTGAGTCATCAATCAACCGACTCCAATCCTAAGTAGTCCAAGGCAATGATTGAACTTACTTAGAGGTAGAACCTTGGTGCCTAAATCTGTAGGATTTTCCTCCATGGCTACCTTATCCACATGAATGCATCCTTCCATAACATTTTCTCGAATGAAATGATATCGAACATCCATGTACTTTGTCCTCTCATGGAACACCGGATTTTTACACAAGTGCAATGCACTTTGACTATCTGAAAACACCACAATCTACTCTTCTAGGACCTTCAACTTTTCCAACAACCCTTTGCACCACATAGCCTCCTTTATGGCTTTTTTTGCTGCTATATACTCAGCCTAGGTTGTTGAGAGTGCCACCACCGACTGTAACTAAGCCTTCCAACTTACACAACATCCGTTTAAGTTGAAGAATAGGAAGTAATCGATCTTCTTTTATCCCGGTCTACTCTATAGTCCAAATCTGCATAACCCTCAAGACAGATGGACTTACCCCTCTTCTCATAAATCAACCCCACTTCTAGGCTTCCCTTCAAGTACCTCAGCAACCACTTCATCTCAAGCCAATGCTCATTTCAGGGATTACTCATAAACCTGCTGAGAACACTTATTGTATGAGCAATATTAGATCTAGTGCTTACCATTGTGAACATAACAGAACCAACAGTAGTAGAGTAAGGGACTTTTTCCATTTTCTTCTTCTCCGCCTTCATTCTCGGACATTGATCGCTGGAGAACTTGAAATGACCAGCAAGGGGAACCTTCACTGGTTTGCTCTCTTCTATAGAGAACTTAGTTTTCATTTTCTCTATGTAGGAAGTTTGAGAGATCTTCAATCTATTTCTCTCCCTTTCCCGGATGATACACATCCCAAGGATCTTCTGTGCATGGCCAAGATCCTTCATCTCAAACTCCTCACTGAGTTGAGCCTTCAATTTTCTTATCCTCTCCATGCTGCTCCCAACCAGCAACATATCATCAACATAGATGAGGATGATCACCACTTCTTCAACCTTTTGCCCCTTGTAGTACAAGTACAAATCATAGTAGCTCCTCATGTAACCCAAGCTGATTACAAAGGAATCAAACCTCTTAGTCCATTGCCGAGGTGACTGCTTTAGGCCATAGAGAGATTTCTTCAATTTGCACACCAACTCTCCCTGCCTTCTTTCCTCATAGCCTTCGGGTTGCCTCATGCAGATGGTCTCATCAAGCCTTCCATGTAAGAATGTTGTCTTCACATCCGTTTGCTCGATTTCCCAATCAAATTGGACCACCATTGCCAATACTATCTGTATCGTCTTGTACTTCACAATCGGTGAGAAGATTTTAGTGAAATCTATGCCTTCTTTTTGTGTGAACCCCTTCGCCACCAGCCTAGCTTTATACCAAACTTCATCTCCTGGAGTATTCCATTCTTTGATCTTATAGATCCATCTACAATCCATATCTCTCTGTTTTTCTGGTTTGGGCACCAATTCCCAAGAGTTGTTCTTCCTCAAAGAATCCATTTCTTCCTCCATAGCTAGCTGCCACTTTGACGAATCCTTACACTCCATGGCTTCCATGTAAATTTTTGGTAGGAGCTGCTATATTAGCATCCACAAACCCATATCTCAAAGGTGGTCTAACAACCCTCCTTTCCCGGTCCTTTGTGAGCTGGTAGTCATTCTGACTTGCAGCATCAACCCCTTCTGGTTCAACCTCCTCTTAAGTGTCTTGAGCATGGCCTTTATTCAAGGGCTCTACCTGGTCCAAAACCTCTTGCCTTCCTTGCTCTACCTGAATCGAATTCTCCTTGATGCAATGCTCCACAAATTCTGGACTGGTTTGCTCACTAGCCCTTGCAGAGTTAGTTTTCTCCAAGTAGAGAAATAACAATTCATTAAAAATAATATCCCTACTTATTATGAGTTTCATTCCTTTTGGTTCTAAGGACCACAACCTATACCCCTTAACCCTATCACCATACCTTAGAAATACAAATTTTCTAGACCTTGGGTTAAGTTTATCATCCTTTTGATGTGCGTATACAGCACACCCAAAAGTCCTAAGGTTGCTTAACTCAGGAGGTTTCCCACTCCACATCTCCATGGGAGTCTTGAGCTCTAAAGCTCTAGAGGGTGATATATTTACCAAGTATGCAGCAGTAGACACAGCTTACCCCCAAAAATATTTTGGTAAACCAGATCCTATTAATATGCACCTAACCTTTTCCATAAAGGTTCTATTCATCCTCTCAGCAACTCCATTTTGCTGAGATGTTTCTACAACCGTTCTATGCCTTAGAATGCCATTTAATTCACAGAATTTATCAAAATCCTTATTACAAAATTCTAAGCCATTATCGGTTCGTAAAGCCTTAACTATCCTACCTGTTTAAGTCTCTAGCAACTTTTTCCACACAACAAATTTATTCAAGGTATGTGATTTATTCTTAAGCAAATAAACCCAAACTTTTCTTGAATAATCATCAATTAAAGATAGAAAGTAAAAGTTATGTCCCTGTGTTGGTGTTCTTGTTGGTCCCCAAAGGTCCAAATGAATGTAGTCAAGAATGCCCTTAGACTTGTGCACTCCGATGTTGAAGTTGACCCGATGTTGCTTCCTAAGAATGCAACTTTCACAGAAATCAAGTTTCTCTACTTTGCCACCACCAAGAAGACCATCCTTGCTAAGAACTTGCAGGCCCTTTTCACTCATGTGTCCCAAGCAAGTGTGCCAAAAGGTTGCCCTATCTATCTCAGCCAACAAGTTTGCTGCTTGATCATTGATTTTTGTCTCTCCGATCATCTCATAGAGTCTATCCTTTATTGCTGCTTTGATCACTACCAAAGATCCCTTGGCCACCTTGATCTTTCCTCCATTTACTTTACATGAATACCCCAAGGAATCTAGCTGCCCCAAGGAGATCAAATTCCTCTTCAAATCTAGAAGATACTTCACATTTCGCAGCAGCCTTGTGACTCCATCAAATATCCTCAACTGGATGTCTCCTATCCCCCTCACTTGGCAAGAATTGTCATTTCCCAAGAAGACCCTGCCATCATTGATCTCTGATTACGCCCAAAGTATAACGCGGTAGTTGTAGCACAGCATTGGAGTTTCGATTCCACAGGGAAAAGCGATCTATAAAGGAAAAGTGCAAATCTTAACACGAACGATAATAATCAAGTGAGAAGATATCAATGATGAAGTAATTGTGTAAATAGATTGAAAATATATGATAAAGAAACAACAAGGATCTCATAATCCTCCCTAAGTTCGTTGCCTTATTCCAATCCTTAATTCAGTTGTTTTTATCTCGATTGCAAGTTTCATATCCTAAACAAGCAATCGGCAAATATTCAATTAAGCACATATATATACCCTAATGTAATTGATATGAATTACTCTTTTGAGTTAAGCACACATAACCTATCTTATAGATTTATCAAGAAACGAAAATATATCATTAATGTCAATATTGCAGTAATGGACAAACCTAAAAGATAAATCTATCGGACTCAATCATACCCAATAATCTTGACATAAGAAGAGAATGACTAGACTTATATTAAACAATAAGATACAATCACCGGATTAAGAGAAAATCCTTTAATTAGATAAAAGAGTAACACATAACAATGTTTTGATAATGAAGCCCATCTACAACTGAATCAAGAAAGGAAAATAAGAACAACTACACCTAGGGATTCATCCCTTCGCCTTGCTTGGAGATTAGTTCGCCATGAAGTTCATGGTTGAACTCTTTAATGGAGGAGAGTGTGGTAGCAAAGTTGAGTTTTCCAGACTTTTCAAGATGTTTTTTCTAAAACCCTAAGTGGTCTATTTATAATGCACAAAGTCTAAGGATGTTTTAGGGTTTAGAGAGTCCTAATTAAGTCATAACTCGAAGAGGAGGACCGTGTGCGCACCGCGGCTCTTACTTATAGGCGTGCGGCCTTGCCTTGGCTTTAGTTTCTCCCTTTCTGGAGGCCGCAACCATGCTTAGTCCAGGCCATGGCTTCCACTGAAGCTTCCTTCTTGCTCTTTTGGCTCGGTTCTGGAGGTCGAGGCTTGGATATTTCTAGGCCGCAGCGCACACATTCAAGACTTGATTTTTCTTTATTTGTCCTTCCATAACCATGCCTTCGCTCTGGTATGCCTCGAGTCTTTCTACCTCAAGAAATGATGACTTTTCCTCCTCTTTTAGCTTAAAGTACTTGAAAATGCACTGAAATAGATCAATGATCCAAGAATGACACTTTAGAGTTGATAACGTATAAAAGTGCAATTAAAACCGAGATCAATCCTAAAATGCTAACAATTAAGTACTGTTAAGATGCATTTTATGGTTCTCATCACAACTCTCAACTAGCTTATTGCTAGTCCCTAGCAATTCAAGCGAAAACAGGAGATGAATTCTACGATAGGAATCAAAACAAAGTAGAGCAATGTGAGCGTTAAACCAAGAGCAATTCACTTTTTGTCTCAGAAATTGCACATAATATATAGCACATAGAATTATTAAATATCACTTAAGTCCAAAAGTAATCCAAACATCAGTCTCAAAATCGTTATCGACTCTTAACATCCATCTTATCATAATCCATTAGTCCGAACACCCGGATGATTTTATGCATAATATTTATGAATACAAGTCTTGGCCTCTAAAAACATAATAAATTGTGTGACATCAATAACAAATCAAGCTCCATAGGCTCACTTTTCAAATCACTCTCCACTATTGTAGAAAAAACACTCTACATTGAATCAATAGGTCTTTAATAAGCTTGTAACGTTAGGCTAAGGTGAAGGTTAAGAAAGAACGGGAAGGATTCAACAAGTAAAAGAACTTAATCTCTTAGTTTTAAACACAATCACTTTAAGCACTTGATAATCTTTACTTCAACACCCAACTTTTTCAACTGTTTTTATACGAGTATATCTCTTAACATGTCATCACTTTTCTTTTCTTTTCTTCTTTCTTTTCCATAATTCACTTCTCTTTTTCTTTTCTATTCTTTTCTTTTCTATTTTGGCATAAGACCATTCACCTCTTTTTTTTTCATTTTTTTCTTTTCTTTTCCACAACCCCCAACTTATCTCCTTTAATGTACTTGGGTTGTGGTATTGATATTTTTCATATTTCCATACTTACTCCTTTTAAGTGCTTCTCAATAAATGTGTATAACTAAGTTCTTTTAAAAGAAATGTAAGGATAAAATATTTTTAGGCTCATAAAGGTGAGTGAATGGGCTATTTGAAAGAAACAAGGCTCAAATTCTTTTTCAAAAAAAAGGCTCAAATAGGTGACTAGCGATAAATATAGCAATGGTAGGTTTGAAAGGCTCAAACAATTCAAAAATGGCCTATATCATATCCTAAGTAATGTGTATTCTAGGAATTCGCCTCAAGTGATTATCAAATAAGTTCTAGAGCTTGTTGAGACTGCAAAAGTATTCACAACCAATCACACCTTCTCTAAATGTTTTAGACTAATCATACAATCTTACTGCAAGCTAGAGTCTCAAACCAAATGAAGATTGGCACTTAAATTATTCTCAAATCAAAGCAAGATTTAACTTTTTCTAAATGTTGTATACTATCTCAATTAAGTTCATATCATTGACATGTGAATTAACTCTAAGGTTAACACAAAGCATGCTCAAAACAAACAAAAGGGAAAGTAGCACCAAGCAGTTCAAAAAATAATATGTTTCCTCCACCCCCAACTTAAAAATTGCATTGTCCTCAATGTGAAAGAAAAGGTAAAGGAAACTCCCTTTGTGAGCAAAAATGCACACATGCTGAAAATTGTGCACCATCATGTGAACTGCATGCCTTGCCTCATGTTGAAATTCCAATCTATAATATAGAACAAAACAACAAAAGGAAAGCAATTGCGGTGTACTATTAAGATTCCCACCGTATGTTAGGTGAACACATGAAATGGAAAGAAATAACTAAAAATGAAAATAAAGTACGAAAAATAAAATAATGAAAAGGAAAAGAAGAAAAAAAATGTTAGTGCAGTCATCCGATAATAAGTAAAGTAATATAAAAGGAAACAAACAAGAGAACCCAAAACTAATCCTCTATGTCATCATCCTTTTCATTCTCTTCACTATCCTCAGGAGTTGGATCAAAAGATGAACCCGGGTAGGGTGGCAAAGTGGGAAAATGATCCATATCACAACCAGTAGCGGAGGCAAGGTGTTGGTACATCTGACTAAAAAAAAAGTACACCCCCGCTTGATAATCAGTTTGCCTAGCCAAGAAACGATCCTGACGATCAAATCTATCGTGCAAAAATTTATGTTTCTCGTCAAAGCGAATCTCTAAATGCTCAAGGCGCTCTGCAACAGTGAAATTCCTAGGGGGAGGAGAAGTTGCAATCGCCGCTCTTTCTCCCGGAACTGGAGGCCTTGAGGCTTTGATTTGAGTGATCATGCCATCATCGATGGGCTTCTTTGGTTGCTGGGCATCCTCATCAGGACTGTACTGAACTCCAGCGTGGATGTATAATTAGGTAATTAAGGAAGGGAAATATAATCCAAGCTTTTGTTGCACAGTGTGTATGATAGAGTTAAATATGATATGGCCCACATCAATAGTCATGCCCATCAAAATGGCATAAATTAGCACAGCTCTCTCAACAGTAAGATCACTATAGTGGGTAGCAGGCATCAACCTTTGACATACAAGATATTGCCAAGCTCTAGCATTGACAGTCAGAGAAGTACCGAGCATGGTGACAGGGGTATCTCCCGTCATTTTTCATGTAGTACCCGGAATACAGAGAGTATTGCCAATCTCTTCATAATTAATATTAGATGCATATGCATTGTACTCACTGTTTATTATGTCAAGGAGCCCATAGAATCTGTTGATAGATATGCTTCTAAAAGAAACTATTTGCCCTCTCACTCTCACCTTACCATTCCTATGTTCTTCTATTTTAGCATAGAATTCTCTAACTACATTGGTGAGGGAATGAGATGGTTGGCTAGCAAATGTACCCCAATGCCTATCAATAATCATTCTAAATAAGGTGGGGTTTGCTCTCTCTATTATATTGAATCCTCTATCAGGAATGGATTTTCTAGTGTGCATCATCCTAACATATCTCTCACTAGCCTCAAAACTAACAAATTTACCCTCATCATACTCTTGTGCTTGTTTGCCCTTTGGTCTCTTAGTCTTAGTGGCCATTTGAATCAAATATGTAGAACAATAGTACTAATTCAAAATCAAACACCCAAATAGAACAAATGAACAACAAAGACAAGAAATTTAGCTTACTTGATGCCCAAAGTTGGAGAGAATAAAGATTACCCACCAACTTGAAGTTTGCTTGATGAACCCAAAATCTTCTTAGTACCAAGGTTTTTGGAGAAATTTCCAACAAAATCTGCAATACTAGTTGATGAGTGCTAAATATTACATGTTTTAGCCCCTTAGTTTACATTTGTTGAGTTCTTAATTACATTATTTCATGCTATTTTATCTATTTTCTGTGTTTTCTGTGTTTTTATAGGTTTTGGAATAAAATGAAGCAATGTGGAAACTTCAAGGCTTAAAGAGCAAAGCTGAGGATGCCCAGTGCGATCGAGCGCACAAGACGTGCGATCGTGCGCACATGGCATGAGATCAATCGCACCTGCACTCGAGGGCACCAGACTTGCGATCGATCGCAAGTGACTCGCACATCCCACATTGGAAAGGAAACATTTGATACTGCATATATATTACAGCGCACTGTGATGCGCTCGAGCGCAACAGGGTTGCGATCGATCGCAGTTGACTTGCACATTCCACATCGAACAGGAAGCACTTACAGTGCGCCAGACGCATTGTATCGCACCAGACTTGCGATCGATCACAAAGAGGCAGTATCCCACATCGAATTTATAGCTTATTGTACTCCGATAATTTCCTTATATAAACACTATCTCACCTCATTATTTAGTGTGCAGTCTGGTGGATTTCTACTAGCATTCTAGTAGATCTCCTAAGGGCTTTTGCCACCACCGGGGGAAGTGCTGCCCAACAGCGTGTGGAATTTCTCCCAATGTACAGTTAGTTTTAATTCTTTTCAAGTTTTTAACGCTTAGCACTTTTTATTGTGAAATTTAGTTTCATGATAATGGGTGGCTAAAATCTTCAGCTGAGGTTGAAGATGAAGCCTCGCCATTGTTTAGCATTATATTTTCATATATGTTTATACAATTCTGATATATTTAGTTTAAGTGTTCTATTTCAATTGTTTGAGCAAATTCTTACGATTGATAGTTTTTAATTGTTCTATTGGATATTCTGCGTGTTTCATCCAATGGATACATCGAATCCTTTTCGATTAAATTGGATTTCCTTTGTGATTTGTTAAAAGTGGATACATTGGATGCTATTGGTTTAATTGGGATATTCGTTGTTTTTTGTTGGATTCATGGAATTTTTTATAGATTATTTTTTATATAGAACATGAAGATATATGCTTTACTTTGGTTGGGTGGATTCTGAAACCTTAGTGTTTTCATCATTAGTTATTAAATCAATTTAGTTTACTTTAGTTTATATTTGTTTAGAAAAAATATAATTCACAATTCGGAACTAGGTTAAAGTAAGGGTGTTTAGATAAAAAGCTATTTTCACAACGCACTCCCTGTGGATTCGACCTCGCACTTGCACAACACTATATTGCAAACGATTCGTGCACTTGTGAGTAATTTAAAACTCACAACACTAGTGCAAAATCCTACAAGAAATGATATTAGAATCAAGAAATTTTGAGTAAAAGTGAGTGGGTAAGTGAGGATTTTGGAGAGAGGATGAGAGAGAGGGAAGTGTGCTGTTGTAATCTCAAATTAGAAATGAAGAAAAAGAATGAAATTTGGCTTTAAAAGGACTAGGGCATGAGTGGGCACCGCAGCTTGAGCTGTTGTGTGCGTGAGTGCCCATTCTGTGCACTGCAGCATGCACAGTGCTGGGGCGTAGCGCACGGGCTGTCCTGCTGGGCTGTGCGTGCATGCACACCGTGCGCTGCAGCGCGCACAATGCTGGGCCTGTTTTCTACCAAAAAAACTTGTTTGTTGCCAAAAGAAAGAGAAAATAAGATAAAATTAGCCAAATAAATAATACTATAAAAAAATAATCCTTAAAAATCAAATTAAACTAAAAAAAACTATCAAGTAGAATTGAATAAAACTTAATTAAAACAAACAAATCAAAAGAAAAATAAAAGTAAAAACATACCTTTGTTGGGTGGTCAAGGTGAATAGACGGATCCATAAGTGGAATGTCTTCCACTTCCGGATCTTATCTATTGATTAAGAGTTTAAGTCGTTGGTATCCTCAATTTCTACTACCCCATTCTCAAAAGCATTTTTTACTACGAAAGGACTAGTCCACCTCGACCGAAGTTTTCCCAGATGCTTATGGAGTCTGGAATCGTATAAGAACACTCGATCATTAGGCTTGAATATTTTCCTCAAAATATTTTTATCATGAAACACTTTCATCTTCACCTTATGGATTCTAGAGTTCTCATAAGCATCATTTCTTAACTCCTCTAACTCAGTCAGCTAATATTTCCTAAGCTTACCCGCCTCTCTTATATTAAAATTAAAAGAATTGATGGCCCAATAAGCTCGATGTTCAAGCTCTACAGGTAAGTGGCAAGGCTTTCCAAAAACAAGCCTATAAGATGACATACCTAAGGGGGTTTTGAAAGCTGTACGGTAAGCTCAAAGTGCATCAACTAGTCTCAAAGACCAATCCTTGCGATCCAAGTTGACCGTTTTTTCTAAAATTTGCTTGAATTCCCTATTTGCAAGTTCTACTTGTCCACTAGTCTGGGGGTGGTAGGCAATAGAGATTTTATGTAACACCCTATATTTTTTCATCAACGCTTCAAAAGAACGGTTGCAAAAATGTGTACCTCGATCACTAATTATAGCACGTGGTGTACCAAATCGAGATAACACATTTTCTTTGAAAATTTAATTACTGTTCTATTATCATTGCTTCAAAAAGCTGCTACCTCTACCCACTTTGATACATAATCTATTGCCACGATGATATATTGGTATCCGAAAGAAGAAGGAAAGGGTCCTATAAAATCAATGCCCCAACAATCAAAGATTTCAATCACTAATTAAGGGAATCATATTACGACGAGACACAACTCCTAACTTCTGACACTTTTCACATGAGTGACAATAGATGTTTGCATCTTTAAACAAGGTAGGCCAATAAAATCCACACTACAAAATTTTTGCAGCGGTGTTTTTCATTGAAAAATGGCCTCCGTAAGCTTGGGAGTGACAAAATTCTAAGACGCTGGCAATCTCTTCATTAGGGATGCAATGCTTTAAAATTTGGTTAGGGCAGTACTTGAAAAGACAGAGGTCATCCCAATAAAAATTATGTACCTCATTCAAGAATTTCCTCCTGTCTTGAGCGCTCCAATCCATTAGTATCTCATCGGTAGCCAAATAATTCACAATATGAGCAAACCTTGGTAGAGAAGTAACAGAGAGTAATTGCTCATCCAGAAAATCATCCTTAATTGGCATGTTGTCAGAGGTGTCCTCAAATGTGAGCCTTAAGAGATGGTCCGCCACTACATTCTCTACTCCTTTCTTGTCTTTGATGGTGATGTCAAATTCTTGTAGGAGTAGGATCCACCGTATTAATCGTGCTTTAGCATCCTTCTTTGTAAGAAGATACATGAGGGCTGCATGATCTTGGATCTCAGATAATTCAGATGAGATAATAACAGGAAAGGTATCACCTGGACCAAGGAAGGCATGCTTCAAACCCTTAGGTAGTGGCTTCAATTCGACTTTAGGCGCTTCTACACTTGAGGGGTTTTGCTTCTCGCTTCTTTCGGGCAATTCCTCAAACTTTGGTTGCCATGCTCGAGTGCTGTAATCCTGAGATTTATCAAAAATAGCATAAATATCAATTATATCAGTTTTATCATTAATAGAATTAATCTTAGAATTATCAAGAAAATATTCAAGAGAATCAAAATCATGAGCTATAGAAACTCCCTCATCGATGAGTAACTCGATCATGTATAAGTGGTGGTTCTCGTCCTCATCTTCAGGCTGTTTTGCAACATTGAAGATGTTCACTTCGGGGGTCATGTTCCAAAGGATAGCTTCATGAGTCCATTCCTACAATTAATTAGAGCATTTGCAATAGCAAGGAAATGTCTACCCAAAATCAAAGGAATTTTAGAGTTAGTGTCAACAGCAGAAGTAGTATCAAGGATTAGGAAATCAACAGGATAGTAAAATTTATTAATTTGAATTAAAACATCCTCTACCACACCCCGAGGAACTTTGACTGAACGATCAGCCAATTTCAATACCACGGCGATTGGTTTGATTTCTCCTAAACCTAGCTGTAAGTAAATAGAGAACGGCATCAGGTTTACATTAGCTCCTAAATCTAGCAAGGTTTGTCCAACTTCATGATTTCCAATGCTACATGCAATGGTTGGACAGCCAGGATCCTTGTATTTTGGGGGAATTCTTTGCTTAATTAAAGCACTAACTTGCTCAGTTAGGAATTTTGTTTTCATTACATGGTGTTTCCTCTTAATTGTACATAAATCCTTGAGAACCTTTGCATAAGTAGGAACTTGTTTAATCACATGCAAAAGTGGGAGATTTAATTATACTTGCCTTAGGTTCTTTAGGATTTCATTATTCAGCTCCAAACTTTTCTTGTTTGGTTTTAAGGCTTGAGGGAATGGTGCCTTAACAAGGCTCTTAATGACCTCAAGGTCCTTGGGTAGTTCAGTATCACTACTACCTTGACCCTTTTCCACATCCTTAGATTTGTTTGTTGTTGGGATGTGTATTGTCTTACCACTTCTTGTCACAATGGCATTTACATTTTTCAGATTTTTTTGTGCCATGTGCTGACCATGTGCTGTGGACTGAGTTTGGGAAGGAAACTTCCCTCGTTCATTCACAGTCAAGGAGCCCATCAGTTTGGTTACTTGGCTCCTTATCTCTTTGTTCTCTTCAACAACCTGCGTAATTAACGCTTCACACCTCTGATTTGTCTTACCATGTGCCTCAATAAAAGCATGTAAAGTGCCTTCTAAAGAATTCCTAGATGATGAGGGTGCATGATATGGTGCAGGGTATGATCTAGGGGGTTGTGCAAGCTGCTGGTTTTTAGACTTCCAGCTGAAGTTGGCGTGATTTCGCCATCCCGGATTATAGGTGTTAGAGAAGGGTGCAAGAGGCTTCTTGTACATGCCTAAGGCACTACATTGTTCCTCATACATCCCTCTCATATCTACGAATGTGGGGCACTTTTGAGCGAGATGATTTACCCCACCACACACAAAACATGGTTTTGAGGATTCGGCATGATTAACCATGTGTGTTGGCTTTGAGCCTTTAGTTTTTAATGCATCTAACTCCCTAGTAAGCATTTCGACTTTAGTTTTCAGACTGGCTTCTTCCCTAAGATGGTATATTCCGCCACTACATAGGTTTCCTACAAGTCGTGACCTATTGGTGTTTTCAGTAGCACTAGGCCCAGTCCAAGTGTGAGCTTTTTCAGCAAACTAATTGAGGTACTCAATGGCCTCATCAGGGTCTTTTTGCAGAAATTCACTATTACACATCATCTCTACGAATTGGCGCTCTCTATAGGTAAGTCCCTCATAGAAATAGCTCACTAAACGCCAACTCTCATACCCATGGTGTGGACACATACTTAATAACTCTTTAAATTTCTCCTAAGACTGATACAAAGTCTCGTTTTCCTTTTGTGCAAAGGTGGAGATTTGTCTTTTTAAGGCATTGGTCTTGTATTGAGGGAAGTATTTATTAAAGAAGATCTGGGTCATCTCATTCCATGACCCAATAGATCATGGTCTCAGCGAGTATAACCAACTCTTAGCTTTATCCTTCAAGGAGAAAGGAAAAAACTTGAGTCTCACGATATCATTAGTTGCATCTTGACTATTAAAAGTCGCAACTACTTCCTCAAACTCCCTAATGTGTACATATGGGTTTTCGTTTTCCAAGCCATGAAATGTAGGGAGTAATTGAATCATCCCTATTTTAAAATCTTGATGGCGAGTGTTGGCTGGAAACATAATGCATGATGGTGTGGCTGTCTGGCTAGGATGTAAATAATCTTTAAGTGTCCTAGCAACATTCTCACTAGGGTTTTCAACCATGTTAGAAAAATCTTCTAAATTTTCGGTTGGGTGTACACTAGGGTTTGATCTAGATGAGGTTTCACTAACGGACGTAGAAGGAAAGGGTAACTCTATTTCGGGTCCCTTAGTGAATCTACCTCACGAATCTCTCGGCCTAAGCATACACCAACTGAGTTAAAAGGTAATAAAACAAAATAAAACAAATAAAAGAAAATCAGAAAATCAAAACTTAAAGAAAGGAATGATAGTACCGTCTTGTCTTAGAGTTTGACAGATTTTCTTGTATGTAAGTGCGTTTCCCCAGCAATGGTGCCAAAATTTGATTACGCCCAAAGTATAACGGGGTAGTTGTAGCACAACTTTGGGGTGTCGATTCCACAAGGAAAAGTGATCTATAAAGAAAAAGTGCAAATCTTAACACGAACGAAAATAATCAGGTGAGAAGATATCAATGATGAAATAACTGTGTAAATAGATTGAAAATATATGATAAAGAAACAACAAGGTTCTGGGAATCCTCCTTAGGTTTGTTGCCTTATTCCAATCCTTAATTCAGTTGTTTTTATCTCGATTGCAAGTTTCACATCCCAAACAAGCAATCGGCAAATATTCAATTAAGCACATATATATACCCTAATGTAATTGATATGAATTACTCTTTTAAGTTAAGCACACATAACCTATCTTGTAGATTTATTAAGAAACGACAATATATCATTAATGTCAATATTGCAGTAATGTACAAACCTAAAAGATAAATCTATCGGACTCAATCATACCCAATAATCTTGATATAAGAAGAGCATAACTAGACTTATATCAAACAATAAGATACAATCACCGGATTAAGAGAAAATCCTTTAATTAGATAAAAGAGTAACACATAACAATGTTTTGACAATGAAGCCCATCTACAACTGAATCAATAAAGGAAAATAAGAACAACTACACCTAGGGATTCATCCCTTCTCCTTGCTTGGAGATTAGTTCGCCATGAAGTTCATGGTTGAACTCTTTGATGGAGGAGAGTATGGTAGCAAAGTTGAGTTTTCCAGACTTTCCAAGATGTCTTTTCTAAAAACCTAAGTGGTCTATTTATAATACACAAAGTCTAAGGATGTTTTAGGGTTTAGAGAGTCCTAATTAAGTCATAACTCGAAGAAGAGGACCGTGTGAGCGCCACGGATCTTGCTTATGAGCGTCGCAGCCCTTACCTTGGCTTTGGTTTCTCCCCTTTCTGGAGGCCGCGGCTTCCACTGAAGCTTCTTTCTTACTCTTTTGGCTCGGTTCTGGAGGCCAAGGCTTGGATATTTACAGGCCGTAGCGCACACATTCAAGACTTGATTATTCTTCATTTGTCATTCCATAACCATGCCTTCACTCCAGTATGCCTCGAGTCTTTATGCCTCAAGCAATGATGATTTTTCCTCCTCTTTTAGCTTAAAGTACCTGAAAATGCACCAAAATAGATCAATGATCCAAGAATGACACTTTAGAGTTGTTAACGTATAAAAGTCCAATTAAAACCGAGATCAATCCTAAAATGCTAACAATTAAGTACTGTTAAGATGCATTTTATGGTTCTCATCAATCTCCCTGAAATTCTTGAACCATTCCTTGTGAGGGCACATGTGATAAATGCACCTGGAATCCAAAATTCATTTCTCACTGCCTTGCCTCCTGCTCACATTTAAGCACATAACAAGAACATCATCTTGCTGTTCTCCTTTCACAACTGAAGCCTCTCCATTGTTAGTATGGCTTCTTCTCTCATCCCACATCTTCTTCTTGCAATCTTTCTTGAAGTGGCCCTCCTGTTGCAGTAGAAGCATCTCTCTTTCCTCCAAATCTTGATTTGGAATGAGATCTCCCATGGCTCTGCCCTCTACCTCTTGATTTTTCCCTGTAATTGCCATGAATGCTACTGCCATTCCGAGTTGTTGGTCTTCCTCTAATGAACAGCCCTTCTTCACTTGATGCTTCCCTCATCTTGGCTTTGAAATCATGTGCCCTTATGGCATTGATCACAATCTCCTTGGTTAAAGTATCTCTTCCATACTCAATAGCATTAATCAAATTATCAAAACAATTAGGAAGAGAATTTAACAAAATAATAGCCAATTGTTCATCCGAGAATTTAATACTACAACTAGCCAAATCTTGAACTAGCTTATTAAAGACATCAAGATTATCGTGCAACTCTTTACTAGGATCCATTTTGAAAGAAAAGATTCTTTTAAGAAGATAAATCTTGTTAGGGATAGTTTTGGTACAAAACAACTCATCTAGTTTCTTCCATATGACAGCAGGATCTTCCGAGTCTCCGCACTCCCTTGTGACACTATCCGACATGTGTAGGAAGATAGTGTTATATGCCATCTTCTTTATCTCAATCTGCTGGTCCTCTGTGACACCTGCTGGAAAAACATCATCTTCTCCAATAGCCAAGTCCACCTTCTGTTGCATAAGAACAACCTTGATCTTCCACTTCCACAAAAAAAAAAAATTCTTTTTCCATCAAACTTCTCAACAACGAAATTTGAAGCCATCTTTGTAGAAAAAATCCTAGATTTATTCAATACCCACAAATGCTTTCTTTAACCTCAAGAACATGATTAAAGATGGATCTTAACACCGTTCTTGAATCACTCTCAAGAACACGATCTAATCTTGATCTTTACACCGTTCTTGAATCACCCAAGAAGTTGATCTTTGATTCTTGGAGACTTGACTCTGTCACCTTCTTGTTCTTGCTTCGATACCCTCTAACCAAAGCTCTTATACCACTACTGGAAATCACCTTGATAAGATGCCCAGGTGGTGATCTTCCAAACACCCAAGTCTAGAATGACTTGTAAAGATTAGAAATCGAAAACAGGAACAAAAATCAAATAAAGAAAGAAGACAAACGATTTGTTATCGAGGTTCGGCAATAGCCTACGTCCTCTGAACTCTCTGCACTAAATCAGTGGTTCTTTACAATCATAGCAACCCATCTTCAAGAAACCTAAGTTCTTGAAGAAACAAAGAAGATAAGAAAGGAAGAAGATAAGAACTATTACAATGCTCTCTATCTTAATCTATGCTACTCTCTCTTTACAACCAGCCGCTCTGCAATAAGTCCCTCTTGTGTTTTGTGTCTTTGCACTCTTACACAATTCTCTCTTGTATTGATCACTTATATGTCATAACTCTTGTAATCTCTCAAATCATTGATGAGAATGAAGCTAGGCGACCCTTTATATAGTGCACCAACTTCTTGACCAATCTTGAGTGTCATTCTCCACCCTTAGATCTTGATGACCAATCAACCATGGCCTTTGATCATTCTTTAGTCAAGTTATGCATTTTGATCTTGCATCCATGCTCTCAATATAAGGCTGAAAAACTAGCCTTGGTGTGCCTTCAGGCCGTGGCCTGAAACAGGGCACGCTGCGGCCTGAAGCAGGGCTGACACAAGTCTCATTTATGGCCTTTCTGAGTGTCGTGGCCTGGAAGAGTCTGAGCCATGGCGCACATTGGTTTTTGGTAGCCTCCATGCTAGGTGCCATAACCTGGGAAGAGCTGGGCGACGGCGCACACTAGTGTGCTCTCTTTTGCTTCAATCCACGGTGAGGCGCACACACTTCCAAGGTGCCGCGCACACTTGTATACATTCCTTTAACATGCTGAACTTCACTCTTCCACCCCTTGTTTAAACCTTAACCATGTTTAAACCATATTTAAACCTTAGACAAATACCAACAATATATATATGATCTGTTGCAAGCCCAAAATATCTCTGCAGCTCAATCACCAAAGCTTCCACGTTTTTGCTGCTTGTTCAACATGCATTCAATTTGCTTAATTTGGTAGCAGGTGGCAACACCTGCTGCCACCTTTTTGGTTTAATTTTTTTAAAAAAAATTTATAAAAATTTGACTTTTCGCATTTAAATATATATATATACATTATTTTAACTCTATGTCATATTTATTAAAGTACTTCTTTACCCTTATTGTACAAATACTAGTATTACAACCACCCGCGAGACGGTGTCATCACATTTTGAAATCCCAGCACGACACATTGATGCACCAATATAAAAACAACTGAATGATTTACATACATAAATCATCAACCCTCAACAGGGGAGTTACATTATTCAGATCTCAACTGAACAGTATATACAGTATATTATGCATAAATATTTAAAAATATATTTTTTTTTCATTAGTCTGAGGATGTGGACCACGTGGCTTATAGAAAAAGATTTAGTTTGAATCTCCACTCACAATTCTATCTGTCCTACCTGCTACCTGAAATCATTGTACAATAAGGAGTGAGTTTCACAAGCTCAGTGAATTAAACTTACTAGAAGTATTCAATTTATATAATTAGTCTTCAAATACTCATTTATCTATATCTCATATATTTTGATAATAACATTCTATTATCACTACTTATATCAAATCTCCATAATTTATAAATCTCTTCTTCTCATGTAATTAATCATCATTTTGAGACTATCAACTCTATCTCATAATTGCCTCATTATGAGGTTCACAACATATAATCAGTCACTTAGATAATTCTCATCATTTCGTATTTCCATATTTCTTCTCGGTATAATTGTCTCTCTGTGAGATTCATTCATCTATCAATAAATTTACAATCATGAATAGCACTTTAGCATCTCAATAATAAAATCAATATTTAAAACAGATGCAATGTATGAATTATTAATTGGGAATGTCTTCCCACATATCGACATGTTTTAGCTTAGACCGGTTACCCTCCTGGTTCTTTTATTTTATTTAGACCGGCTGCCTTCCTGGTTCTTTTATTTCCAGGATATATCAGTTGTCACAGTTTTCATTTAGACCGGCTGCTCTCCCGATTCTTTTATTTTCATTTACATCAGCTGCCTTCCCGGTTCTTTTATTTTCTTTTAGATGGGCTGCCTTCCTAGTTCTTTTATTTCATACATATACATATGAATAATGATATGAAATATGCATATGAACAATAATATAGAAACAAACATGTATTCAAACATTCAAATTAGCTATCCTAATTATTTTCAAATTATGATTTGAAAAATTCCACTAAATTCCCCTCCTCATAAATCATATCAAATCATCAACCATAACTCGTCAAGAATTTCACTTATAAACTTTATTATTAAATCGACTCATTATTCTAATAATATTATTTTTCATAAAATAATTCTCTACAGATCTATTATTCCTATCATACCTATCAACCAACTTTCATCTATCACCAAATCATAAGTTAATGATTTATTCAAATTTTATTACTATATATTTCATATTTATCTTGATTATTTGAAGTAAATCTAACTCACTATGTAGCACTTAGAGCTACCCGTGGATCACTTCCTTGCCTTTTCTGCTCTTCTCAGCAATTTTCCTCAGTTGCTGATCGTCAACACCTGACATAATATTTATAACTTCCACTTCTTTAAGTTCTTATGTAGTCAACAGAATCATAAAACATAATACTCTTATACCAAAATTGTAATGCTTTATCCACCAGTATAGCATAATTTACAATGCCCATATAAGAGAGTTTAGTCCGAATGTCATAGTGTAATCCGTCAAAAAATCTCTTACACTTCATCTCCTCCGTATTCACTAATTCAGGTAAAAACCTTGACAGGGCTATGAATTTACTATCATATTCAGCCACCAATAAATTACCTTGCCTTAGATGAATAAAATCTCTCTCTTGTTATACCCGAAAGGTGTCTAGAAAATACTTCGCAAAGAACTCATCCTTAAACTTACTCCAAGTTAAAGGTTGTTCTACCTATGTGCTTACCCTGGGCAAAATATCCTCCCACCATTGAGAAGCCTCACCTTCTAGCATAAATGAAGCAAAAACAACCTTTTGTCTATTTGTCACTAGTAAGACCTCAAAATATTTTTCGACATGTCTAATCCACTGCTCAGCTTCTATAGGATTTACAGATCCTCTAAAAGATTGGGGTTTAAACTTAAGAAATCTCACAAAACAATCACCTTGCATCTCATGTGCAAACACACCTTCTCCCTCATGAACCTCTTATCTCACCACATCAAGTTCTATTCTACCGCTCTCCTTTAATCTCTTTTGTAAATTATCAGCCCTCTCTTCAGCTGCATTCATCTTCTCTATTGCACGATTAAGAGCTTCTCTCAATTCATCCCTCTTAACCTCAGATTCTCTCCTAGCTCTACTAGTACCAGTTGCACTATCAATTTGTTCCCTTGCAGGAACCATATACTTAACTTCCCCTTTGCTTCAGTTCTTCTAAATAAACCATATTTTAATGCAAAGTCTGGGGATGACACATGGATGTGCTAGAGCTAGAGATAGAATTCTATATCAGAGTCGACCCCCAATATAGATGAAGTCATAATCATTCACAAACTTTTCACATGCAAAAATGGAAACAAGATTTCAGAGACTATATTGTTTCTGAACACGTAACAAGACTTCTCGAAAGAAAAGCAGGATCTCAGGGATCGCGTCATCCTTAGCACATGATGAACTTACTCCCTAAACCTACGCAGATATCAACACAATTCAAGTTCAATACAAAAACACTATCACCATTAATATCATAATCCTCTCCATTTTCTCAAAACCTTACGTTCACAAAGGCATTAGAAAGTCTTCGGAGCTCCCCTTTCTCTGGTGACTCTTTAGTCCATCACTTTTTCTCTGTGCAGGCCTTGGAATTCCAGACCTCCAGCTCAGCAGCAGATTTTCGGCATCAACAGATTGGCACCGTCTATGAGAAATACCAATCTCTCACTAACTAGTAAAAGTGAAGAAATACAAAGAACTCATCTGTTGCAATGCCATCTAGAGATACCACCAAGAATACCAGTAAGGGAATCGCCGGAACCAGTGCTACACCTACATAAAATAATACTCATAGCCAACAGTTTGGCTCAAGGTTCCTTGTTCTGTCTGAACAAATGACCTCTGGCTATGACCCGCGAACTCTTTCGGGAATGAAACATCCTCGCCATATAGAGATGGATCCTCCTGAAGATCTTAGAGGAGCCACCTTAGTGCACCCCGTTATTTCAACAATTCAAGCACAGTTCCTAGAGCTCTCCCGTTTGGTGACGAACCTGGCCGCCGTGGTCCGAAAAGAAGGTCGATGGCCGTTATCCCCATCTCCTCACCATACTCCCAAGCGAATTAGCCCTCCTAATGATTGGCTCCCCATCGATAGTCTTTTCACGACAGAGTCTTCACCAACTCGTGCCAGTAGATCTATATGAGGCTCCTATTCCAGAAGCAACCTTGACCTGGACAAACAGATCAAGGAGATGGAAGAGAAAATCAATGAAGCCTTCAATTACTGGAATCATAACATCTTAGATGAACTTAGCGTCAATGACCCACCATTCACACAAGAAGTTCTCGAAGCTTCACTCCCGTCAAATTTTCGGATGCCACAAATCATGACTTACGATGGCTCGACAAATCTTGGAGCATCTACTGCATTACAAAACCACCATGATACTGCATTAACATTCTGATATAGTCGTGTGCCGAGCGTTTCCCCTGACGCTTGAAAAAACTACTGGCACATAGTATTCCCGGCTGAAGCCAGGAAGCATAAACACCTTCAATGAGCTCAGCTACACCTTTGCTTCCCACTTCCTCAATAGCAAGGGACCTAAGAAGACCTTGGAAATCCTGTTCAACATTATTCAACATTGAGAGGAAAGGCTTCAAGCCTACATCTCAAGGTTCAACATTGCCGCGTGGGAGATCCTTGACCTCGATCCCAACATTTAGATGTTGGCATTCAAAAATAGACTAGGATTTTGAATTTTCAACTCTAAGCTCACCAAGCGACCACCTAAAGACATGAATGAGGTCTTGACTAGAGCAGAGAAGTACATGCTGGCAAAAGACGATCAAACTTTTCGAAGAGAAAGGGAAGGGGAAACGAAGAAGAAAAGGAAAGACACCAACGATCATCGAGTTGTGATGACCAAAAAACCCCATCACCAGGGCAGATATAAGGTCGCTATCTGTTTTGAAAGTTTCACTCCACTCAACGCATCCAGGACCAATGTCCTGATGCAGGTTCAGGACAGGGCAATCCTTCAATGGCCCCCGAAGCCGTAACGCCTTAACGGGCATCAGAGCAAGTGGTGCTGATTCCATAGAAACCATGGGCACGTTACTAAGGAGTGCCATGATCTAAAGCAATAGATTGAGACCCTTATCAACCAAAAGTACTCAAAGGATTTTGCCAGATCGCGACAAGAAAGAATGGTCGATCGATCTAGGAGGAGAACCAGACGTCTCTCTAGTCAAAACCAAGAGCGTCGAGCTCCCCGAAAGAGTTCGAAGTTGAAATGAGAGGAACTTGACCGGAGAAGCCAAAAATTCATAGTCACTAGAATTATCAAAACAATCTGTGGTGGACCAGTGGCCAGATGCAACTCTAGGCATAACAGGAAAGCATACACTAAGTTTGTAGCTTCCGTCAAAGGGCCTCATAAGTGAAGAAAGACAAACCAGACAATCTTCTTCACAAATGATGATCTGGATGAAGTACAAACCTCGCACGATGATGCCATGATAGTTTCCCTCCATATAGCCAACCACGACGTTAGACGCATCTTGGTGGATAACGGGAGTTCAAAGGACATCTTATTCTATAATGCTTTTCAGAAGATACAGTTAAAAGATAGTCAGTTGGAGCCGATCTCCACCTCGCTATATGACTTCCGGGGGCTTTGGTGTTTGCAGAAAGCAGTACAATTCTCTCAATCACCGCAGGGATGGCTCCACAGACTACTACTGTACAGACTACTTTTCTGGTAGTCAAACGACCGTTGTCCTACAATGTGATTCTTGGCAGACCCACTCTCAACAAACTGAAGATGGTTGTTTCCACCAACCATTTGAAAATGAAGTTCTCCACTGACGATCGAGTGGGTGAAGTCAAAGGGGACTAGCAAGTCTCTAAGTTCTGTTATCTGAATATTGTAAGAAGAGAAAAAAGAACCGAGGCTTTGCCCTTCGAGGTGGAAGACTTTAGAGATGAGATAAAAACACCACATGGGTAACCCATAGAGGAATTAACCACTGTCCCACTTGGCAAAAATATCTCCAGAACAGTCCAAATTGGCTCCGATCTCCCTGAATATCTCAAAGAATCACTTATCTCTCTTCTATGGAGGAATCAAGACTTGTTTGCATGATCAACCTTGGATATTCCCGAGATTAGCCTTAATGTCATTATGCATCGGTTAAACATGGACCCAAGCCATAAGCCAGTTACTTAGAAGAAAATATCATTTGCCCCCGAGCGGTAAGCTACCATCAGAACTAAAGTTGATAAACGACTTGTGATAGACTTTATCTGGGAAATGGACTATCCTGGCTAGGTGTCCAATGTGGTGATGGTCAAAAAACATAATGGCAAGTGGTGAATCTGCATTAACTTCGCAGATTTGAATAAGGCCTGTGCGAAAGACAGTTTTCCCTTGCCACGGATTGATCAGCTGGTTGATGCCACCTCAAGGCATGAACTTCTGACTTTCATGGATACCTATTATGGCTACAACTAGATCCTTATACATGAGCCTGACCAGGAGAAAACAACCTTCATTACTGACCAAGGGTAGTACTGTTACAAAGTCATGTCATTTGGGCTCAAAAACACTGGGGCAACCTATCAGAGGTTGGTAAACAAGATATTTCATGAGCAAATCGGAAGAAATATGGAAGTTTATGTGGATAACATGTTGGTCAAGAGTGTCAAAGCCAAAGACCATAACTCTGACCTAGATAAGGCATTTGAGATTTTTCGGTATCACTAGATGAAGTTGAACCCTGCAAAGTGCACCTTCGAAGTCAATGGAGGGAAGTTCATCAGTTTTATGGTCACCCAAAGAGGAATAGAAGCTAACCCAGAAAAGTTTGAGGTTATCCTAAATATATCCCCTTCTTAGACGATAAAGGAAGTGCAAAGGTTGACTGGATATGTAGTGGCACTCATTTGTTTCATGTCGAAATCTGCAGAGAAGTGTCTCCCTTTCTTTAGAGCCATTAGAAAGGCAGAAGACTTTATCTGGACTGAGGACTATCAGAAAACCTTTGAGGAGCTGAAAGAATATTTGAGTTCTCCCATGCTTCTGACCAAATCTGTTATGGGAGAGGAACTCTTCCTATATTTATCGGTTGGGTAAGAAGTAGTGGCCTCTGCTTTGATTCAGGAAGATATGGATGTCCAAAAACTCATGTACTACATTAGCAAAGTTCTCAATGATGCAGAGGTATAATACCTCCCGATAAAAAAGATGGCGTATGCCCTTTTAATCATAGCGCGAAAACTTCGATCGTATTTCCAAGCACACATCATTGTCATCTTGATAGATCAGCCGTTGAGACAAGTGCTTCATAAACCGGATATCTTGGGGAGAATGGTAAAGTAGTCCATAGAGCTCGGAGAGTTTGACATCTGGTATAACCCCCAAAAATCTATTGAGGCTTAGGCCATCGCAAACTTCATTGTAGAGACAACACTCCAGGAGGGTCTGAGCAAAACACTAGAATTAGAGATAGTCGAGCAAATTCTACAGTGGCCCTTCATGTAGACGGCTCCTCAAACAGCACCGAAAGTGGAGTAGGGCTCATCCTTTGCAATCTGGATGGATTCATCATTGAATATGCTTTAGGATTTGGGTTCAAAGCTTCCAATAATGAAGCAGAATATGAGGCATTACTTGCCAGAATGAAGTTAGCAAAAGCGATGGCCGCTGAAGCCCTGGACATGCACAATGACTTGTAATTGGTGGTAAATAAGATGAACGATGAATTTGAAGCACGAGGTGAAAAGATTGCTTGGTATCTTAATAATGTTAAAGAACTGGCCACTGCATTCAAAGTACTTCGGATAACTTAGGTTCATCAGGCAGAGAATTCGAAAGCTGATGTTCTAACTCGATTCACCTCCTCTTGGCAGACCGAGCTAACCCATATCGTCTACCTTGAGACACTTGCCACCCCGAGCATTGATGAAGTCCCTGTACTGTCGATAACTGAAGATAACACATGGGGAAACCCAATCATTCGGTATTTACACGATGGTCAGTTTCCAGAGCAAAAGAGTAAAGCCAAGAAACTTATCTCTCGCGTTTCTAGATATGAAGTCATAGATAAAAAGTTATACAAAAAAAGTCTCAAGATGCCTTATTTGAAGTGTCTCGGGCCTACTGAGTTCAATTATGTTATTAGGGAGGTCCACGAAGGGTTATGCGAGAATCACTTAGGGAGCTGAGTATTGGCTTTCAAAGTGCTTTGTCAAGGATACTACTGGCCCAAAATGCAGAGAGATGTTGTAGAATTGGTCAAGAAATGTAGAAACTGTCAGCATTACTTCTCTGTGCCCCAAAGACTGGCAAACCCTTTTACCTCGATCACTTGCCCACTTCCCTTTGACATGTGGGGAATAGATCTCCTTGGTCCTTTCACCTAGGTGCCCTGCTAGGGAAAACATCTTATCGTAACAATAGATTACTTCACCAAGTGGGTGGAAGCAGAACCACTCGCCAGTATAACGGATCAACAAGCTTGAGGTTTTGTCTGGAAGTCCATAGTGTGTCGGTTCGGTGTATCCCAGATACTGGTCAATGATAATAGTAAACAGTTTGACAGCGCCCAGTTCAGGGCACTTTATGAAAAGCTTTGCATCGAGCATTGATTCTCTTCCGTAGGGTATCCATAGACTAATGGGCAAGCTGAGGTGACCAACAGGACACTCCTGTAGGGCATCAGGAAAAGACTAGACGAAATTGACAAGCAGTGGCTTATTAAACCACCACTCAGACCCCCATGGGAGAAACTCTTTTCTTCATGGCATACGGCTCCGAAGCAATCATCCCTTTAGAGATCGGGGTGCCCTCATTGTAAATACAAAATTTCGAGCAAGATAACAACAAAAAAGCCCTATAGATGAATGCCAATCTTATAGACGAAGCCCGAGACAAAGGTCAAATTCGACTAGCCACTTATCAACAAAGAGTGGCTAGGTATTAAAACTCTCAAGTTTGAGAGAGAAGCTTTAAGCTACACGATATTGTTCTACGAAAAAATGAAGTGTCTCATCCTTGGGAAACAGGAAAGCTCATCCCAAACTAGGAAGACCCATATCGCATCAAGATAGTTTACCGAGCCAGCACTTTCGAGTTTGAAAAGTTGAATGGTTAGCCCAGCCCTGGCACTTGGAACGCGGAGAACCTCCACAAATTTTATCAATAGTGTCTACCTGTAATGACCCATCCCGGGTTGGCTACCCCTGAGACGGTGTTGTCATGTTTTCAAAATCCCAACACGACACATATATGCAATAAGAAAAATAACACCAATATAAATTTTTACATCATTCTGATATTGACTTAAACATTATATACAACGTAAAATGCATGAATATTTACAAATAAAATTTATTTTATTTTCTTATTAGTCTGAGGATGTGGACACATACGTGGCTTACAAATAATGATTTCGTCTGAACCTTGACTCACCAAACTATTTGTCCTGCCTGCTACCTGAAATCATTGTACAATGAGGGATGAGCTTCACAAGCTCAGTGAATTAAATTTACTAGAAGTATTCATTTGTATAAACGGTCTTTCAATATTTAATCATTTATCTCTCATACAACTTGATACTAGCATTCTACTATCACTACACATGTCATAAGTTCCATTCTCTATCAATCTCTTCTTCTTATTTATTGGTTCACCTTAAGACCATCAATTATCTCATAATTACCTCGTAATGAGGTTCACCGCATAGAGTTTACCATTTAGATAGTTCTTATCATATTATACTTCTATGTTTCATTCTCACCATAACTGTTTCTCTCTAAGATTTATTCATCTATATAAAAAAATTGACAATAACAAACAACACTTCAGTAATACAATCAATATTTAAAATAGATGCAATGCATGAGTTATTATTAGGGAACGTCTTCCCACATGTCGATATGTTTTTATCTTAGACCGACCCCCTCTCGGTTCTTTATTTCCAGCATATACCAACTATCACGGTTTTCATTTATTTTCAGCATATACCGGCTGTCATGGTTTTTTAATTAGACCGGCCCCTTCCCGGTTCTTTTATTTCATGAATATGCATATGAACAATGATATGAAATATGCATATAAACAATAACATAAAAACAAAGGTAAATTCAAATATTTAAATTAGCTATTCTGATTATTCTCAATTTATTATTGAAATAAATTTCACTAAATTTCTCTCCTCATTAATCACATCAAATCATCCATCATAGCTTGTCAATATCCACTAAATTTCATCTCCTCATAATTCGTATCAAAACATCAACCATAGCTCATCAAGAATTTCACTTATCGCTTTTATTATTAAATCAACTTACTATTCCAAAAATATTATTTCTCACATAATAATTTTCTACATGTCTAAAATTCCTATCATACCTATCAATCAATTTTTCATCTACCACCAAAGCATAAGCTAATAATTTATTTTAATATTATCACTAGTATTTCATTTTTATCTAGATTATTCAAAGTAAATCTAACTCACCATGTAGCACTTAGAGCTACCCGTGGATCACCTCCTTGTCTTTCCTACTTCTCTCAGCAATTTCCCCTGGTTGCTGATCGTCAACACCTAACATAATATTTATATTGAAATTTCTAATTTATTCTTCAATTCTTCATAATTCACACCCTTTGAAAATTCTCACTTTGAATTCTGGGAAATTTCATGCATGCTAAATTTCAAAAAATAAACTTCATGTTATTACCTTCTATTTTTCTTAGAGCTTCCAGAGGTTCTCTATAAAATTCTCTCATAAACCCCTTCAAAATTTTGCTCTTTCAGTCCCCAAGTGTTTAGAGAAATATAGTAGTTTGAATTGAAGAAAGGAGAAAACCAAAGATTTGCTAAGAAAATTAAAGTAAAGTAGAATTATATATATATATATATATATATATGCAACTTTAACTTCAACCACCCCTGTGTTTGCCACGAAATTGCTATGGTGGAGCACATGTAGTTCTTTTAGGCAATAGGTGGACTATGTGATTGTTTGTTTTTTTTAAAGAAGAAAAAAAATCTTTTCTTCTTTTTTCTTTTGTTTTTCCTTTTCTCCAAGACTGGACACGTCCAAATTTTTTTTTATCTTCCATTTTCTTTGTAACTACACCCCATGCGCATAGTTTTTTTTTTCTCTAAAGAATTATTTATTCAATACTAAATCCTTCGCATATATATATATATATATATATATATATATATATTATTTTAATTTTATGTCATATTTATTAAATTACTTCTTTACACTTACTTTAGGATTACGGGTATTACACTAACCCTCGAGTTTCATGCTTCGCATGAGTCGACAATGTAACTTGTGAATGCCTCGGTTATCAATGAAAGAACCCTCTCTACTACACCTTATTTTTCAAGTTATCTTCTCTTGGCCTCCCTCACCAATGAAAGAACAATAAAAAATGAAGGTTGGCAAAGGGAGACAAGGTGAAAAAAAAAAGAATAAATTTCATTAAGAAATATATTTACAAGCATAAGGGAGGCACTATTAGCCTCAAAAAAAAAAATCTCTAAAGTCCTCGAGCCTCTCCTGCAGCGCCACTCGACTAGGCCTGCACCTCCTCCTCATCGCCTCTGGACCCAACCACCATGGCCTCATCTTCCTCCCCCGAGGCGGCAAGCTCAAGAGCAAAGAAGTCTACCAAAGGTAAAGCACCTCAGCCTTCTTCTTAGCTTCCAGGAACCCTTCGAGGTATTGGATCCCAACCTCTTCCTCCACGGCCTCTTTGAAAAAAGAGAAATTATTCTTGAAGTCAGCTATAGCCACCTCCACGGCCCTCTTGATGGCCTCCTCCATCTCCCACCTCAGCCTTTTCTCAGAGGCCTTGGTAACATCCATTTCCTTGAGCATTGCCTCTCTCTCCTCCACAGCCTTAGTCTTGGCTCGGTCAGCTCCTTCCTTACTCAGATGAGCTCCTTCCAGGGAGTATTATAGCTACTGGATAAGCCTATAGTTGTCGTCTAGTTTTCGTTGGCATTGGGTCAGCCTGTTGCTCATGTCTAAGCAGTGGCCCGATAACATCCCGTTCACCACGCTCGACTGAAGTGAAAAGCAATGGAATAAGTTAAGTTACTGAGAAATAAAAAAAAATCAAAGAAAAAACAAGGTAAAAATGCTCACCTGGGAGGCCAAGACCTCGGCCACGGAGCAGAAGCTCTCATTGGGCTTCCTCTCGAGCTTGATCACATCGTGCGAAGGGATGTCTAGAACGAGGTGCTCTCGAGCAACCCTGGTATGAGCAAATACGGAGTCATCCATCTTTATGCCCAGTTGGGCATAAAGACGCCGGCCTCTAAAGAGGCCTCTTCGGAAGAGGACGAGGGGCTCGAGCGCTCGAGCAGAGGTGCAAGAGAAATATCTCTCAGCTCAGAAAAGGGCTCGGAACCATTTGGCCTATGCAGGCTACTTGCCAGTGCAAGTATAAATTATAGGAAGCAAAGAAATTATTAAAGGTTTTTCAAGTATATACCACTCTCTAAAGCTCCCTCAGGACACTAAGGGCAAAAGCTGCGCTTCTCCATCTCTTCATTGTTATATAAGACACCAATGTTAATAGGTGCGACCACCATAGCTTTCAGCTTTTCTTGCTCGCGATACAGGAGGTGCGGTTTCTTACACTTCCCTACACGGTTCAGAATCCAAGTTAGTGGAACCCCGAAACTCTTCTCACTTTGGATATAAAAGAACATCTTCTTCTACTGCTTGATAGACATGGATTTTTCTTCAGTAACCCCTTCCTAGCTCTAGAACTATTTACTGCCCAACCATGCTGATTGTGCTTGCTGATCTGGAAGTGAACTTTGAAAATGTTGATGTTCATCAGCCCTTTCACAACCGTACAAACGTATATGAATGTCATGATCAGACACACAGAGTTGGGCACCAATTGACACAATACACTGTCAAAGTACCTCAGAACTGAGCAGAAGAAAGGGTGAAGAGGTAACCTAAGACTGGCTTTTAGGTGTTGAGTATATACACATATCTCGAACAGTTTTCTTCAGTAACCCCTATACCAGCATTCCTCAAACCGTACTCCTCGGGAATTTGGTTTTCATGCCTGATGACCTTGAGCTCCCTTACCTTCAGCCTATTTGGCATGAAATTCACCCCAAATTACCACTATATCCTCTCTTCCACCCTCATATCCCCCCTAAGCTTGGCCAAAACGTTATCATCCTCATCCTTGGAAAAAGAATCCTCTTCCTCTTCCCCAGCCTTACAGGGAACTATTGCCAATGACCTCTTCCGAGTGTCATAACTCCTTGAGGCTTCACCCTCACTAGAGGCTCGGTCTAGACCCATAGCCTCGTTCAGCTCCCTAGACAGTGTTTGACTGTCCTCATTACCATCATCACTAGGCCTATCACGATAACTACCTACTAAAGACATTATAATAGTGAGAAAGGGAAAACTCACTAACAAGGCAGATCACCATGGCAACTTCGAGCAGTTCAAAACCAACTAAAAATAAGCTCCAAACCTTGATTTTCCTCCACACGATCGAGAGATCACAAACTCCAAGCAGAATTCGATGGCTCCCAAACTCTGGCTGACTCTGTGGGCTTTCAAAATTTTCTCTCTGAATGTAAATGAAGTGAAGTGAAGAAATAATGGGAAACTCCTCTCTTATATAGAAGCTTGGGCATGATTAATGAGGGAAATTAACTCCACCCCAACTGTAAAGACACGACGTTTAGCATAATCAAGGAAAGATGCCAACGTCTCGTTCCCCAAAATAGTCGATTCGTTCCTTAATGCAACTGAAGGCATACCGTTAAACGCGTGCACCGCCTTTACACTTCCTAAAATGACAGCACATGCCCCAACATTAAAATACCCCACAAAATATTCTAGAAGGGCCCAACACTCTAGCATTAAATTCATCCCTATAGTGTTCTAAGGCAAGTTCAAAGGCTTTTGTAGGCCCAAAGCAAAAGAAATTATGGGCCCAAGGCATAGAAAATTGCCCAAAGGCCCTCCATAGGCCCAAAACATGGAAGAAGAACACAAAAGTATTCTATGGGCCCAAAACAAAGGAAGATGATGGCCCAAGAAACTATGAAGCCCCACGCCCAATCAAAGATCTCCAAGGTTGAGCATTTTGATCGCTGCTCATATGTTCGATCCCATGTCTCCAAGGCTGAGTATTTTGACTGCTACTCATATACTCAGTCCCACGTCTCCAAGGCCGAGCATTTTGACTGTTACTCAAATGCTCGATCCCACATCTTCAAGGTCGAGCATTTTGAATGCTACTCAAATGCTCGGTCCAATGTCTCCAAGGCCGAGCATTTTAACTGAGGATCATCTGCTCGATCCCATGTCTCCAATGCCAAGCATTTTGATTATTGCTCATATGCTCGGTCCCACGTTTCCAAGGCCGAGCATTTTTACTAAGCTTCATATGCTCGATCCCATGTCTCCAAGGCCAAGAATTTTGACTGCTGCTCAAATGTTTGGTCTCACAACTCCAAGGCCGAACCTTTTGACTGAGCTTCATATGCTCGGTCCCATGTCTCCAAGGCCAAGGATTTTGACTAAGCTTCATATGTTCGGTCTCATGTCTCCAAGGCTAAGCATTTTGACTGCTGCTCATATGCTCGATCTCACATCTTCAAGGCCGAGCATTTTGACTGAGCTTCATATACTCAGTCCCATGTCTCTAAGACCAAGCAATTTGACTGCTACTCATATGCTTGGTCCCACATCTCCAAGGCTGAGCATTTTGACTAAGCTTCATATGCTCAGTCCCATGTCTCTAAGGCCGAGCATTTTAACTGAAGATCATGTGCTCGGTCCTATGTCCCTAAGGCCGAGCATTTTGACTAAACTTTATATGCTCGGTCCTATATCTCCAAGATCTAGCTTTTTAATTGAGTCTCATATGCTCGGTCCTCGGTCTCACAGGCCGAAGCACGCAACCACCGGCACAAAGCTCCATTATACTTCCTCAAGCACATAAATATACTTAAAGAAGTGGGGGGTCTCTGATGTAGTAGATAACTCACTCTCTAATAGCCTGATGACATGTTGATAACTCCCCTTCCAATGACCGGATGATACGTGGCTACGCCAATAATGAGCACGTAGCAGAGCAGATGACAAAGTCGTAATCATTCACAGACCTCTCACATGCAAAAATGAAAGCAAGATTTCAGGGACTGCATCATCCCTAAACATGTAACAAGACCCCTCGAAAGAAAAGTGGGATCTCAAGAATCGTGTCATCGTGAGCACATGATAAACTTTCTTCTTGAACCACTATAAAATGTCCAAGGTATGCAGATCTCAACACAGTTCAAGTTCATTACAAAACCACTATCATCGTTAATATTATAATCCTCTCAATTTTCTTAAAATCTTGCGGTAACAAAGGCATCGGAGAGTTTTCAGAGGCACCACCCTGTAATACCCGTATCCGTAAAGTAAGGGTAAAGAAGTAGTTTAATAAATATAACATGAAATTAAAATAAAATATATGTGAAAGGTTTATTATTATTTGAATAAAACAATTCTTTAAAAAAAATGGACGTGTGGACGTAGTTACAAAGAAAATGGAAAACAAAAAAAAATAAAAAATAAATTTATGGACAGTATAATGGAAAAGGAAAAGGAAAAAGAAAAAAGCGAAAAATGTGACAACACCTAGAGTCCAGGTGTTGTCAAGAAAGTCTTGCATCCCTGCATGTTTTACAACTATATATATATATAGTTTCAGTTTACTTATTTCTTTCCAAATCCTACTTGGTTTTATTCCTTCTATAATTCAAACTACTCTATTTCTCTAAACACTTGGGGACCGAAAGAAAGGTTAAAAGAGCAAAATTTTGAAGGAGTTTACGGGAGAATTTTATAGAGAACCACGGGAAGCTCTAAGAAAAACATAAGGTAATAATGTGAAGTTTATTTTTGAAATTTAGTATACATGAAATTTTTCGGAATTCAAAATGGGAATTTTCAAAAGATTTGAATTATGGAAAAGTTTAAGAATAAATTAAAAAATTTAATATAAATATTATGTCAGGTTTTGACGATTAGCAACCGGGGGAAATTTGCTGAGAGGAGCAGGAAAGGCAAAGAGGTGATCCACGGGTAGCTCTAAGAGATACGTGGTGAGTTAGATTTACTTTAAATAATCAAGATAAATATAAAATATCTAATGATAATATTAGAATAAATGATTGACTTATGCTTGGGTGATAAATGAAAATTGGTTGATAGGTGTGATAGGAATAATGGATGTATAGAGAATTATTTTACGAGAAATAATATTATTGGAATAATGAGTTGATTTAATAATAAAAGTGATAAGTGAAATTCTTGATGAGCTATGGTTGATGTTTTGATACGATTTATAAGGAGAGGAAATTTAGTGGATCTTGACAAGCTATGATTGATAATTTGATGTGATTTATGAGGAGAGGAATTTAGTGAAATTTTTCAAATAATAATTTGAGAATAATCAGGATAGCTAATTTAAATACTTGAATTTATGTTTGTTTTTATATTATTGTTCATATGAATATTTCATATCATAGTTCATATGCATATTCATGAAATAAAAGAACCGGGAGGGGGCAAGTCTAATTGAAAAACTGTGACAGCCGGTATATGCTAGAAATAAAGGAAAGCCGTGACAGCCGGTATATGCTGGAAATAAATGAAAACCATGACAGCCAATATATGCTGGAAATAAATACCGTGACAGCCGGTATATGAGAAAGATGTGAGAATTTTATAGTGAGGGAAATGTGAGAAAAATTTTCAATTACTAAAGGAGAAATTGACTACAGCTTCATTATTGGTGTTTCCTTCTGGTGATGAAGGATTTGTGGTGTATAGTGATGTGTCACATCAATGATTGAGATATGTGTATCATAGGAAAGCTATGGCCCATACTTCTAGGCAATTGAAGATTCATGATAGAAATTACTCTACTCATGACTTAAAGTTGGCTGTTGTAGTGTTTACTTTAAAGATTTGAGACATCATCTGTATGGAGCCACTTGCGAGATATTCATGGGTTATAAAAGTTTGACATACTTACCTACCCAGAGAGAGTTAAATTTGAGGCAAAGATAGTGGATGGAGTTGATTAGTAACTACGATTGTACATTCACTATCATCTAGAAAAAATGTGAAGATGATAGTTGATGCATTGAGTAGAAAGTCTACAAGAAGGTTAACTGTTATTGGGAGTCCTGATGTGAAATTGATGATAGATTTAAAAGAGATAAGAATGAAGTTGAATATCAGTGATAAAGGATCATGGTTAATGAATATTGTTGTACAGTCATCCATAGTAAAATGCTTTAGAGATGCAAGGTAGAGATGGTGAGATAGAAAAGATTAAGCATTGAGTGCTTACTAGAAAGCAATTTGAGTTCAAAAATTTGAAATGAGGGTATTTTGGTATTGGAACATGGATTTGTGTTCTCAATGATGCGGAATTGAGAAAGAAGATATCGAGAAAGGTGCATGATGATGTATATTCGATGCACCCGAGTAACAATAAGATGTATAGAGGATTGAGACAAAATTTCTGGTGGTCAGGATTGAAGAGGGATGTAGCTGAGATTGTGAGATTGTATAGAGCACCATTAAGTATAGTGTCAAATAGAGATGCTAAATTTACATCTTGGTTTTAGAAAGACTTTCAGAAAGCCATGGGTACACAATTAAAATTTAATACAAATTTTTATGCTCAGATAGAAAGGATTATTAGAATATTAGAAGATATGTTAAGGGCAAATGTGATGAGTTTTTCAGTAAGTTGGGATACTTACATGCCATCGATTGAAATTGCTTATAATAATCAGTATCAAACTAGTATTAGGATGACACTGATTGAGATATTGTATGGTTGGAGGTGTAGAACTCCTATATGTTGGGAAGAAGTGGGAGAGAGAAATATATTTGGTTCATCAATTATTGAGTTAACAACTGAGAGGATTAAACTGGTTAGCGAGAACCATAAAGTAGCACTGAGTAGACCGAATAGCTATGCTAATAATAGAAAAATACCTCTTGAATTTCAAGTAAGTGATTGAGTGTAATTAAAAATATCTCCATGAAAAGGTGTGTTGATGATCAAAAAGAAAGAAAAGTTGAGTCTGAGGTAAGTGAGACCTTATAAGGTTATTGAGAAAGTTGGGCAAGTTGTGAATAGCATGGATTTGCCTCCAGAGTTGAAGCAGTGACATAATGTATTCCATGTTTCACTTTGGCGAGAACTCTTACTTGATAAATCTCATAATATTTCGAGCCAAGCTGTAGAAATTCAGAAATATTTGACTTTTATACAAGTACCAGTAAGGATTTTAGACCCAAAAAAAAAAGAACAAGTTTTGTATAATAAAATAATTGCATTAGTTCAAATTCTGTGGCGGAATAAGGATGTTGAAGAGATTACGTGAAAGTGTGAGACAATTATGAAGAAATATTATTCACAATTGTTTCTTGAGTTAGGTAAGGAAATTTTGGGGACGAAATTTTTATAAGGTTGGTAGAATTGTAATACTCGTATCCGTAAAGTAAGGGTAAAGAAGTATTTTAATAAATATGATATGGAATTAAAATAAAATATATGTGAAAGGTTTATTATTATTTGAATAAAACAATTCTTAAAAAAAACTGGACACGTGGAGGCGTACTTACAAAGAAAATGGAAAACAAAAAAAAAAGATCGTGTACAGTATAAAGGAAAAGGAAAAAGAAAAAGAAAAAGAAGAAAAGTTTTGTTTAAAAAAAAACCTGGAACATGACAACACCTGAAGTCCAGATGTTGTCAAGAAAATCTTGCATCCCTGCATGTTTTACAAATGTAAAACGGTGGCAAGTGGTTATATATATATATAGTTTCAATTTATTTCTTTCTTTCCAAATCCTGTTTGGTTTTCTTTCTTCTACAATTCAAACTACTATATTTCTCTAAACACTTGGAGACTGAAAGAAATGTTGAAACAACAAAATTTTGAAGGAGTTTATGGAAGAATTTTATAGAGAACCACGAGAAGCTCTAAGAAAAACATAAGGTAATAATATGAAGTTTATTTTTGAAATTTAGCATACATGAAATTTCTTGGAATTCAAAGTGTGAATTTTTAAAGGATGTGAATTATGGAAGAATTAAAGAATAAATTAGAAATTTTAATATAAATATTACGTCAGGTGTTGATGATTAGCAACTAGGGAAAATTAACTGAGAGGAGTAGGAAAGGCAAGGAGGTGATCCACGGGTAGCTCTAAGTGCAACGTGGTGAGTTAGATTTACTTTAAATAATCAAGATAAATATGAAATATCTAGTAATAATATTATAATAAATTATTGACTTATGCTTGGTGATAATGAAAATTGGTTGATAGGTGTGATAGGAATAATGGATGTATAGAGAATTATTTTATGAGAAATAATATTATTGGAATAATAAGTTGATTTAATAATAAAAGCGATAAGTGAAATTCTTGATAAGCTATAGTTGCTGTTTTGATACAATTTATGAGGAGAGAAAATTTAGTGGATCTTGGCAAGCTATGATTGATAATTTGATGTGATTTATGAGGAGATAAATTTAGTGAAAATTTTCAAATAATAATTTGAGAATAATCAGGATAGCTAATTTAAATATTTGAATTCATGTTTGTTTTTATGTTATTGTTCATATGCATATTTCATATCATTGTCCATATGCATATGCATGAAATAAAAGAACCGAGAGGGGGCGGTCTAACTGAAAAACCGTGACAGCTGATATATGCTGGAAATAAAGGAAAACCATGATAGCCGGTATATGCTGGAAGTAAATGAAAACCGTGATAGCCGATATATGCTGAAAATAAATACTGTGACAGTCGATATATACTGGAAATAAAATACTTGTGAGGGGGCCGGTCTAAGATAAAAGCATGTCTACTTGTGGGAAGACGTTCCCTAATAATAATTCATGCATTACGTCTGTTTTAAATATTGATTGCATTACTGAAATGCTAAAGTGTTGTTTGTTACTGTAAAATTTATTTATAGATGAATGAGTCTCACAGAGAGATAGTTATGGTGAGAAAGAAACACAAAAGTATGATATGATAAGAACCATTTAAATGGTAGACTTTATGTTGTGCACCTCATAATGAGGTAATTATGATAAAATTGATGGTCTTAAGGTGAACGAATATATAAGAAGAGATTGATAGAGAATGAGACTTATGATAGGTGTAGTAATAGTATAATGTTATTATCAAGTTGTATGAGATGTAGATGATTAAATATTGAAAGACTATTTATACAATTTGAATACTTCTAGTAAATTTAAATCACACAAGCTCATCCCTCATTATACAATGATTTCAGGTAGCAAACATGACAAATAGTCTGGTGGGTTAAGAGTCAGAAGAAATCTTTTTTTGTAAGCCACGTACGTGTCTACATCCTCAGACTAATGAGAAAATAAAAAAAATTATTTGTAAATATTCATATATTTTACGTTGTATATAATGTTAAAGTCAACATCAGAATGATGTATGTCCCCTGTTGAGGGTTGAAGATTAAGGTAAAAATTTATATTTGTGTTATTTTTATTGTTGCATATATGTATCGTGCTGGGATTTTTAAAATGTGACAACACTGTCTCGAGGCTGGCCAACCCGATATGGATCGGATGGCCAACTCAAGATGGGTCGTTACACACCCCCCTTTTCCTCCGGTGACTCTTTAGTCTGTCACTCTTTCTCTGCGTATACCTTAGAATTTCAGACCTCTAACTCAACAGTAGATTTTTGACATCAACAATAACTTAACTGTAAATAAAGAAAGAAAATATTGGAGTGAGAGTATAAAACTAGGTCATAAATCACTGATTTCAAAATTTGTAATCTATTTGATAATTGTGCTTTGTACAGAAACCGAATATTTTCGGGTAAAAGAACCATGATGTCATTTCTTTAGGTTACTTTTTCTCTAGCTGAGAAATAAGACATTCGTGTAGAAAAGGAACCAAAAAAGAAGCAAAGAACTGGAAATTGGGGATTATTTTATGAACAACAAAATAAAATTAAGAGATAAAACATACATTTTATGAAGAAATTCTCTTATGTTCCTTCCAAGTTTGAGAAACAGAACTTCTTAATCTCAATTACCAAAAGTGATGAGAGACGAAAAAGTTAGGATTATTTCTATCAGTGTTATTACAATCTATTTTCTAACTGAACCATAGGCTAGAAAATAGATTGTTGTTTTGAAGAACTAAGGAGAACGATAATCTTAAATCGATAGAAATCGTGGGATATTAGGTATTGAGTTTGAATAAGTTAGGAATGAAGCCGAAAGTTATTAGGGTGCTTTTGGTGACGAGATTGACTACCTTATGCTAATGGCACTAGTGAACACGTCTTCATCCAGTTTTGTATTACTCGTCAAAATTTTTGGAGTCTATCCTTCTCCAAGACGTGTTAATTTTCACTCAATAAATCATCTATTTGTAATCATAAAATGAACTGAAAAATGATGGTTACGTTGGTAACAATTAATCAAGTTTGCTTAAAAGTGAAATCCGTGCAGAGCACGTGCTTAAGAGCCTTTTGTTATAAAAATGTAGTAGGGACAAATAAGGAATCAGTGCAGAAGTTACGCCACGCTTGAATCTGTTTTATTCTTTGCGAAAATCCCATTTATCAAATTACAGAGATTCATTTGAGGAACCCACAACCATAATCCAGCAAGACCATCGTTTTCTTTTTCCTAACATTTATCAGCATCCACACTTCTCTCCCCCACCAAACACCTCCTTTATCTTTCTCCCCTCTCAGTATGGATAGTTTCTCAAAGAAAACCGAAATAATGTCAAAATTTTTGCTTATCTATTAATACAAAGATAATTAATCTTGCCAAGGATCACTCTCTGCCCTGACTTCTGATGGTTCAATTACTTCTGCCTCAGATACTTCTCCAGTGCCTGCATCGGATTCAGCAACAGCATCCTCTGATGCCTCTGCCTCATCTCCTTCTACTCGACCCCATCTTCCCCCAAGGGCCATTGCCATCATCTCATATATCTTGTTGCCCAACTCAGCTGGGCTGTCAGGCTGCACAACCAAAGGAACAGTATGAGAACCTAAAGCAAATCAAGATTATACACCAGAATAATAAAAAAGAAAAAAAAAAAGTGTCTTGTTTGCACTAACAGAGAATCCACTGGAGATCAATGCTGTATCATATAAGAGGTCAACAGCTCTCTTGGCATCACTGCTATCAGGTGCATTCTTGCATGCAGCCTGCAAGTAGGATAAACAAAATCAAGAAGTCACATCCTGAGCTTTGCAAACCATGAAAAATGAGTTTAGACTTTAGACACATCAGATTGTCCGCAACAAACATTCTCTATGCAATTTATCAGTTTATCTTTTCCATCGTGATCACTACTGATCAAACATCCTGACAATCACTACTGATCAAATTACATATTACACGCTAGTATCTAGATATCTTAATCTTAAGAGTAGGAACATTGTTCTCTTTTGACATATTATATTAGCATCATAGAAGGGTGCATTTTACTACATTGTACATTTATATACATAATGGTCCTCTAAATTACAAGCTTCCTCATGATTCAGATAAGTAGGTCTCTATCTTCATTTTTGTAACTCTTATACACTATAGCTTGACACTTGCTAGTTAAGATTATCGTTCTGCCCCTAGCCATCTTCAAACTTAACTACCATAGTCCCATATCACGATCTCTTAACATCCCAGACTAGTAGGTTTCCCATATCATGATCTCTTAACTTCCCAGACTAGTAGATTCAGGTAAAAACATATCCTTTTTATTTATATAATATGCATATATATAGTTGTCTTGCTTTGCACTCCCTTGGTGTGCTTAGTGAATATACTTCTATTTATAAAAATGTACAAAAAATATTTTAAAGATATGTAAGCAACACTATGGAGAGCGTGCTTTCCATGGAGAAATCTGAGACATCAGATTTCTCTAAAAATTAACCAGCACTGAGGAGAGTGGTCTTACATTTAAGTCTTTAACGATTGGATGATCTGGATTAATCTCTAATATTCTACGGCCCCTCATGAACTCCAAACTTGAAGTATCTCCAAGAGCTTGTGCTTTCATCAGCCTTCACAAGGATTGGCAAACGGATCGAACATATGTCTTTCAATTTCTATACTGAGCACTGGAAACAAATTACTAACCTTTCCATATTAGCAGACCAACCAAACTTGCCAGAAACAAGCACACAAGGAGACGAACTTAGACGTTTTGAAACTTGGACTTTTGCCACCTTGTCACCAAGTTGTTGCTTTACCCAATCACATAGAAGATTATATTCCTGTTTACTTTCCCTTTCCTTGACCTCATCTTCATCACCTGGTATAATAGCCTATCCCATAAGAAAAGATGCACACCAGAAGCCTCAAGAAAAGAAGAGCTATGGAACAGAAAAGATTTTTTTTACTGAATAAAAAAGATGATAAATACTGACCGAACTCCAAATCTTCCTTGCTGATATCAACAAATTTCTTTTCTTTGTAGGTCTGGAGGTTCTGGATGGAAACCTCATCAATAGGATCAATTAAGTACAAAACCTAGAAACAAAGAAACCACATCAGCTTTTTGATAATAAAAAATGTCACAAATATCTACCAACAAACTGAAGCTGGGTCAACCATCCAAAGATTTTAAGGGTTGGAGAAAAAGATAGATAGATAGATATACATAGAGAGATAGAGAGAGAGAGAGAGAACTACATCAACTACAAGTAACAAGCAGCCAAATATATGTGAAGTACTGAGTTTTAAACACGGCTAGAAATTTCATTTATTAACAAAATTAATAAGGATACAATGTTATACTTAAAAAAAATATATGGATAAGATGTTTAAATCTTTAGTCATAATTTATTTCCAATTAACAAAAAGTTAAAACATTCTTTCAATAAATAAAAATATCACTTCGGTCATCAAAATGTTCCAACCATTGCATGCCAAAGCCTTACGGACCAAATGCCTCAATACAAGAAAGTTCTTCAGCACATAACAAAATCATCTTGAAGGGCATACCTCAATGTCCTTTTGAACCAACTTCTCCAAGAACGGAGCAGTCTTGGCACTTTTCAAGCTGTCAGTTGCAAAGTAATAGATAGCCTTTTGGCTCTCAGGCATGTTCTCAACATATTCATCTAAGCTCGTCAGTTCCTCTTCACTTTTGGAAGTGTAGAACCGAAGCAAAGGTGTTATACGCTTGTGATTACCAGAGTCTTCAATGCATCCTAATTTTAGAAACCTGCCAAAGTTCTCCCATAATTTTTTGTATTCCTGTAATCAAGTACACCATATGCCAAGTTAATAACAAAACTAAAGCATAACGAGAAAAAACACGTTATAACAGCTACTGACCTCTTTATTTTCACTTTCAGAGATCTCTTGAATCATGTCAAATGTTTTTCTGACAAGTCTCTTTCTCATAATTCTTACCTGCAGATATCAATCAAAAGGAAGAAAATAAATAACACAAAAGTAACAAGATAATAATTCCTCAACAACTTCCACAGAGCTGATAGCAAATTCTGAATTTAGAATAAGCACTTCATAGTATAAATGTATAATTGTGTTTATATAACCATGGAAACATAGAGAAACTCAGTTTACAATTCGGCTTTCTTGAAGGATCTCTCGCGAAACGTTAAGAGGAAGATCATCCGAGTCCACCACACCCTTCACAAAGCTCAAGTATCTTGGGAACTGCAAAGGGACAGGCAAAGTTATTAGAGAACTTGAATCCAGGCCCAATTGGAACTTCAATGTCCATCTTCATCTTATTGAAAAATACATAACTGCAAATCTTGCATCAAGTCAAGCATACGACAATGCCACAGTAAAATATGAGTAGATATTTTTCTCAGATTACAATACAGATATGATAGTTTCGTAAGCATCAATAGAGATCTCATCAAACATAAAACCCATTTGAGAAAGCATAAAAATTTCAGAGAATATGAAGCACTAATATTAACTTAGTCACTTACCAGCTCTCCATCAAAATCATCTGAGATAAATACACGCTTCACAAACAAGCGTATATTCTTTGTTTTTGGATTTACCACATCCTCATTGTTAAGAGGCCCCATCCCCGGAATGTATAGAACACTCCTAAACTCAACCTCACCCTGTAGAATTTCCAAAATTACAAGTCAGTATCCTAGCCAAATATGTAGTCAACTAACACACTCAAAAACATATCATACCTCTGTGGTGAAGTGAGTGTATGCAAGTGGATCCAAGAATTCGTTAAAAGCCTTCTTGTAAAATTCATAGTAATCCTCCTTTTGAACTTCCTTTGGATTGCGCAACTACAATAAACCCAAAAGAACACATTTTTTTTATAAGTACAAGAACACAAATTATAACGTATAGAACTACAAAAACATATGCCAAGAGCAATAGTACATAAGAATGCGAGTGACCAAGAACACTCACCCATATAGGTTTTGTTTCATTGGCTAATTCCCAATCCCAATACTTCTCAGTTTTAGTTGTCTTCTTTTTCTTCTCACCCTGGCAATAGTTACAGAAATCAACTTAAATAATATACTGCAAGAGAAAGGTCACTGTATCAGCCATAATTAACCATGCGGTATTAATTACCTCTGGCTTTTCATCTTCTCCTTCTTCTGGTTTTTCCTCCTCTTCCACCTACCCAAAGTTCCAATTTAGAAAGAGCAGTTAAAGATCCAGTTCGAGTAATCATAGCTAGAGGAGAGTGATAGAAGATCAGTCATTTCCCTATGTGTTACCCTCTGAGTTCAAGAACATAAACATTCTTGCAAGGATTTTAAAGGATATGAGGTAGAGAATAACATCTGAAAAGTAAGGTCAAGCTGTTTACAATTACGCATCTTAATTTACTTCATATGAATATTTAACTATAAAGGACTAACTAGATGAGAAGGTTAGTAACAGTTGAACACTTCATAAGTTCCTCCAACTACCTGTCTGGTAGAGAGGCAAGTGATTCTTACAAAGAACAGATTCTTTTTTTTTTTCCTTTTTTTCTGTTTTCGATAGATAACAAAGAATACATTTTAGATATCCTCACCTCAACAGTCCTTGATTTTTCCTGCCATGTATAGATGGGGAATGAGACAAACTGAGAGTAATTCTTCACTAAATTCTGAATTCTGGTAGGCTCGGAGAACTCGTACTTGTCATCCTCCTGCAAGGAAACAACAACATATCGGGGTTCATTCAGAGTTCTTAAGTACATCCAAGAAATGATTCTCCTCTGCTTGTACTAAGATTTTGTTCAGGGTGCAGCAAGTTAGTGAGATTCAAGAAAACATACGACACCCAAGAATGAGAGGCTTCCGTCATTTCCTCCTAACACTAAAAGAAGCTGACTAGAAGGAAAGATAATAAACAACAGATCCACATATGATAGTGATTAAAACAATGCCCCTTAACCCACGTAATACAAGCACTTAAATGATGCAGTGCATTAACAAGGCAATGCTAGTGATAAACACACAATCCAAAAACTCGATAGATTTTAATAATTAATGACATTCTCCAGTTAAACGTACAAATCTTAATGGATCTCTGCAAAATATCCAAATACCATCCAACAAGCAAACAAATAAAGGGCAAGAGTACCCTTAAATAAAGGGTGATTTGTGTTCCACGCTGTAGGAGCTTTTCGGGATCTGTTTCTTCCCTAATCAGATATGAGCTACTATCAGCTACTGATTCCCAAACGTATTGCTTATCAGACCTTGGGCTCTTTGTGGACACAATAACCTGCATAACATATAGAATCAAGCCAATTTAGAAAGTTACAATGTCATGAATTAAAAGGGCAAATCATACTCACCTTCTCAGCAACCAGAAAGGCAGAATAAAACCCAACACCGAATTGACCAATCAAACTATTGTCTGCCCCAAGATCCTTATTTTCCTGTGCATGACAAGACACTTAATGAGTGAGCTTCAATAGCACCAGGGCACTTGCTATGATTTTCACAGAAACATAGTTATTTATGGAATCTATAGAGAAACAATTACCTTGAGAGCCTTCAAGAATTTTGAAGTACCACTCTGAGCAATAGTTCCAAGACAGTCAATGAGTTCTTCTTTTGTCATTCCAATTCCAGTATCTCTGCAAATTCATGGAAACCCTTTCAATAACTCCCATGTTCACCTATCTAGGAAAGAAGAACAAAGTATCAATTATCATCGTACGTGATGGTGATGATCCCATTGTCTGGATCAGGCTTGATGCGTATCTCTAGCTCCCCAGCATCTCCAAGCAGAGAGGGCTCTGTCACACTTAGGAACCTCAGCTTGTCCAGAGCATCACTTGCATTGCTGGAGCACAAGAATAGAAACAAGTCAGTACTGCAGATTAAATGAAGAACAACCTTCTCGAAAACTAAAGGCTCTCCAGCCAGCACATAAATGCACAGTATACAAGCAGAATAACTAACAGTAGAGTTGTTAGAAATGGAATAAAAAAAGTGGGACCAACACGCATGCCCCCACACACACTTTAAACGGAAAAAAGATTAACGTAGTAGATAAAATCAGAAGTAAGGTATTAGCAGATAAGCTACTCATTGTCATTTAAAGCCCTACTGAATATTTCAAATGACAATCAAGCGTTATGCTTACATGCTATACGTCCCCAAAAGTGTATCTTAGCTGCAGGATAGACTATGAACATACTCACCTTACAAGCTCTCGAAGAAACACCTCCTTGTGGCTGTATAGACTATGAACTATCAAATCCAACAGGCGACTAACCTGCAATTAGTTTCAACATTCAGAATTTATAATATAACTAGAAACATTTACAAGGTTCAAAATCTAAAGAGAAACATAAACAGACATAGGACTAGCATCCAGTCATCCAAAAAGTAGAGATTTTTCATACATAGACCCACAAAGTCTCTAGCATCATTCAACTTAGAATACACCCAATTATGCAATAATTTGGAAGCAAAGAAAATCGACATCTTACACCATTTTCGCTTCTGATCATACCCACTCACATCTCAAATTAATCCCTCGCATCTCAAATTAATCCTTCGCACCTTGAATTAGCATACAAAAGCATAATATGAAACCAAACAATAAACTTGGATGATTTGAAGTAGCAATCTAACATCGCCGATGTCAATTTTCTTTCCAATGTTTTCTCGAAACCCAACGAGAGCAATCCAAAACATATTCAAAATCTATGAAAACTTTTTTTGATTGTTACAAAATCCTAAAAACTAAAAGAGACCCACCTCAGCTTGGTATTCAAACTTCTCGCCGGAGCTCTCGGCGGCCTCTTTCTCCGCAACTGCCGCCTCGCACAGGACCGCAAGCCGGTCGTTTCTCTTCTCAAACTTCCATTTCAATCCACTACAAGAAACGCCCTTCTTAAGACCCTTTTTTGGCAAAAAGGCGCTTCCCAGATTCAAGCCCCTGCTGGGGTTTCTCAGAGAAAAGGGTGACGAGAAGGGAAGAAATGTTAAAGGAGCAGCGACTAAGCTTCTGCTCAGAACAGGAGCCATCAAGCCCTATAGAGAATTTGGAGATGAAGATTCTTCGGGGTTTCAATGTCTCGTAAAAGGGCTGCAAAAACCCTATGGGGGTTTAAGCCTTTAAGAGAGAGAGTGGAGTGTCCTAGAAAAGAGCAAACAAAAAGGGATTTGGTTTTGGAGCTATTTGTTGGAATGGTAAGGCCTGTATGCCGCCATTTCAGCAAACTACAATATCCTTGTGATTTTTCCTTTTAAAATAAATTTCATTTTTTATATTTCAATTTTGACCTATGCGTTACCGGATAGATTATTTGGTATTATTTATGTTATGGAATGTTATCATTGGTTTATTAATAATATATGAAACTCAAATTAGTTTATTAATAATATATGAAACTCAATTAAGGAAAAGAATGTTTAATAATTTTTAGTGTTATTAGGTTCTTAATATTTAATATTGATTTAATTGAGACTTTCTGTAAATAGTTTTTTTGTTAAGTTTAAAATAATTAAATCTTAATTTATTATTATGATTAGTAATATTGTCAAGTTTAAATCTTATATTGTTTTATCTAAATTTTAAGTGAGCACTTGACAAAAAGATTCAATTGAATCAATACTAAACGTTAAGGACTCAATTAGGACAATTTAAACTTTAAAGGCGCAGATAAAATACAGACAATAATTAAATGATGTAAAATAAAATTTACTATTTTTTTATGATTAATAATCTGAAGAAAAAAAAGTTTAATTATAAAAAATATCTTGTATTAGATTTCATTTTCAAAAAATACCTTGAGATTTTTTGCGACAAAAAATACTTTGTAAAGTCAATCACAGAAACATACTATAAAGATATTTTTTGCTACAAAAACATACCATATGGTATTTTTATCACAAAAAACCTAAACATATTTTTTAAAAATAAAGTCAATTACAGTGTATTTTTTTATAATTAAACCTAAAAATTTGTCAAATTTCTTCTAATTTTCATGTTGAAATTCTTGCTAATTAAATATTGGTTCATTAATTGTCATTTTTATAAGAAGCATTAATTTGTAAATTTGTAATCATTGTATCACTCAACATAAATAACCTTGTCACTTGTGAATGATTTGCTTGATTTGAACGAAGATAATGGAGTTGGTAATCAAATTTAATAAAAAGATAAGGTAATGGTTAAATAGAGTTTACAAATTGAATTTATTTGAAAGAGTTTATGAAATGATTTTTAATGTAAATCAAAATTAAAAAGAAAACGATTTATGAAATGATATTTTTATGAAGTTAAAATTTATGTCAAAAAATTATTTTCATTGATGTTTTACAAAACATTACATAATTTATAGTTTCACTACCATATTAATATAAATCATTTTAAAAATTATTTTATAAATCATAAACCATTTCTACTAAGTCCAAATGGATTTGAAAAGTAAACCATATTAGTGGTTGTGTCGGTGCAATTTATAGATAATTTATTGAAAAGTAGATTTTAAAATATACATAATATAAATTTAGTTAGTATTATCAATATGTTTATTAAAATTTTAAAATAAATATATAGTTATTTTTTATTGATAATATTTTATTTACTTGATAATATGCACATACAAATGCAATTTTATAAGTAAGTAATTTTAAATTAGATAAATATCAAATAATTAAATAATTAAAGAAGAAATTAAGATATTAATTATAATTTTAATGTAAAAAATTAAGTAAACAAATAACTAATTTTATAAACACTTTTTATCTACTCAATATAAAATTTAGATAAAAAAATTATAAATATATAAGTAGAAAATTTAAAATTTGATAATATAGATAATAAAATATCAAAATTCAAATTCCCCTAGAGAAAACCAAAAATCTCCAGAAATCTTTTAGACCACATCTTCTCTTTCCTTCTAATTCTTTATTTTTTCTTTTCTTTTCTTTCCTTTCCTTTCTCTCCTTCCCTTGTTTTTCATTCTTCACGGAACTATCACTCCCCACAATTTCGTCACTCCCCAAACCCGAGTGGTATCCCCGCATCACCAAAATCTAACAAGTTCCGTATCGTGTGCGCACAAGAGTTTACCAACCAACAATTAGTTCCACGCTCTTTTTATGTTTTAACTCAGAACGAAAAAACCGGCACCAAAATCAGTAGTTATGAAACTAAGCCGCTTTTCTTGTTTTTATTTCCCTTTCGTTGCTTTTTTTTTTTTAATACTTTCGGAGCCAAAAAAATGCATTGACAAGTAGGATAAGCATAAGTATAAGTCGATTTGAATCAGATTGGTCTAAAAATTTTACCAAACCTAACAGTATTAAGTGAATAAAAATCTCAACCTAACTCAATTTGTTACTCAAGTAACCCGTGATCAAACTCAATTTGAGTTTCCATTCAATCTATATTTTCTAATTTAAAAATTAATTCAATCTATATTTTCTAATTTAGCAATATTTTTTTTTGCCCCTTTCCACCGCATGAGGTCGTTGTTGACATCGACCTGCTTTCGACAAACACTGCGTGAGGTCGCTATTGACATCGACCTCTATTCTTCTTCATTTGGTCAGATCTATCCAGATGTGCAATCTGATAGCCACCGTGCGAGGGCCGCGTTGACATCAACTTCTGGAAAATAACAATATAAAAAAATAATGAAAAAAAAAGAAGAAATGCTTACGAGGAAGAAGAAGATGATAGATGGGTGTCAAAGAAAAGTAGAAAACCGACGAAAATGAAAGATTGGTATCAACACAAAATTATACACAACCTATATATGTCTAGTAGTGTAGCAGGTCTCTTGATTGTTTATTTCTGTGTAGTGTAGCAAGTCTCCTGCTTGGTTTACTTTGGATAATAATATGTTTACCTTTATCTAAAAAAAATATGTATATATCTGAAATTGAGGATTTGCAATGGCAAAGACCCTGTGCCTTTGTAGTTTCTAATCCAATTTTACTTACTTTAATAAAATCTCTTCACAAAAAGTTGAGAAGAACTTAACTTTTAGTGAATTTTTTTGTAATCTTATCCATTATAATAAAATCTCCTCGTTCATTATACATTGCATAATTTGTAGTGAATTTTTTTAAAGGTTTGTGAAGAAATTAGGGTTGGTTGGGAATGATGAATAGAAAAGGGTAGTTTAGTATTATGATTTATTATCCTACTTTGATACCAATTAGTCAATCTAATCAACCAAACTTAAGATTAAAATAGTACTACGTGAATCTTTTGTAATCTTATCCATTATAATCTTAGTACTATCCCATCATAATCTTGTTTGTGAATCAAATAGGCCCATAGTTCTTCTCTCTTCACCCAAAATTTCTTTTTCTTTATTTGTTTCCCTTTCTTCTCATTTCTTTTCTTTTTTCTTCTTTCCTTTACTCCATTTCCATCTCTGCAACTCATATATATGAAAGAAACAATGAAGGTTTAAACAGAAGACAAAATAAAAAGCATGTTTGTACTGTTAATTAACACAAAAACCCACTGAACACCAGAACACACAAAACACTTCTTACACACACGTGTCAAAGCATAACTCATTCACTTTTGCTTTCTTAACTTAAATTGATGCACCGAGAAGTTTTTGTCATTTTCCAATTAAAAAAAAAAACAGGGAAGTAAATGTAGTGACGTTCAAATCTCAAATATGTTTTTGTAATTTACTCCAAAATCAAATAAAAAAAAGCAATAGAATATTTCGCATAAAATGTTTTCCTATTATGATAAGTATCCACCGAAAGTAACTGGTATTAATGGGGTTGATAACAAAATTTAGTTTTATATAAGTACTCTGTATTAGTTAGAGTAACCATCATAATAATTACTTAATGTTAAGAGTTAATTATGATATATGTGGTCAATGGTATTGATCATGATTATAAAAACATTTTTTTAATATCAACTTGAATTTACTGATGATCTAATATAAGAATTGGACTGTACAATTTAATAAAACTCATGTAATACATCAGTTACACAATTTTTTAACAAAAAAAATGATCATTTTAGCATACGATTTAACCCATATATAAGCAATGTTTTAAAATTTATCAAAGTTTGTACAAAAAACTAGAGTTTAGATCATAGGTTAAAATTTATCAAAACATATTGATTTTTTGTAAATATAAAATTCTTATGAATATATATTTTAGAAGATAGGTTACGATCATTAATTTTATTGTTGTAAACATGAAAATTTTAAAGAGAACTTCATGTAAGTAACTTTATATAAAATTTGTTCATAATAAAATATATATTAGGTGGGTGCCAACTAACTTAGTTGGTAGAGATACTTGTCATCGCACAAGAGACTTATTGGGATAGGATGAGAATGATAAGGGATAAGAAAAGACTACCTCTCATTGTGTAGCCCATAGACTTAATGAGCCTTATTATATATTTCGAGTTAATGGTTTGGATCAGATTATAAAAATTTGAACTCGTGACTCAACCTAAGCCATCGGGTTCAAACTTTTCTTAATCCAAACTCAACTCAGCGTCTAAAATATCCAATCCAATCCAACTCTTTGCACCGGCTTGAATCAATTTAACTATTCAATCAATTTCATTGTTCAGTTCCAATAATTAATAGGTGAAACTCGAATAAATGACATGAAGGATCCACACATAGTGGAAATAAATGAGTTCACTTTTTTTTTTTTTGGTAAGTGAAAAAAGAAGTTAAAGTATCAAATAAATTACAAAATGAAACTTACTCTTAAGTGAGATATGTTTTTAATATATATATATATATATATATATATATATATTTTAAAATAATGCGTTGGAATAGAGATGATGACATTTTTATCAATATATTAGTCTTAATTGTTTGTGAATTTTCATTTTGCTCATTTTTTTCTCAATTTTGAATGAAATGATGGTGGGCTATAATTACAGCGAAACTATGGCATCTTGTGGTAGGGTCAAGAACTTTATACAATAGGTCAACGAAGAAAATATGCAGTACTTTAAGCACTCAGTTACCCAAGCACTAAATCAGTTTAAAGCATCATCATTGAAAGCACTTTTTCTCCTATTTTTCTCTTTTTTACCTTTTTTATCCAACTAGAAAGATTTTCTATCTAGTTTCAGATATCCAAAATTCTTTCTAGGATTGTTGTTAATAAGATTCTTTAAGCAATTAGAAGTTAGTTTGGGAGATAATCTTATCTTGGGGTTGGTATTGATGGTTTCTTGATCTTCTTGACTAGGTTTCGAAGCTACTCACCCAAAGAGCTATGGCAGGATTTCCTGTCTTTGACATCTTATGGATTCCTCTAAGAAAACAGATGAGAAAGAACCAAAGCAAGATATTGAGGAAGGAGAAGTTCTTGACACAGTTTCAAAGGCCAGTTCTTTAGATGACGGGGAGAATGTTGAACTCTGGGCTATGAAAAAAAAAAGGATATTCTGACTCTACTGCAATCGAACAGAAAAAATTTGGGGGTACTAGGGTCACAACAGAAGATAAATCTTAAGGGTTATTGGTATGCTATTAAAACTAATAATGCATAGATAAAGGAAAAAACCCAACGATTTCAGGATGGAGTAATTTGTTTGTGGGAAATTGAAACAAAGCTAATGGAGAGACTCTTGAATCCATTCCACCAACAATTCAAGATAGTGAATGTTTTGTTGATTTTGAGGATCAAGAGATTGAAAATGAGGTGCAAAGGTGGTCCAGGGCATTGGTAGGATCTGTACTGGGAAATAAGCTTGGGCTTAAGGCTATGGAAGCTTATGCAAGGAATAAATGGAGAACTTTTGGATCTGTTACAGTGCATAAACTCAACAGAGGAGTTTTTTTTTATTTGATTTTGCATATGAAGATGCTAAACAAAGGGCTCTTGAACAAGGACCCTTGGTATTTTGACCAAAAAACCTCTATACCTTCAGCCTTGGGGACCAGAGGTTTCAATGGAGGCCAGTAAAATGAATACTATCCTTGTTTGGATTCATTTTCCTGGTTTAAAACTATAGTTATGGTCTAAAAGGTTATTAAGTAAGATTGCTACTACTGTAGGCAAGCCTCTATTCATAAACAAACTGATTGCTCAATGACAGAGACTAGAGTATGCAAAAATATGTGTGGACCTTGAAGTTAAAGGTAACTTGTTTTATACAACTACTCTTAGAGACCAAAATGGAAATCTGTTTACTTAGAGGGTGGAATACGAATGGATTCCTAAAGTATGCAAGAAATGTAAAGTCTATGGACATAATAAGAATCAATGTGGAGTGTCTAAAAAGATTTGGGTAGAGCAAAAGAAAGATGAAAAGGAAATGGCAGTTCAAATAGAGACTATAGTAGGAGGGAAAGATAAGGTTTCTATAGAAGATGCTTAAAAAAATTGGTAACATTCAAAAAAAGGGATTCGGGTAAGAAGGTTGAGGCTTTTATGTCAGATCAGACTTGGAAAGAAAAGAAAAAATAACTAAAATATACTCAATCTAATATTAAGAACATTAATGGTTGTAAGAACAGATTTGCTCTAATGAGTAGTGAGGATCTTGAAGAAGGTACTGAGACTAATGTGAAACAAGACAATGATATTGAAAAGAATGAAATTAGTGTTATGGCTAATCCTGTATCAGGGGTTATTCTTGAGAATCTTTCAAAAAGGGTTGTAAAAAAGAAGTAATTTTCTCCAATTGTTACTTGGAAGAAAATAGAAGGTCTTAAAGGAAAAAAGGAAAAATGTTAGGAAGAAACGCTCTAAAGGAAATAGAGGTACTAGCTCTCCGTCCTTATGATGATTGTTGCAGTATGGAATATTATTAGGGGGTTGAATGACTCCCTTAAACAGATAGAGATTAGAAACCTCATATTTGATAATAAGTTGAAAATTTTAGGAATTCTTGAAACTAAAGTAAATGATAGGAATAAGGAAGCTATTATCAAGAATGTTTGCAAGGATCAGAGTGTTTTTTATAATTGTTCGTTTGAAAGAAAAAGTCGAATTTGGTTATGATGGGATCCTTTGGAATATAAAGTTGATGTGTTAAACGTGGACAGATAATACATGCATTGTTATGTTAGCTTGCTTGATAACTCTATGGTGTTTTTGGCCATTTTTGTGTATGCTTATAATGACCAAAGGGGCCAAAGTGATCTTCGGAGGGATATAAGGAAGATAGCTAGTAGTTGTACACATTCTTGGGTGTTGTTGGGATATTTTAATGCTGTTGCTAAGCCTGAAGATAGATAAGGAGGAAGAAGAGTTACTGATGCCATTTCAAAAGATTTTAATGAATGCTTGCTTGATGTTGATTTAATAGAACTTAAGCAAAAGGGTTGTCATTATGCTTGGTGTAATAAACATGTGGGAGAAGCTAGAATCATGAGTAAAATTGACAGAGTTCTTATTAATCCACAATGGTTAATTCAACAGTTCTGAGGCCGAGTTTTTAATTCTAGGAATTTTTTATCATAGTCCAATTTTTGTGAGTGTGAGAGAAGATATAAAGGAGGGGAATAAACTTTTTAGATTCTATAATGCTTGGGTAAGACATAAAGATTTTGAAGGTATTATTACAAAGAATTGGAATATTGATGCAAAAGACTGTGCAATGTACAAAATGGTGGTAAAATTGAAGAACATGAAGACTAATTTTAAAAAGTTGAGAAATGAGCAGTTTAATGATTTAACTTTCAAAATTCAAGAGGCCAAAAAGCAGCTCGAGACAATTCAATTGCAACTTCATGACCAGGTGGGGATGTTGAGCTTGTTAATAAGGAGAAAGAAAGCTTGAGACAATACACTCATTTGTGTCAAACTCAAGAGAGTATAATCCAATGGTTGGATTTAGGGGATAACAACACTAGGTTCTTCCATAGAACCATTTTGGTAAAGAGGGCTCAAAATAATATCTTGAGCATTAATAACTCTGATGGGGTCAAATTAAAGATCATGAAGAGATTAGTTAATAAGTTATTAAGTTCTACAATAATCTTCTAGGTACTTCAAAATACGAGAGAATTCAAATTGATAGTTTTGTTATTGTTAAGGGAGAAGTTCTTAATGATGATGATCAAAGGCTGCTTGGAAAAAAAGTAACTGATGAGGAAGTTAAGTTTGCTATATTTTAAGTTGGGGATGGCAAAGGTCTTGGTCCTGATGGGTATAATGCTTTATTCTTTAAAAGAGTTTGACATATAATTGGGAAAGAGGTAACATAAGTTGTTCAAGATTTCTTTGCAAATTGAAAATTATTGGGTTCCATTAATGCTACCACTTTGATGCTGGTGCCAAAAGGTACTCATCAAAACACATTTTCTAATTATAAACTTATTGCTTGTGGCTCAGTGCTTTACAAGTGTATAACTAAGATCATTACTGAAAGGATTAAAATGGTTGTTGATAAGCTGGTTAATAAAGCTCAAGGAGTTTTTATAAAAGACAGAAGTATTGCAAATAATATTCTTTTGGCTCAAGAGCTTTTTAGAGGTTATAATAGGGATCACGTAACCCCTAGATGTGCTTTAAAGGTGGATATCCAAAAAGCCTCTGACTCTCTGAATTGGAGCTTTATGGTAGATATGTTGTTGAAGTTGAACTTTCATGAAAGGTTTGTTTGGTTGATCATAGCCTGCATCAGTTTCCCTAAGTTTTTTATAAGTATTAATGGTTCTCTTGAGGGGCACTTTCTTGGAGCTAAAGGTCTAAAGACAAAGAGATCCAATGTCCTCTATTTGTTTGTGATATGCATGGAGTATTTTTCTAGATAGATGAAGTAAACTGCTAAGGAAGATAACGGGTTTTCTTATCATCCAAGATGCAAGAAGTGTGAGGTGGCACATTTGTGCTTTGCAAATGACCTCCCCATATTTTTTGTTGGGACAAAAGAAGCTACTTTAGTAGTGAAAAAAAAACCCCTTGATAAGTTTGCTGAAGTATTTGGGCTGAGAGCTAATTCGGCTAAGAGTACAAATTTCTATGGGGTTATTCACGATCAACTTAAAAATGAGATTATTAATCAAATGGGGTTTACTACTGGTACCATGCCTATAAAGTACTTGGGAATGCCTATGATTTCCTCTAAGCTCTCAAAGAATGATTATTGGTCTTTGACCAACAACTTGAAGACGAAATTGTATAAATGGACCAACAAGTTCCCGTCTTATGCTGGTAGACTTCAACTTGTTAAAAGTGTCTTATTCAGCATGTAAGGATATTTAAGTTTTGTTTTCATTATGCCTGAATATGTTATTAAGAAAATTGAGAATATTTGCAGAAGCTTTCTTTGGTCCAGCCCTGACACGAAGAAGAATGCTGGAAATGTGTGTTAGCTTGAGTTTTGTTTGCCTAAAAAATGAGGGTTAGGTATTAAGAATTTAGTAGATTGGATTGTAGTTGTTGTCATGAAGCACTTGTGGTGTGTTGTTGTTGGTAATCATTATGTTTAGACTAAATGGGTTCAGAAGATGATCATTAAAGACATAAGCATATGGTATTTAAAAACTCCAAATGATTGTAGTTGGGTCTTTAAAAAGATTCTAAAGTTAAGAGAATGGTTCAAAACTCAGATCCATCATGTGGTTGGCAATGGGGTCAATATAAATTTCTGATATGATAAATGGTTACCTGATGGTAGTATTATTGATAATTATGGAGAAAGGATTATAGAGGATTCTAGTTTAACTAAAAAGACAAAATTTGCCGATATGATGACTAATTCTGGTTCGATGTTTCCTCAAGCTATAAATGAGGATGTACAAAAGTTATGGGATCACATTAAGGAGGTTAGTAATCCTGATACTTCTCAACCAGATAAGATAGTGTGGAATGTTGACAGTTCTAGGGTATTTAGCATGAAGAGTGCATAGAATAGGTTCAGAACTAGGAATGATGAGGTTAAATGGAGTGCTCTAGTGTGAGATAATTTGATTATTCCTAGGCATGCTTTTATCCGCTGGTTAGCAATGAAGAACAGATTGAAAACTCAAAGTTTCCTGATGAAGATTGGTGTGCTTCAGGCAGTTGGGTGTATTTTTTTTGTATATCCCTCATCTTTTCTTTGACTGTGTTTATAGTAGAAGGGTTTGGAATGGCTATGTTGCAAACTTGTAGAATTAGTAAGAGTGATGGGGATCGGAGTTATGAGGTTCAATGGATGATTGATAACTGGGAAATGAATGATGTTGCTAACTCAGTGCATAGAGCAATGTTTGAAAGAAATAGAAGGAGATTTTCAAGAGAAAATAGGAGTGATAATCAAATTGTTGATCTTATAAGGCATGACATTCACTCCAAGATGATTATGCTAAGGAATGTTAAGGATTTTGCTAAGAACAAAGAGATTTTAGCTTTGTCAAATATTTTTATTACTAAGAAAAAGGCAAGAAAAGAAGATAGAGACCCTAGAGCTAGTAGAGGAGATGAAAGAAATCACAATACCGATGGAGTTGCTCCTTAATGGTTGCTTTTTTTGATGTTTTATATAGCAGATAGGATCTATTGCTTCCTGGTTGAGGTTAGATTTGCTTGTATAGATTGGTGTTATCCTTCGATTTCTAGGATTTGTTATTTTTCTAGTTAATGCTGGGTTGAGGCGTGGGTTTTCTAGGAATTGATTCTACATGACAGTTTTTTGTTGTATTCTATATTTTGGTTTTTCAATTTAATTGATTCAAAAAAAAATTGAGAAGTATTTTTTTTTTTAAATTATCTTTTATACAATACTTCTTCAATGAATCTTGGTACTTTTTAGATAAGCTAACAATTAAGTAATTTTTGTCTTCACATAATTTAAAAGCAAAATAAGCATTGGAATAGATACGTACTCGTTAAAAAATATTGAATAGAATGATTACTTTACAGTTTGATTTGAATTTACAAATATATCTTTATATATAATTTATATATTGACTCGAAAAATATATTTAAAATAACATTAAAATTTAGATGTAGTTTTAAAATCCCAATGCATTTATTTTGTATCTATTACTTATTACAAATGTCTTTAGAGTACCTGATAACCAAACCCAAATTAAAAAATTAAAACTTTTGGTATGTATCTTGAGTCAATAACCTTGGTGGAAATATGCAAAACCTTGGTCCTTCTATAACAACCCTTCTTCAGATCAAATATACTTGGGTTCGTTAAGATCTCGAGTTTGATTTTTCAAACCAATAACTATTTTATAAATAAAGAAAGTTGTTATATGGATGGGTCAGTATTAAGAACAAATTAGATAAGTAAATCGAAAAAAAAAAAAAAACCTCTTCTTCAAGCTCCACGGTGCTGGTAATGTCCAGGGTGCGTTTGGTTGTAGAAAATGTTTATTTAATAATTTAGACATTCTTAACATAATTTGAAAAATAACATTTCTCTTTTAACACAAAATTGAAAAAACTGAAAATTAGCTAAGCTAAACTAAGCTTGATTTAGAAATCAAGTAACAAAACAAGTTATGAAGTTTTAACATGAGAATTTATTGTGTATGAAAGACGCAACTTAGGAATCAAGCAGTAGATTTTTTGGTTACTTCAGCAGCTGCTTAAGGACATATTGTATTCTTTACCGATCCTCTCTTTATATTTTTGAACCCTTCGTTATTTATGGACGTAGCAGGGCCAGGAAGGCCAAGACAGGATTCACAACCTGTTCAAGCAACAGTTGTTTTGTAGATTTTGATGTTAGTAATATAATGCTATGTTCCCTATTTGTGTAAAAACAAAAGCCGCAACTTTTACCAAGATTTGACAACCCTAAAAAACAAGGGGAAAAAATATCGGTGTGATACGTTTGAGAAGAAAATCTGATTTGCTAGATGAATAAAAAAATTAAGACCATAATCTGGTTTGTTTACTCAAAGTCTCTTCAGATGAACCACCAAAAGGAACTTCAAAAGAAAGATCAAACAACCCCACGGGCACAGAATTATGTGTATGTTAGCCAGTTTACTAGGCAAACAAGCACTTTGGCTAACATTCCAATTAAGGAAACAGAAGTTTACAACCTGAATGCAAATCTTTTTTCTCACCTCAAACCTCTGCAGCCGCCTGCTTTAAACAATCAACATTGCATAGTCCAACTGATCTCACCATATCTCCCAATCTGCAATCATACGGTTTAGTTATCTCTTAAACAACGAGTAAATAAAACAGCATAGGAAATAAAAAGAAAAAATTCGTTGTGACCCTGAGGTTTCACAACTTTTCCCGAAATAAAACGGAAACTCTTGGATAGTTAACACTAACCGGTCAAAGCTGTTCCTAGCTCTTTCTGTATGATCTGTGCTGTTCCTTGCCTTCGCAGGACGATCCAGGCTCTTTCTTGATTTCTCCCTCCTATCAGTACTGCCTCTTGATTTCTCTCTGTTGTCTGTGCTTAGCCTAGATTTTTCTCTCTGCCCAATACTAAGCCTACCCTTCTCTCTGTTGTCTGTGCTTGGCCTTGACGATTTCTCCTTGTTTTGATCTGTGGTGTGATCCACAGGATGCTCAATTTGGTCTTTGCTTTGTTCAGATACGTTTCGAAGACGCGGTAGTTTCTCAATTGCTGATATGAACTTCCTCAGATGCCTTAAGTACTCAGGATATAGTTCCAAGTTACAATGGTTTCCTCCTTTAAGCCACAATGGTTCATACTTCTCTTTACACAGTTCCCATAACTGCTTGCCATGGGAAAAATCCACAATGTCATCTTCTGTTCCCTGCAATCACCAATTAAAATAAAGATGAACTGAACAGAAATCAAAACATGCAAGGGACTTGAATGTTAATTTTGCTCAAGTGAATTGTAAATAATTCCCTACTCAGGTTATTAATTCATCACGAGGTATATGAGAGAAGGGGAGGTGATAAAAACTCACATGAATTACCAAAACTGGGCATTCGACTAGAGGAATTTTATCAATGTTCTGCAACAGAAACAAAAGGGTACCATTTAATAAAGAAGAAGACCAATTTTCAGATTTTAAAACAAGAAAATTGATTAAGTTAATTGTCTTATCAATTTATATAAAGCATAAGAAATGGAGAGGAAACCTTGTAAATGTCAAACCAGAACGTCCGTTTCACGGGATACATGACACGAAGGCCAGATAAAATGGGACTGTGAAGAATCACAGCCCTCAACCAAGGCAAACGGGTAGCCAATTCAAGAGCAGGTCCACTTCCAACTGACTGCCCGTATAAAATGATGTCTTCCTCCTTCACTTCATAGGTCTCTTCAAGGCATTTATAAGCAGCCTCTATGTCTGCGTATGTGTCCTGCTCACTTGGCTATTTTACACATTAATCACCAACATGCCTCTTGATCAATTATATTCAGATGCAGAAGGGATTGTTGACAAATCTAAACACAAGAAAACTAAAAAGCCAAATTCTAATCTAACTAGTACTGGAATTTTTAAACAACATAACACATTTTTGAAAAATTAACAATTCCTATACTTTGTGTTGAAACAAATGAATTTTATAAATTTCACGGAATTCATTTATAAATATATATTTATTATGTTTAGAACAAGAAAACCATGAAATTCATTTTGAAATAAATTTATTATAGAATTGAGTTAATTTGTTGAAAATTCTATTATAATTGGTAGAATTTATAAATAAATCCATAAAACGAAAAGTAAAAAGTTATGTTTATCAAAATACTTTTTCTCTCGTTCTTTTTCTTTCCCTTTCCTCCATCTTTCTCATTTTTTTTTAAATCTTTATTATTTTATTCCAAACATTTTAAATACAAAAATTCAATTGAATTCTACAAATTAACATAAAAAAGTCAAATATAAAAATTCGTTTATAAATAAATTTTATTTTCAGTTTATTTAAAAATAAATTAATTCTATTTTCATTTAGTTCCAAATAGAATGTTAATCTTTAATTGATAAAAATCTAGTTATACTATCGACATCCAAAACTAAGTAAATCCGATCAATCATATCACACCAAATCAACTCTTACCTTACACATTTATTGGCATATTGATGTGTCATGATTAGTTCGAACTACTTAAGCTCTGTTTATGAAAAAATAAATCATTTTCTTTCAAAAGATCAAATGACCATAATTCACATCATTGACCCATTAATCTCAAAACGCTATCATAGTTGTAGTAAAATTTATGCAGTTATTGGTGAGTACATGAACTCTTTTAAATAAAAAATTTAATAATTTAAATATGTTATTTGATACATACATTACATGGAGGACTTCCTCAATTTAAAAGAAACCTAGAGCAAAGAAGTCAAAGTTATTTAATCTCTTCTTTGACTTTTCTCATTCTCAGCTATTGACACATGCTCAATTAATACGCAATGCTGAGTTTGATTTGATTGATCAATAGTTTTTCCAGTAAATCTTACAGCGAAAAGAATAGACATTAACTAACTAATAGACAGGAATATACCTTTCCAGAAGACTGTCCATACCCTGAATAATCGTACCTGCACTAGCACAAAAAATCACATTGATCCTCAAGCTAATTCTAAATTTAAATAAACATTTTAATTAGTAAAAAAAATCTTGTTCAATGTATAATAATTTGTTAAAACACTGACCCCATAAGATTGACGTTAAGGTGAAGACTAAGCTCAGTGAAAATGTGAAACATGAGACCAAGATCAGCTGCGTTTCCATGGGAATACAGAACTGTGAGTGAGGCTGTTGGGTTCTTCACGTACATGGCCACGATCTCGTTCCCTTTGTTGGTGCTTAGCTTCAACACGTCCACGTCACCATCCCTCTGCTGAACATCCGTCATCCTCATCTTCCCACTTGATTCCTCCACGATTACGTTGTACGACGGCGGGTTTGGCGGGAAGAACGCGAATTTCGCCGCCATCGACGATGTTGTAGTGCCCATTTTTTTTATGCAATAATAGAATTTTTTTTTTTTTTTTTATGAAAGTGGTTGGTGTGGTTAATTAGGTTTTTTTTTTTTTTTTTTTGGGTTTGGGAGAGAGTAGACAGGAAAAAGAGAAGCGGGGGTATTGGAAATTTGGTATTCGAGAATTGGGTTTTGGTTGTTTCTGTTCGGTTCTCAAGAAAATGTGTGTGAATGAGAGAGAAAAAGAGAACAAATATAGAAATTGAGGAGAAAGGAGGAGGGAGGAATTTTTGTCGGTTATTTACTGAGAGTGATTTCCGGCTTCTAAATGGCTATTAAATTAAAAAGGTAATGGTGTTTGTTTTCAGTAAGGGGACAAATATTTTAGGCTCTATTTTCCCAGATATACAGTAATTTTTTTGGGTAATTTAAATTTGTTGAAGCTCCTTCCTTTTTGAATTTGAAAGTGATGGCTTTTTTTTTTTTTTATAAATAATTTTGTCCAAGCTCCCTCTTTAATATTTGGTGTCATCTATCATCGTGCGGTGGGCCTTGTTGTTTAGAGGAATACAAGGCAGAATTGATTGGATTTGGTTGTTTATCACAAATTTGTGCAAACTTTTTATGTTTTTTTTTGGTTTGTATGTGAATTATTTTTATATAAATTTTTAAATTTTTTTATAATAATAAAATTAATAATAGTAACATTTTAACATACGAATCAACATGATAAAATTTAACTTATGATTTATTATTTAGTTTTTCATATAATATTTTATAAGTCTTAATCAGTTGATTAAATATGAGTTAAATTATGTTGTAAAGTAATATTTTTAGTTGAAATTTTGTATGTTTCATATATTATATGAGTTTTATATATTGAATAGAAAATTATAATTTGAAATTATAATTTTAGAAGTATTATTTTTAAATAAAATCTCACGAACTTTATATAAATAATTTTTTTAAAATTTTATACTTAAATAAAATATAATAAATCTTATTGTTATGTTTGTTTGGTAGATTTTTTTTTATAAAAAAAAGGATATATGTCATTTTAGTTAACTCTTGTTATTTCCTAATAGCTTAGAGTTTTAAAATAACACGGTCTCTCTCTCTGGCATGAATTTCAATTTTGAAACCAATTAAGAACCATCATTCATCTTGAAAGTTGCTTTCAGCGCACTTATATATTGTTCCATTGATTAAAACATTTGAAAAAAAAAGAAAGGATTTTATACAGGCTAAAGAGCCAGGATGAATGATCGAGATGGGCAGGGCAAAAAAAATACAGTAGAAAATGAATTGGTGGGGACTAGTTTAGAAGAGAAGAGGGAACACATCTCATGATTACAGGTATGTACATCTCTCCCCTTTTTCTTTGTTTTTTTTTTGACCTTGCAAGTATAGTAGTAGCCTTTACTGTTGCTCAGTGTGTGCTCTCTATGGGCCATGGCTAAGCTCCATCAATATGCTCCATGTTTCTCACTTCTATAAAACTTTTTTTTTTCTTTTGAAGGGTCAGTTGACTCACTTCTATGAAACTTGAAGCATGGTAAAAACTCTCACATCAAATTTTGATATTTTGCTAATGAATCTCTTAAAAACCATCTTGTAATATGTATTTAATTGTAATAAAACACCATTTTCTGGCTCCTCGCTTAAGTTGTACGTTTGCTCAATTGAAATATATTTATTTAAGCTGCAGCCTTAATAAAAAAAAAAGAAAAAGAAATTGCGCCCCTTCTCACTGGGTCCATATATGAGTCATGACACATGCTCAGTTGTCAGTACCAAGTAGCCCAAGCGTGCAGTAGTAAGGAGATGTAATCACTTTCAATCAAGACCATGGCTACCAGGTTACCAGCCTAAACTACCAAAAATTATCAGTAAATTTTTCATCCAGTGGAAACATTATGTTTGTTGGGATTTTATTTTTAAAATACACGTATTCAAATTTTAAACAAAAATACAACTATGACAATTAAATAGACAAATAAAATAAAAAGCAAAAAATCAAAAATTAATGTGGTTCGACAAACTTTTTGCCTACATCCACCAACAAACCAACTGCTTTATTAATCTTCGATTACAACTTTAAGAAAGATAAAGTTGTCAAACTGTCACCTCAAAGTCCCAATACAACAAAAGCTTTTAACCTAACTGTAGTTGTAAATGCTCTCTTTACTTGACAACCTAAAACTCCAATACACCCAAACTCTCATCCTAACTCTAATAGTAAACTCATCTAGTTTACAATGTATATGAAAATTATGAGTATCTCAAATTTTCTTTGACCCCTTTATATAGATGATATTTTTCTAATACTAATAGAGAAAGAACAAAAAAAAAATAACTTCTATTATTGCTACTACAACAAGTAATATCCAAAAGAAAACTACTATCACTCATATTAGAATAAATAACTATAAAATAATTTTTTTTAAATCAATTAAAAATTCAGCTTGTGAGTATTTATCCTAACAACGTGTGCCCGAATGCAAACAAATTTTTTTCATGTTTCTAAGCTTTATACAAACTGTTTTTATTGTTTCTCCAAGGACTAATCATACTCCAACTAACTTCCTTTCCTAATTTGCTCTTTAGTGACAAAGATATTAATTTACACTCTTTCTAGAATATCAAATCATTATGAGTAGATTTTTTTGACCTTATTTATACAATAAACTTGATATACCCTGATATAACTGTTAAGGAAATAGCAAGAATTTGAACAACATGCACACACAAAGAATTGAACACAGAGATTTAACGAGGTTCAGCAATATGCCTACTCCTCGGACCCACACCCAAAGTATTTAACTATTTGGCAAAAGCCCAAAGAAAATTAGAGCAGTGCTCTGTTACAAAAGCAACTCACTTGAGTTTTACAAAACTCTCTATCTCTCACTCTTATTTATCTCTCTCTTATTTTTCTCTCACTTTTGTTGATATTGTGTGTATAGAACCCAAGGTTCTAAGCCTATTAATAGGCTTAGCATTTCTCAAATGCTGTGGGTGAAAGAAAAAACAAATCAAGGGCGGTACTGAAAGGTTGTGGGTGGCACTGAAAGGTTCTTTGTCTTCATGGCCAGCTGTCCTCCTTTGTCTCGAACAAAACCTCCTACCGCCGAAAGTTTCTTGTCTCCACTAATAACAATCTCCCACTTTGAGACAATTCCAACATAGTCAAACTAAGTGTGAGTCTTCTTTTGCTTCTTCAGGCGTGAAGGCTGATCGAAGCTGAACATCCTTTCAGCTTCTCAACCATAGCAGTCTTGGTTAACATGTCTGCGGGATTCTTGCTGGTGTAAATCTTTTCTAGTGTAATAACCCTTTCTTCTAAGAGCTCCCGTATGAAATGGTACCTGATGTCGATGTGCTTTGTCTTGGCATGAAATGCAGAATTTTTGGCCAGATGAATTGCACTCTGACTGTCACTGTAAATCTTACAGTCTTTCTGCTCTTTGCCTAATTCTCTGAGTAGACTTTGTAGCCATACCATTTCTTTACATGCTTCTGTTGCTGCCACGTACTCTGCTTTTGTAGTCGAGAGAGTTACGATCTTCTGTAATCTTGAGACCCAACTCACTGCTGCACTGCTCAGTGTAAATACGTACCCTGTAGTACTCTTTCTACCATCTAAGTCTCCTGCCATGTCAGAATCAACATAACCCTTCAAGCTGATCTCTGATCCATCATAGCATAGGGATAGATTAGTGGTACCTCTCAAGTACCTCATAATCCATTGCACAGCCTTCCAATGCTCCTTGCCTGGATTATTCATGAATCTGCTCACGACTCCCACTGCTTGTGCAATATCTGGTCTGGTACAGACCATAGCATACATGAGGCTACCAATTGCTGAGGCATATGGTACTTTTACCATGTATTCATGTTCTTCGATTGTCGTTGCACATTGCCCTTTTGAAAGTACGAAGTGACTTGCTAGTGGAGTGCTCATCGGTTTAGCCTGATCCATGTTGAACCTTTTTAGTACCTTTTTGATGTACTGTTCCTGAGATAGCCACAATCTTCGATTCTTCTTGTCTCTGCTGATCCGTATACCAAAGATTTGTTTAGCCATACCCAAATCCTTCATAGAAAACTCTTTGGAGAGTTGTTCCTTCAACATTGTTATTTCCACCATGCTTGATCCTACAATAAGCATATCATCCACATACAATAGAAAAATGATGTAGGAGTCATCAAACTTCTTGAAATAACAACAGTGGTCAGCGTTACATCTTGTATACCCGTTTTTAGACATGAAATTATCAAACCTGATATACCATTGTTTGGGTGCTTGTTTCAACCCATACAAGCTTTTCTTGAGTTTACAGACCAACTCTTCCTTCCTTAGTTCTTTATACCCCTATGGTTGCTTCATGTAGATATCTTCATTCATATCACCATGAAGGAAAGTGGTTTTCACATCTAGCTGTTCTAGATGTAAGTCTTCTACTGTAACAATGCTCAATACAGATATGATGGTACACAACTTTACAACAGGAGAGAAAATCTCAGTATAGTCGATACCTGCCTTCTGTTGAAATCCCTTGACTACCAGCCTGGCCTTGTATCGCTTAGTTCCATCATGTTCTTCCTTCAACTTGTAAACCTACTTGTTATGCAAAGCCTTTTTTCATTCTGGAAGCTCAGTCAAATCCCATGTCTGATTTGCTATCAGGGAGTCCATTTCTTCATTCATTCCAGCCTTCCACTTGAGCTTATCCTTAACATGCATTGCTTCTTCATAGCATTCTGGTTCACCATTGTCAGTTAATAACAAATAATTCAGAGATGTTAAATAACGAGCTGGGAGTTGACCTTTGTTAACTCTTTCTGATCTCCTCAATTCTTGAGGGGGAACTTGGGGAATAGGAGTGTGAGATTCTATATTCTCATCTCTGGGTTGTAACACTTCTTTTGTAGAAATTTCATCAAGTTCTACAAGCTCTTTCCTTTCTGTTTCTCCTTCCACTTGTTTCATCATATCCTTATATAGAACATTCTCGTTAAACACTACATCTCTACTTCTGAAGACTTTTCGGTTTTCTGGATCCCAAAACCGATAGCCAAACTCATTAATACTATATCCAAAAATGACACACTTTTTGGATTTTGGGTCTAGCTTAGACCTTTCATCTGAGTTTATATGGACATAAGAGGTGCAACCAAATATTCTTAAGTGTGATAGGTTTACCTCTTTTCTCGTCCACGCTTCTTCTGGAAGTCCAAATTCAAGTACAACAGATGGTCCTCTGTTGATCAGATAGACTGATGTGTTCACCGCTTCTGCCCAGAATTGTTTGGGTAATCCAGCATTAATCTTCATGCTTCTAGCACGTTCATTAATGGTTCGGTTCATGCGTTCTGCCACTCCATTTTGCTGCGATGTTTTAGGAACTGTCTTCTGTCTCTTGACACCATTGAGAGCACAATATTCCTCAAATTCATCGCTGCAATATTCTTCACCATTGTCTGACCTTAAACACTTTAGCTTACGGCCTGTTTCAGTCTCAACCATAGCTTTCCACTTTTTGAAGACATCAAATACATCAGATTTATGCTTCAAGAAATATACCCATAACTTCCTAGTGGCATCATCAATAAAAGTAACATAGTATTAAGACCCATTAAGAGATGGTACCTTGGTTGGTCCCTACACGTCTGTATGGACCAATTTCAGCTTTTCAAGCTTTGGTTTTCTGCCCGTCTTAGAAAAACTCACCTTTTTCTGCTTTCCAAAGAGACAGTCTTCACAGAAGCTAAGGTCCAAATGCTTCAAATTTGGAATCTTCCCTTTTGATAACATGACCTTCATACCTTTCTCACTCATGTGCCCAAGTCTGCGGTGCCAGGTGTCTGCGCTTGAATCTATTGATGTAGCTGTTAGAACACTATTTATTCCACTCATCACATAGAGAGCGCCTTCTTTCTTTCCATGAGCTATCACCATAGCCCATTTCGACACCTTCCATGAATCACTTGTGAAAGTAGTTCTGCATCCTGAATCTGACAGTTGGCCTACTGATATCAAATTCCGTGTGAGATTCGGAACATGTCGCACGTCCTTTAAATGTAGGGTAGTCCCGTTCGCCAGGTTTATCTGTACATCTCATTTTCCAATTATGTTGCATGGTTCATCGTCTCCGAGATACACTTTCCCGAAATCACCCTGCACATAATTTTGGAGTATCTCCTTCTGACAGGTAGCATGAAAAGATGCACCAGAATCTATCACCCACAAATCATTACGAACAGCAACAGAAAGGATCAAAGCATCAGAATCTTTATCAGAAAGATTAATAGAATTTTTACTTTCCTGATTATCATTCTGCTTTGGTGCTTTGCAATCTCTCATCAGATGTCATTTCTTTCCGCAGTTCCAGTAACCTCCACTTCTTGATTTTGGTCCTCTTGATTTACTCTTCATAAATTTAGAACTTCCACGGTTCTTGTTTCCTCTATTTGAAGATCTTCCTCTTTCTTCTACGCTCAAAGCGTTCCCAGACGTTTTCGCAGATCCTGAAGATCTTCTACGCAATTCTTCGCTTAGAAGAACTCCCACAATGTCATCGAAATTTAGCTTTCCAGAACCAAAAGAGTTACTAACAGCCATTACCAGACTATCCCAGCTATCTGGTAACGATGACCAAGTTAGCAGTGCTCTAACTTCGTCATCGAAGCTGATCCCAACGGATTCCAACTGACTTGTCAGTGTGTTGAAACCGTTCAAAAGTTCAGCGATGCTACCGCCGTCTTCCATCTTCATATTGAAGAGTCTTTTCATCAAGAATACCTTATTTGAGGCTGATGGCTCCTCGTACATTTTGGACAGAGCCGCCATTAAATCTGCAGTGGTTTTCTCCTTCGAGATGTTGAACGCGACAGTTGCAGCGAGAGAGAGTCTGATTGTGCCAAGAGCCTTCCAGTCCAGCACCTCCCACTGTTCATCTGTCATTTCATGTAGTTTCTTTGTTTTGCCGCCAAGAGGAAGATAGAGGTCTTTTTGGTAAAGATAATCCTCTATTTGCATCTTTCAAAATCCGAAGTTTGCTCAATTGAACTTCTCGATCCTTGCTTTACCTTCGTCCGCCATTGCTCCAACTCGAATACTAGAGCTCTGGATTGTTTCTGACAATTCTTGCGAACCTCCATGTATTAGAACACCGTTTCCGATGAATCGGTACCACCGGCAAAATTTCACTATTCATGAAATTCACTATTCATGTGAATAGTAACTTCACAAAAAAGACAGACAGGAATTTATCACCAAATGCTCTGATACCAATTGTTAAGGAAATAGCAAGAATTTGAACAACACGCACACACAAAGAATTGAACACAGATTTAACGAGGTTCAACAATATGCCTACTCCTCGAACCCACACCCAAAGTGTTTAACTATTTGGCAAAAGCCCAGAGAAAATTAGAGCAATGCTCTGTTACAAAAGCAACTCACTTGAGTTTTACAAAACTCTCTATCTCTCACTCTTATTTATCTCACTCTTATTTTTCTCTCACTCTTGTTGATATTGTGTGTATAGAACCCAAGGTTCTAAGCCTATTTATAGGCTTAGCATTTCTCAAATGCTGTGGGTGAAAGAAAAAACAAATCAAGGGCGGTACCGAAAGATTGTGGGTGGCACCGAAAGGTTCTTTGTCTTCATGGTCAACTGTCCTCCTTTGTCTCCAACAAAACCTCCTGCGACCGAAAGTTTCTTGTCTCCACTAATAACAATAACCTTATTAGTAATTTTCACATTAAAATATTTTTACAATTTATCTATCAAATATACTTAGTTTTACATAAACCAATTTGACAATTGTTTTAAAAATCGTTTTACCAAACACTAATAAATAATTTATAATTTCACTGTTATTTTACCATAATTATGAACCATATATTTCATAAACTCCACCAAACATGTTAAGGTTTTGTGAAAAAGGCTCAAATCAGACAGAAAAAAAAAAAAATTATTCTTGTAAATGAAGTGTTGGAGTACATTCGAAAGAAGCAAATAGACAAAGATTAAGGTTTAGTGATTTGTCGCCTCACTCTCATTGACATGTTAAATTTGGAAAATTTTCTTGGCAAGCTTGTAATGGAATCTCTTTGTTTGATCTGTAGTTACATGCTCCAAATGTGGAAAATTCACATCGAGCAAAGCTCACACTCTTCAAAGAATCGAAGCAGTTATACTATAGGTACTGCACACATCGATTCATGGAGTTGTGATGGAATGATGAGGCACCAGTCATCAAGTAAACTATGATGGAATATTATTGATTAGGGAAATTAAGGAAGATGTTATGGATTAAAGGGTACATGTATATTTCTTCTTGTATTTGGTTTTGAGGGAATATTAAGAAAGGAGTATGGATTGATGTTACTCTTCAGTTAATCATGTTCATTGGAATTTTTGAACGTTCTGTTCATTCTCATACTTTGTGTCAATAAGCTTTTGGTCTTTTGACAGTTAAAAGACACAAGTTTCACTCCCATTTGAGGGCACCAGTCAAAGTTCAGGTTAACGAGGAATCATGGTTAAAACAGTCAAACTTGAATTGTTTGATATTATACATGTACTTGACAGCAAATAAAAGATTCACTTTCTATTCATTTTCTTTTTGTAGAGAAATCAATTGATGAAATCTCTTTGCAGACCTATTATGTTGAACAATAAAAAAACTGCGTACAGCTTGTTTGAGTGGATTAATTCATTGGCTTATCTACAACACAACTTTGGCCTCCTTGTTGCACTAGATTAACCTGAAGTCAGGTTGATGACATAGCAGCTGCTGAAAAATTGGCAATATAAGCAGGAAACTTCATTTGCATGATTGTCAAAGCACAAGTCAGTTACTCAACAGATCACTTGTTTTAACTAATTTTCCAATTATTAACTAGTCACACTAGTGAACTTGTGAGGGATAACTAGATCCGAAGAGGTTGCCTCCCCCATTATCTAACCCTTCTACTTTTCTGATGGGTTCAGTCACAATTCATATTCGTTGATTCAAACTAACCCTTGGGATTCAATACTTAGTAAAATATATCTCCAAATCCCAATGTTAATTAGTGTAGTAACAAGGTAATAAATATCTCTCTTTTTTCCATAATATTGATTGAAAATGAGTTATCAAATGAACTTAAAAAACTCAACAGACATATATGTTAATTAAAAAAATATTGATTTGCGAGTAAAGAAAAATGGCAAATCCTCATTGCTTTTGGGTAATGACGAAAGATATCAAAATTCTTACCAATATTAAGTTCAAAACCCTCCGTTCTAAAAAAAAAAAAAAAAACAAAATTACAAAAAAAGTATTGAAGTATACCCATTTATGACGTTTTAATATTCAATCCTAGGTTTGGCTTAATTATATATAAGTGAACAAAGTCTTAAAACCCTGCAAAAAACCAAATTGTCAATCACGCAGCAAACTTGAAAACAGCTGGTAATTCACCTTAATTATGATTCTATGTGGTTGGAGGTTTTGCTTTGTTTTATTTTTAATTTCTCCCCCTTTGTTTTTCAAGTACGAATTTTGTACTTTACGATGGATGGGCATGTGAAACAACATGCTTCTGACTATAGACACAATTTCCGATTATGGAAGATTGTAATTTGCAGGTGGGTGTTTAATTAATGAATTTAGCCCTAAATTCTTGAATTTATTTAGCACTCATCACACAGTCCTCTAGCTCTACCCTCTAAGGACGCCCAGTGAATAACCCCATAAAATGAAGTTTATGGAAGCAACGCTTTGATCTTCTAATTCCTATATTTCAAACTCTGTCACAATTTTTCGTTTTAAATAAGAAAAGTTTTTGTTTGGCATACTGTCATGAGAGATATACGATACAAAAGTTCATCTCACTGTTAAATTGTATGAGGAAAAAAAATATATTTTATTTTTATTCAAAAGTGAGATGAATCTTTGTATCATGTATCTCTCATAATACTGTGCTAAGCAAGAATTGTTACATGTACATTTAGTACGGTTAATAAAACATAGTTTTTTCTCTGAAACACTAGTAATTTTCTACAACGAGAACTTCTTTACTACATGGTAAAAATGGACTCAAAATTAGACTATTTTGCACTTATTTGATGTGATTTCATTGATTAATGGTCTGAGATATGTGTTTTGTTGTTTGTTGTAAATATCTCCTCGCTGTTTAAAATATTTCATGGTAAAATATACAATTAACTTTAACTACCAGTTTACCACTAGCCAGTCTCGACAAACTAAATCAAAGCTTTTCTCGTTGATTGCATGGCGGCAGACAAGCGCAAAACACACACCTTCCATTTTACGCTATAACATGCATATGGACCACTTCTTTGTCTCTCAATTTTTTGTTGTTTCCAAGGCCAGAATTTGAACTATTGAGTTCAATTTCAATGCCACCACCCATTTCCTGTGTTGGACCATGAAGAGGTTGTACGTACAAAGTATTTTCTTCTTATAATATGAATAATTATTTTAGTGTTTTTTTTTTGAGATTATCATTTCCGTCCGATCCAATCGATCGACACATGTGATGACTCGAGGGCTTATGCAGATTTCTAATTTAAGATTTATATATAAATTAAAAGTAGAAAAGACGAATGTTGGAACTGTAGTCTTATAACTAGCTTTGACTTAGTTTGAATATAATTGTTAAAATCGATATTTATATTCGTCTTGTACGTGTTTGATCTATCTATAAACCCTAGTTTCTGCTTTCATATATTTCTCTTCTGCTATTTCTTTGTGATTTTATTCTACTAAACAGACATACCGTAAGGTGAAGATGGCTCCAATGAGGTTAATTTGCCTTCTCATTGTTCTTCTCTTTACTGCTTATCTCTCCGTTAATGAACATGTTCATCAAGGTATAATCAATTTTTCCCTTCATTCACTTTCTTTTTTTCTTTAATCAGGATATTATAATTAATTTGCAGTGTAAGCTATTGGGTAGTAAAAAATTTCTTTTCTCCACCCTTTTAGATGATGGAAATTCTGTATCAAAACTAAATGTTATATCAACTGGAAATGTAAGCAATTTATTACTATAAGATGATGATAATTTGCATATTATGATATCATGAATATTCGTTATGTTTATATAATTTAAAAGGTTTAATTAATAATGCAACCTTCAGGAAATGCTGGATGGTGATCATTATGGTGGTTCTGTTGCTACAGAGAATAGGATTGGAGGAAGGAAGATGGCTGTTAATGGTGTCATGAGGCTACAGAAGGTGAGAAAGATTGGTGCAGTTGGAAAGAACTCAAGGTTCCTAAGTGTAAATGGAAAATGTGACAACCAGGTGAAAGTGAATTGTAAGCAAACTGTTGGTCATTTCTCTGAAGAGGCTGATGAAGGAGGATTTGTTGCTTTTAATGCTGATTATCATGCACCAACGCACCACCCTCCTAAGAATAATTGATGGGTTATTAATATATATACGAAGTAATAAATTAAAATGTTTAGATGGTTTCTGCTATCATATACAATATACTCTGAATCCTGTCCCTTGTTCTATCTTTTAGCTCTTTGCCTTAAATTTTTACTAACTGTGAGACTGATTACTGCTGCCTACGAAACTATAACAAAGCAATCAATTTAATTTGAATGTTCAAATATAGGGGCATAGGTAGTTAATTAATTATAGTTGGAGACTTGGTGATATGCAATTATATTGTCAGAGTGAATGACATTTTCTATTGTTGTATCAGTGATGGATCGAAGAGAGTTTTTATATGAAAGACTCGAATTTAATCATTAGACCAAGAGATTCGGTTTAGTGAATTTATTATTTGTTAATTTGTTTTGTGAACAGCTAAAAGACTTCTATATTTAGGTAGTGCAATTTTTGCAAGGTAGCTCCACAAAATCTGAGCCAAACCTGAACTTTTGGCATTATTTTGGTTTGATTTTACAGATATGGATTGAATTAGAGTAGAAAAATTATAATATAAATTAAATTTGAATTTGGTTAGAGATGAAGTTACCTTAACCGTAACCCAATTAGTAACTCGTGAACATGAATTTAATTATGTAAACAATGTTACTAGCCGGTGATGATTTTGAAATACTATTTATAATATATTAAATTTGACATGAAAAATAGATTTCTTGTATTTAGTTTGACCCAATCAAACTTAATTTATTTGAGCTCAATTTGTTTTCATAAGCTAATCCGAACTCAACTTGATATATATATATATATATATATAAAATTCGTCATTGATTAATTTAAATTCGAAAATATTATGTTACGAGTTGGATTATGTTAGGAGATCACTAGCTCCACCCAACCTATCTTGTTTACACCCCTAACTTTGATGAATGGAATCAATGGATGTCCTAATAAAATGAAAGTGTTTATTATCGGTTGGATGAGCACTTGAGCTGCATATTCGGATTTTTACCAATCAATATGCTGTAATGCAACATCTGCTCAAAAACCCTTCTTAGGTCCATGATGTGTGTTGAGTAAAATTGTATTGGGCGTAATTGACATGTAATTAAGAAACCGAAATATATATTACTAAAAAAAAGCTAATAAGTGTTTGATTAAGTGGTAAAAGCTCATTCATCTCGTTAGAAATGCTTGGGTTAGTTTCTCTCCATAGACGTTTGTTGGTGCTAAATGTAAGTTTTTATCGCACGGAGTACGGAATGGTCTTTAACTTCGGTCTTGAAGTAGATGCTATAGGATTACTTTAGATTTATTATATATGCTTGGGCCTATACTCTATGTGGAGTTGCCTACTTACTTACCTATTTTTACTAAAAAAATAATATATAATTTGTGAAAAGAGATGGCATTTTTAGTGGTAAAACCACTTTCTCCACCTTGATTAATAATGGTTGCAGCATTGGGACAAAGTTAATGGAGCACTAATCTCTTGACCATTCATTTTGGAGAGAAACATGGAGACTTGTCTACCACAAGACAAAGTGGAAGGCAATTAAAAAGGGTTAATGGAGCACTAATATCTTGACCATTCATATTGGAGAGAAACATGGAGACTTGTCTACCACAAGTTCTTCAAGTGACTTGCCTATAAATAACTTGTTTCAATTGTGCCACATATAGAGTGAAGAAATCCGAGAGCATCCATTAGAAAGAGAGCAAATGTTTTTGTGAGAGTTTTCTTGAGAGTTACTACTTAGAAAAGAAAATTTGTTCATTCTTTGTAAGTAATATTTTTCCAATTTTGTGAGAGAGTTGTTTCTCCTATTACAATAGAGATTAGACAATTGTTATCTCATTGTAATTAGAGAGAAGATTTTGTAATCCCTATTTTACAATAGTGAAATCCTCATTCCACGTAAAATATTTGTGTCCATTTTATCTTTATTTTTCTCATTTCACTTTTGTTGTATGTTAGCTTCGACCCGGTAATTTTTTCTAACAATGGTATCAGAGCAATTAGTTGAGGGGTGTGAAGCAGATTGTTGTGAATGAGATGTCAACTACAACAAAGTTTGATGTTGAGAAGTTTAACGGGAGTAATTTCTCGTTGTGGAAAATGAAGATTAAGGCAATTTTGAGGAAAGACAATTGCATGGCAGCAATTGGAGAAAGGCCCGCAGAGATCACTGACGACAGCAAGTGGAACGAGATGGACGGCCTCGCAATTGCCGATCTGCACTTAGCACTAGCCGATAGAGTGTTATCTAGTGTGGCGAAAAAGAAGACTATGAAGGAGATTTGGGATACTCTAACAAGACTATACGAGGCCAAGTCACTACACAATAAGATCTTCTTAAAGAAGAGACTTTACACTCTTCGAATGGCGGAATCCACATCGGTGACCGACCACATCAACATTTTGAGTACTCTATTTTCGCAACTTACATCGATGGGTTACACGATAAAGACATCTGAACGTGCGGAGCTTCTACTACAAAGTCTACCTGACTCGTATGATCAACTCATCATTAACTTGACGAACAACATCCTCACGGACTATCTAGTCTTCGACGAAATTGCAGCTGCTATTTTGGAAGAAGAAACCAGGCGCAAAAACAAGGAAGACAGACAGGCAGGTTCGTAGCAAGCGGAAGCTTTGACAATGACGAGAGGAAGATCAACGGAACGTGGCCCTAGTGGGAGTCAAAATCATGGTAGATCAAAATCAAGAAGTAAGAAGAATTTCAAGTGCTACAACAATGGCAAGAAAAGGCATGTCAAGAAGGATTGTTGGTACAAAAAGAAGAGTGGAGTCCCTGAGTTATCAAATGCTCAAGGGAATGTGGTAAGTGCCTCAGATGATGGTGAAGTTCTATACAGCGAGACAACAATGACAGTTGGAGGCAGAAAGCAGTTCACTAACATCTGGTTACTAGACTCAGGAGCAACATGGCACATGACATCTCAGAGAGAATGGTTTCACAAATATAAACCAGTCTCAGGAGGTTCTGTACACATGGGTGATGATCATGCTTTGGAGATTGCTGGTATTAGTACTATCAAGATAAAAATGTTTAATGGTACAATTCACACTATTTAGGATGTACGACACGTGAAGGGCCTGAAGAAGAATCTATTGTCTTTGTGGCAAATAGATAGTCTTGGATGTAAGACCCATATCGAAAATGGGATCATGAAGATTGTCAAAGGTGCACTTGTGGTTATGGAAGCAGAAAAGATTGCAATGAATCTATTCATGCTAAAAGAGGAAACACTGAAGGAAGTTGATATGTGTGTCGCGTCAATCAACAAGGGAGAAGAGTCGGCAATGATGTGGCACCTCAAACTAGGTCACATGTCGGAACGAGGTTTGAAGATTCTCTCCGACAAAAAGCTGCTTCCAGGGCTCAAATTGGTAAATCTATCTTTCTGTGAGAATTGTGTTACAAGTAAGCAGTATAGATTGAAGTTTAGTAGATCTGATGCTAGGAGTAAATGCATTCTAGACTTGATTCATTCTGATGTATGGGAGTCACTAGAAATGTCCCTAGGAGGAGTAAAGTACTTTGTGTCTTTCATTGATGATTACTCTAAAAGATGTTGGGTGTATCCAATCAAGAAGAAGTCAGATGTATTTTCTATATTTAAAGACTTCAAAGCACGGGTGGAACTTGAATATGGGAAAAAGATTAAGTGCTCGAGGACAGATAATGGAAGAGAGTACACATACAACGAGTTTCTTGCTCTTTGTAAGTGGGAAGGTGTCAAACGACAGTTCACAGTCACATACATGCCTCAGCAAAATGGAGTGGCAGAGTGGATGAATAGAACTCTTACAGAAAGGATGAGAGCTATGTTGAGGACTGTAGGTCAACCCAACTCTTTTTGGGCAGAAGCAGCCAAAACCGCCTGTTATGTGATAAATCGATCACCATCAACAACAATTGATTTAAAGATGCCGATGGAGATGTGGACTGGTAAGCCAGCGGACTACTCTACTTTACATTCTTTTGGATGTCCTGCTTATGTGATGTACAATGCCCAAGAAAGAATGAAGTTGAATCCGAAATCTAGGAGGTGTATATTCTTGGGGTATGCTGACGGAGTAAAGGGGTATCGCCTGTGGGATCCCACTACCCGTAAGGTTGTTGTCAGCAGGGATGTGATCTTTGCAAAAGATCAACTATTACAAAAAGATGGAGACGATAGCACGTCTAAAGAGGTTTCAAAGACTACAACAATACAGGTTGAAAATAATCTGGTACAAGAAACTCTAGTTTCTACTAAAGCAGCACCAGAGCATGAGATACTAGAACCAGTCGAGTCCGAGGCTCCAGAAGTTCGCTGGTCAACTCGTGAGAGAAGGTCGCCAGCTTGGCATTCGAAATATGTTACTGAGAGCAATGTTGCATACTATCTTTTAACAGAGGATGAAGAGCCCTCAACTTTCCAAGAAGCTACAAATAGCTCAGATGTGTCTTTGTGGATGGCAGCAATGCAGAAAGAAATTGAAGCTCTACACAAGAACAAGACTTGGGAACTGGTACCATTGCCACATGGGAGAAAAGTCATAGGTAACAAATGGGTCTACAAGATCAAGCGGGATAACAATGATCAAGTGGAACGATTTCGTGCAAGATTGGTGGTAAAGGGATTTGCTCAAGAAGAAGGTATTGATTTCAATGACATATTTTCCCCGGTGGTTCGGCTTACTACAATCAGAGTAGTCCTGGCTATGTGTGCTATATTTGACTTACATCTGGAGCAGTTGGATATGAAAACTACATTTCTTCATGGAGAACTTGAAGAAGAAATCTATATGCTCCAACTAAAAGGTTTTGCTGAAATAGGAAAGGAGAACTTGGTTTGCAGGTTGAACAAATTTCTATACGGTCTCAAACAGGTGCCGAAGTGTTGGTACAAGAGATTTGATTCTTTCATTATTAGCCTTGGATACAACAGACTCAGTTCAAACCATTCTACATACTTCAAAAGGTTTGATGGTGATAATGATTTTATTATCTTGTTGTTGTATGTGGATGACATGTTGGTAGCAGGCCCCAACAGAGATCAAATCTAAGAATTGAAGGCACAGTTGGTTAGGGAGTTTGATATGAAGGACTTGGGACCAGCAAACAAGATTTTAGGGATGCAGATTCACCGAGACAGAAATAACAGGAAGATTTGGCTTTCCCAGAAGAACTATTTCAACAAGATATTGCGACGCTTCAACATGCAAGATAGTAAGCCAATTTCTACCCCACTTCCTATTAATTTCAAGTTATCCTCAAGTATGTGTCCTAGCAATGAAGCAGAGAGGAGGGAGATGTCTCGAGTACCGTATGCATCAGCAGTGGGAAGTTTGATGTTTGCTATGATTTGTATAAGACCAGACATTGCACACGCAGTGAGAGTGGTTAGTCGATTTATGGCAAATCTTGGTAGAGAGCATTAGAATACTGTGAAGAGGGTTCTGAGATACATCAGAGGAACCTCATATGCTGTTTTATGTTACAGAGGATCAGATTTTACTGTCAGAGGCTATGTTGATTCAGATTTTGCAGGGGATATCAATAAAAGCAAGTCTACTACAGGTTATGTGTTTACACTTGCAGGAGGAGCTGTAAGCTGGGTTTCTAAACTACAAACGGTTGTGGCTCTATCTACAACGGAAGCAGAATACATAGCGGCTACACAGGCTTGCAAGGAAGCAGTTTGGATACAAAGGTTATTGGAGAAGCTCAGGCACAAACAGGAGAAGATTGTTCTGTTTTGTGACAGTCAGAGTGCCTTGCACATTGCAAGGAATCCAGCTTTTCATTCACAGACAAAGCACATAAGGGTTCAGTATCACTTCGTTCGAGAAATAGTGGAAGAAGGTAGTGTGGATATGCAGAAGATTCACACCGACGAAAACCTAGCAGATGTTATGACCAAGCCGATCAACACTGACAAGTTTAAATGGTATAGATCCTCATGTGGTCTAACGGAAACGTAAGCAAGCATGGATTTGGCAAGTGAGGAAGGATAGAAGGATTACAAAAGTGACTTTAAGTGGGAAAATGTGATAAGAGATGGCCTTTTTAGTGGTAAAGCCACTTTCTCCACCTTGATTAATAATGGTTGCAGCGCTAGGACAAAGTTAATGGAGCACTCATCTCTTGACCATTCATTTTGGAGAGAAACATGGAGACTTGTCTACCACAAGTTCTTCAAGTGACTTGCCTATAAATGGCTTGTTTCAATTGTGCTATATATAGAGTGAAGAAATCCGAGAGCATCTATTAGAAAGAGAGTAAATGTTTTTGTGAGAGTTTTCTTGAGAGTTACTACTTAGAAAGGAAAATTTGTTCCTTCTTTGTAAGTAATATTTTCCCAATTTTGTGAGAGAGTTGTTTCTCCTATTACAATAGAGATTATACAATTGTTATCTCATTGTAAATAGAGAGAAGATGTTGTAATCCCTATTTTATAATAGTGAAATCCTCCTACACTTGCCCGTGGTGTTTTACCCTAATTTGTTCGGGGGGTTTTTCCACATAAAATATTTGTGTCCATTTTATCTTTATTTTTCTCATTTCACTTTTGTTGTGTGTTAGCTTCGACCCGATAATTTTTCCTAACATAATTGTTTTGGATCAAATTAGTAGTGTTTAAAGTTGAGGTATCCAACGTGGCACTCTACTGTCAAAATGAATAGACCCCACTTTTAAGCTGAAGAATATGGAGGGAATGGGTCAATCCTGAGAGAGAAAGATGGCAAGTTTAAGATTTGTAGACAGAGAGACTCATCAGTGGTAGCTTAAATTTAAATTCTGTATCTGCTTCCCTTCCATTTAATAAGAAGGGGTATTTATGGGAAGCCTTAGGCGTGTTGTTGATGCGGCTTCGGCCATGTCAGCGTAATAGCTAAGTCATATATGTATCTTAACCTTCATATGTGGCAATCAAAACAGCTAGATGACTAGCCACATATGGTCCCGTGACAATGCCATGTTTCATGCATGGGTATAAGGCGACAAAATTGAAGAGTGGGGTGAGGATGCCTAGCCTATACTTTGTGCTTTACTTCTAGCTAAGAATTGAAAGGCCACGGAGACAATTGCCTTGTCGGTAATCAAGGGTGAAGCCAAGGATTTCTTTTAGATAGGGCCGAAATATTGGTCCTTCATGATCCTTGAAGAAGGGATCAAATAACAAAATAAACATATAAGCATTCGTCACTTACAAAGATTGGATATACAAATACTAACTGATATTTTAAAATACTAGATTACTAGTTAAACCACAGATGTTGTAAGTGCATATTTTTAACAATTGTAAATTAAAATGATAATCAACTTCCATCGTTGAGTTAAGCAAAATCCCATAAATAATGAAATAAGAAAATGATTTAACATCATTATTATTTGATTATTTTGTTATTTTATAAATTGATTATATTATACTTCCAAAACATGAAAATCTGAAGGAAATAATTGAAAATGTAAAATAGATTTATTTACCATTGGCTTAATGCATTAATGTTTGATTATTGTAATTCAGTTGATATTAATTATGGTTATTATCACCAAACACCCTTACATTTAGCTTTGTATTTCATTGTCCTCTTTGCATTTTAAAAATGATCAATTTACCCCTTACATTTTAAACATATGTCCAATAAACTATTCTAATAGGCGAAATTGATATCAATACACACAAAAATCTTGATTATTAAACAAAGAAAAAAAAATTGTCATGATTTTTTTTTTGTGCGTCGGTATCAACTTTTGTCAAGATTTTTGTGTATGTTGGTATCAATTTCGTCGAAATTATCATTAAAATGGTTTATTGGACACATGCCTAAAATATAAGAGGTAAATTGATCGTTTTTAAAATGTAATGAGGACATTGAAGCATATGGCAAAATGTAAGAGTGTTTGGCAATAATTAATAACTCTATTAATTAATAGTGTGGTATAAAAATGCTGTTAATTACTAGATATTATAAAAAAAATTAACATATAATAGTTACTTATTCTGATAAAAGGTCTTGGTTTTGTTGCTAAGCATTGGCAAGAAAGAAATGATACCTTATTTTGTTTTATGAAATAAAGCCATTTAAGAACATATTTGTAACGACCCATCCTGGGTTGGCTACCCCCAATATGGTGTCGTCACGTTTTGAAAACTCAACACGACACATATATGCAACAATATAAAAATATAAATCAACTGAAAATATATATACATCAACCCTCAACAGGGAGTTACATTATTAATATCATATCTCAAACAATATATACAACATACTAAGGATGCATGAATATCTACAATTTTTCTTCTTCTTCTTCTTCTTCTACCATTAGTCTGAAGATTGGACCACGAGACTTACATTTAATAACTCAGTCTGAATCTCAACTCACAAATTTATCTATCATGTCCGCTACTTGAAATTATTTAACAATGAGGAGTGAGTTTCACAAGCTCAGTGAATTAAATTTACTAGAAGTATTAGATTTGTATACTTCTAGTTATAGTCAATCATTATTAAATCAACATAATTAAATATCTATCTCTTCTCATATACTAATTCAATCATTTGTCAATCTCTTTATAAATAAATTATCATACTATCATCTTTCAATACATATATTTTATATATTTTATCAATTTAATAACATCATTAGGTTAACATCATACAAACAATCGATCATATAATTCTTTATTATATCATCATTTTTATTTATTTATCATCAAAATTGTCTCATTATGAAACTCATATATCTATCAATCATTTAATAATCAAAATTGATTCTTTAGTATCTCAACCATTAATAATAAATATTTAAAACAAATATAATGGATGGATTTAAATTTTCTTTCTTTCTTTCTCATCAGATCATTTCATACCATCATTTGTGAACGTCTTTCCACTTGTCGCCATGTTTCAGCCAGACTAGCTACCTTCCTAGTCTTCTCAGCCAAACCAACTGCCTTCTTAGTCTTATTTTTTAAGCAAATGAACAATAACTTGCAAGCAAGCATGCATCAAAGCATTCAATTCAATTATTTTTTTTCTCAAAATTATTATTTTTATCATATTTATTAAATTGTCTCCTCATATATCATAATAATTTTTCAATCATATTTTTCAGAAATTTCATATATCTTCTCAGAATATTTTTCATTAATGCTTCCTTTTTAAAATATAAATTCTTATTTAATTAATTTTCAACATATTATTTAATTCATAATCAATCAATTATCATACATAAAATAAAATACATCATCCAATCATTATAATTCAATAATTTATTCAATATCATAAATTCATAGTTTTATTGGTATCGATTAATAAAAGTGAATCTAACTCACCATATAACAATTAAAGCTACCTGTGGATCACATCCTTATCTTTCTTACTCCTTTAAGCAATTTTTTGAGATTGTTGATCACCAACACATCAAATGTGATGAAATCTTGCTAATATAATAAAATGATTGTAATTATCTCTAATAGTGGATAAATTTTCTTTATAACTTTTTTTGCTAAGAATTTGAATCGAAGAAAGAAAGAAACTAAACGGGATTTGAAAGAAACTAATGTCTCTGAGCTTCAGAGACTTATAAGCTTTGCAATTTTTTTTTAAAAAAATAATATATTATAATGTTATTTTATTAAAAATATCAATACAGTTATCATTGTTTCACATGGGTTTTGCAAGCCCATGTTCTTCATCGTTTGACTCTTCGCTTTTTTATTTTATTTTATTTTATTTATTAATATTATATATATATATATATATATATTTCTTTTTACCTACCTTCATCGCTTCATGTGAACTTCTATTATTTATTTATTTTAAATATGCAACTTACATATTTGCCATAGGTTATTTACAATTCTGTTATCATTTAAAATTTACCGTTTTGCCATTACATAATTATAGTTTTGCCATTTTCCCTTTAAAAATCAAATTTTAATCTTTTTTTCCTTCCAAAAATTTTATAAAAATTATAAAGAAATATAAAAATTTATATTTTCTTCCAATTTTTTTTTAATTATTATCCTCAACTTCAGTCCATATTTTTCTTCAAAATTCTTTCATTTCAACTTCAAAATTCAAAATTTTCAGTACTTTCTTCTTTAAAAATTTCTAACTCTTTTCAACCAAATTTTCAATATTCTCTTTCAAATATTATTTCAAATCAATACTAAATATTTCATCTATCGATTATTTAATTCAATATAATATACGTAAAATTACTTCTTTACCCTTATTTTATGAACACGAGTATTACAATTCTACCCACCTTATAAAAATTTCGTCCTCAAAACTTCTTTACCTAACTAATGAAAAAGATGGGGGTACTCTTTTATCATTCTTGCCTCATGCTCCCAAGTAATTTCTTCAATATCTTTTCTCTTCCATAACACTTGAACTAAATAAATAACTTTATTACGCAAGACCTGATCCTTTCTGTTTAGAATTCTGACTAGTATTTGCAGAAATGTAAAATCTTTCGAAAGTTCTACTGTCTGACTCAAATTACTATGTGATTCATCATGTAAACACTTTCTCAAAAGTGAAACAAGAAACATATTGTGCAATTTCTTTAACTCTAGAGGCAAATCCAATCTATATACTATTAGTCCAACTCTTGCAATCACCTTATAGGGTCCTACATATCTCGGACTTAACTTTCTTTTCTTTTTAAATCTTAATACACCCTTCTATGAAGATATCTTCAAATACACCCATTCACCTACTTGAAACTTAAAATGTCGTCTTCTACTATCAACATATCCTTTATGCTTGTTATGTGCTGCTCTAAGGTTCTCTCTAACCAGTTTGATAATATCAATAGTTAAATCTATTATTTATAGACCAAATGTCTTTCTTTATCCAACCTATTCTCAACATACTGGAGTTTTGCACCTTCGACCATATAAAGTCTCAAATGGTGTCATCCTAATACTAGCTTGATACTGATTATTGTACGCAAACTCGATCAAAGGTAAATAAGCATCCCAGCTCACAAAAAAACTCAATACACTTGCCCTCAACATATCTTCGAGTATTCTGATGATTCTCTCTGTCTGCCCATCAATTTGAGGATTAAAATTTATACAAAACTGCAACTGTGTACCCACAGCTTTCTGAAAAGCCCTAAAAAATCTAGAGGTAAATCTAAAATCTCTATTTCATACAATGCTCAAACATACTCCATGAAATCTAACAATCTCTGCTACATACCATTCAACCAACTTTTCAAGACTCCAGGTAGTTTTAATAGAAAGGAAATGTGAAGACTTAGAAATACTATCCACTATAACATATACAACATCATGACCTCTCTGGGTACGGGGAAAATCAGAAACGAAATCCATATTAACATTCTCCTATGGCGATTCATGTAATACTCATGTTCTTAAAGTATGGGTAAAGAAGTAATTTGATAAATATGATACAGAATTAAAATAAAATAATATATACATGAAAAGTTTATTATTTGAATGAAATAATTATTTTGAAAAAAAAACTGGATGCGTGATGGTGTGGATACAAAGAAGAAGAAGAAGAAAAAAAAAGTCCACGATAGCATGAAAGAATAAAAAGGAAAAAAAAAAATTACCCAACACCTAGATGTCTAGGTGTTGGCTCAAGGACATGCAAAGCTTGCATATGAGACAAAAAATGAAAGAAAAATGATGATCAGTGGCGGTGGCTTTTGGGTATAAAAGTTTCATTTTTTTTGTTTTATTATTTTACCAAATCCTATTTGGTTTTCTTCTTTCTTCAATACAAACCACTCTATTTCTTTAAACACTTGGAGACTAAAAGAAAATTTGAAAGAGTAAATTTTTGAAGGGGTTTACAGGAGAATTTTACAGAGAGTCATGGAAAGCTCTCAGAAAAACAAAAAGTACTAACATGAATTTTATTTTTTAAATTTAGTATACATGAAATTTCCTGGAATTAAATGTGGGAATTTTCAAAGGGTATGAATTATGGAAGAATTGAAGAATAATTAGGATTTTTAATATAAAAATTCTCTCAAGTGTTGACGATCAGCAATTAGGTGAAATTGTTGAGAGGAATAGGAAAAGCAAAGAGGTAAACCATGGATAGCTCTAAGTGCTACGTGGTGAGTTAGATTTACTTTAAGTAATTAAGATAAATATGAAATATATAGTGATAGTATTTGAATAAATCATTAAATTACGATTTGGTGATAGATAAAAGTTGGTTGATAGGTATGATTGGAATAGTGGATGTGTAGAGAATTATTTTATGAGAAATAATATTATTGGGATAATGAGTCGATTTAATAATAAAGGCGATAAGTGAAATTCTTGATGAGCTATGGTTGATGATTTGATATGATTTATGAGGAGAGGAATTTAATGGAATTTTTTCAAATAATATTTTGAGAATAATTAGGATAGCTAATTTAAATATTTGAATTCATGTTTGTTTCTATATTATTGTTCATATGCATATTTCATATCATTATTCACATGCATTTAAATGAAAATAAAAGAATCGGGAAGGCAGCCAGTCTAAATGAAAATAAAATAACCGAGAGGACAACTGGTCTAAACGAAAATAAAAAAATCGAGAAAGCAGCTGGTCTAAATGAGAATGAAAGAACCGGAAAGGCAGCCGGTCTAAGATAAAAATATGTCGACATATGGGAAGATGTTCCCAATAATAATAGCATTTAACTTCACGCATTACGTTTGCTTTAAATATTGATTGTTATTACTTGATATGTTAAAGTGGTATTTATGATTGTAAATCTATTGGTAGATGAATGAGTCTAACAGAGAGACAAAAATGCAAAGGAAGAAATATGGAAATATGTCTGATGAGTAACTTAAGAAGAGATTGTGTAATAGGGGAATTATGAAATTGAATAGTGATTATAAAATATTGTTATTGAATTATTTGAGGAAAAAATGAATGAATATCAGAAGATTTTTAGAAGCAATTGAATTATAAGATGTAACTGGAAGTATAAAATTGAATACTTCTACTAAATTTAATTCACTGAGCTTGTGAAGCTTACTCCTTATTGTACAATGATTTTAGGTAGCAGGCATGACATATAGTTTGGTGAGTTGAGGTTTAGACGAAATCATTTTCTGTAACCCATGCATGTGTCCTCATCTTCAGACTAATGAGAAAATAAAATAAAAATTTATTTGTAAATATTCATGCATATTACGTTGTATCTAATGTTTAAGTCAAGATCAGAATGATGTATCTCCCCTGTTGAGGGTTGAGGGTTGATGTAAAAATTTCTATTGGTGTTATTTTTTCTTGTTGCATATATGTGTCGTGCTTGGATTTTCAAAATGTGACAACACTGTCTCGGGGGTGGCCAACCCGGGATGGGTCGATACAATTTTGGTATTAGAGCATTAGGTTTTATTATTCTGCAGACTGCATAAAAAGTAAGAAAGTGGAAGATTTAAAACAAATTATATTCTTATGAATAGCCTGAGGATGACACGTGGACGTGCTAGAGCTAGAGTTAGAGTTGTTAATTTGAGAGGGCGTGGTAGGCCACTAATATTTTGACAAGTCGAGGTTGAGTTTGAATCTGTGGTTCCTATAAGGGAACGTGTTAATAGTATAATTGATATTAGTAAAGGTATGAGAGAATCTGAAATTGAAATAGATGAGCTAAGATAAGCTCTTACATATGCTCATGAGAAAATGAATGTAACAGATGATAGAGTTGATAGCCTATAGTATAGACCTGATGAACAGGCTAGGGCAGTGCCTGAGGTTGTTGTAAATCCAGTAATGGTAAATGTTAAAAAGTAGAAAAGTGAGTTTATACACGAGATGCAGATAGATTGTTTTGCTAGATATATTAAGTTAAATGTCTTGTTGTTTAAAGAATCTATGAATCATTTTAAGTCTGAGTTTTGGGTGAAACATGTTGAAAGATTATTTGGTACTTTACCAGTGGCTAACAGGGAAAGGGTCACCTTTGCTTCATTTGAGTTAGAAGGAGAAGCTTTAGAATGATGAGAGGATACTCTTCCCAGGGTAAGTGCATATGTTGATAGACCCTTTAACTTGGAGTAGGTTTAAGGATGTTTTCCTTGATAAATACTTTCCATATACTTTTAGAGCCCAACAAGAAAGAGATTTAATTTATTTGAGGCAAATGTATTGACCATGACTCAGTATGATAGGAGATTAGTGGCTTTGTCGAGGTTTGTATCAAAAATGGTAGACCTAGAGGAGAAGAAGTGTAAGAGGTTCATAGATGAACTATGTTTAAAGATTTGATCAAAACTATCTTACATGAGGCATACAAATTATGTCAAGTTGGTGGATATATCATTTTAGATTGGGAAAGATGTGAATAAGTTTAAGGAAAAGAGAAAGAGTGGTTAATGAGGCTTAGACATGAAGGTTCTAGAGGTAGTGGTAGTATGAATGTACAGGGTGAGAGACCACCCCAGATGGGGCATTCCTTATTACAATTAACTATAGTACAAAGTCGAAGGCAAATAAAATCTGTTGCTTTTGTAACTCAGAATACTATCAGTGGGACCTTTAAATTTGAGAGACATGTTATAGGAACTGGGAGTCATGGCAGAGGAAGTATGCCACTAAGGGGAAGTGGTAATCTGATAAATGATCGAGAAATAAAAGTTTGTTATAAATGTAATCAGATAAGATATTTATCTTAGAATTGCCCTAATTTGAAGTACTTTGTATGTGGAAAAGGTGGACATATCAATGTTGGTTGATATTAGTGCAACCCATTCTTCTGCATCTAGTATTCATATGAAGTCTATTGAAGTATGTATTAGTACTTTGATGCATAATGTTATTATTGAAGTTATCACTAGAGATAGAGTGATAATTATAAATGTTTATAAGAGTTGTGTGATTCGTATCAATGATAGAGAGTTTGAAGTTGATTTGTTTTCTCTGAATATGGTTGACCGTTTTAAGGAAAAGGTATTGTTCAGGATACCTAGACAAGAGGAGTTTAACTTTCAGGGAAAAACTCATGATACTTGTAAATTGTCTTATTTTACTCTGACTACTAGTAGATGATTGAAAAAGGGTTGTGAGGAGTATTTAATATATATATATAATGGATTCTAAAAAGGAAAATAGAAAGTTAGAATAAATCCTAGTGGTGAAAGATTATTTTAATGTATTTCTTGATGAGTTATCTAGTTGTCTCCCAGTAGGGAGATTAAATTCTCTATTGATGTGATACCAAGTTCATCACATATATCTATAGCACCCTACAGACTAATACCCACTGAGTTAAGAGAGTTGAAAGTTCAAGAGTTGTTAGATAAATAATTTATTCGATTTAGTGTGTCGTCATGAGGAGCCCCCGTGTTGTTTGTGAAGAAAAAATTTGGAATGATGAGATTGTGTATAAACTACAGATAGTTGAATAAGATAACCATTAAAAACAAGTATCATTTACCTAGGATAGATGATTTATTTGAGAAGTTGTATGGAGCAAGGGTATTTTCAAAAATAGACCTGAGATCAGGTTATCACCAGTTAAGGATAAATGAGGGAGACGTGCCTAAGACTGCTTTTGGGACACCTTATGGACATAAAATTTTATGATAACATTTGAGTAGACTAATGCTCCAGCAATATTCATGAACCTGATGAATAAAATTTTTAAACCATTTCTTGATAATTTTGTGGTTGTGTTCATTGATGACATCTTGGTGTATTCTAAGACTAAAGAAGAGCATGTAAAATATTTAGAAATTGTGTTAGAGATTTTGACAAGGGAGATTTTATGCTATAATTCCCTAAACGTAAATTTTGGCTGAATGAAATAACTTTCTTGGGGTATGTAATAGCTTGAGATTGTATAACAGTTGATCCATAAAAGGTAGAGACAATGTTAAGTTGGGAGAGACCAACTAACGTAACTGAGATTAGAATCTTCTTAGGGTTAGCTGGTCATTATAGAAGATTCTTTCAGAATTTTTCTATTATTGTAGTACTGTTGACTAGACTGACTAGGAAAAAAGTGAGATTTGTATGGTATGGGGAGTGTGAGAAAAGTTTCCAATTACTAAATGAGAAATTGACTACAGCTCCAGTATGGGCGCTTCCTTCTAGTGATGAAGGATTTGTAGTATATAGTGATGCATCCCATCAAGAGTTGGGATGTGCGTTGATGCAACATGGGAAGTTAATGACAAATGTTTCTAGGCAATTGAAGAATAATGAGAGAAATTACCCTACCCATGAGTTAGAGTTAGAGTTAGCTACCGTAGTCTTTGCTTTAAAGATTTGGAAACATCATCTGTATGGAGCCACTTGTGAGATATTCACTGATCATAAGAGTTGACATACTTATCTACCTAGAGAGAGTTGAATTTGAGATAGAGACAGTGGATGGAGTTGATTAGTGACTATGAATGTATAAATTCACTATCATCGAGGAAAGGCGAATGTGGTAACAAATGTATTGAAGTAGAAAATCTACAAGAAGATTAATTGCTATTGGGAGTCATGATGTGAAATTGATGATAGATTTAAGAGAATAAGAATGAAGTTGAATACTAATGATAAATAATCATTGTTAGCAAACATGGTTGTATAATCATCCACAGTAGAATGCTTGTTAGAAATTCAAAATAGAAATGAAGAGATAGAAAAGATTAAGCAATAAGTTCTTAGTAAAAAGTAATATGAGTTCAAAAATTATAAATGATAGTAGAAAGTAATATGAGTTCAAAAATTATAAATGATGGTATTCTGGCCTTGAAACATAAAATTTGTGTTCCCAATGATGCAAAGTTGAGAAAGAAGACATTGAGAGAGGCACATGATGATGTAGCTGAATACATTTCTAGATGTTTGATTTTACTGTAAGTGAAGTATGAGAATAGATATTTAGTAGGCTTATTACAACCTCTTTCTTTGCTTGAATGACCATTGAAACATGTGAGTATGGATTTTGTTTATGAATTTTTCCATACCCAGAGAGATCACGATGCAGTGTAAGTGATAGTAGATAGACTTTCTAAGTCATCTCAATTTCTTGCAATTAAAACTAATTGGAATCCTAAAAATTTGGCTAAACTGTATGTAGCTAAGATTTTGAGGTTGTATGAAATACTATTAAGCATAGTGTCAAATAGAGATGTTAGAGTTACATCTTGGTTTTGGAGAGGCTTTTAGAAAGCCACATGTATGCAGTTACAATTTAATATAGCTTTTCATCATCAACAGATGAGTAGAAGCTGCATAACTCCAATATGTTGGGAAGAAGTGGGATAAAGAAATATATTTGGTTCATAAATTATTAAGTTAACAACTAAGATGATCAAACTGGTTACAGGGAACCTTAAAGCAGTATAAAGTAAACCGAATAGCTACGCTGATAATAGAAGAAGACCTCTTGAGTTTCAAGTAGGTGATTGGGTGTATTTGAAAATATCTCCATGAAAAGGTGTGTTGAGGATCAAAGAGAAAGGAAAGTTGAGTCTGAGATAAGTAGAACCCTATGAGGTTATTGAGAAAGTTGGGCTAGTTGTGAATAGCCTGGATTTACCTCCAGAGTTAAAACAGTGACATAATGTATTCCACGTTTCACTTTTGCGTGAGTACTTACTTGATAAATCTCATAATATTTCGAGCCAAGCTGTAGAAGTTCAGAAAGATTCGACTTTTATAAAAGTACCAGTAAGAATTTTAGACAAAAAAAAACAAGTCTTGTATAATAAAATAATTTCGTTAGTTTAAGCTCTTTGGCGGAATACGGATGTTGAGTGAGACAACAAATGAAGTGGCTTTTACGTATAAAAGTTTCATTTTTTTTTTGTTTTTGTTTTATTATTTTACCAAATGCTGAAGTACTCTATTTCTTTAAACACTTAGGGATTGAAAGAAAAGTTAAAAGAGTAAAATTTTGAAGGGGTTTATAGGAGAATTTTACAGAGATTCACGAAAAGCTCTCAAAAAACAAAAGGTAATAACGTAAATTTTATTTTTTAAATTTAGCATACATGAAATTTCCCAGAATTCAATGTTGGAATTTTCAAAGGGTGTGAATTATGGAAGAATTGAAGAATAAATTAGAATTTTTAATATAACTATTATGTCAGGTGTTAACGATCAACAATTGGGTGAAATTGTTGAGAGGTCCAGGAAAAAGCAATGAGGTGATCTACGGGTAGCTCTAAGTGCTATGTGGTGAGTTAGATTTACTTTAAGTAATCAAGATAAATATGAAATATATAGTGATAGTATTTGAATAAATCATTAAATTATGATTTGGTGATAGATGAAAGTTGGTTGATAGGTACGATAGGAATAATGGATGTGTAGAGAATTATTTTATGAGAAATAATATTATTGGGATAATGAGTCGATTTAATAATAAAGGCGATAAGTGAAATTCTTGACGAGCTATGGTTGATGATTTGATATGATTTATGAGGAGAGGAAATTTAGTGGATCTTGATGAGCTATGGTTGATGATTTGATATGATTTATGAGGAAGGGAATTCAGTGGAATTTTTTCAAATAATAATTTGAGAATAATCAGGATAGCTAATTTAAATATTTGAATTCATGTTTGTTTCTATATTATTATTCATATGCATATTCCATATCATTATTCATATACATATATATAAATGAAAATAAAAGAACCAGGAAGACAGTCGGTCTAAATGAAAATAAAAGAACCGGGAGGGCAGCCAGTCTAAATGAAAACCGTGGCAGCCGGTATATACTGAAAATAAAAGAACCAGGAAGGCAACCGATCTAAATAAAAATAAAAGAACCCAAAAGGTAGCTGGTCTAAATGAGAATGAAAGAACCTGGAAGGTAGTCAGTTTAAATGAGAATGAAATAACCGGGGTACAAGATAAAAACATGTCAGCATATAGGAAGACATTCCCAATAATAATAAAATTTAATTTCACGCATTACATTTGCTTTAAATATTGATTGTTATTGCTTAATATGTTAAAGTGCTATTTATGATTGCAAATCTATTGATAGAGGAATGAGTCTCATAGAGAGACAAAAATGTTAAGGAAGAAATATGAAAATATGTCTGATGAGTAACTTAAGAAGAGATTGTGTAATAGGAGAATTATGAAATTGAGTAATAATTACAAAATATTGTTATTGAATTATTTGAGGAAAAAGATGAATGAATATCAGAAGATTTTTAGAAGTAATTGAATTATAAGATGTAACTGGAAGTATAAAATTAAATACTTCTAGTAAATTTAATTCACTGAGCTTGTGAAGCTCACTCCTCATTGTACAATGATTTCAGGTAGCAAGCAGGACATATAGTTTGGTGAGTTGATATTTAAATGAAATCATTTTCTGTAAGCTATGTACGTGTCCACATCCTTAGACTAATGAGAAAATAATATAAAAATTTATTTGTAAATATTCATGCATATTACGTTGTATATAATGTTTAAGTCAAGATCAGAATGATGTATCTCCCCTGTTGAGGGTTGAGGATTGATGTAAAAATTTATGTTGGTGTTATTTTTTTATTGTTGCATATATGTGTCGTGCTGGGATTTTCAAAATGTGACAACACCGTCTTAGGGGTGGCCAACTCAGGATGGGTCGTTACAATTCAAGTACTAGAAGAGGTCATAATAAACCTACAGGATGTCTATTCGCAGACTTCATCTGTTGACTAATCAAACATCTAGAAATATACTCAGCTACATACTTATTATTACCTGGGTGCATAGAATACACAAAATCATAAGCATCTCTTAGTATCTCTTTTCTTATTTCAACATCTTTGGAACACAGACTCTATGTCCCAATACCACCATACCATCTTCTCTAATTCTAAACTAAGTCGACTTTCCATTTAATACTTTCTGTCTGATCTTCTCTACTTTGCATTTGTAATAAGCGATCAATAATAGTAGATTGTACCACTATATTAGCCATCAATATTCCTCTATCATTGATACTCAACTGCATTCGCAGTTCTCTCAATTCTACCATCAAGCTAATATCATAACTCTTAATAGCAGTTAATCTCCCTGTAGACTTTCTACTCAATGCATCGGTTACTACATTAGCCTTCCATGGATGATAGTGATTTGTACAGTCATAGTCACTAATCAACTCCATCCACCTTATCTGTCTCAAATTCAACTCTCTCTGGGTAGGTAAATACGTCAAAATTTTATGATCAGTAAAAATTTCACAAGTGGCTCCAAACAGATAATGTCTCCCAATCTTCAAAGCAAAAACTATGGCAGCCAATTCTAAATCATGGGTCGAGTAATTTCTCTCATGGTTATTTAATTGCCTGGAAGCATAGGCTATAACTCTCCCATGTTATATCAACACACATCCCAACACCTGATGCGACATATCACTATATACCACAAATCCTTCATCACCAGAAGGAAGCATTAATACCGAAGCAGTAGTCAACTTCTCTTTCAACAACTGAAAATTCTTCTTACATTCTTCTGACCACTTAAACTTCACTTCCTTCCTAGTAAATCTCGTCAATGATACAACAATAATTGAAAATTTCTGGATAAACCTCTTATAATAACCAGCCAACCCCAAAAAGCTTCTAATTTCAGTCACACTAGTTAGTCTTTTCCAATTCAACACTGCCTCCACTTTCTGTGGGTCAACTGCTATACCATCTCTTGACACAACATACCCCAAGAAAGATATTTCATTCAGAAAAAACTCACATTTATAGAACTTTGCATCCAATTTCTCTTTCCTCATAATTTCCAACACTATCTCTAAATATTGTACATGCTCATCTTTATTCTTGGAATGCACCAGAATATCATCAATAAATACAATTACAAATCTATCCAATAATGGTTTAAACACCTAATTCATTAGATCTATAAATGTTGTAGGAGCATTAGTCAACCCAAATGGAATCACAAGGAACTCATGATGGCCATAACGTGTCCTAAAAGCAGTCTTAGGCACGTCCCACTCTTTTATCCTCAACTAATGATAGCCCGATTTCAGGTCTATCTTAGAAAACACCCTAGCCCCCTACAACTGCTCAAATAAATCATCTATCCTGGGCAAAGGATATTTACTTTTTATAGTGATCTTATTCAACTATCTATAGTCAATGCACATCCTCATCGATCCATCATTCTTCTTCACAAACAACATAGGGGCTCCCCAAGGAAACATACTAGGTTGAATAAATTGTTTATCTAACAACTCCTAAAGCTAAACTTTCAATTCTCTCAACTCAGCTGGTACCATTCTGTAAGGTGCTATAGAAATGGGTGCTGATCCTAGAATCACCTAAATAGAAAACTCAAACTCCCTGTTGGGAGGCAATCTCTCAGGGAACACATCATAAAAATCTTTTACTACTAAAATTTCTTCTAACTTCTTAACCTCCTTTCTAAAATCCACCACATATGCCAAGTACCCCTCACAAACCTTCTTCAACCATCTACTAGCAGTCAGGACAGAAATAAGACAGTTGGAAAGTATTTTATGTTCTCCCTGAAAATTAAATTCCTCTTGTCATGGTATTCAAAACACCACATTTTTCCTAAAACAATTTACCCAAGCATGATATGCAGATAACCAGTTCGTCCCTAGAATTAAATCAAAATCTATCATATCTAAAGGCAACAAATCAACTTCAAATTCTCTATCAGCCATACTAATCACACAACTTCGATAAATAGTCCTGATAATAACCCTATCCCCAGTAAGAACCTTAACAATAACAACATGCATCAAAGGACTAACACAAGCATCAATAGATTTCATATAAACACTGGATGCAAAAGAATGAGTTACACCATGATCAATCAATAATCTAGCAAGTCTATCAAGAATAGATACTATACCTATAACAATATCAGGAGTGGCTTGTGCATCCTGTTGGGTCAATACATAGACTTTGCTGTCTTTGGGCTGTAACTAACCACCACGTTCTCTCTCAGCTATTGGTCCTCTGGCTCTACCCCACATACTCCCTGATCTACCACCTCTTTCCACCTGTTTTCTCCCAACACCTCCAACACTTATCTTAACAGATTTCTCCACTAGATAATCTACATTAATATGTCCTCCCTCACCATATACAAAGCACATCAGAGTAGGACAATTCCGAGATAGATGCCATTTCTGATTACATCTATAGCAAACTTTTGTCTCTCGATCATACATCAAATTACCAAATCCCATTGGTGGCATATTTACGCATCTACCATAATCTCCAGGTCCCATAGCTTGTCTCCCAAATCTAGGGGTCCCACCAATATTACTCTGAGCTACGGAAGCAACAGATCCTACTTGCCTCTGACTCTGCATCACAGTTCTCTGTGACAGGGAACTCCCCTTTTAGGGTGGTCTCCCACCCTACACACTCGTACTGCTACCACATCTGGTTCCCTCAAATCTAGACATTTTCAGCCAATCCATCCAACCTCTAAACTCTATCACATATTTCTCAATCCGTAATGTTTTATCCACCATTATAGCATAATTCACAATACCCATATAAGAGAGTTTAGTTCGAATCTCATAGTGTAACCCATCTAAAAATCTCTTACATTTCCTCTCATTTGTATTTACTAACTCAAGTACAAATCTCAACAAGGCTATAAATTTACTATCATACTCAGCCACAGATAAAGTATTTTGCCTTAAATTAATAAAATCTCATTCTTGTTGTTCTTGAAATGTATCTGGAAAGTATTTCGCAAAGAACACATCCTTAAACTTACTCCAAGTTAATGGTTGATCTACCCGTGTACTCAATCTAGGCAAAATATCTTCCCACCATTGAGAAGCCTCACCTTCCAACTTAAATGAAACAAATGCAACTTTTTGCCTATCTATCCTTAGTAAGACTTCAAAATATTTCTCAATATCTTTAATCCACTACTCAACCTCAATAGGATTTACAGATCCTCTAAAGACTAGGTTTTTTAAATTTTATAAATCTCACAAAACAATCCCCTTGCATCTCATGTGCAAACACACCCTATCTCTCATAAACCTCTTATCTTACCACATCAGGTTTTGTTCTAGCTCTTTCTTCTAGTCTCCTCTGTAAATTATGAGTCTTTTCTTCTGTTGTATTCATTCTCTTTATAGCATGATTAAGAACTTTGCTTAACTAATCTCTTAATATCAGATTCTCTCGCGCCTCTATTAGTACCACTTGTACTAGCAACCTGTTCCCTAGCATGAACCACAGACTTGACCTCCATCTCAGCTTCAGCTCTTCTAAATATTGGGGGTCTAACACTTCCTCTCTGGTTAAATTCTCTATCTCTTACTCTAGCATGTCCACGTGTCATCCTCAAACTCTACATTAAAATATAGTTTATTTAAATCTTCTACTTCTTTAAATTTTTATGTAATTTACATAATCATAAAACCTAATGCTTTGATACCCAAATTGTAACGACCTATCTAGGGTTGGCCACCCTCGAGACGGTGTCATCACGTTTTGAAATCCTAGCACGACACATATATACAACAATATAAAAACATAAATCAACTAAAAATATATACATCAACCCTCAACAGGGGAGTTACATTATTAATATCCTATCTGAAACAATATATACAACATACTAAAGATGCATGAATATCTACAATTTTTTTTCTTCTTCCATTAGTCTGAGGATGTGGACCACGAGACTTACATATAATAACTCAGTCTGAATCTCAACTGACAAATTTATCTGTCATGCCCACTACTTGAAATTATTTAACAACGAGAAGTGAGCTTCACAAGCTCAAAGAATTAAGTTTACTAGAAGTACTCGATTTGTATACTTCTAGTTATATTCAATCATTATTAAATCAACATAAATCATCTATCTCTTCTCACATAGTAATTCAATCATTTGCCAATCTCTTTATAAATAAATTATCATGCTATCATCTTTCAATACATATATCTTATATATTTTATCAATTTAATATCATCATAAGGTTCACATCATACAAACAATCAATCTTATAAATCTTTATTAAATCATCATTTCTATTTATTTCTCATCAAAATTGTCTCATTATGAGACTCAACTATCTATCAATCATTTAATAATCAAAATTGATTCTTTAGTATCTCGACCATTAATAATAAATATTTAAAACAAATATAATGTATGAATTTAAATTGTCTTTCTTTCTTTCTTTCTCATCAGATCATTTCATACTATCATCTGGGAACGTATTCCCATATGTCAACATGTTTCAGCCAGACTAGCTACCTTCTTGGTCTTCTTAACCAGACCAGCTGCCTTCCTGGTATTCCCTTTTATGTATATGAGTAATAATATGCAAGAAAGCATACATTAAAGCATTTAATTCAACTATCTTTTTCTCAAAATTATTATTTTATCATATTTATTAAATTGTCTCCTCATATACCATATTAATTTTTCAATCATATTTTTCAAAAATTTCATATATCTTCTCAGCATATTTTTCATTAATGTGTCATTTTTAAAATATAAATTCTTATTTAATTAATTTTTGACATATTATTTAATTCCTAATCAATAAATCAATCAATTATCATACATAAAAGAAAATACATCATCCAATCATTATAATTCAATAATTTATTCAATATTATAAATTAATATTTTTATTGGTCTCGATTACTAAAAGTAAATCTAACTCACCATGTAGCACTTAAAGCTACCCGTGGATCACCTCATTGTCTTTCCTGCTCCTTTTAGCAATTTTTTGAGATTACCGATCACAAACACCTCAAATGTGATGAAATCTTATTATTATAATTGAATGACTGTAATTATCTCTAGTAGATGAGAAATTTTCTTTATAAATTTTTTGCTAAGAATTTGAATTAAAGAAATAAAGAAACTAAACGAGATTTGAAAGAAACTAATGTCTTTGAGCGTCAGAGACTTATAAGATTTTCAATTTTTTTTAAAATAAAAAATTATTATGTTATTTTACTAAAAATATCAATATAGTAATCATTGTTTCACATGGGTTTTTGTAAGAACCCAAGTTCTTCACCGTTTGCCTCTTCGTTTTTTCTTTTTTTCTTTATTAATATTATATATATATATATATATATATATATATATATATATATATATTCTTTTTACCTACCTTCACCGCTTTATTTGAACTTCCATTATTTATTTATTTTCTTAAAAATATGCAATTTACATATTTACCATCGGTTGTTTACAATTCTGCCATCATTTAAAATTTACCCTTTTACCATTAGATAATTACAGTTTTGGCATTTTCCCCTTTAAAAATCAATTTTTCATATTTTATTCTTTCCAAAAATTTTATAAAAATTATAGAGAAATATAAAAATTTATATTTTTTCTATTTTTTAAATTATTATCCTCAACTTCAGTTCATTTTTCTTCAAAATTCTTTCATTTCAACTTCAAATTTTTAAAAAATTTCGATACTTTCTTCTTCAAAAATTTCTAACTCTTCTCAACAAAATTTTCAGTAGTATCTTTCAAATCAATACTAAATCTTTCATCTATGAATTATTTAATTCAATATAATATAAGTACAATTACTTCTTCACCCTTATTTTATGAACACGAGTATTACAATATTACAATCATGAATCAACACAGTCCAAGTAAGGGAAAAGAATCAATCGAAAATCATAACCAATTTAAGTAGTTTCCATTTGACAAGTGTATTAAATTATTGATATTCTAATCACAATTCACAAACAGAGACATGTCTTACTCTTAGTATTCGTTATTGTTTTTATTGCTATGCTCTCTCTTTGCGGTGGGTTGTTGATCAACGTACTCTTTTTTTCTTTCACCACTTCTTTAAAGAAACTATTAAGAAAATCACAAATGGACATCAAGACTTTGAGTATGATTTGTGCTTACCATTAGTTTTTTTTTCCTTAAATTTGAGCTCGGGCCATGGCGTGGGCAACTCGGATGGTGGCTTCGCCATTATCGGTAATGCGCTATTCCATCATTTATCTTTTTTATCATTTAAGAAAATGATGTAATCTCAACCATTCATATATAATACATAAATTTGTGAATTCTACATAATACATAAATGGTTGAGATTATATCATTTGATCAAAGGATGAGGATAGAAACTAAGCCCATTTTTTTGTACTTATGAATAAGTCACAAGACCTTTGTAAACAGACTTATTTCACTATCTTTAACCTTGGTTCCTCGAGTTCTATGTCAATAAGAAAACTCTCACCATCATTCTTTGAAAATCTCTCTCTCTCATCTCCGGTGATCAATTTCGAACTCACTCCTTTGTTTTCTTATCTATTTTCCATCATTGATAGTTTGAGCTCACTTTGACTATTGTTTTTTTAGAGATTCTTCAAGAAAGGCATTAAAAATAATTTTCCTTCTTTTTCTTGCCAACCAAACAGTATAAAACACAAAAGAAATTCTCTATTTTCTCAATAACCAAGCAAGAAAAAATCAATACACAAATTCCAAACAACCCAGATCATGATTCATGGCCGTCATCAGAGCTGGACGACACGACCATTGCTGATGTCGGACGATGCTTTCTTTCTCTGTCTGATAATGCAATGCAGTGAATAGAGAAAGTGGAGACAAAGGAAAAAAGAAGTGGCTAGAAAAGAAAGAAGGAAAAGGTAGAGTGGTTGACCGAAAAGGATAAAAGAGAGAGGTATTGTTTTGCCAAAAAACGAAGGAGATGACCGGAAAAATTGCTTGGGATAATTGATGATAGAGTAGACAGTGAATTAGAGGAGAGAGAAAGATGATGGGAAAGAGATAAGAGAGAATACTGCATAAAAATCCAAAAATAAAAATGTTCCCCGTAAACAAAACAAAAAAAAAAATCGAAAAATATCAGTTTAGTGTATCGCAGTTATGGTATAAACATCAGAGTGTGATAAAAATTTATATTAGCACAAAAGGTGACTCTTTGCAGTAAAATGTGAGAATCTTTCAATTCATGTCCATACATGACAAGCTCTTGAACATCATTTCTTCTCCTAACTTTTTTTCCTCTCTCCTACCCGTCTATGTTAATTCCATTATCCAGCTCAATCTCCCTTAAATGTTATTTACAAAATAAAAAATATACGTATATACAAATTACAGTCAATATTATTCAAAATAAAAAAAAAATATTATGCAAATTACAAATATGGAAGCATAGGTAAACCACACATCTCATTCCTTCCTTAAACCCCATTTTCCCATTAATTAAGGGAAAATAGAAAAAAAATTGCAACATCCAAATCACAACAACTACATGTTGTTGTTCTTCAACGACCACAACCCCTCGTTGTTGCTACCGCACCAACACCAGATTTCACCCTCACCCAAAACACGATTTAGTTGACCATGGAGAAGATAAATAGACAGGATAAAGCGAGAAGATGAGAGATGAAAGAAGAAAGAGAAAATCAGGAGTACTGTAGCAATAAAAGAGATAAAAAGGAAAGAAAAAGTAAGAGAAGAAAAATTTTTAGCTATGGACAGTGTTGGATTCAAAAATTTTTGTTACTAGTAACATATATACATATTCATATTATATAAGTAAAAAATAAATATATTTGAAAACAAAAGTAATATAAATATTTTAGGGCATATTTTTCACAAAACAAAAGCATATATTTCTTGACTCGAATACATATTTTTTTTCATATAGTTCAAGATCGTTAATCTTTTCTTTTCATTACAAAAACTATAAAAGAAAAAAACATGTGTAGTAGTTCCATTTACTATCAAAAACATCTCTTTCAATGATTGTAACCATGCAATCATTTAACCATTCATTCCACATACAATTATGCATTTGATTATTTATAATACTTATCACAGAAAAAGTTCTTTCAACACTTATTGTTGCAACTGGTAAGATCAAAGCCAACTTCAAAAGCAAGTCTACCAATGGATATGCAATATGCTTCTTTGTCTCTATTAACTTTTCAGAAAGGTCACTAATCCCTTTTAACTCTGAAAACCCATTATTTGAGCAGAGGTCAATGATATATTTCTCAAGTTGACTACCAAGTGCCATAAGCTCCACCGGAAAAAATTCATATGGATAAAGCCCAACGTCACTTTCCTAGTATTTGTAATGAAATACTGATTGCTTTTTATTGAAAACAAGGGAGAAAATGTAGAATATATTCATTGATAAAGAAAGAGCTCAAGGCTTAAATTTATAGAAAAAAAAGCTAATTTCCTAAATAAAAGCAACAACCTTTAAGGATTACAATGATCTGCCACCTATCTACCAAATTCCTAAGGACTAGGTCATTAGTGACTTGATCTTTATTTTGTGCACATGACTTACTCTACTTCCAACTATCTCCCTTCATAGCAGTAAGTCTACTCTCAACTGTCCTCCTTAATAGCAGCAGGAAGTTGGTGATGAATCTCAACACTTCCCCTCATCACCGACCTTCTGTCTATTACTCCCATAATATCTATAAATCTTCAAAATTTTCTTTAGCAAAGTGCTTTAGTTAGTACATCTGCTACTTGATCTTATGTTTGAACTGGCACTAATCTAATTTCCCTCTTCAAAACTTTCTCCCTTATGAAATGATGTTGCATCTCAACATGTTTTATCTTGGAATGGAACACAAGATTTTCTACAAGCTTAATTGCATTTTCACTATCACAATTAGGGTTGGAATTGAGTTGAGCTTTTATCGAACTATTCGAGCTCGAGCTCGATCAAAGCTCGGCTCGATCGAGCATAAAACTTAGGCTTGAATAGTTTATTGAGCCGAGATTGAATGCCTTAAGGTTTGGCTCGAAATGCTCTCGAGCAGTTTGATAAAGTATTATCGAGCTCAAGCTCAAACCAATATTTATTTAATATTTTTATTTATTAAAATTATAGTTCGGGCTTGAGCTCGAGCTCGAATGGGTAATCCAAGGCTTTTGTTATCGAGCTTGAGCCTTAATAAAATTTATCGAACTGGAGCTCGAGTCCAATTTTTGAGCTCGATTCGAACTCGAGCTCGAACTCAAGCCTGTTCATTTAAGCTCGAGCTGAGCTCGAATACCTTAGTATCTGGGTTCGATTTACCCCTAATCACAATATAAATCTATTGTGTAATCCACAGGTTGATGAAGTTCTTTAAGCAACCTTACTAACCCCGTGCTTTCTTGTGCCGCCATTGCTACAGCTCAATACTCAACTTTTGTGGTTGATAAAGACATTGTGGGTTATCTTTTGCTACACCATGATATTGCTCCTGATCCAAGGTTAAAGAGATAACCTGTTCTAGATCTTCTTGTAGACTGATTTTCTGCATAATTAGCATTACAAAATCCATTGATTTTGCACTCTCCTCCTCTCTTGTACATTATACCAAAGTCAATGGTGCCTTGTATATACTTTAGTATTCGTTGGGTAGCTTTAAGAAGAGGCTTCTTTGGGATTTGCATGAATCTTCTTACTACACTTGCTGCTTCAGCAATATCAGGCCTAGTTATTGCTAAATATATCAAACTCCCAATTAGCTGCCCATACCTTGTTGGATCCTTGATATCTTCTTCATCATCTACACAAAGTTTAGGATTGACTTCCGTTGGGGTTGCACTACTGTTACTTTCATACATCCCAAACTTCATGAGTAAATCTTTTGCATATTTCTATTGACATAAAAATATCCCTTGCTCATTTTGCTCAAGCTCAAGCACGAGGAAATGATGCATCTCTCCTAGTTTCTTCATGTGAAATTGCACTCCAAGATTTGATCTGAACTTTGGCTATTTCTTCTTCATCATCGCCTGTTATAATTAAGTCATCAACATATAGTAGAATAACAGAGACTAGCCCATTTATGAATTTTAAAAACAAGCTAGAATCTGTAGAAGTCATTGAGTATCCAATAGCTTGAAGAAGTTCTGCAATCTTTCCAAACCAAGCTCTCGGAGCTTTCAATCCGTAGAGTTCTTTTCGCAGCTTTCATATATATATATTGCGTCTTATTGTGCTTTCAAATCCTTTAGGCTGTTCAATGAAGATTTCTCGATCAATTTCGCCATGTAAAAACACATTTTTTATAATCATCTACCATAGTTTCCATTCTAAACAAGCAGCAAGAGCAATAAGAACTCAGACTATTGTGATTTTAGCCACAGGGCTATATGTTTCATCATAATCATACCCGTACTGTTGAGAGAAGGCTCGAGCCATAAGTCGTGCCTTGTACCTTTCTATATTACCATTCACTTTAGTTTTAATTTTGTAAACCCATTTGCATGAAATAGTTTTCACTCCAGGTGGTTGTGGCACAAGATCCCACATCTTGTTTTGTTTCAAGACCGTCATTTCTTCCTCTATTGCTTTCTTCCAATTGTTGTTATCTTGTGCATCTTTAAACGAGGTTAGCTCATTATCTTTTGTTGCCGCTGTAAATGCTGATGCTACATTCACATGTAAATACCTTGGATTTGGTTTAAGTATACGTTTAGACCTTTGTGGTCCTTCGTCTTCATTGTTGTTGCCTCCATTGTTTCCTCCATTATCATAGCTAGTTGCTCCAATACTAAGAACACTATTTTGAGAGCTGCTTGGTTGGCTTGATCTGATAATCAATTCTTCGCCATGCTTGCTAATCTCTTCATGAATGGATGATGGTTTTGTTAGAGCACTCGTTTCCTTTAGCACATCTAGTTCAAGCTGCTTGTTTTCTGGAACAACAGTTTGATTGGTTGACCACCATGAAAATAATTAATCAAAAACCATGTTCCTTGAAACATGTGCTCGTCCTGTGCTAGGATTATTGCATCTCCAGCCCTTTCTTTCAAAATCATATCCTGTGAATATGCGTTTAATGGCTTTCCTATCAAATTTACTACGAAGATGATCAGGTATAAAGACATAGCAAACAAACCCAAAGACCTGAAAAATGATTCACACTTGGTGTATGGTTAAACAATTTCTCATATGGTGACAGAAATCCAAGTTTTTTTTTTGTTGTGATAATCGATTTGTGATGTATATGGCAGTACTCATGCATTCTGCCCAAAATCAAATTGGAACGTTTTTTGAGTGCATCGTACTCCTTGCTGCCTCGACAAGATGTCGATTCTTCCTCTCAGCCACCCTGTTTTGTTGGGGTGTGTTAGGACAAGTGAATTGCCTAGAAATTCCATGTTTCCGCACATATGTTGAGAAGTCAGTAAATGAGTATTCACCACCATTGTATAACCTCAAGCATTTTAATTTATACTTGAGATTAGCTTCTACTTGATTATGGAATTCTACAATCTTTTCAAACACTTTTGATTTTTCTTTACTGAAATAGACCCAAACATACAAGGAAAAGTCATCAATGAAGGTTACCATGTATGACTTGACTCCAACAGATTTTTTTTTTTTTTACTTTCCCAAGCATATATGAATATACCAGATCCGATAGCCTTTTTGCTTGAAATTTTGATTCAACATATAGCAGTTGATGTGCTTTGCTATATTGATAGCTTGAGCATACTATGTCTGAACGAACTTTCAATTCGAGGAGTCCTCGTACCAGCTTTCTTTGCATCATGACCTTGAGTTTAGTGAAACCGACGTGAGTAAGCCTTGTATTCCATAGATTAGTTGTTTTATGCTTCCATGTTATGTCAATATAAGCTTCTTAAGTTGTCATGACATAAACAAAATCATACATTCTTCCCTGCATACAAGGATTACCTGAAATTTGTAATTTTTCATAGACCTTTACATCTTCAGGTCCAAAAACCACATATACTCCGATTTGGTCTGCTGGGAAATTGATAGCAGATTTTTCTTCATGTCCGGGACATGATACACATATTTCATAACAAGATCTTCTTCTCCTGATGTGAGAGTGCAAGCTACTTTGCCAACATGGGCTATGGGGAGTTTTGCATTGTTTGTAGTGACCACAATTCTTGTTCCATTGTAGTCAGTTTTGCTTAAGAAATTTCTCTCATCACTTATCATATGATTGGAGCAACCAGAATCTACGATCCATTTTGAATTCTTCAATTTGCTTGCTTCTGCTAGACTGATAGCAGCTTCTTCATCAACCACAGTGAAAGCAACATTAGGTTGATATTCAGGAAGTATGAACTCTGCCTATTCTTGATCTTCAGATCTGTACACCATCAGTTGATATTCGATAATGGCGATGAATTTTCCCATTCACCTTCAATGTAATCATTAGAAACAAAAATATTTGAAACAACAACATTACTTTCCTCGGCCTTCTTCTTTGGTGACTAACAATCTCTGGCAAAGTGTCCGACTTTACCACAATTGTAGCATGTTGGTCTGGTTTTTGAGTTGGAATAATTTTTTTCCAATTCCTTACCCTTTGAGGCTTCCCCTATTTGATAACTTCCTTGGCTTTGCTTGTTTTTGTATTTAAATTTATTCCCTCGTCTAGCAAAAAGAACTTCTTCATTTTCTCTTACAAACTAGCCCCCCCATTTGCTTGGCCAAACTCTCCTGACTTGCTAGAGGGCTTTCTAGCTCAAGAAGAGTTGGTTGAATAGGCCACCCTTGAACAATAATTGTGAAAGCGCTATACTCTTGCTTCAATCCACGAATAATGATCCGTCGTTGCCTAGCATCCGAAATTTTTGATTCCTCATCGAGTTGGGAAATCTCATGACATATCATTTTAACTTTCATAAAATAATATGAAATAGTCAGGTTACCTTGGTTTATCGACCCAATATCATTCTCCAGCATTTGTAGTCGAGCTCCAGTCTTTTTTTAAAACAAAGTAGTGAAGGCATCCCATGCCTCTTTACGAGATTTTGCATCACAGATGTGATTAAGCAGGTCTTTATGTGTGGTGGCCTTGAGCACGAACAAGGCTTTTCCAGCCTTAAATTTCCACTTCTGAATTTCCTCAGAATTGTTTGGTGCAGCGTTCGGTGGAGTTGTATTAGCTCCATTAACGACTTCCCACAGATCTTGCCTTTGAAGATACGACTCCAAGCAAGATTTCCAATCATTGTAATTAGTGTGAGTTAATTTCTCAACTCCACTGACAGAACTAGCAAAATCCATAATCAATGAGTGAGCTTCGATTGTACTAACTCTAATATAATAAGAGAACACTTCAACAACCTGGCTCTGATACCAAATTGTAATGAAATACTGATTGTTTCTTATTGAAAACAAGGGAAAAATGTAGAATATATTCGATGATAAAGATAAAGCTCAAGGCTTACATGTATAGAAAAAAAAAACTACTTTCCTAAATAAAAGCAACAACCCTTAAGGATAGCAATGATCTGCCAGATTAATACAGACCAGGTCATTAGTGACTTGATCTTTATTTTGTGCCTATGACTTATGCTACTTCCAACTATCTCCCTACATAGCAGCAACTCTACTCTCAACTATCCTTCTTAATAGCAGCAGGAAGTTGGTGATGAATCTCAATAGTATTTTCCTTCGAATGCATAGGCCCGTGCGCCATTTGACTTGGTCTCCACCAAGCAAGTCGGCCTAGGTCACCCAGATAGCTTTGAGCCTTGCACACTCTACAGGCAAAAAGGAACACTGTTAGCTACAAAATGATATCACGTAATAGGATAATGATAAGCAACAATGAATACGAGCAAAGCCCAACAGGCACATAGCAAACAACAGGCGGTGTGACCAGGGGCACACACCAAGTTCAAGCAATACACACAACAGGCTGGCCTGCCTCGGGGCACACGCCGCAATCACAAAACACATAATGGTTCTAATAGGCAGCAAAATATAGTAAACTCACTGCACATGAGGGCAAAAAAGTTTCATTAATATCGACACATTACAAGCACATTGTTAGGGCAAGGGGGACACCACCAAGCAATGAGTAAGACAACATACTAACCATGACCAATGGGCACCTAGCCCACCCTCTAAGGAGCTTTAAGTCATTTGAGGCTCTAGCACGAGGAAACTTCACCTATGCTTGAGCTGTTATAATTCCAAAATACAAAATACAAGAAAATAAAGAATTACAAAACTACCACTAGGCATAGACAATACAATAAGGCACGGGGCGTGTGACCATGGGCATGGTACAAGGCCCTGGACAAGGATGAATGGTTCCTCGTTGACTTGCTTTCTAGGAACTCTTCAATCTTCTACTTGAATGGTTGTAGGTCGATTGTTTTCTCTCAACTGGTTTTTTCTTCGCCTTGGTTCTTCCACTTCACTAAATATTCTTGTCGTTTTTCATTGTGTGTCTTCACAACTCAGTCCTCTAGGATCTCTAATACCTCTTGACTTAGCGGCTTGATGTTGATGACTAGTCTTGATAGCTAACTTCGTGCTGGATCTTTGGAGTCTGCGTGGTATGGCTTCAAGCAACTGAAATGGAACACATGCATTTGCACTTTCAACCATACTGGTGGCTAGATTCTGTAAGAACACTTTCCCACTTTAACCAATTATTGTTTGGCTATTTCAATTTTTTATTGAAGAAATTGAAGATTTTTTGTTGGTGTTTTTTTTTTGCCTTCTAACTACTTAAATATATTTATTGAAAATAAAAAATTCTTATACTTGTTGATTGTTTTATGTTAGTTTTATTTATTTATTGATTAAATAAATATTGTAAATTTTTATTAATGATAACTAATTTGAGCTAAGATAAATTTATATTAGGGTTATTTTGATAATATATATTTTATCTTAAATATAATGTGATGAAATTTTAATTTCATTATTAAAAATATTTATGTAACTTTGGCCCCTCCAAAATAATGATCATGATCCGACCCTATTGACACAACTACACAACATACAAAAAAAGAACCTTTTAAAAGAGAGATAATAAAGATTATGATCCTCTCCATTTGAGAATTGAAACAAAATCAAGTTTATGTTGAGAACCACATCATCAAATAAAGAATATTTAAATTCAAATTTATTATGATGACATTCAATCTCACTATAAACTTCTTCATTTAATTTCTCAAAGATATGATAGATTCAATGCATCATTAATTATTTTTCCAAATATCACTAAATACAATAATGCTAGGCGGTTTTATTAGTCTCACAAGGCTTATTTGATTCTGGTGGTTGACATTTCAATTTCAGTCACTCCACAAAGTTAACTTTGGTAGAAAAATCATTTTGATTTCATTCTTAACGTGGGTTTTCATTTTCGACTTTTAATTGTTATATTCTGTAATTTAGTTATTTTTAGCATGTTCAATTTTTATTTTATAACACATGCATTTCAATGTGGTTTAGTCCATTTTCATAATAAATCCCGAGCTTTTTTCAATATATTACAGATCATCTAGTTTGATGTAATAACTCTTTTAAGCATTATTCATAAATAAAATTGTCCTAAAAACTTAACGCAAAAAATTTGATCATAATTTTTAGTATGCATGCAAAAATAAATTTGACCTACCGCAAGAAAAAAAATTAAATTTTTTTACTACTGAATATATATATTTTTTATTATCAAAAAATGAAAAACCATTAATAAAAAAAAAAAAACAACAACAACAACACGCGAGCGAAAAATTCTTAAAAATTATTGTATGATCTCCAAACAGTTTATATAATTTATTGGGCAACAAAATGAGTCAGTCTTACGCCCAAATGGATACAGATAAATGATGGAATTATCGAAAGTTTACCTTATGTTTATTAGGCACTGAAAAATAGTTTAAAGGTTTGTTATGAAAATTGACTAAATCACATTTTAATTTTTTTTTATAAGACTAACAGATAAATTATGCACTGAGGCAACACCTTTTGAACTGACCCCTTTGGAGGTACCACATACTCAGCTTAGGTTTTCTGTCGACAATGAAATGAAAACAAGGTGAGGATGCGTGGCAGAGAAATTAAAGGAAAGCATCAGAAAATCTGGCAACTATCACCTTAAAAACGTGAGAAAGAGAAAATTCAAAACATCAATTGCGGAAAAAATAATCACATAATAATCCAACAGAAAAACCATCTTTGGTTACTAAATACTAACCTCCTTACAGCCCTTTCAACTTTAATTTAGTTAATCCTTAGTGTAATCCCTCCATTCCACATACCTATATGATTTTAACTGTGTATTTAAACGGCATCCTTCGCAGGGCCACTTTGCTTCAAACTAACAGGTTCAGTGACCAAATAAAAACAATGAGTGTTGGGGACAAAATTTAATTGTCCTATTAACTCAAAGGCCCAAACATGGAATTTGGCCAGCGGCTACTTCCTCATCTTATTACGGCTTTGAAAATGACAGAACGAAAAGGACAGGTAACTTAAAAACATTAACAAGTCCGAATGGCATCCAAAAGAGACGCAATTTCCTTTACATGCAGAGACCCTGACATGGTTCACTAACCTGCTGGTTCCATTGCTAGCAAGCACACGATATGGCTTGAGTCAACCCTAGTTGGGGTAGGGAAAAAAACTATTAAAAGACAACAAAACTTGTTAGTGTTCTCACAGGTATAGAATATGTAGATGAGCAGAGCAGAAGGAAGGACTTTATTGAGACAATCTAGTATTTCTCACTGTAGAAGGGGTTATCCAGCGAGTTAAGAGTAGAAACTTAAGTATTGACCATAATGGAGTTGCATACTTCAGCACCATACTTAATACAGATACTTTTGTAGGAGGGTTGCCATCGCCAATGAAGACCAAAATCATTCATCTCCATCGAGCATCTGGTCTTCGGTTGCCTGATTTATTATGCACAGCAAGTAACCAAGTGAGGAAATTTCAGTAACTACCATCTTCTTGGTGCCAATAAGATACTAATCCAGCAATATGTAAATTCACAAGCACCTTTTAAGTGTAATGCTTTTATGCTTCATTATATCAATTTATTTTGACAAAAAGGTCGATGCATCAACCAAAAAAGAAGTAGAACCATCACATGTAAAGTTTGCTATGTAATAATTGCTTATTGAGCAATTTTATCACTTGCGAGTGCAGTAACCAATTCTAAAAGAGAAAATCACATTTTGAAAATTTTGATTACCTTCATACCAATGTTCAGCCATGTAGCAGCAACTACTATTGCAACTACTATTGTATAATCATCCATGAGATTGTTGTTGAGATAGTCATCACTGTGAATATTAACCGAAAAGGTAGTGACCTCAACAAATACCTCAAGAGCTCTCTTGCCAGATTGAAGTTGCGCTGCAAGCATTTCCAGTATATTTTTTAACTAACATGATTTATTTGTACAAATCCTTCCCTGCATAATACACACGCAAAGAGATGAGAATGGTCTCCAACTGTTTTGCCTTTTCCCTTTTTATTTAATGGTCATTATAGCTTTTAAGACTCAATGCTAAAACTAAACAACATAAAGATTGTTGATAAAACAAATCAAAAAGGGAAAGCAAATAGGGTGCCTCTCACTTACTTCATTCCTGTAGGATGAATGCCAACTGACTCAGACGCAAAACTGAATCTTTATATAGCACTACATTGCAATCTTCCCAAGCATTCTTGATCGACATTCTGTAAATCAAGATTACCACATACGAAGGGGAATAAAGAAACTGTCAGCAAAAGATATCAACAAGAGAGTGAAGGGGGAGGGGCAGAGGTCAGAGATTCTTAATTATCCCTTTTTATTCTGGAAAAAAACTTTATACTTTCCCACAAAACATACAAAATGTTTACCTCACAAAATGAAATCCGTCTCAACCAAAGGACATCTATTTCCAAAGATGAGATAGATAAGAATCACTGATTACTCAATTATTAATCAGGAAGTAAACCAAATTTGATTGTCACAGCCAGTAATTCACCAATTGAATTGAGATCACCACCATTACGAAACAAATTAAGCATCACCATGCAAATTTCTTGATCAGGACGAGTGCCATCAGATAACATCAAACGGAAAAAAAATTTAGCTTCGTTTGTCAAACACCTTCTAAACAATCTGTTGATCACAGCACTATAATCCCTGATAGAAATTTCAAATCCTTTCTCCATCATTTGACAAAAGAGCACTACTGCAATTTGTGGATCACCCTTCACACAATGTGCCTTGATTACTGTGGTGTAAGCATTTTTTGTCAAGCTAACATTTCGTTCCTGAAGAGAAATCAGGAGCCTATCAGCATCCTTTAGGTCGCCATATACACAAAGGCCATTGATGAGAACATTATACGTGACAGCTGTAGGCTCGAGATTACACAGTAACATCTCATGGAGAAACTGGAAAGCTTTCCTGAGGTCTTTAGCTTTGCAGAAACATTGAATGATGGTATTATATGTGATTTGATCTGGGGTCAGACCCTTAGCATACATGTCTTCAAGTAATTGGAGAGATTCTTGCAATTTCCCCTGTTTGCAAAATCCTTTGATCACTACAGTGTAAGTGACATGAGTTGGTTCCACAGCTTTAGCTTTCATCTCCTGAAGCAATTCAAGCATGCTGTGCATATTTCCATCTTCACAGTATGCATTCATAAGAGTGGTATAAGTTATGGCACTTGGTTCCAGTCCCTTCAGCTTGATGGTATCTAACATTCTTCTAGCCTCAGCTACCTTTCTGTTTTTGCAGAACCCATAAATCAGAGAATTGAAAGTGACTATACTTGGAGTAATCCCCTTTTCAATTATTAGTTTGTATAACTGAACAGCCTCCTCGACATAATCAAACTTTACATAACCATTGATCATAATATTATACAAAACAATATCATGTGTGAAGCCACTTATTGTTAGAGAATGAAAATACGTTCTTGCCTCTGATATCATCCCTTTCTCACACAAAGCCAGCAGAATAGCCCAGTGTGCAGTAGAATTTGGAAGAATTCCCTCTGAGCACATTTCATTGTACACTTGGATAGCCCTTTCAACATCTCCTTGCTTGCAGAGGCCATGGATGAGAATAGAATATGTCACAAGATCAGGTTTCAAACCATTAGCTTCCATTTCATAAAGCAATGACAATGCTTGATCAACCCGTCCACTTTTACACAAACTGCTGAGCAGTACACTGTATGAGATGACACTCAACCGGAAACCCTTTGAAAGCATCTCCTCTAGTAATTTTAATCCTTCCTCAATATTGCCTGTCTGGCAATGCCCACATATCAATATTGTATATGTAACAAGATCTGGATTCAATCCTTTATTTAACATTTTTTGAATGACCTTCCAAGCCCCACTCATCAAACCAAGTAGACGAAAACCTTTGGCAAGAATGTTGTAGGTTACTATATCAGGCTCTACCCCGTGCTTCTCCATGTCATTTGTGAATTCTAAAGCTTCCTCCATGGAACCGGCTACACATAGCCCATGGATAAGAATATTGTAACTATATACATCAGGAAGTAGTCCACATTTAAGCATTATACAAACAAATGACTTTGCAATGTCTGCGAACCCCAGATTACAGTACCTCGACATGATAGTATTGAATGAAACAACAGAAGGCCCAAAATCTTTACCTTCAGTCTCCCGGATGAATGAAATTGCATCTTCTAGCCTGGACTGCCTGCATAGGCCATCTATAAGTATGGAATTAGTGTATTCACTCGGAGGAGTCCCACTAACTTTTATTTCGTTATACACATCCCACATAATATCAGTGTGCCTCAAGTTGTACAAGAGACTGTTATATGTTAGTATTGAGGCTTGCAAATTCAGGTCTTTCATCTTCACAAGAACATATAGAGCGTCATGAACCATCTCAGATCTTGAATAAACAAAAGCCAACATATCCCATACCATCCTATTCAAATCCCAGTATCTGAAGCTGTTCAAGAGCAGCTCACAGAGCGAAGCAGCTGAACCAGGGCCTATCAGAAATCACAGGGAATCTATAAACAAAAAAGTGAGCAACATTTAAAATCTTAAGATATAATAGAAATTCAATCTTTTATAGCTAACATTATCCACTAATCGTCAGGAAATGGAATTATATTGGAAGCAGCAAATCAAACACATAAATCTGAGCTGAATCTAACACAGATTCATTCATTTAAAGACTACATCTACCAATAACTTCCTTGGCTCTGTGTCTTCATTGATTTAATACACATAATTATTTGACAATCCATAACAAAAATCTTAACTCAGCCTACCCCAGTGCTGCTACTTGGCTTAATTGAGACAATATATTCCATCTATAGAAACCGAGAAAAAAAAATAAAAAAATAGTATAATATATATACAATTCGAAGCATCAATTCCTTTACATCCCCACATATATTCTCAGCGACCAAACCGCTCTTTACAGGAATAACAACGTTATTAAAATTCACAAAACAAAATAACAAAACGCACCTTCCTCTTGCAGCATTTTCTCTAATAATGAACGCAGCTCTCTGAGACCAAAGCACTCTTTACAGGAATAACAACGTTATTAAAATTCGCAAAACAAAATAACAAAACGCACCTTCCTCTTGCAGCATTTGCTCTAACAATAAACGCAGCTCCCTTAACCGCCTTTTTCCAGCCAAAACGTGCGAAACGACGAGCCACGAAACTCTCGAGTGACGAAACCCGTACTCATCCCTCAACAAATGGAACAAGGCCACCGCGAAATCCGGGCTCTCAACCCTCAACCCATCAATAATCTTATCAACCTGAGCCTTATTCAACATGGAAACAACGCCTCTAAAATAATGCCCACCGAGGAATCTCCTAAACCCTAATTTCTTCAACCCCGTGAGGATATCATGAACAGTATCATAAGGGTTTGGGGCAATGGAGGAGGAAGGAGTCGTGGGGAAGGGTTCTTCGTCGAGTTTTGCAGCGGATACCGATGGTTTAGTAAAGTTGAGGGATGAGAGAGGAGAGAAAATTCGAGATTTTCTGAAATGATGGAGGGGCTTCCATTTATAGAGCATGGATTGGGGTTTAGAATTTTAGTGGGTGGGAGTTGTTTTGTTTGTTTCCCGGGAAAATTTTCGGGAATTCGAGTGGTAGTGAGAGAAAGAGATATGCTTGGCTGTGGTGAGAGAAGTTAATTTTGGGGGTGAGTTAGAGGTCAGCACAGAATTAGGGTTTTCGAGAGCCGTTAGTTTCCCGGCAATTTTGAAGGTTCACGGCGAAGAGAGGTTTAAGGGTTTTAGGTTCATGTCAGTGAGTGCAGATCACACTAGGTTAGCAGAGGGCAAATGAAACTTGATGCGCGGTCGTTTAAGGACAAACAAATCTCCACAAGGGAAAACGCTGTCACTTTGTGTCACCCATCAAGTATAAATAACTTTTTTTTTTGGGGGGCGGGATTAAAACATGTCATCCCATGGTGCTAACAAATGATAAGAAATCTTTTGTGTTTTTAGAATTTATTCAATAAATACACATGTGGGAGTAATAGAAAGCAAACGCTAAGTTGAATATGAGACTTTGGATACCTTTTATTATTACTGTTTTTTTTAGTGAAACGATGCTATATGAATGTAAAAGCTCAAATTACGTACATAATATATCTATAAAATCACAACCCTAATATATTACTCATTTAGTGAAAGAAATAACCAATGAATAATAAAGATAGCTTAAACATTGGCGAAAGTCGACTCGAGACTTTAAAGCCTCAAAACTTTAGACTTGATCTTTGTACCAGTGAACCAAAACTTCATTGGTCACCTTTTTTTTTTAAACAAAAGGTTAAAAAGAATAAAAACACATGAATTAATAAAAGTAATTGTTACAAAAAAAGGAGTCTATGCCTATTTAAGCCTTGAGTAAATTTCCAGAAAAATTAGTTGTTAGTTGTTTCTTCCAAAGGAGTTGGTCGATCACGAAGAAGAAGAACAAACTTGGTTTAGCTTTTGAAGTGTTTCACAAAAGAGAAAGATATGCATTTGGCATATAGCATGCAGAAGAAGAAGACCTAGTTATTTGTTTTGTTTGATTCAAAAAGTAATTTAGTTGCACATGAGAATCCAACGTGCTGAAAAAAATGACAATTTTGTGTCTCCACAATTTTAACTATTGTTTGTAAATGACGGGATGTGATTATTATTTAATGAAAACTTGGGATATAGTTATATTTATGACCAAACCTAAATATGTTGTAATCATGAACAAATCTCTCTTGAAGTTAAAAGGGGCTATAGCTTCCATTGGTTCTGCCTTTGATTGTAATTTATCTTTTTTTTTTTAATAATTAAGGTTCAAATTTAAACTTAAGATATTTTAAGAAAAAGAGAAATATGGTTACCAATAAGGTTAGGACCAAGTATCGCATACATAAATAACACTAAGCATCTAGTCAATCTATTCTCCCTTATATAAAGCATCAAAGTCCTCTCTAGGTGGGGTTTTAGGGTTTTAGTTATGGGTATTACCAGTATTTTTAGAGGCGAGGCGTAAGCCCTAAAGCATTGGAGCGTAAGCCTTTTGAAACGTTGAGGTGTTTTGAATAAAATAATATTAATTAAATTATAAAAATACTAAAATAATATAAATTAATTAATTATCAATAAACTTTACTAACTTAAGACCTATGAATGAATATTTATCAAAATATTTTTACACAAATATCAAACAATTTGATGAAAATTTTAATCATATCTGATATTAGACGTACGCTATCGTTTGTTGCATATGTATCCATCAATTTACACTCTGGTCCTTCAACATAGTGGTTCCATTTGTAATGACGTCCAATCAAATTGTTGAAAATTTAAAATTCTGACCTGAAAGGCTGAAAATCCAGGTAAGTCTTTTGAATCTTTTAGGGTGTTTCAAAATTTTAATAAAATGATATTAATTAATTAATTAGAATAATAAAATAATTTTAATTTTAATTTTTATCAAAGTTTAATACTTTACTAACTCTCTATAGTGTGATAATTATAATTTTATAAATATTAATATATATTTATATATAAATTATATGAAGTATAACTTATATTTTTATATTGTTGTAATTTGTAAGTGATTAATTAAATAGTTTGTAATTATTATTAAACTAGATAACATGTATTATATATTTATAAAGTGTAATAATGTTACAACAAGAATACTAGCTCAATGGTTAAAATCTATAACATTTTAGGTCATGGGTTCGAGCCTTAGGGAAGAAGACTTAAGGGGCTTATTAATACGACGTTGTTTTGGTTAAATGTTTAATCCAAAACGGCGTTGTTTTGGGGTTGCAAAAGCCAAAAAAAAAAAAAAACCATTTGGTGTACGCCCGGGGTGTCAAACGCGTATACCCTGAGTCTGGACGAACATCCAGACCCGAAAAACGTGCATCCAGTGATACTTTCACCTAGATCTGAAAAATTCAATAGGGTGTTTTGGCCAGAAAACGCCTCCGGGCGCGCCCCGGAAGTATGCCCAAACACCCAGGGCGTCAAAGGCGTATACCCCGGGATTGGATGAACGCTTAAACTCAAAAAACGTGCGTCCAGTGATACTTTCGCCCTGGGTCTGGGTGTTCACCCATACCCAAAAAATCTAGTGGGGCGTTTTGGCCAGGAAACGCCTCCAGGTGCACCCTAGAAACGCCTTTTCAAACACTGGGTATTACAAGTGGTTAAAACTAGGGTTTTAGATAGTTTTTTTTCTCACTAAAACCATATGTTTTCGACTGAAATTTACAGTTACGTAAGGCAGTTTTGATACAAGGTTCGGTTAACTGATAGTGTTAGGGTTTTTCTGTTACTACTATGGTTCGAGAATGGATATCAACGAACTATTTTTGGACAAGTTACGACTTACAAATGCCGAGAACGTCGAATTGACATAGGAAATGAGGTAATGAGATTTTAGGTAGTCAGGGGCAGCAATTTTTAGTTGGAAAGCTAATCACGAGCCCTTTTTATAGTAAGAAGGACTTGAAGAAAACAGTGAAACTTATATAGCGAACATATGGGATAGTTTTCATTTGCGAAGTTGGAGTGAGGACTTTTCTATTTGAATTCAAGAATTAAAAGGATAAGGAACGAGTTGCAGAGAAGCTCCCGTAGTTATTTAATGAAGTTTTATTATTGCTACGTGACTATGTTGGTGAGAGTAGCCCTGCGGCTATTGAATTCGGGTATTCACCTTTTTGGGTGCAGTTGTGGAATCTACCTTTATTTGGAATAATAGCAGATGTTGGGTCCAAAGTGGGTAATTTTTTAGGGCAAATACTCGTAGTGGATGCACTTGAAAACCATGCTAGGTGAGGGAAATTCTTAAGAGTTCGGGTGTTACTAAATATTGAACAACATTTTCCTCGTGATTTACATGTATCTATGAAGGGTGGGTTACGATGTTGGGTTTATTTCAAATACGAAAGGTTGTCATGGTTTTGCATTTCATCTGGATTGACTGGTCATGGTGTGTGTGGTTGTGAGATGGCTAAAAGAATGAGGGATCAAGGGCTTAAGGTTGAATATCAATATAGGTAATGGTTGAAGAAGGATGTGGATAAACCTTGGTATGTGGGAGGCATGGATAGTGTATGTGAAAAAGAGAAGGAGCAGGTACACATTAGGGAACAAACGCAAGTGATGAGTTCGCCTTGCTTGGTTGAGGTACGGGAGGATAGGGCTTGAGTGGAAGCTAGTACGGAGACGAGTAAGTATACAAATTGAGGACATGGAGAGGTCATGCCAGTAATTGAAGACAATTTAGAGTATATCGTTGTTTTGAGTAACTCTTATATGTTAGAGGAGAGGGAAAGACTGTGAGATGAATTGGCTAGTAAACCGAGACTGGAGATGGTGGTTCAAGAGAAACAAGATTTAGTGGAAGTACCACTTCGGGTTGATAATCATGAGGAGCATAAGCTTCTTGGTGGTGTGGGTTAAATAAGGGAAAGAAATTGTGAAGAGTAATATGGTTAGTAGCGGTGGTACGAAATTAGGGCAGCAAGGAAAATGGAGGCGCTTACCTAAATCGATGAGTAAGGTGACTACAGGCGTGGGACATGTGGTGGGGAATAAACTTAAATTGCAACTTGTTAATATGGAGGTAGAAATTGAGGTGGATAGTTCACATTGGAAGAGGTTGTGTTTGAAGGAAGGTGGAAAGTTTGGTACAAAATTATTGAAATAGCGGAGTATGCTCTGGAAGAGCAGTTTCGCTTAGCCAAATGAGACTCTTATATTGGAATGTACGAGGGCTTGGAACCCTTGCGCATTAAGAGTATTGGGAGAGATGTTACAGTGTGAAGGTCTTTATGTTATCTTTCGTAGTGAAACGAAATTGTAAATCAGTGAGATGGATAATGTGAAGCAGCTGTTTGGTTTACAATGTTAGGTTGCAGTAGGATCCAAAGGTAAACATGGGAGTTTGGCTCTTTTTGGGGAAAAAGTTGTCAATGTTATTTAGACTATTATATTGATGCCATAATAAAGGAAGAAGGTGCAAGGCAACCATAGAGATTTGTTGATGCCAAATATGTGCGTTGCTGAGCTGGAGGTTAGACTGTAGAAGTACCTGCACAGGGAAAGGGAGAATAGCTATTGGGGTCGACGGAGGGGATGCCTCCGAGGATGCTCCGATGCTTAAGTTAGAGAAAGCTCAAAGTGTATCTGTTTTTAAAACTGAAAAACTAAGTCCCCCTTCTGGACTGCTTACCAAGTCCTTTTTATAGAGTTTCGGAGGCGGTAGTGTTCGGAGGCGGTAGTGGGCCAGGGCGGCTGTGATAGGATACCCCAACTGGGTTGGGTAATGATGCCTATGAGGCCCAGCTAGGAGGCTGAGAGTCGTTCACTAGGGCTTTTGCCTTGCTGGCTTACTCCAGAGCCGTTTATGCGTTAAGACGGTGTTTAGACCTGACGTCCCAACTTGGTTGGGTAATGATGGTCCGGAGGGCAGTGATGACGTGGAGGCCCAGCTGGAGGCAATGATGCCCTGAAGGGCGGTCATGACCTGGAGGCCCAGCTGGAGGCAATGATGCCCTGAAGGGCGGTCATGACCTGGAGATCCAACTGTCTGAGCCTGGATTGTCCGCGTGTCTTCTTGCACTCTGGGATCACGACGATCCATGTGTCGTCATCCTATGGGAGAATCGTATTTTGGCAGTATCAGAGGCCCCCCACTTCCTTAAGTGCGGCACTGTGGTTAAGGAAGTAGCAGAACTAGGTTTCCGTTAGATCCTCTATGGAGACGTGAAGTCTGGTCAAAATGTGCTCTAAGGCAAAAGAGAATGGGCCGAGGACTTGTGGAATGACTCATCTCTTCGGCCAAGAACACCAGGGGTCCAAGGACAAGTGGAGCAAACTGTCTCCTCGGATCTTGAAGATAGTGGGCCGAGGACCAGTGGAGCAATCCATCTCCTCGGCCAAGAATACCATGGGTCCGAGGACTAGTGGAGCAATCCATCTCCTCGGACCTTGAAGAGAGTGGGCCGAGGACCAGTGGAGCAATCCATCTCCTCGGACCTTGAAGAGAGTGGGCCGAGGACCAGTGGAGCAATCCATCTCCTCGGCCAAGAATACCATGGGTCCGAGGACACGTGGAGCAATCCATCTCATCGGACCTTGAAGGGAGTGGGCCGAGGACCAGTGGAGTAATCCATCTCCTTGGCCAAGAATACCATGGGCCCGAGGACCAGTGGAGCAATCCATCTCCTCGGACCTTGAAGAGAGTGGGCCGAGGACCAGTAGAGCAATCCATCTCCTCGGCCAAGAATACCATGGGTCCGAGGACTCGTGGAGCAATCCATCTCCTCGGACCTTGAAGAGAGTGGGCCGAGGACCAGTGGAGCAATCCATCTCCTCGGCCAAGAATACCATGGGTCCGAGGACCAGTGGAGCAATCCATCTCCTCGAACCTTGAAGAGAGTGGGCCGAGGACCAGTGGAGCAATCCATCTCCTCGGCCAAGAATACCATGGGTCCGAGGACCAGTGGAGCAATCCATCTCCTCGGACCTTGAAGAGAGTGGGCCGAGGTCCAGTGGAGCTACGGGAAAGTGTTTCTTGTCCAAGACGGCGGCTGAGGTAACACGTGGCCTTACCTGGGTAGATGACGCGTCATGTTACCTTGGAATTTTAAACAGCCATTTTAGGGAAAGTGGCGGCCACCTCAAGGGATGTAACGCCCCCTGGGAAAGTGTGTTGGTCGCTTGGGAACTCTAAAGAGTCCCCTTGGTTCCTGCGACTGCATTAAATGTTCCTCGTTGGCCGTGACCCTTTCCCTATATAAGGGGCTTTGGTTTCCCCTTCTTCCTTACTCATTCCATAATCTCCTTTTGTTTTCAGAGAGTAGCTTTTGTGAGAGCCCTCAGCCTCGTCCCAATTGTGTTTGAGAGTCCTCGTCCTCGTCCCCTTAGAGAGAAGTTTGGTGTTGGGGTCTATTGTGTGATCGTGGCGTTCGCGAGATCTTGGGAGGAACGCTCTTGGACATATACCGAACGTTTAGGGGGAATTCAAGTCCGAATCCTTCGGACTTTGGTGAGTTCGTGTTTTCTTTAATTTTTACATCATGTCTTCTTCGTTTGATACATACCGCGATAGGCCTAGTAGCAGTAATGGTAGGAGTAGTGTAGATGATACGCGTGGTAGCAGCTCCGAAGAAGTAGAGGCGTCCTCGTCTTCTTCTGGGGGGAATGCCCCAGTAACGGGCATGCCAAGGGCAGACCCCATGGCACTAGTGCCCTACGTTCCTTTGGAGGTGGGGAGATAATATCAAGAAGAGTCATCATCTGGTGAGGACACTCTTAGAGCGTTGACCGACATTAGGGAGACCTCGGCTGGAGAGGAGAGAGAGGAATGGAACTATACAGCCAACGAGATCCCTAGCCAACTGAGGGAGGAGGATTTGGAAGTGATTAGGAAGACGTACCGTATTCCGGGCGAGTACGGTCTTCGGCTGGCCAGGGTGGGGGAGAGGGCCTATGATGTCCTCCCTGACCGAGCCCCGTTCGAGCTCTGCGTGTACGAGCATCACATACAGGCCGAGCTCCGGTTTCCCCTTCACCCCTACTTTTATACGATTCTTAAGTACTTTGATATAGCGCTGTGTCAGCTGGTGCCCAATTCGGCACGGCTGATCATGGCCTTTATCTGCGTTTGCTTAGAAGTGGGCCGACCAATGACGATGGATATTTTTAAGGCCCACTTCTTGATCAGTCGGCATGGTCAGACAGGATGGGTGGTCTTCAGTACTCGACCGAAGAGGAGGTTGCTGAAGAAGACCCCTTCATCTATCAAAAGGTGGAAGAAGAATTTCTTTTCCATCCGATCTGCCGAGGACTTCGGCTTACCTCGTGCGTGGAGTATGGACCGCACCGGGAAATGCAAAAAGGCGAGCCTTCTTCCGTATGAGCAAGAGACGGTGAATGCCATGGTGGCCTCGCCTTTGGACGTCGGGGTCCTATATGACAATGAAGAACTGGCCCGGTGAGGTCTTTGTTCTTCGTGCCCCGAGCCTTCGCTTGAGAGCGGTAAAGGCTTTGGTTTACTTTCTACTTTCCTTGTTTTTAACCGCATCGTGATCCTGCGAGTTGTACTTACGCTATTTCCTTTCTTTGTTTGTGTTTTGATCAGAGATAGAGGCGGCTGCTCGTGCCGGAGAGCATGCTAAGAAGTTGGCATTGGAGCAGAGGAGGTCGGCTTGATCCGAGAAGCAAGCAGCCTCGACTTCGCGGCCTAAGAAGAGGCCCCGAGCTCCATCTTCGACTCCGATCGACTTGGGGACTTCTCCAAGGCCACCGACTTAGTCAGAGACACCTCCGGTCTGCAGTGCCCCGACACCGATCCCCGTGACTACGGGGACTTCCACTATTCCGGGCCCTAGCTAAGGGGCGGCTTCGGAGGCCTCGATCTTCATGCCCAACTGGGCCATCAAGATAGATGACTCTGTCTTCGCACACCCTCGGGTAGCGAGGGAACATCTATTTAAGGGCACCCCCCCTCGCGACATTGCTGAGTTGGGTCGAAAGACCACGGACTCTCTCTGTGCGGCGACCGAGGCTTTGGCTTCGCAGGTTAGATTCTGTTTTCACTTTGCTTTACATTGTTTTCCCCGAATTTTGTTTCACACATGGCTTCTGGTATCAGATGGGTGTTCTGGTAGGCGCGGCCACACGTCGATGCATGGAGACAGCGGAGCTCCTAGGGTGTACTTAATGACGAAGTTGTCGGGGCCGCTCAGAATGAGCCCTGCTCCGCTTCCAGAGTCAGTGGAGGATCCATCCACATGAAGGGTCCAACGTAAAAACGGGCTTGATTGACTAACATCCTGTGGAGATTCTTCTTTCGTTAATGGCAAAGTAGTTTCCATGACAAAATCAGCTAGGGCTTGTGCTTTGATAGTTGTCCGAGGTCGATAACGGATGTCGAACTCTCCCAACTCTATTGACCATTTGACCATTCTACCGGAAACATCTGGCTTGTGGAGTATTTGTCGAAGAGGCTGGTTGGTGAGGACTGTGATGGTATGGGCTTGAAAATAGGGTCGAAGCTTCCGGGCCAAAATCAACAGAGCATATGCCATCTTTTCCGTCGGAAGATATCTTGTTTCAGCATCGTGAAGTACCTTGCTGACATAATACACCGGCTTTTGTGTGCCTTCTTCTTCTCGTATTAAGACGGAGGCCACTACTTCGGGCCCAGCCGAAAGATACAAGAAAAGGTTTTCGCCGACTACTGGTTTGGTAAGCACGGGAGATGTCCCCAAATATATTTTCAGCGCCCTGAAGGCTTCTTGACAAGCTTCGTTCCACACGAAGTTCTGGATCCGACGAACGGCTTTAAAAAAGGGAAGACACTTCTCGGTAGATTTTGACATGAATCAGCTGAGGGCCGCTATTCTTCCAGTAAGGCGCTGGACTTCCCTCACGGTCCGAGGTGGACTCATGTTAAGAATAGCATCGATCTTTTCTGGATTAGTTTCTATACCTCTGTGGGTGACCAGGAAGCCGAGGAATTTCCCCCCAGTGACTCCAAATGCACACTTTGTAGGGTTCAACTTCATGTGATGATGGCGGAGGATATCAAAAGCTTCTTGGAGATCGGCCTCGTGGTCTTGTGTTTTGACGCTTTTGACCAGCATGTCGTCCACATATACTTCCATATTCCGACCAATCTGCTATTTGAATATCTTGTTTACTAACCTCTGGTAAGTGGCCCCAGCATTTTTCAAACCGAATGGCATGACCCTATAACAATAGAGGCCTTGCTCTGTGATAAATGCCATCTTCTCTTGGTCAGGCGGGTGCATGAGGATTTGGTTATACCCGGAGTAAGCATCCATGAATGTTAACAGCTCATGGCCGGATGTTGCGTCAACGAGTTGATCAATCCGGGGCAAAGGAAAACTGTCTTTCGGACAGGCTTTATTGAGATAAAAAAAGTCTATACAGATTCGCCATTTTCCGTTTGCCTTTTTTACCATTACAACATCAGATACCCAGTCTGGATAGCTCACCTCTCGGATGAAGTTAGCCGAACGTAATTTGTCAACTTCTGCCCGAACAACTGCCTGTCGCTCAGGAGCAAACGGCCTTTTCTTCTGGATGACCGGTTTGTGGGTCGGATCCACACTCAAGCGATGTACGATGACATCCGGGCTGATTCCTGGCATATCTGCAGCAGTCTAGGCGAATAAATCTTGGTTTGCCCGTAGAAGGGCTAATAGAGATTCCTGAAATGTGCTGGACAGGTTGGAACCAATTTGAACAGTTCTGGTGCTATCTTCGCCGAGGGGGATAGTGAGTACATCTTCTCCGGGCCTACCTCGTAGGTTGCTCGCTTTATCCCTAAGGTCATCCAGTTCAAGCGGTAGGGCTTCCGTCTTTTTACCCTTTATTGCACTGAGATAACAGGATCGGGCGATTCGTTGATCTCCTTTGATCTCGTCTACTCCGTCTACCGTGGGGAATTTGATTTTGAGATGATGGGTAGAGACAACTGCTTGGAGTTTATTCAGTGTGGGTCGTCCGAGTATCATATTGTAGGAGGAGGGTTGTCGAACAATTAACAAAGTGGAGTGTACGGTCGTTGTTTGAGGTGTCGTCCTCGCAGTCACCAGGAGAGTTATGCTGCCTTCTGTAAAGATCGGTCCCCTTGAGAAGCCATAGAGTGGGGTGGAGACCAGCTCTAGATGTGCATCACCCAGTTGCATTTGTTGAAAGGCATCATAAAAGAGGATATCGGCTGAGCTCCCGTTATCGACTAGGACTCGTCTTATCTCATGATTAGCCACAATGAGTGAAATTACAACAGCGTCGTCGTGTGGGATCTGCACTTCTTCTAAGTCTTCGTCAGAAAAAAAAATGGTCTCTCCCGTTTTAGGTCGTTTATAAGGTCCAGCAACAGAGGCTATTGACCTGGCATAAGACCTACTACGAGCATACGACCCCCCGCCAGCAGCGAGTCCTCCGTAAATGGTTTTGATAATCTTCGCCATGGGGGCCTCCAGTTTTTTCTGGCTAGGCTCCCTATAACTTGGCCCTGGGCTCTTCCGTGCTGCTCTTGTAGGTCTGTTTCGCTCAAAAGGACGTTCAGGGCTTCTACGCGATCGTTCATCACATTTCTCCTGTCGTGGCCCGACGTATTCTTTTAGATGCCCCCGATTGATGAAGGCCCCGATCTAGTTTTTTAAGGCCTTACATTCTTCCGTGTCATGGTCGAAGTTTCTGTGAAATCTACACCAAGTATTTCGATATGGGTTGAGGTTCGGCGGTCTTGGGGGCCATTGCAAGAGGTCCCTGTCATGAATCTGCATCAGAATGTTGGTCCTGGAGGCATTCAGTGGCGAATAGCTGTGGATTTGCCCCGGAGTTATGGCTCTGGTTCCGAATGCTGCAAGAGTCCGGGATCTATCCTCAAAAGGCCTGAGGGTTCTAGGTTTCTCATCGCGAAACGGTCGCTTAGTGGGCTCACGGCCGGGACTAGTGGGGCATCTCTTCCTCCTTTCCATGTCTCCTTCGCATTCTCTTCGGAATGCCTGATCATCTTCTGCCAGCATGTATTTTTCGGCTCGCACCAAGACTTCATTCATATCTATAGGCGGACGTCTGATGAGTTTTGAACTGAAGAATCCGGATCTTAATCCATTTTTGAATGCCAAGAGCTAAACATTGGGATCAAGGTCTGGGATCTCCCAAGCTGCAGTGTTGAATCTGGAAATATAGGCGCGAAGCTTCTCTCCTTTTGACTGGACAATATTAAACAGAGACTCCGAAGTTTTCTTGGGTCCTTTACTGCTGATGAAATGTGAGGCGAAAGCATAGCTTAGGTCTTTGAAGGTGCGAATACCTCCTGGTTTCAAGCGGGAATACCACGTCCCAACAGCTTTCTCGAGGGTTAATGGGAATGCCCTGCACATCACAGGGTCCGAATGTCTATGGAGGGTCATTGTGGTTCGGTAGTGCTGGAGATGGTCCAGGGGATCGGTGGATCCATCGTAAAGTTTGATTTGTGGCATCCGAAAATTTAGTGGGAGGGGGGCATCAAGGACTTCTTGTATGAAAGGTGGGTCCTGTACATCGAGATCATCGCTAATACTGTGGCCGCGTTCTTTAAGCGCCTCATTGATTCGTCCCTTTATGTCCTCGATCCGTTTGCCAAACCCTTCGCTGTTCTTGGACACGGGACTCTCTCCGAACTTGGCTGGGGGAGGTGAATGGGTCGCCGAGCAGACATCCGCTGGTGGGCGGCGGTCAGTGGAACCGTTGTGACCTGGTTCCTGCGACGGGAGTGGCAGAGTCTGCTGAGGTCTCCTGCGAACTTCGACCGCTAGATCGGCCACTAGATGTGTGAGCTCTGCGAATTGCGCCTGGAGCGTGCCTTCATTCGGGTGAACCTCGGGTTCGGCTAAGGAACTGGCTCCCGATCGTTGTCCCGACCGTAGCACGCGAGCGCCTAGATCCCTGGCGGGTGTTTTTGGGGGCATGCTAACAGATGAGTTCTTTAGACTTCTTCGCTGTTACTGTCAGCGAGAGATGTGGTTTCCCATGGACGGCGCCAATCTGTTGATGCCAAATATGTGCGTTGCTGAGCTGGAGGTTAGACTGTAGAAGTACCTGCACAGGGAAAGGGAGAGTAGCTATTGGGGTCGACGGAAGGGGATGCCTCCGAGGATGCTCCGATGCTTAAGTTAGAGAAAGCTCAAAGTGTATCTGTTTTAAAACTGAAAAACTAAGTCCCCCTTCTGGACTGCTTACCAAGTCCTTTTTATAGAGTTTCGGAGGCGGTAGTGTTCGGAGGCGGTAGTGGGCCAGGGCGGCTGTGATAGGATACCCCAACTGGGTTGGGTAATGATGTCTATGAGGCCCAGCTAGGAGGCTGAGAGCCGTTCACTAGGGCTTTTGCCTTGCTGGCTTACTCCAGAGCCGTCTATGCGTTAAGACGGTGTTTAGACCTAACGTCCCAACTTGGTTGGGTAATGATGGTCCGGAGGGCAGTGGTGACGTGGAGGCCCAGCTGGGGCCCAAAATGCCCTGGAGGGCGGTTGTGACGTGGAGGCCCAGCTGGAGGCAATGATGCCCTGAAGGGCGGTCATGACCTGGAGGCCCAGCTGGAGGCAATGATGCCCTGAAGGGCGGTCATGACCTGGAGATCCAACTGTCTGAGCCTGGATTGTCCGCGTGTCTCCTTGCACTCTGGGATCACGACGATCCACGTGTCGTCATCCTATGGGAGAGTCGTATTTTGGCAGTATCAAGATTCACCGATTTTTATAGTAATCTAGTTATAGCTAAACGTCATGAATCTTGGGATTTATTATGTACACTAAAGTCGCAAGCTCGTTGCCATGGGTGTGGGGGGATTTTAATGAGATTGTTTCAAATATGGAAAATGAAGACGGGGAGCTCAACTAGATGGTTTTAGATGTGTAATTGATGAATGTGGATTCCAAGATTTAGGATTTCATGGGCTAAAATTTACTTGAGCAAATAATTGGGAAGATGGCGATTATATGCGAGAGAGGTTGGATCGAATTTTTAGCCACAACTGAATGGAGCATGTTGAAGTCGAATTTTCATGTTTCTCATTCGAGTGCCATCTATTCTGATCATGTTCCTATACTGCTTTATACTGATAGACTGCAGGAGAGTGGTAGGCTACGGGAGATTGGTAGGATATGGGTAAGGCCACAACTGTTTCGGTTTGAGGAAGTGTGGACTAAATATGATGAGTTTCAAGCCATAGTTTCTCATTCTTGGGCAAATTTGGCTGACGAGGTTGGAATGGTGTCTGTTTGTAGTAAATTAACGGTGGCAAGGTAAAAATTGAGGTTATGGTAGATAGAAAATTTGAAAATTCAAGGAACAAATTAAAGGAGCTACAAGATCACCTATAGTGGGTTCAGGTGCAAACATTGTCTGAAACGGTAGTTGGGAAGAAGAGGAACATTTTGAGACAATAGAATGAAATTTTGAAGAATGAGTAAATTGTGTGGAAACAAAGGTCACGTGTTCAATGGCTAAAGGAAAGGGATAAAAAATACGTTTTTTCTTCTTCTTCATAAACATGTTTCTCATCGTTTAAAGAAGGATACGACTGATCAGTTGAGAGATGATGAGAGGAATTGGGTTTCAGATGATGAGCAATTAGTGGTTTTGGCATGTAGCTACTTTGATAATTTATTTTCAATGACAAACCCGCATAGCATTGATCAAGCGTTGGAAGTTGTGGAACCACGGGTTTCAGATGAGATGAATGCTCTGTTAATTTGTGAATTTACAGTAGATAAGGTTAGAAAAGACTGGCGGTATGTGTGCTCTTTTTATCAAAAATACTGGAGTATTGTTGGGGGATGTAACAAAGGTAGTTTTAGATTTTTTGAATGGGGGCTCTTTTAATCCGGTTGTAAATTTTATTCGAATTTTGTTGATTCCAAAAGTTAAATCCTCGGAGGTTATTGCACAATTTAGGCCAACTAGTTTATGAAATATTCTTTACAAGAAAGTTTTGGCACATAAGTTGAAGGTTATTTTGTCTCAAGTTGTTTCTCCTATTCAAAGTGCTTTTGTGCATGGTTGATTAATTGCAGATAATGTGTTAGTAGCTTATGAGTCAATTCATGCACTTATAAATCGATGACCTGGGAAAGAAGGCTTTATGGCCCTGAAGCTCAATATGAGTAAAGTTTATAATAGGTCGGAGTAGCGGTATTTGGAAGGTATGATAAATAGAATGGGTTTCTATAGGAGATGGGTGGAGTTGATAATGATGTGTTTTTTTACGGTATCGTATTTGTTAATGGGTGTTGTGCCATCGAGAGGTATTAGACAAGGTAACCCATTGTCATCTTATTTATTTTTATTGTGCGCTAAGGATTGTCCTCATTAATTCAGCATAGAGAAGGTCAAGGGTTGATCTATGGTGTTCAGGTGCGTGGACCAAAAATTTAGCATTTATTCTTTATAGATGACAATTTTAATTTTTAGTAAAGCTAGTATGGAGGAGTGTACGTTCATCAATGATTTGTTATTACTGTATGAAAAGTAGTTCATGTTAGAAAATTAATTTTGATAAATATGGAGTTTTGTTCAGTAATAATTGCTCAGAGCCGTTCAGAGATGAGGGGGCTGAGGCTCTTCAAATGTCGATGGTGGTGAGCCATGAGAAATATCTTAGGTTACTAATGATGGTTGGGTGGTGCCGATTAAAGTGTGGCACAAACCGTTTCCATTTACTCTATGAGTTGTTTTAAGTTTTTAATGACTTTATGCATGGAATTTGGGGTTATGATGAGTAGATTTTGGTGGAGGTAACAAGGTTATGCTCGAAAAAATCATTGGATTAACTTGGACAGTTTATGTAGGTCAAAACGAGAAGGGGGGCTAGGTTTTCAAGATATTCATTGTTTTAACATGGCAATGTTTGCAATAGAGGGGTGGTGATTAGTGACCAATACTGATTCATTATGTCATGCAGTGTTGAAAGCCAAACATTTTCCTGATAGCTCTTTCTTTGAGGTATGGTTAGAATGAAATATGTCTTATACATGGAGAAACATATGGAAGGGCTGAGTAACGTTGTCGAAAGGGATTAGATGGAAGGTATATGATGGAGAAAATATTCGCATATGGAATGATCCATGGTTTCTAGTACCTTGGTCTTTTAAACCTGTTTCACTAAAGATTGAAGCTGTGAATTATGCCCTTGTCGCTATTTTGGTCAATGCTGAAACGAGGCAGTGGCGTAAGTCTTTGTTTCTTCAACATGAGGCTGAGTTGATTGCTCAAATACCATTAATTTTGATTGCAAAAGAGATAATTTATTATGGCACTACAATCCAAGATGAGACTTTTCAGTCAATAGTGCTTACCATGTTGAAGTCTGGCATGTATGAGGTCTGATTTAAAGTAGGAAGCGTCTTTGATGTAGGAGGATCCGAGTCAGATGATGCTGAGTTGTCAGATAACACGTCTGATGTAGGAGGATCCGAGTCAGATGATGCTGAGTTGTCAGATCAAACGTTATTGGCACTGAGATACTTTGAGTTGACAAATCAGCGCAAAAATGGCAGATGTACTACCTAGAATGGTTGACTGCCGTTGATTCTGTTTTAGGCCTTCAAATTTGCAGTTTTCAGTTTTAGGAAACTTTTCATTTGCAATTTCCTTTTGTATTCAAGTCAGAATTGACTGTTGTTGATTCTGCCTTAATACAATCGCTTAATTTTAGTAATTTCCTTGATTTTCCCCAAGATTATGTTTTCGGGGATTCTTTCCTTTTTTTAGCTTTGGTCTTATAAATAAGGAGAACACGTACGGAAAGAATATTATTATTGGTATTTACATAATTTTAAATAAAGCATTAGAGCTGTTTCTCTGTGTTTTTAGGGTTTTTCTTGTGTTTCTCCTTGTAAAATATCTGTTACGACTAGCCTGTAGAATAATCGTTATACTGCCCGGTGTCAGTTGGTATCAGAGCTTTAGCATCTTCCTAGGGTGAGATTTCATCAGTTCCATGGCTAGTGGTCGTGGTCGTCGCGGGCAGGTTTCGAACGAGGAAGTCCCACACCGTGATCGTAACGTTCAGGATGCGATGATTGAGGATTTACAAAGGTAAGTTGCAGAGTTAATCCAGAGTCTATTCTACTCGAGTTTTCTGGTACATTATAGGCCGAAGGATTTGTCGATTGGTTGAATGAAGTAGAGCGTATTTTTGAGTATAAGGAAGTCCCAGATCGTGTCAAAGTGAAACTAGTCGCCATCAAACTTAAAGGCAGAGCATCTGCGTGGTGGGAGCAGTTGAGGCGCTCATGCGATCGACAGGGCAAGGGCAAGATCACTTATTGGGAGAAGATGAAGGGTCACTTCCTTCCTTTCGGCTACACTCAAACCTTGTTTCAACGACTTCATTCGTTGAGGCAAGGCACGAGATCGGTTGATGATTACACGGAGGAGTTCTATCAATTGATAGCCCGAAATGATTTATCTGAGACTGAAGAGCAGATGGTGGCATGATGAGAGTCATAAAATGCATCTTAACAGTACTTAATTGTTATCATTTTAGGGTTGATTAGGTTTTAATTGCACTTTTATACGTTGACAACTCTAAAGTATCATTCTTGGATCATTGATCTATTTCGGTGCATTTTCAGGTACTTTAAGCTCAAAAGAAGAGGAAAAGTTCTCATTGCTTGAAGTACAAAGGCTCGAGGCATACTGGAGTGAAGGAATGCTTCTGAAAGGATAAGATGGAGGGCTTAAAAGAGCAACAGCTGCTGCCCGCACTGGAAAGGAGTTTCACTAAATTGCCAGAATTGCCCGTACAGATCAATCATCTTTGAAAATTAAACTGTATTGATACAAGAAGAACCAGGAGATGAACCATATATGCTTAGAAAGACCCGGAAGTCTATTTTCTGTAGAATTTTATGGTTCGTCAAAAGGATTTTTCTAGCGAAAGTTATGGCAGTTTAAGTAGACAAAGGTCAGGCTGTGTGGGATTTCAGCGTGATTTTGGGCTTAAATCCCACATCCCACATTGGTTGGAAAACACATTTCTATATCCCACATCCCACATCGGATTAGAAACACATTGCACTCATTGTATTTCTCTATAAAAGGCCTACTCCACTTCAGCTTTGAGGCAATCAATTGGAGCTCATCTGAAATCATCAGAGAGTGACTCCAGAAGGCCTTTAGAAGCAATCCAGAGGGCCTTTAGGAGCAATCCAAAAGTATAAATTTGGAGGGCAAGCTGAGGATGATCGTTGAGAGGCCGGAGGCAACTCAAAGAAGCATGAGCCCCATGGCTAGCTAGTCTCCAAGCAAGGCGAATGGATGAATCCCTAGGTGTAGTTGTTCTTATTTTTCTTTATTTGATTCGGTTGTAGTTGGATATTATTTTCGTTAAACATTGTTATGTTTTATTCTTAATTTAATTAGTAGATTTATTATTACTCTGGTGATTGCATGCTTCTTTTCCATATAAGTTCAGTCATGCTTTTCTTATGTGTACCTGTTTGGGTGTGATTGAGTCCGGTAGATCTCTTTTATAGATTTGTCCATTGCTGCGGTATTGTCATTTAGATATATCATCGTCTCTTGATAATTTATAAGTTAGGTCATGTGTGCTTGAAAGTAAAGAAGATTTCATAACAATTACATTAAGATTTATAAATGCACTTTAATCGAATATTTGCCGATTGTCTGTTTGGGATGTGAAACTTGCAATCGAGATAAAAATAACTGAATCAAGTTAGGATTAGGGCAATGAACCTAGGGAGGATTTCCGGAACCTTGTTGTTTCTTTATTATATTATTCAATCATTCACATAATTTTCATAAAATAAACAATTCAAATTCTTTAAATCAATCTTTTATCGTTTGTGTTCAAGTTTACACCTTCTTCTGTAATTAACTTGTTTCCCTGTGGAATCAACACCCCAAAGCTGTACTACAAATAACCGCGTTATACTTTGGGCGTAATCAAATTTACACCCAAATTATAACGCGGTTATTTGTAGTACAGCTTTGGGGTGTCGATTCCACAGGGAAACAAGTTAATTACAAAAGAATGTGTGAATTTTAACACAGGTGATAAAAGATTTATTGAAAGAATTTGAATTATGTGAAAATAGTGTGAAGGAAATTGTGTAAATAGATTTAATAAGAAATAACAAGGTTCCGGAAATCCTCCCTAGGTTCGTTGCCCTAATCCTAACTTAATTCAGTTGTTTTTATCTCGATTGCAAGTTTCACATCCCAAACAGGCAATCGACAAATATTCAATTAAAGCGGATGTATAAACCCTAATGTAATTGATATGAATTATTCTTTACTTTCAAGCACACATGACCTAACTTATAAATTATCAAGAGACGACGATATATCTAAACGACAATACCACAGCAATGGAAAAATCTATAAAAGAGATCTACCGGACTCAATCACACCCAAACAGGTACACATAAGAAAAGCATGACTGAACTTATATGGAAAAGAAGCATGCAATCACCGGTGTAATAATAAATCTACTAATTAAATTAAGAATAAAACATAACAATGTTTAACAAAAATAATATCCAACTACAACCGAATCAAATAAAGAAAAATAAGAACAACTACACCTAGGGATTCATCCCTTCGCCTTGCTTGGAGACTAGCCAGCCATGGAGCTCATGCTTCCTTGAGTTGCCTCCGGCCTCTCAACGATCATCTCCTCCTTGGTAGCGAAAGCTTCGGTGATTCCTCAGCTTTCCCTCCAAAATTATACTTTCGGATTGCTCCTAAAGGCCCTATGGATTGCTCCTAAAGGCCCTCTGGAGTCACCCTCTGATGATTTCAGACGAGCTCCGATTGATTGCCTCAAAGCTGAAGTGGAGTAGGCCTTTTATAGGGAAATACCATGAGTGCAATGTGTTTCCAATCCGATGTGGAATGTGGGATATAGAAATATGTTTTCTAACCAATGTGGGATGTGGGATTTAAGCCCAAAATCACGCTGAAATTCCGCACAACCCGCACAGTCTGACCTTTGTCTACTTAAACTGCCATAACTTTCTCTAGAAAAATCATTTTGACGAACCGTAAAATTCTCCAGAAAATAGACTTCTGGATCTTTCTAAGAATATATGGCTCATCTCCTGGTTCTTCTTGTATCAATACATTTTAATTTTCAAAGATGATTGATCTGTACGGGCAATTCTGGAAATTTAGTGAAACTCATTTCCAGTGCGGGCAGCAGCTGTTACTCTTTTAAGCCCTCCATCTTGTCCTTTCGGAAGCATTCCTCCACTCCAGTATGCCTCGAGCCTTTGTGCTTCAAGCAATGATAACTTTTCCTCTTCTTTTGAGCTTAAAGTACCTGAAAATGCACCGAAATAGATCAATGATCCAAGAATGATACTTTAGAGTTGTTAACGTATAAAAGTGCAATTAAAACCTAGATCAACCCTAAAATGATAACAATTTAGTACTGTTAAGATGCATTTTATGACTCTCATCATGGCATAGTATTTGGGGGAATTACGACAGCCCCTGTAGGATGTCTTCAGCCTTAACTCATTGTGGACCGTTTCTGAAGCATACCAGCGTGCACTTGCGGTGGAAAAACAGCATAACAGGAGGCCAATGAACAGAAACGATCAAAGCAGTCAGCCAGTTCGCCCTCAAGAATCCCGTCCTGCCCAGCAGCCACCCCAAGGTAACTCTAACTCAAATATTAGATGTTTCAGATGTGGTGAACATGGACATAAAGCGACTAAGTGTAGGAAGCCTGCTAGTCAGAAGGGCAAAAATCTCTTGATTGAGGACGACGAGGTATACGAAACTGAAGAGATTGGAGAGCCTATGTATGACGATGATGAAGATGGAGATGTGTTGTATGGAGATGGCCATGAGACGCTGGTCATTCGTAAGAGTCTACTGACCCCCAAGGGCGATACAGGAGAAGATTGGTTGAGAACCAGTATTTTCCACACGACCTGCACAGTTGCAGATAAAGTCTGCAAGATGATCATTGACAGTGGTAGTTGTGAGAATGTAGTGTCTGAAGAGACTGTCCAAAAACTGCAGTTGAAGATAGATCGTCATCCTAAGCCGTATAAATTGTCGTGGCTGAATAAAGGCAGCGAGGTAATAGTAGATAGGCGATGCCTGGTGTCTTTTTCGATTGGTAGGAAATATTTTGATAATGCTTGGTGTGATGTTGTGTCTATGGATGTTTGTCATGTATTGTTAGGCAGACCTTGGCAGTATGATCGCAATGTTATTCATGATGGGTAGAAAAATACATATTCCCTTAGCATCAAAGGGAAGAAGATTGTGTTGGCACCTCGTCGGGAAGAAACCACTCCTACCCCGGTAGCCAATAACACTAATTTGTTTTCGATGTCCAGGTTTTTAGCTGAGATTGAGCATGGAGACGTGGTCTATGCTCTGCTACCTTGTGGGAATAGTGCAGCAGACATGAATCCAGATTTACCAGCAGAGGTGCAGCAGCTGCTAGCAGAGTTTTCTGACCTGATGCCAGAGGATCTTCCTCCTGGGTTGCGGCCTGATGTCTTTAATATGAAACACCTGAGTCCTTGTTTTGTAGATTTCGATGAAGTTATTGTGAACTCGAGGACGAGTTCTTTCCAACCCGAAGAGACTGATGCAGGAGAATCCGAGTTAGATGATGCTGAGTTGTCAGATAACACGTCTGATGCAGGAAGATCCGAGTCAGATGATGCTGAGTTGTCAGATCACACGTTGTTGGCACTGAGATACCTTTAATTGGCAAATCAGCGCAAAAATGGCAGGTGGACTACCTAGAATGGTTGACTGTCGTTATTTCTGTTTTAGGCTTTCAAATTTGCAGTTTTCAGTTTTAGGAAACTTTCCATTTGCAATTTCCTTTTGTATTCAAGTCAGAATTGACTGTCGTTGATTCTGCCTTAATACAATCGCTTAATTTTAGTAATTTCCTTAGTTTCCCCAGGATTATGTTTTCGGGGATTCTTTCCTTTTTTTAGCTTTGGTCTTATAAATAAGGAGACCACGTACGAAAAGAATATTATTATTGGTATTTACATAATTTTGAATAAAGCATCAGAGTTGTTTCTCTGTGTTTTTAAGGTTTTTCTTGTGTTTCTCCCTGTAAAATATCTGTTTTGACTAGCCTGCAGAATAATCGTTATTCTGCTCGGTGTCAGTCTTCAGCTCGGGGGGGGGGGGGGGGGGGGGGGGGGGGGGGCTGGAATTGAAAAGCAAACAATTTGGAACCAGATTATGTGGTTGCTACCAGTACCTAACAAACTATATGTTTGTTCTTGTGGCGGTTTTGTCATGGACGTCTTCCTACAAATGCTAAACTAAGAAGGCGTTGGGTGGAGGTTTCTGAATTGTGTGCAATATGCAAACAGAAGGTGAAGTCCCCATATCACGTTGTTCTTGGCTGTTTGCATGTGCAACAGGTGTAGAAAGTGGTGATTCCTGGATTTGATGTGAATAAATGTCAGCGAATTAGGAGTGCTAAGTTGGCTACAGTGAAGTATGGTGGTATAAGAGGAAGATGATATCGGCTTGTGGGTAATTATAGGATAGGCTATTTGGGGTAATAAATATCAGTTGATTTTGGGTAAAAAGGGTAAAGCACCGCAGACTTGCATGATTTTGCTCTAAATTATTGCATGAATTCAATGAAGCAAATCAAAAGCATGGGACGACTGCGACTGATCATGGAGCTACGATGGTTTTATGACAACGACCTCCTTTATCTTGTCTGAAGATTAACGTTGATGGTGCCATTTTTAAGGACGATTCTTCGGGTGGTGGAATTAGGAGAGAGAAAGGCAGTTTTGTGGCTGGTTTATCTGCTCAAATTTAGAATGTGATTGACCAGATATTATTGAGGCAGTTGCAGAAAGGATGGCATTGGCGTTTGCTCTACGCCATGGTTTCCATAACATTATTCTTGAAGGAGACAGTCTTTGACTTGAACATGGGGTGGCTAGCAAGGAAGAAGACATGTCTACCATGGGGCTACTGATAGAAGACATAAAGTTTTTATCTTCGAGATTTGAAGGTTTCCAACATCATCAGTTTGTGCCTCGCAATAATGGAAATGATGCGGCGCATCAAATTTTTTTTTTTTAATCATGATACTAAAAATTAGTCAAACTATGTTTCAAAAAAATTATATATAACCAAAAAATTCCATGAAACTAATGATATGAGATAATAAATATTACCTTTGGATATTTTCTATTTAGTGTATGTGCTTAGTGCTATCAAGTTTCAAGATCCTTAAATCCTTAATATAATATATAATTTACATACAAAAAAATTTATAAAAAATTAAACTATTCTTAAATATGTTATAATTATACACACCAAAACAGGTAAGTAACCTTAATATAATATTATCTTAAATCAAAATAATTATCATTAATATAATAATATAGAACTTCACAAAATTATTTAGTCAATGAAAACTTAACAAGTGTAAATGAGTATAGAAAAATTATCCTTAATAAAGATATATAATTGATCAAAACAATCGAGCAAAAAAATATTCTTAAATTTTTTTCAAAACAATAATCGCAACTTTAAACAAATTGCGGCTATAAAATGACGCTCATCGATAAACAAAAAAGAAGGGAAACATATAATAGTACTAACAAAGTAGAAAAATCAAATCCTCATTATCTCGTCAATAACTCTTTTTTATGTAACAACGTAAGCTTTAGAAGAATAAAAAAATGGACATAAGCTTTAGATCAGCAACAAGTATGTAAGGTTGATCGAGTTCGTACTTCTTAGAAAAGCAAAACAAAAGCATGTAGGTATAATAAAAAGTTGAGAAAGAATAAAAAATAAAATGGTTGGGTTTGGTGGTAAAGTTCTTTAAATTACCAATAGAATTTTTAGGTAATCTAAACTTAATAATTTAGATTCGAACCAATTAAAAAATTTTCATTGAAGAGTCATTGAAGGGGGACATTAATGAGGCTTGTCTTCAAGTCTAATGAAGCATATTAACTTTAAAAAAAAAATCTTTGGTGGCAAGGGGCAAGGGGTAAGTGTCTCCCAAACCCCCTTGCGGTCCCTGTGTTGTTTATAAGAAATTTGTCTTTAAGGTTATGGTAGGAGAGAAATGCAAGAGCTAAGAAAGAAAAGTTAGTGTAAATACAAGTGAGAAAATATTGATTTTTCTATTACGTTTGGTAAACGGATGAAAAAGTATTAAAAAAAGTTATTTTAGTTTAGATTCTCTAATTATTTTAATTTTTTTTAAATAATTTTATTTTCACTTTTAAAAAGAAAAACATCTATTTGCCTATTTTATTTCTCTTAATTTCTTTATTTTTCTTCTCTACCAATAGCTTAAAAGTGAATTTATCCGATTATAAAATCTGGAAATCTAAATTTATCTTCTAAAACCGAGTTTTTTTTTACCAAGTTAAATGGATTATGTTTATATTTTAAAAGTGAATAATATAGGGTGATAAAAGAAACAAATTTTTTCTTAAGGGGAATGATTTATTAATAAGTTATCACGCATTGGTATGAAAAATGGCTATGCAGAGTTTACGTGGATGTCAATTACTTTAATTGGTAGAGAGTTATTTGTTATCGCACAAAAGATCAGTGATCAAACCCCATTCACACTAGAGATGAGAATGTGACCTCTCATTGTATAGTCCATATACCCAATAGATCAATTAGAGGGAATTTAAAATTTTGAAGTCCTTAAATCATCTCAATCCTTAATTTTTAATACCCTCCAATTTGGAAGAATGGGAAAGGAAGAGATTGAAACTTGCAAGAATGAAAATAGACTTTGAGCAGTATTACAAAGGGCTTTACTATTAGCATGTCTATCATTTATCAAATCTGCAATATAAAAAAATCAGTAGGCAGCAAAGCGAGAAGATAAGCTACTACACATGGAGCAAATTATTTATAATTACTAGAATTGAAGAACATGATTTAGTGTTTTGCAGCAGCCCTATCCATGATTTTGTTAGCAAATAAACCCCAATTGTCAATTTTTTCACAAACTTGAACTGTTGAAATTCGAAAAAGGAGGAAGAAGAATGATTGATGAGATTTCTTTGTCTATGCAGGCAACATGTATGCCTCAAACATTCAGGACATAAGGAGTACAAGTTAAGAATAATTCCATTGAGATAAACACTACAACTAAATGTCTTTTCATTAAAGTTTCCTCTTATTTCTGGTCTGGCAGTAACACTAACTGCAACTAAAAAGGCCTGCATTTAGATGAGTAATTTGATCAACCATATATTAATCTCAGCGGCACCTATCCTCATCTGTATAATAGCCCAGAGTAACTCAGGCTACGTTTAAGATTTTCTTCAAGAATTTGGATATTCTTCACATATTCAACATAATATTGAAGAAAAAGAAAAACATAAAAAAATATATATATATATTTTTCATTTTGTTATTGTTATGTTGAATATGAAAATATTGTTTTCCAAATTATGTTAAGAATGTCAAAATTCTTGAATTTTTTTATTTTATTTTCACAACTAAATACATCCTTAAAATTTTGAAAGTTCTTAGATTTTATACCAAATTTTAGGAAATATAACCATTGATAAACAATTCCAAACATAAAAGAATATGTATGATGGATGTATTCCAATTACTTAAATATTAAGCCTTGAGGTCAAATTTCAAAATCCAATAACCTATTCTGCATGGGCATCTTTTTCATAGAAGTATATCCAAACCCATTATACAATTATTTGTTTTGACTGAAATCAAAGGAGAAAATGGTAATCCAAAATGAAACTCACATTTCACCAATTTAGGTAAGACATCTTAAATGTTAAAATAAAAAGATATGGGAAAGAAACTATGTATTATCGTATGTTATGTATTACATGAACAAACTTATACATAAAGATTTGGAATATAAAACTTAATAGAAATAATAAGTTATGGTTATAATAAATCAAGAAACCAAATTAATTAAAAAACTAATACATATAAAACTAAGAAAACTAAGAAACTGATTGTCTTAACATCTCATCTCAAACTCAAAGTGGTGTGTAGACAAATTATATATATAGTGTGTAATAGTATAAACCATAATTAGGAATTCAAACAAAATAATAAACTAAGTACAATAGGAAACCAATATGCGTTAATAGGCCCCCCTCAAACTCAAGGTAGTGAAATAGATGCCAACTTAAGTTTGTACAAATTGAAGACATATCGAGAAAAATTGAGAAGGACAAACTTTGATAAAGAACTCTGCGAAAGTAACTCGATCCCCCTCACATGCAAGCTCACATATCGTTGCACGTGCCCTAGCCGGAAACAAAAAAAAAGAACCTAAATATGAATCGAAACAAAGTGAAGGGTACGAGCCTAGCTCTAACACCCATTCACAAGATTGGGTGAGGATTACCAAGGGATACAAAAATAAGAGGATTACTAGGATTTAAGGTCGGAACTTGCGAAAACGAGAACCTCTATCACTAGCAAGAACCTTCATTGTAGAGTTTGAATATGGTTAAACAAACGTGACATATGTAAAGATCACACCCAAAAACCTTAAGAACTATAGTAAATCGGATAAGAGCTGATTTAACAATACTAAAACTGTCAAAGAAATTAGACCTGAACGAACCACACTAAAAGGCTAAACTAATCAACTAACCAAGATACATCAAATTACGAAATATAGGTAAAATAATGTAGAGTAAAAAGGAAAGGTATGTCCTAACTAGCGACATTGAATCGCCTATATAAATTGTAGAAGAATATGAGTTTTGCAACTTTATGTGTTTATTTTTGTTTTTCTTTGTTATTGTCGTTGTCGACACTAAAATACAAGCAGACTCGTTTTCATCTTCGTGATTACTACTCAAATTCTTTGCTCCAGTTCTATGCTCAGTGGTTTTGGGTGTGGTGGATTTGAGATTAGTGGTTTGGGATTGTGATTTTGAGATTTTATTTCTTGTGACAAACCATATTGTGGTTTTGAGATTTATTCTTGGGGCAAATCAAGTTGAGGTTTTGGAATTTTCGATTTTCTTTGTGGGATCTATGCTTAGGACAAATTGTTATTTGATTTTGGGCTTTGCAGTTGGGATTAATTGCTTAAGTTTGACTCTTTGTTGTTTGTCTGATTGAGTTTGCTCTTTGACCATCCAGTTCAAATACAATTTTTGGTTATAACACTTTGTTACTGTTTTCTTTGAAGACATACTCATCTATAGTGCCTCATTGAAAGACCATCACCACCACTTGCAACAAGTCCTATAATGCTTGACAACTAATCAACTATTTGCAAACCAGAAGAATTGTGAGTTTTTTAAAGAATCCATTGAATATCTGGGACATTTGGTGTCATCTCAAGGGGTACAACCTGACAATAGCAAGATCCAAGCAATGCTTGAATGGCCTGTTCTAACAACCATTAAACAGTTGATAGGCTTCTTGGGTCTCACTGTTTATTATAGGTACCCCATTATTTTACATAGTGGAAGTTTGACTAGACTAAGTCTCGTGATTTTTCCCGAAAGGGTTTTCCATGTAAAAAACTTGGTGTTCTTATAGGTTGATTTATTTAGAATTATTTTTCTGCTATTATTATTGTGGTGATTTGTTTAATTAGTAGTTTACTTCTTCATTCTATTTTAATCACAAAAAGAAGGGAGAATTTTTCTAAACACTTTATTTGTTGCTGGGCCATTTATAAGTGATGTTCAATCCCTCCTTACATGAGACCTAAGAAAACCTTGAGCCATGTGGGCAGTGTTAGAGGCACGAGGTGTCGGCTGCACAACACGTGGCCAAAGAGGACAGTATCATGTTGAGTTAGGTTGGGTGTGGGACACCGCTGCGCCACTCTGACATGAGGTCTTTTAAAAACCGTGAGACACAGGTTGCCAAAGCGGACAATATCATGCAAGTGGGTTGGGGTCCTTACATGAGGTGACCGGCTTCCTAGACACACTGTAAAGATATGAGAAGAACCTTATTAAGGTATCATGGATAATAGAGATACCCTTAACAATGCTTATATGCTTAACAAAGAAACTAAATCACCTATCCTATTTGGGATAATTTATTTTTTAGTTATGTTTGTCATAAGCAAAAACTAACCCAAACACGAAAACAGATTATGAAATGATTTATGTTTATAATTTGAATTTATTTCACAAAAAATATTTTTATTGTTGTTTTACTAAACACTAAATAGTTTTTAGCTCTACTACTATTCTACCATAAACTATTTCAAAAATCATAAACTAACCATAAACCATTTCTATTGTTAGGCCAAATGGGAAGTTTATCAAATAGTTTGCTGGCATTGCTAATTTAAAGGCACAAAGCTGGAAAAAAAAAATAAAACATAAAAATTTACCAATATTAAAAATATGACCTCTTATGGTATGAAAAACTCAACTCAAATAACTTTTATAGATTGAAGAAACTTAATGACTATTTTTTTTGTTTCTCCACTGAGGGATATTTTTCCCCCTAGCAACAAACAACCGTTTTTTTCCTTCAAGACAAAAAATATCAGGTATGTGATATAAAGGTATAAAGTAGAAGAGGACAAAATAAACACCATGTGTAATGCATAATTACTTAACAAATGATATTTTTACCATTAAAATTGTCGCATTCGCATGTTGGAAGACTTTTTAGATATAATTTACGAATAAGAACTGATTTATAAGGTAAAGACTAATCTTTCAAGTAAGTTGACTGAGTTACAGTAGTGGAGTATTAAGATTAAATATAAAGATGAATTTGTAATTTATCTATTAATTTAATATTTGTTTTAACTATTTTATTTTAGGAAGTTTTAACAACCTTTTTGAAACTTTATTCTCAGGCACGCAAACTTGTGTTTATTGCATTAAGTTTGTTGTAGTCTAAGAAGTGACATCCAACAAGTGTTGGGTACTCTTATCTCGTGTAGTAAGGCCCAGAATTAGCAAAGCTGCAAGGCATGGGTTTGGGCACATGGCCTAACATTGGTATGGCCTTATACCTGGACACCATTATTGGACAAATCATGCCTAAGAGTCATACTTGGTGGATTAAAGAGCTTTAACATATTTGTTATTGAGGTCATGTTGTGAATTGCAATTCCATTTTTGATACGGCCAAGTTTCTAATATATTTTTTTGGCAGCCCAGGGTTCTCCTAACTGGTATATGAGGCCAAACTGTTTTTAAAGCTGTCATGTCACACCCTTGGGCTTACAGGTCAATAAGGAAGAACAGAGGAGCAAAAAGTAAAAACCCACACAATTGTGTGGGTTTGACTCTAGTGTGTTCTTAAGCTTGATAATAATTAACAGGAGGCTAGCTACAATGCCTTGACCAGAGGAAAATGATCTCTAATTTGATGGCAATTTATTACATATTAAATTGATATTATTTTATGGTAATTGATATCATTATATTGTAAAAAATATATGCTTACATTTGTAGTAATTGTGTTTGAATGGTAACCCAATATTAATCCGTCGTAATTAATTATCATTTTGTGGTCAAAAGTATAATTCTTTATAATAAAAAAAAAGTAGAAGAGACCTTAGAATTTTCCATTAATATTATACAAAAAAAATGGAAATTATGTTATGGAGATTGATGACTATTGTAGTGTGTGCTCTTTATACTCTATTTGAAACTAAATAAAATAAAATTCATTTCATTCTAATGAAATTAAAAAAAAAACATTTATAAATGAACTAATATGACTTTTTTTAGCTTTCTTATATTAAATTGTAGAATTTACTCATGTATAAAATGTTTAGAATAAATGAAGAATTCAAAAAGAGAGTGGGAAAGAAAGAAAAAGAAATTTTGATCAACATGATTTTTTACTTTCATTTTATGGAATCTGTTTGTAAATTTTGATAGAATTTATAACAAGCTAACTCAACTCTACAGCGAGTTTATTTGCAAATAAATTTCATAATTTATTGACTTTTAAAATTAACAATAAAAAAAAATTATAAATGTATTTCATAAAATTTATCTATATGTTCCAAACATACTCTTAATCTATTTCATGTCTCAAAATAAATATGATTGAATGATATTAAGATCTCCTATGAATTTTAGTTCGGGTGTAGCCAGCAGATAAAAAATACATTCATAATTACTCTGAATATATTTTAAAATAGTCTAGTATATTTGGAGCCATTTATGCTCAATTAAATCCAGTAGGGTTCTTCCTCTCTTGAAATTCTTGATCTAGTAAGTGTCTATGATAGGCTTCATTACAAGATTGCATGGAGAATTAGAAAAAAACTATAATGTATAAAAACCCACATAACCATAGCATAAATAATTTTTTTTTATTGAAACGATATTTTATATATAAATAATATAATAATTAATTTGATTACAATACCCATTACCATACATAAGCTCATAATATCATTACAATCCAGTTAAAATGAAAAAAAAAAAAAATTTGATATATAAATCGAATAAATAACTCACATAATGTGTAAATAGACGGTGAGAATTACTCAAAAACCTCGACAAATAAAACTAGGGCATTTGACATGAAACAGAAGAAATGACTTATCAAAATAGATTATTCAAGCTAAAAGAGTAAAAGAAACAATAATTATCCAAGCTTTTCTCCACATGCATAGTTTAGATGTCTTTAGTCCTTGATAATGATCATTATCTTCACCAGAGAAACTATCATTTTGCTTCAAGAAGTTAGAGACAACCAAACAAGTTCTAGTCATTGCTCTCTAGTGACTGATCATTTTATCTTAAAATATAATCAATGTTAAAGATTACCCCCAAGTTGTACGCATAAGAAGAGCTTTACTGTTTATTTTATGACATATTTAGGTTACAAGGGATAAACTTAGCTGTTACGCAAAACAATTGCAACAAATCAAAAGCAAGCCACCAAGGTTCTGCTCGGCAGAGGAAAAAAATAGAAAGAAAAAAAAAAGAGAACCGATACTTTTGTTGATAAAAATCCCAACGAAATCAGACGGCGGGAAAATAATTAGGTAGCCAGTTAATCTGTGGATCACAGCCAGGGGTTTTGGAACAGAGAAAGATGTCATTAGATTTAACACTTTCTTGATACTGACGTATGCTGAACTTGCTTGTAATTACAATGACTATATAAGAGAAATCACGTTTAAAAATCATAAAAATAAATGAATGAAATATAACACTGAAATTTTACATATGCAAAAATCGTCAATCACAAAGCCCTGGCTGGCTGCAAGGATCTAAACCATGTACCATTCATCTATTCTAAGCCATAAAATGAGTGCAGCTAACAAGAATTGCAATTCGCAATCCTATTCAAATGGCCGAACAATTGATTCAAAGCAAGTTCAAGATACACAAGAAGTCTCTATTTACAGAAAATTCTATTTTAGGATTTCTTTCTACAAATTATTTATCAAACAAGTCCAGAAGAAGTGAAAGAAAATTAAGACAAAAATTTCAAAAAAACAAAACGTAAAAAAGAAATACAACCAAGTCTACCCAGCTCTCCACTTACCTGATGCAAAGAACACTTACAGCAGTTGCTTCCCAACTACGATACCTTCCTGGGAGATAAACCCATAAACTGAACCTATCCTAACAATCCTCAACTCCAACAAGCCTAAAAGTCTTATTCTTCAGTCATCTCTCTTATACCGATAGACTAGTATCTCAATCTCAAAACTGGCACGAAGTACCAAGCCTCTGTAGCTGCCTCTGGCCTATGGTTACAGATTTACATATGGAAAATGATGGGTAGAGCAGCTCCTGAAACTTCTCCAGAAAGAGTGTCCAGTCCTCTTCATTCATGCCTGCCAACTTCACAAAACTCATGCTTGCAGGAAGCCGCTCATTCACACTCCTGTGCCCAAATGATGTGCCAGAAAGGTAGCCATTTTCTGTCTTGGCTCCAGGAAATTTGGGGAATTTCTGGCTCTTGTCACCCAAGCATGTATTCTTCAGTGACAATGAAAGCTGTGAAAGGGATGGTATCCTTTCAGGAGCTCTGAGAGCAACAAATCCATCATGCTCTGCTTCTCCTTCACTTTCCTCTTCCTCGATGCTTTTGTCCAGTTTCCATTGTGAAGAACGGCCATTCCCCAACCCAATTCCAAATTTGAATGGTTCTCCGGTCCAATAGTCATCCGCTGCCATATTTGGTGTAAAGCCTGGTTCTGCTTCCTCGCAGTCTATATCAAATTGGAATTCCTCATCTCCCAGACCAGACTTCCGAGATAATACCTCCCTCTCAGTTATCAACTTCCTTGCCTCCATACATACAACCTCAAACTCACTGGGCTCCTCTTCTCCTGCACGAAATTCCCTACTCATCATCTCACCAATTTCAGCAAGACAAAGACCAAAAGCAGCAGCTTCCTTAAGGAAAATTGTGCAGAGGACCAAAACCCGGAGACAAGCCTCTCGAATCAGGGGGAGCTCCATCCGGAGCATCTTACAATCCCGAAGAGGATCAAGATTCTCTATGTACTCAAGTTCATCATCTGAGAATGGAATTGAAGCCTGAGGCCAATGAATCCACTCGAAGTATGGGTCCTCCAAAGTTTCTGGCAAGCAGAGGCCATGATCAATAGGAATGAGATCCACTTGACCAAACCTTCCAACACCATCAAGCTTCCTTACTAAAAGATTTCCTGCATGCCTGTCCGTGTTGAAGATTCTTATGTCTAATATTCCTATGCGATGCACTGCAGAAACTGGGAAGCTTGAGGTGCCATGATCACTGGCATCAAAATCGTGCGGTATGAACTGTTGGAAAGAAGCAATCTTACTGACCAGCTTCCTCCTGTGAGGTTTGTTTCCACTCACCTCATCATTGACATTGAAGATTGAGTGAGTAATCTTCACCAGGGCTGTTGGAGGCACATTTGCAAAGTGATCATAGTCAAGAAGGTAAGCTGCGACTTCTCTAAACCCTGTTTCCCCCACCCGCACTGAACGTTTCAAACCAGGTTGCCCAAGGGCCTTACCAACAAAACCCTTTGGGTTGTTAGGCGCAAAAGGTTCTTCGTCAGTTGGCTTCACAATTGCAACACTCTCACCTCCACTGTTCCTGAAATAGTATGCACCTCCAAGCCCACCATGAACAGAAAGAGGGTCAACACCTATCTTAATCGCCTTAACAATATCGTTCATCAACTGTTTCATTCTAGCAAAGCTATCTGACTGCCCAAGTATCACAATAGGACCACTCTGATCCCCTTGCTGGATATCTCTCCCAGTAGGTGAAATACATGGAATAGATGAGCTTCTATGCAGATAGTTTCGTGTTAAAAGAAGAGGGGAATCATTCCGAACGACACTAAGATCATTCTTCAGCACCTTATCCCCAAAAGTCAGTGAGCTCTCCTCAATGGGGAAATTAAGGGCAAGCTGTAACCTTCTTTTCACGGTATGTGCATTGTCGCTACGGTCTAACTCCATCCCCAAGACACAGCCAGTTTCTGTTTGCACGAAAACCCGTCTCCGTCCTGTAGTTTGTTTCCCTTCCATTCTCTTGCCACTGTGGTATTCCCCACTAAGTGGGCTCTTAAAGACTGCCACTGCCATCTGGGTCTGAACAAGGCTGTCCAACTTACGAGACATGAAACAGACAGAGAAACCAAAGGCTTATGTGGCTGGCGACAGAGACGGTGGTGGAAGAGAGTGAGCCGTCTTCAGACACCAGAACAACCGGAAACAAGAATCTGCAAAAGGAACCAAGACTGAATAAAAACACTACACAAACTCATAGTCTTATCGCACATGAATGAATATCTCACAAGAAGACACCTAATAGGGGCTTAACGTATATAAGTTTCAAAAGCAGTTTCTGAATCTGGTCTAAATTTAATTAAATACATTCCCTAAATGTGAAAAAACGAAGAACAAACGATTCTACATGGAAAGCTCTAAACTAACAACAATCTCGAAGCACAAAACAGTATTTATGCATTCTTTAATATACTGAGAATCTAATCGATACGTGGCTTTTCTTCTATATTCACATTTCCTAAGCATTAATGCATTATTAGCAACTGCTTCAAGAAATAAACAATCTGACAATTAATTACAGAGATTTAAAAACAAAAGTAACGGTATAGAAAACGCAAGAACTTGAATATTTCAATAAATTAATCAAGGCTTTGTTTGGCTGATGATAATTGAGGACGTTTGGAACCCACTTTAAGTGGTATTAAAGCAAATTTGTTATAATCCCACTTAAGGTGGGTCCCAAACAAAGCCTATAATAAGAAAAAAAAATATTAACTACAAAAAGTATAGAAACTCTTTCAACGTTAGTAAAACCCCAAGCAAAGAGTTAATCTGGATTCACTGAACCAAAAACTTAGTACTTAGCACATTATTCAAGAACCAAAATTCTCCTCTCTCCTATTCCCTGAGTAACTAAACGTAAGAAAAAAAGATCCACAGAGAAACCTTATTCCTTAAGAAAGCCAACTTCTGACCTAAAAATTGCAACAAAAAAATGCAATTAAGTGCCCAAATTTGGAAAACACTAACAAAATGGGTAAAGAAACAAGATACTGAAACATCAAATTAACAACATCGTTAAGCTCCCCAAAAGAAAACGGACAATGAAAAACTCACTAGATTTTGAGATCTGAACGAAACGCACAGGAAAATGAAACACCCCGAACACGACCGTTGATTAAGTTAATAGCTTCGGAGATGGAGAATAATCAGAGGTGGGAGCCAAAACAAGCCAAGTAAAGTAAGAATTGTGAGGTTGAAGAACGACGAATCTTCCGAGTTGACTCACTGAATTCCTGGTCCAGGCCATCTCTCCCGTTCTCTCTTTATCTCTGTTTTCCTTCTTGCTCTGTGCTCTCACTCGCTCTCTCTTTCCTCGAAACGTTCTTTAACTCTAGCGCGAAGAGCCTCAGGTTTAAAAAAAAAAAAAAAAAAGTAACCCTAGTTAAGACCAAAAAAATAGTCTTCTCTCTCTTCTTCGTGATTCGAAGAGTCCAGAAGAAGGGAAACGAACCGTTGGATGTGAGGGATGAAGAGATCTGTCCGTTGGATGAGTTCTTTTTCTCTGTTTTTTTAGGTATTATGAAAGTTCTCTTTCGGGCTTTGTGTAACGAGAGAGAGATAAATGGAGACGTGGAGATAAGAGATTGGGGAATGACGTGGCGGGAGTAACCGTCTAAGCAGGTTGTGTCAACGAATAAGAGTTTTACAATTTCTGTGCCGATCGAGGATTCCCAGCCGATTAAACCGCCGATTAAAATTTAAATCTCCGAAATACCCTCAATATTGAAAGATGAAAATACCCTATATTTAGAGAATAAATTAACCATAGACCAATATTATGAAAAAAAACAAATTACGGGTAATGGTTCAGAAAAAAAATGAAAATATTGCGATTTTTTTGGGTAGGATATAACAATACTTTTAGATGTATTAATCATAAGAAAATTATTATCATTGGCATATAAAAGTAAAAAAAATGTCTTTTTGCTATAGAAAAAGAGTTGCCTTGCACAAGAAATTTTAACTAAAATGGTGGACCCTAGCGAAAGACTGACGATCTCATCTTGAGCAAATGTGTAGGGGAATATGATTGGATCATAGCATGTTTTTTAAGATTATATTAGTATCTCTCAGCATTAGTATTCATCTGTGTTGATCTGTTTGTAACTATTTAGGTATTGTTACATATAAGTGGTTTTTGATATAAATAGGATGTAATTATTTAATGGTTATCGTAAATAAGTAATTTTTAAAATAGAAAATTGTTATTAATTAGATAAATATAAAATGTTTAATTTTGATTTTTTATTAATAATATAATAAATATATATTTACAATTTGATATTTTTAATATTTCAAAATAGCATATTTTATAATCATTGTAATTACACTTTTCGATATTTTTTGTTTATATTATGATAATTTAGACCAACATAAACAAAATACTGTCAAATATTCGAGTAATAAAATTGTCACAAATAGTATCACTTTTTTGATGTCGTATCATACACTTTCCTTTTCTTAACATCGATAAGAGCGGACTCAATTTTTACTGTGAGCACGAGTACACCTTATAATTGTCTTATAAAGTTTCACCAAGTCAACTTTTTATTGTAGTGTTTTGCCACTCAAGTCCAAGCTCTGTGGATGTTTCAATTGTCGAAGTATATATCATTGTGCAACATAGATAAAGAAGATCCTTGTCTCCATGATGCATTCAGCTTTCCTGATTTTCTTACAAGTGGTGTGTTAAATTTCATTTTTAGTTTTCTTAAAAAACTCTATTTTTTATTTTGGTTGTTTGATTATTTTTTTTTTAATTTATATAGTTAACTATTGATTATATCTTATTTTGACCAGATATTTTGATAAATTTTAATCAAGAATTATTAGATCAACATATTAACTTGACTAATATTTGCTAACCTAAGCTTAATTTGCGCGGGAGAAAAACCTTCTATTTCCCAATGACTAACATAAAATCTTAAACTAAAACGACAACCCATCTCAAATGTTAATTTCATGTTATTTTCAATTAAAATTCAACAAAATACTATTTGGAGATCAAAATAAGAGGTAATCAATAGTTAATGATGTTTTTTAAATAAAAAATTTAATTGAAAAACTAAAATAGAAAATGAGGTATACTTAAAAATAAAATAAAATCTACCCCAAATGGTGTGTTTAAACTTAAAAAAAAAAAAAAAAATTGAAGCAAACCATGTGCAGGGTCAATATTTCCTTTTTTGTTCTTTCTCAAATAGTATGTAAAAGATTAAACCCAATAACACATCAGCTCTTCCCTACCTTCTGATTGCCATTGATGTAGGATTTTGATAGCATAGCAAATAAATCACAACAAATATGTTAATAACTAAAAACGATTAGGAAAAAGAAATGGAAAGTTCAATTAAAGGAATGAAGCCTGAAAGGATTATGATAATATTATTGTCAATCAGAAATTTTCAGTCGTGCTGTCAAAGTTATGGTGTCAATTAATCAAGCATAAAGCTCTTAAAAAAGATGTTAATTTTTTTAGTACTTATCATTAACTAAATCTGACCTCTTGGCTCTATATCAAATTAAGGATAGGAATCCTTTCTTTTTAATCCTATATATATTAATAAAGCCAAAACCTTATTTGGTATTCACCGCTCAAAATGTTTAATAAACCTGTATTTAAATATATAACTCACATATTTAAATAAAGTTAGATATGTATTTCAACCTACTTTAACTCTCCGCATTTTTCTCTCACGTTTTTTTATTTCAATATTTCACTAAGATTTAACTACCCCCATTATCTCTCTCATCTTCGATCACGTTGATTTCCTTTATTATTTTCTATCTCTCTTTGTTTCGTGATTTTCAATTGTTTTTATTTTTTTTGGTAATTTTAATCATATTGTTCTTCTTTTCCCTTCAAGTTTCTTTGCAAGATTCATATTTTTAATCAAGTTGCATGAAATTATATGCGACCATTACGGTTGATATGCTTATGAGTGAGATGATAATTTTGCTTTTATCAGCATATTATTTCATCACACAAAAGCGAAGAGTAGATCAATACACGTGTAAGACGTGTTTAGATGCTAATATATATATATATATATATATATATAATAACATAATTTTTAAAATTATTGACAAGAAAAAATCACTATGTCCTGTACTTGGAATCTTTGTTCATCATACACTCTCAACTATAAAAGCTAAGTCGAGTGACAACATAACCACACTTAAGATTTTGATTGGTAAGAAAGAAATACGAAAGAAAATGGCATTATAAGTCTAGCTAGTTACTACTTGTTAGAAGTAAGGAAAGTTTTGAGAGTTTCAAACTAGTCTCTCTTGATTTTTAATAACTACATCCGTCTCAAAATAGATGTCAGTTTTGACTCTCATTTTTATATTATTTATTTATTTAAAACTATAAAAAATAATGTTTTTTAATATTATGAATTTTATATTTTAATTATTTAATTGAGTGAATAGTACAAGGTATCAATTTTTTGGGATAGAAAAATACTGGTGATGAACTTATTAGTATACTATGAGGTATAGCAATAGAGCTAGTTATAGATCGAATGGCAGTAACTTATAAGGTAAGGAAGTTTGAAGATGAATTGAGGATTTTTACAATTAACCTCAGATAAGCATGTTCTATTTGAATTGACTACTTCAAAATATTGAAAATATAAGTTTAGAAACATTGAAAGTATAAGTTTAGAACACAAGAGCATCTAAAGAATATGCTGAGGACCACGATATTCTCCATTTAAGAATTGAAATGGAGATCAAATTTATGGTGGGATTAAATGTCACCTTAAAAATTTTGAATCTGAATATTCACCATTTAATGATGTGATATTCAATTTCACCATAAACTTGATTCTATTTCAATTTTCAAATGGAAAGAATCGTGAACCATATGCTAATGGTTTAGCTAAGGCGGGTGTCAATAGGGCTGTTGATTTGGTGTAATAGATACCATGATTCTCTGACCAACAATGCGAAACATCTCTACTATTGTAGAGTCAAGGGTTTGAGAGTCATGATTTGTTCCCTGTATTGATGGTGAAAGAAATTGTACATAGTTTATTTGTAATGTGGACTGTTAATTTTGTTCAGTAGCTTTGTAAGATTTCTAGGGTTTTGATACGCTGCAATGATCAGTTGATGTTTGTGGTGATAGAGTTGTTACCTTTGGTTTTTTGATAGAATCCCTTTGCAATATTGTCAGATGTGATGTTTGGTAATAGTGTTAATGTTTCTGATGTCTTATAAGATGCATATATGAGCCTGGTTTGTCACATTGGCATTGAAAGAGGGTTGATATAGAGGTTCACATGGTTCATGAGAGCCCATATAGTAAAATTACAGTAGTTGGAATCATGTACAAGATTAGATGACCAGATACCTTCTTGGCAGCGTTGGAGGGTCATTTAACAGCTATTACAGATATCAATAAAGAAGGGAAAGTAGTGGGTATTATTGATTTAAGGCAGATCAAGATAGGGAGTAGGAAGTTACAAATATATTGGATCTTTCACAATTTCTCCTTGTACTCAAAATGTTGTTTGGATCATTGTCAGAAAAGTCTCTACATTGCTGTTAAAAAAAAAGATACAGCTCTACAGTGGATTAGCCTTTGCCTAGGAAAAGCTTACTAAAACATTTGAAGAAGACTTTGTTATGCAGTCATATGACTAATTTGATTAGGAAGTAATGGGTTGGTATTTAGTAGGAAAGTTCTTGATCCCTTTGACATTCAGGACCCGATAAAGGTTCGCTTGGGTTGATGGGTTAGAGATAAATGGGAGGAAGAATTTGGGAATTTGACTATATCAGATTTTCTTCAAATCATCTCGGAAATCAAGAGTTCTGTTAAACATCATCAAAAGCTCCGTAGAATTCTTTGTTGTGGAGTCCTCCAGATGTTCATTTAAATACAATAAATTCAATGTAGATGGTTCCTCTCTTGGAAAATCTGAGCTTGTTGGTGTAGGTGGGGTTTTCAGGGACTACAAGGGGAATTTTCAAACTGATTTCTCAGAGAACATAGGCGTAAGAGATTCTAACAAAGCTGAATTGATTGCAATCAGGGAAGCTTTATTAATGTTTCGTATTTCAGTTTGGTGTGGACTTGTCTTTCTAATTATAGAATTGGGTTTGCTTCTTGGGTAAAAGAAGAAGAGCTGGAGTCAACAGGAGTTCGGACCTTGAAGACTGGTTTTGATTGGTCTCCCTGATGAGTTCTGGTTTTATATCATCTGTCCTTTGCTGCTTTCCCTTATGTTTTCTTACTTGGTAGTTTTCTTACTTGGTAGAAGGTCTTCGACTGAGTTTGTGGTCTATTTGTTTTTTTTTTTTTCTAGTGTTTTTTCTTTTGTGTTTCTCATCAATACTACAAGATAAAAGGTTATTGCCAGCACTTTTTTTTTTGTTTTTTTTTTTTTGCATATTTCAGCGTTTTAAAGTGCCGGAATATGCATTTTCGGCACTTATTGCAAGCGCCGGATAAAACACCGGTATGTGTGGTGTCGAAGTGCAAATACCGGCGCTTAAAGAAAGCACCCTAATGTGCATATTTTTTCGGCGTTTGTAAGCGCCGCAATATACCGGCCATTTTAAGCGCTGAAATATATCGGCACTTATATAGTGGTGCTTCTAAGGGCCAGTATATTTCGGCCATTTTCCAAATTATACCGGCACTTAGAAGCGCCGCTATATAAATGCTTTAATTGTGGTTTTTTTACATTATTTTGGAGTGCCGCTAAAAGTGCTTTAATTATGTTTTTTTTACATTATTTTGATTTAATGTACCATAAAATGTATCATTCAATAAATAAAATGTACCCTTAAATAAATAAAATGTACCATAAAATTTCAAATGTTCTTTAATATATAAAAGGTACAATCAAATATCCATAAAAATTCATTCACTCAGTACAAAAGTCATCTCATGTACAAAAAAAAAAAAAAATCATAGTTACCATCACACTTGACATCAATTTTGAGGTATTCTATTAACCAAATGTTATAGTAAAGACTTCAGCTCATCCATTTGGGATTGCATACTGTTCATTTAATCATCGTGCTTAGCTGTTATTTTTTGAATCTGATGCGCCTGTTGTTCAATCTGATGCACATACTGTTCAATCTGATGCGCACGCTGTTGATTGTTTTCTTCCATTTGTGCTCTCAGACTATTTATCTCTTCAGCATAAGCCCCATGGTATCCCATATCATTCCTCATTTGAGCTGAAAGTCCATACACAACAGATGGTGTAACTCCAAACCCGTGACCTAGGACACGACCAGAACTCTTTTCACCCATAAGCTCGATGAAGACTTCATTTTGTATTGCTAAATTATTGCTAGCATCAGAGGATCCTGAAGCTGCAATAAGTTCAGCAACACGAGTTTCGGCTGTCACTTACAATTACAAAACAATAAAGATTATACTCTTCCGAATATTGAGTAGCTAATTGCAGCGAAATTTACATAAAACAGAAGTTGCTTATCATATTTTATAGAAAAACTGATAGAATTTCCCCTATTTTTCCATAAAACCTTCTGCAAAAGAAAAACAAATATACAATCCAAACAACTAGAACAAGATTTAAATAATATATTATTACATACCTTACAAGGTTAGAGATGATATAAGAACAAGTGAAATGTTTGACTATTTAAACTTAACATATAAATGCAGGCAGAGAAGGTCAAGAAACTTTTAAAACCCTTGAAAATAACTGGAAGTGCGATTCAAAGTTTTATCCTTCCTACATATTTTTTGGCAGTCACTGGAGATTGGAGAAAAAAAGAATGTGAATCAGACATGTAGTAAGTTTGCTCTTTCAAGATCTTATCATTCATACTGATTTATATAAGATCATGTAATTGATCATGTCGTCCTTTTTTCTTTGAGAAAGCAAAAGGAATTATTATATTAATGCAAATCATCAGAAAATACAAAGGAAATCGAATTAATAATGGAAGGCATGTGAGGTGAGTAGGGTTACCGAGTTGAAATCCAAAATAGAAAAACTGATTTTGTTATATAACAGTAGAAAAAGTGTTAAGCAGGCTTCAGAAGACCCAGTTCAAGTGGCTCCTTTTACTTTCACTGTGATTCCCTCCACCACTCCCAATCTCCATGTTGGTAAAAACCCAACCTCTCACACGTATATCATTAGCAACCATGATCCTAAAATGGTAAGCCTTTCCTAGAATAAAAATAGATAGATCAAGAAAGAAAGAGAGACAAACATAGGAGAAGTGGAAACAAAAATAATGGGGAGGGTGAAGAGAGAGAGACAGAGAGAAAGAAGGATGAGACTCCGAGAGAATGAGAGAACAAGTTCTCAAAACAATAAATTTGCATTCATATCCATGAGTCATCCCAAATTTCCAACGAGATGCTTGTTTGTAAGCTTCAAAATTCTGAAAGAGCATCAAACTTCTGGAAGTAGAGAAATACAAAACTTCAACATTGTTTATGAGAAGAATATCAAAAGGAAGAGAATAGAGTGACAAAAATGAGATCCTCATATCCAAGAAAAAACTACTAGCTACCAAATTTGTAGTAATCCTTTCGAAAGGACCCATATCAAATAGGGTGGATCAAATCCCCTATGTTAGAGAAACTTCAATACTTAGCTTCATGATTCTTGCCAGTTATCCATTTTTACGATTGCATCTTCCCTTGTGACAGAACCAAGGGAGATTTCTATGTTGCATGCTCTAACAAAAAGGGTTCGAAGGCCTATCTTATAGAGTGTGTAAAGGGATAAAATATACCCCAAGAAAAGAAAACAAAAACATAAAAAGTTCCAAAATTCTTGACAAGGGATGAGAAGATCTGCATCTCTAATTGTAGAAGCATTTTCAAACATTCCTTAATTAGATGGACAAACAACGGCATCATCACCTCAATCTTGATAGATCTTTTTTATTTGTAATCTAATACCACTTAGTTTAGCTAATGGTAATATCCACCAACATATAGATATACAGTATGCTATACACCCCCACCCCCCAAAAAAAGAAAAAGGAGAAGTTCCAAGATTCTTGATGAGGAATGAGATCTGTGTCTCTAATTTCAGAAGTATCTTTAAACATCCCTTAATTGGAGGAACTAACAATTGTATCATCAACAGAATCTTGATGGATCTTTGTGATTTACGATGTAATACCACTTAATGTAGCTCAAACTAATATCAACAAATGTATAAATTACAGTAACTGTTTTCTGATTTTTTACAGGAGGGAAAGAACTGGAAATAACGTGGATAGCCACAAAATGAGAGAAGAAAGGCAGAAAGAGCCTTCCAGTCCCCTCTGATGTTTACATAACAAGGTGAAGAAAGATAACAACGAAGAAAACAGAATAAGTAAATGATAAAGAAGACGAGACAACAAAATCTAGTAAAATTGTAAAACAGTAGATATTATATCATTCATGCCCCTAGATTAATTCCGTTTTTGCACACAAAGCCCAATTTGTAGGCCTTTCTGAAATTGGAGATCTATGGGGCTTTAATTTGCTCCTAAATTCCTAGAAACTTCTCACAGGAGAAAATGCAATAATGATGAACAATTAGCTAATAAATTACTACAAGGTCATTATATGGGACCCACATTGGTCAGCAATGCACATCTCTAACAGTTCTTAACGCTTAACCTAAACTATATATATATATATATATATATATATATATATATATATATATATATATTAGGGGTGAGCATAGATCGGTTTGGATCGGTTTAGCTTAAAAATTCAACCCAACCCATTCATATTGGATTGAAAAAATCTCAACCCAACCCAACCTATGAACCCATCCAACCTCAACTCAACCCAACCCATTCTAATCGGTTTGGGTCAGTTTGGGTCACCGGGTTGATATATTTTTTCTACTAAAAAATTAAATTATACATATTACATAACAAAAAAAATATTATACTAAATCCAAAACCAATTCCATACATATTAAAAGTAAAAGTTGTGAGCATCAGCTTTATATAAACTAATATTCAATACTTTTGTTAACATCTTGGATATTATTATGAAAACAAACATTAACAAATACCCTTTCCAACATACAGCACACCAAAATTCACCAACCAAACGAGATGATTAGAAGCACAACAAATACTTTCCAGCATACAACACACCAAAACTCTTTCAATTTTGTAGAATGATTGTAAACCAGCCTTAAAGTCTTCGTGATCTAATTCCTACATAATGTCACACGTATATATCAGATAAAAACCATAAAGTAAACGAAAATATATATATATATATAGACACAAAAAAAAACTAACTTACCCAAATATAGAAGTATTCCATCAATATTTAGGGAAAGTAGATTCCACCGTTAAACTTTTAACTCTAAAAAAAATAAGTGATACATCAGTACATAGAAAAATAAAAAACCATGTAACCAATAAAATTATTAAAATTAAACAATAAAAATTAATTACCTGATTCAAATTTCTCAAGCTCTTCCAAACTCTCTTCAACATGGATTGGTATTGGTGAAGCTCGCAACCAATCTTGCGCACAAATAAGAGCTTCCCCTATTCTAGGAGTCAAGGAACTACGAAACACATCAAGAACACGACCACTCGTGCTAAAAACTGATTCAGAAGCAACTGTAGAAATAGGCATTGCCAGCACATCTCTTGCCACTTGAGAAAGAATTGGATATTTACTTGAATTAATTTTCCACCAATCCAAAATATCAAATTTCACATTATCTTTTTCATCATCATCATCCAAATACATATCCACCTCTGATTTATCCACACTAGTTTTTTCCTCTTTGGACCTTTTATATCGACTTATCATCACAAAAAAAGGATCTTCCACAAACTCAACTTTTATCTCACTAGAAATTTGAGTTCTTGAAATTGATTTACTACTTGAGGATGAAGAATTAGAAAGCAAACTATAATTATCAAACAACCGGACCAAAGTATCTTTCACTTTTTTACACATCCCAATGGCAACATTAAGTTCATAAATTTGACTAAAAGAAAACTTCACGTAAGTTAGTTTATATCTAGGATCAAGAACAACTGCCATAAACAACATCATATTTATTTTCTCAACATCCCCCCAATATTTGTCAAATTTCGCTTTCATCTTCAAAGCCATCATACTCAAGTGTGGGTCTTCACTTCTTGACCACTCAATCAACAGATATTCAATACCAACAATTTGACTAAAGAACGAATTAGAAGTAACATATAAAGTACCAGAAAAACGCAAAGTAGCATCATAGAAAGTTTTCAAGAATTTAACCAATGCATGAGCATTTTTCCAATCATTCTCATTGGGAACCCCTCTTTTATCATTGAGATAATGTGATTCTTGTTGTTCTTCCAACCGTTCAAAAGCCTTTTGAAATTTAAGTGCAGCTTCCAGCATCATATAAGTTGAGTTCCACCTAGTTGGAACATCTAGGCATATAAGACACTTGGTTGATATTTTCTCTTCTTCCGCACATTTTTTAAAATTTTCCAACCTCGCCGGAGAAGCTCTCATATAATTCACTGCATCACGAATCCGATCAACTGAGTCCTTACAATATTCCAAACCATCACTCACAACGAGGTTTAAAATATGAGCACAACATCTCAGATGGAGAAATTCACCATTCAAGACACTTCCATTCCAATGATTAATTCTTTTCATCATATACTTTAAAGATTTATCATTGGAAGTTGCATTATCAACCGTGATTGTGAAAATTTTCTCAATACCCCATTCTAGCAAACATAACTCAAACAATTTCCCAATTGCTTCTCCTTTATGACTAGAAATTGGACAAAAGTTTAAAATCTTTTATGTAATTTCCAATTACTATCAATAAAATGCATGGTGAGACACATATAATTAATGTTTTGCACAGAAGTCAATGTGTCCGTTGTGAGGCAAACTCTTTGAGATTCTTTAGGCAAAAGATCATTTATCTTTTTTTTCTCAGCATAATAAAGTGCAAAGCAATCTCTAGCTATCGTAAATCTTGAAGGAATTTTAAATTTCGGTTGCAATGAGGCAACAAAATCCTTAAAACCTTAATGTTCTACAAATTTAAAAGGTAATTCATCAACAATGACCATTCTAGCAAGTAGGGTTCTAGATACTTCATGATCAAAACTTTTTGCCACACCCGAAATATTCAAAGTAGTAGTACCATCTTTTGCTATAGTTTGATAATCTGACAAAGTCTTTTTTTCTTGCACTTAATATTATAAGGATACTTAGTACACCTATTCAAATGTTTCCACATTGTACTAGTATCATTATTACTATCACAAGCATAAGTTTGTCCACAATAATTATATGTAGCTTTCTCATTTTTCGATTTCTCACTTTCAATCAAAGTAAAATGTTCCCACACATCTGATGTTCTTTTAGAAGGTTTTTTGCTTGAGTCACTCACCTTTTCCTTTGAAGCTGCACTTTTTTTTGAAATTGAAGATAAATCCTTGGGGTTATCTACCATACTTGACAGTTGACACTTGACACCTGTATCAAAAATAAGCAAATAAAAGTTAACATTTAAAATATCAACCATGATTTTTTATATAGGCTTTCATAAATTAATATAATAATTTTTATGATTAGGCAGATTTTTTATTTTTATGATTTTTTAAATAACCTAAAAATATTATTTTTTTATAAAAGAGAATCGAAATTAAAATTTGTTATGAAAATTGTAAATTATGCCAAATACTACCGGGTGCTCTGCCCGGGTGAATGGGTCAATGAAAATTATAAATTATGCCAAATTATAATTTCACCAGCGTTTGGTTGACACCTTTCCCTGACATAGAAAGTTCATATATTTCTCTATTTACATTTTCTAGTTAGTTTGATGGTTTTGTTGAATCCTTTTGAATAAATGAAGTACGGTGAAGATTCATTTGAGTTTAAGCATGGATACTCAATTATTGTATGGATCAGTTGGTGAAAAACTTTAAAGAGGCTTGGCAATTTTCTTATGTTCTTAAAAAAGAAAAATATGTTCTATCCTCTAGATCAGACAGCTCGATCTAATGCATAAAAGTGCCAAATACATGCCAACACTGCATAAAAGTGCAAAAAACTGGCCAAAACTTAAACTATAGTACTACATAGTGCATACCTTTTTGAGTTTTTGGCTTTCTATGGCTTCCTCTCCACAGCCCCAGAAACAAAACGAAGAAAGAGAGAACTGAAACTCTCAATTAGAGGTTAGGTTTAGTTTAGTAAATTGTAATTTTTTTCCAAAATACCCATCATTTTATTATCTAATTACAACAACCTATGCCATGTTTGGCTGCTTGGATTTGGACAGTGCTACATATAATTTTACTCATTAATTATACTATAATTATTTAAACATAATTTTATATTTAATAAATACAATATATATAAAAAATATAATTATATATTTGACCGGTTTACCGATTTGGGTCGGTTTAAAAATTTTGAACCCATGACCCAACCCAACCCACCGGGTTCAAAAAAATTTCAACCCAACCCAACCCATTATATCGGTTTGGGTCGGGTCCACGGATCAACTGAGTTCCATGCGCACCCCTAATAGATATTATCCATGCTTAATGTAAGGAAAACAAAGCTTCCTTCGCGCTGACTCCCATTTACACCAATTCCTTCAAACAGTTTTTATTCAAAATGCTACAAAAAAAAAAAATAGTAATCTTGGAGCACAAAATGTTATACTAGTAATTTTGCCAACTCTTCACTCAACTCACGGTATAAATTTCACTATCTGTCAAATCAATACAACTACCATCTCGCAAGTAAAAAGCATAAAATGTAGAAGGAGCATGCACCCAAGATGTGCCACCCTATCCACTCTACTAAGGAATCCAAGGAGATATTAGAAAAAACCTCCCCTTCATATATTCAATCACTGCAAGAAACCAAATATAGAACCAGAGAGCAAATTGCATAGCCTCGACAGAGCATCATCGAATTAATAATGGAAGGCATCAAAAGATGCAAACATTACCAAGAACATCATCGAATTAACCCAACAAAAAAATTGAAAAAATAAACCCAGCAAAACTTTGGAATCTCCTATACCACACATGTTTCACAGAGAATTACCAACCTAATTAACTTCCAAAATTTCTGGTGTCGATCTCCTAAGACAGACTAAACTTTAATGAACCCCAAACTATAACACAAAGAAAACCTAGATATTTGCTGGGACAATTAAGCTCCACCGCCAACATCAAGCACACCACACAGTCATACAAGCATGAACAAGTAAACTAATCTAATCTCTGTCAATAAAACTTTCCATCATGATTTAGAAAACAGACCCAAATATAGACTAGCCAAACCCCAACCTGCATCAACCGCCAACACCACCTTCCAAAAACTAGAAATTTCTTATGACCCCCAACAGGAACACATTACCAAATTCTCAAACAAATCATCTAACAACAAAGATAATGGAGCTTATCAACATAAGTACAAACATTGGTATCAATATTTTTGTTTTATAAACATAAATTTTGGTTTCAATATTATTATAGGAGATTATAAACATAATATATACATACTGATTTCAGTAAAATGATCAAAATTTATAGTAAAAGATTACCTCAGCTTTACAAGAGCAACCATGAAAAATAAATGCAATTTTCTTCTTGATCAACCATCATATATGTAAGTGAACTTACCACAAATTGTCGTGATGCTTCATCAATAAAAGTCCCATCCTTGTGTTTATGAGTTTTAGCAAAAAACTCTACGCACTCGGGCTCATTTCCATGTGTCATCGCCTACCATTTATGAACAAAGTTCAAACGGTGACTAAATACACTACATCTCAATGAAAGTATGGATGAATGAAGCAAATGAACTCACATATTCATCTCTTCTTCTAGTAAAACTCTTTGAATCGGTCGTGTGAGGACATTGTTGTCTTTCACGTGCCGCTGTCCCTACAGTAGAATATTTCTACACCAATAATAAACTAATTGAATAATAAGTCATTATTAGAAAAATTGAAACAATGAGAATCCAAATGAACATAATTATCTTAAAACAACCTCACTCTGCTCAGAGAACCAGTAGTTCACCAGTTGCTTCCACTGGTCTTGATCTACTCCTTTTGGGACATTGTTGCTCAAAACTTGTTGTTTTGTTCTGTTCCTCACGTGGTCCCTTTTAAGCACATATCGGTAGTCCTTCCATTTTTTCCCTATCATCCTCAATAAAATTTTGTCTATCGCCTCAATCATAGGGTAATGGAACTTCCTCTACCACAAAGAAAGGAAATTGATGTCAAATAAGCATTATTGGTGTTAAGGATTATGCATGTACAACACCAAAAAAAAAACAAAAAAAATTTGGCTAAAAACCCGAAATTAAGTTGTTACTTACTCGAATCAATACAACAAGGTCTCTCTTGTAGTTAGAAGGGACTTTCTTCCAATCCGTGTAATTAAGCAGACAAATGTTCCCTCTCTTTGCAACCTTGCCCAACCAGCTACTTAATATTTGACCACCTTTTTAATTAGTTGATTACGTGCATTGAAGTGGACCACAATTTTTTTCCCATGTTCATGGGACCACACTTGTGAGGTTCTCAGGACACATGTTTGCTTCCTCACCCTCCCTTCAGAGTTTATACATTGAAAACATAAATTTTATAATTAGTATAACAATGTGATATCAAACTAGTTATAAAGAGAATGTATTATAATACAAAAATTACCAATTATCTTGAATTGTTCACTATCATTGTTTTCACTTTCCGTTGTTATTGGCTCATGTTCAGAATCATTTTTCGAGTCATGATCATCATCAAGGTGATACTCATGGTCATGGTCAATATCTTCTTGATGATGTGAAGACTCGGCTAGAGCCTGGTTTGACATGTTATCTCTGACTGAGGGAGGAATATATTTTGACCTATACATCTTGCAATCTGTATATATAAAAACATAAAAATGATTATATCTCACACTACCAAGAATGCATTAAGAGTTAACAAGAATTAGAAGAACCACACCTGAAAGATAGGAATGGTCAAGGGCTCGCAGCAAATGCAGCAATCAATAACTGTTGAGAACCTGTGAATAAATGAACAAATAAGTGGTTCAAATAGGATTTAAAGAACAAGTAATAATCAATCATACAACTAAAACAGGAATTTACAACATTCTGAAGTAATATTCCACAAACTATACGCAAAAAATACAATAACAAACTATTCATGTAACTACATTACGTGAAAACATTATTATTTCTATTTTTAAAAAATAAGAAAAATATTCGTTGTATATTTAATATTATATACAAAGTATCCCAATAAAAAATTCTTTTAAAAAAATAAACATTATTTATTTTCCATAACATTACAGTATACTAGTAACATATGTGAAACATGCAGAGTATACACACAAAGAGGCAGATGGCAATGCAGAGGGATATTCGTGAATAGAGTTCATAAAACAGATGAACTTTATGCAGGCTTATATAAATTTTCAAAACAATGTTCAGAGCCCATGTGCATGTATGCAAAATAGTAGGTCATATAGATATTGCATCCGGGGAACATACTAAAACTGGAAGAACCTTAATAATTTTTCCCTAAACTGAAACTATATTCTATCACGAACACACTCCCTGTTTTGAACACAAAAGGCAAAACTTAACTACAGAAAACTAAAAATTTATAGATTGTAAACTAATTGCAAAGAAAACAACTCTTCCCTTGAGTATTACAATACTGAAAAATGAAAATAAAATTTCCTCAAGGCCATAAGGGCATTCTTTTCAACATTTAACTTTTCTGCCTCCCCTATTAGCAACCTAAGTGAATTAAAACAATTTACATTGACAGAAAAGCAAACCTTTGGGCCCCAAGGGCACATATCCCACATTGTAAGTTCTAATGTACATCATCCACTCATCTCTTCTAATCCACTTAGTGAAAAAAAGAGAAAAAAAATTGACTCGCCTGGGAACTTGCCTCACATCATAAAGGAGTGAGTGAGGATGATGGTGTATTTGAATTGCCTAATCACCTAGGGAGCTAGAGTAGTCCTTCGAAAGTGTGCTAGGCTAACTTCTAACGCCTCTCCATTCATCTACTCTGATTCACTTAGCTAAAGAAAAACAAACCTCTGGCCCCACTGAACACTTGCCCACATGAAGTGAGTGAGATGACAATATATTAGTCACCTAAGCCACCTTTGCGCCAAAATACTCTTTTTAAGGTATCCTTAGGGCTAACTTCTGATGTATCTCATCCATTCATCTCATTATTTCACTTATTTAGCAAAACATATGAAACCCTTGAACCCCATGGGCACTTGTTGCACACTGTTAAGTAATGAGTGCAGATGATTGTATATTAGTAGCCTAAGTCATCTTCTGAGCCAAAGTACTCCTTTTAAGGTGCACCTGGAGTTGGGGCTAACTTTTAATTTACCTTATTCTCTCAACCGAACAGATCTAACATTTTTTTGCTGTACAAATAGCTCAAAAATTAAAATTTCATTTTCTAGAAGAAATTTGGGGGGGGGGGGGGGGGGGGGGCACTATGTTCACATGAATGAAGAGTAACCAACTTACCTGAGTCAACGTGGTCGCATCTGCAATAACAAAAGGAACATTCACAAACCGTGCCAAGGTTTTGGCAAGGTATTCCCTGTCCTTGAAAAAACATCAAAACAGAACAGGTTAGAAACAGTAACATGATTTTAATCAATCCAATTACATCATTATAGTGTTTAAGCTTTACTTATGCCACAATTTACATTTGGATGGAAAATGAGAACATGATAAAATTCCATGAAAAATTTCATATGACAGCCCAAAAAAAAACAAAAAAAAACAAAATCTCATGCCTTCACTCAAATGTTAATAAAAAAAAGATGAAGGAACCATAATAGTAAAATTAAGAAGATACTCATAAAAAATGTAAATAAAAAAGAATCTTCCTCTTAGAACCATTTCTATAATAATGCTTCTGTTATCAATATCAGCAGAGAATAAAAAAAGGACTAAAAAGTGGTAGAGTAAAGATCCTTGACTCTACATATAGTAAAACCAAAATATCATAATGAAGCAATGTGTTAATATGTGACATCTCCAAAACATCCATGGTGATGATTCAAAAAAATAAAGCAAACTGAATATACTATAAAAGACACTTAATTAAAGAGGAAGAAACATAATAAGATATTCATGAATAAAGTTCCCATTTAAAGGGAAAGGAACACAATAATCAAAGTTGTTTAGATTTAGGAAACAAGCCTTTGTTAGCAATCCAGAAGAAAAAAAAAAAGACTGTACAATAATGCCATTAGAATATATGCTATGAACATATGAGGCCCATTTATTGGGAATCTTGCTCAGTTGAAGCAGTGGCAGGAGAGGTTACTCTGTAACACTAGCCATAACATACCAAGATGGAAAAGAAGAATGGAAATGCAAACCAAAGGAACTACTGCTACATGCTACATGCTAGAAGCCCCACAAAATGGGGTGTAACCAATTACAAAAACTATCTACATGCTAGAAGCCCCACAAAATCACCTCGTCATCAACAAAAAAAATTACCCTGAAACCCAGAACTAAGGATATTAAACCACCTATTTTTAATCACTTCTATAAGCTTTACTTAAAAAAACAGAAGAATTGGAAAATAAACAGAATAATTAGATAAGGCTTATAGTATAGTACTCCTAGTTCAGACAAAAATTTCTTATTCAGAAAAAAATTAATCATAACAACATATAGTACTCCTACAAAACATTAAAAAAACTAAATCAAGCATGTTAATTGATTACTGTCTCTTGAAACTGAAAAAGGTTAATATATATTAGTAATTATGAGCTGTTAATAACCAAAAGAAAACAATATTTGCAGGAAAGTAATCAGCTTGATTTTAAGCCAATGTAAACCAAATTAGCATAGTCCAATGTGATAGGTCAGAAAACAAAAATCAAGCAAACCAAAATAGCATTATCCACCACGTTTTATAAGAAATACCAAACTATGGGAACGTTATGAGAGAAGCATACCTTTTTTCACTTAATATAAACAACTCAATAATTGCAAAAATTATAAACCTATTTTACTAATTCAGACTGAATGATGTCAAAATCAAAATTTACCAGAAAGAGAAAAGAGAAAATAAATACTATTTCATAACAAAGACCAAACAAGAGGAAAGGGGGGGTGGGAATCATGCATTGAAACCAAAAATTTGAGGTATGTGTAACCCGATTTTAAAACTCTAAATTGTATAATAACAACATACAAATATAACTAACAATAACTTACCAAAATTGTGGAGAAAAACAAAAATTCCTGTATGAGAGAGTATAATGAAGCGAAACTTAATTAGAAGTTGAGAAAATAAGTAACTCAAAGAGACCAATAAGTGAGACAGAGAGATTTACCTGAGAGGGACCAACGACGATGAAGATGCCGACCCCCAGTGGGTTTTCCCAGACCACAATAGAGCTGCTTCAGGGAAAAACACGGACGCGGCAAGAAGGAAACCAGAGAGAGAGAAAATGTTGCAGCGGCAGTGGATGATACCAAAAAGATCGAGAGAGAAAAGTTTACGCACAAGCACGGACGCGGCAAAGAACGATAATATTTGTGAAATTTTTTTTATCATATTCCAGCTCTTTAAAGCGTCGAAATATGAAAGGGACATATACCGGCGCTTTCGAGCGCCGATATATGCTCTTTTTATATTTCGGGGCTTAAAAGCGTCGAAATATGAATGCTACTTTCATATTCCGGCGCTTTGATTCAAAGCGCCGGAATATGTTCTTTGCATATTCCGGCACTTTCAAACGTCGGTATATTTAAGTGCCGGAATATATATTCAGATTAGCATATAATGGCGCTTTTAAGCGCCGTTATATGTTCTTTGACTATTGCGGCGCTTTAAGAAAGCGCCATCAAGAAAGTACCGGCGGTTAATATACTGCGGCACTTTTCTAAAGCGCCGACAAATGTCACTTATCTTGTAGTCCATATATATCAGTCCTTTCATATCAATAAAATTGATATTTTGATGTTAAAAAAAAAGAGAGAATAAAAAAGGGTTATTATCACCAAATATCCTTATATTTTGCTTTGTGTTTCAATATCTTTTTTACATTTTAAAAATGATCAATTTACCTCTTACATTTTAGACATGTGTCCAATAAAGCTTTCTAGTGTAATTCTGACAAAATTTATATTGGCACACACAAAAATTTTGACTATTAAACAGGGAAAAAATTTTGGTTGAGAATTTTGTATATGCTGGTATCAACTTTGGTCAAGATTTTTGTGTGTGCCGATATTCATTTTGCTGAAATTATCACTAAAATGGTTTATTGGACACATATTTAAAATGAAAAGAATAAATTATTATTTTTTTTAAATGTAAGGGGATATTGAACCACATGAAATAATCTAAGGGTATTTGATGTTAATAACTCAAAAAATCCTTTTGGTTTGGAAGATTCTTTTGCTTTTAGTTCCCACTCTTTTCGATTTATGTTTCACTTATGTTTTCTTCTTTAATGGCTGGAAAAATAACATGATATGGAAGGTGGAAAGAAACATGCAAGTATGCAACTGATCATATATTTCATAGTGTATATATATGATCGGGCTAAGTGGTTTTCAATTGATTTAGACTTGTCTTTTTTGCTCATGCACTAAATGTTGAAATTTTTTTATGTGAGCTACCACTAATTATAGTGGTTTTGGTTATAAAACCGGGCCAATAGATTTGCTTAAATGAGAAAAATATGAGAGTTAATTTGTTGTTAATTGGTGATCATGTTATTTGGGCTTGTATACATCTTAATATTATTAATGTGAGCCAGTAACTAGTGTAGGCTTTAATCTAATATGACACGTAGATGGAAGGACCTATTTGTAGTCTCATTAACTAGAGTTATTGATGTGTATATAAACAGGTTAAGTACCCTCTTTCGCTCCCAGTATATCTGAGTATTCAGTTTTATATCTATCTAAGAAAGCTGCTGTTATGGGAGTACAAAAAGGAAGACCTAACCCGGATTATACTTTCGCTATGAGGTAATTCAAATTTCTACTGTGGCGATGGCTCAATCAGGTATGTGATTTACTTGTGCAATTATTTGTGCTCTAATTTCATGTATGATATTACTGGTTATGTTAATTTAAGCCTACATGTGGTATCAAAGCCTATATACATGAATTTAAAACATAATTAAGGAATATTTCATTTAATTTCAAGTGAGATCATAAACCAATCAGAGCTGATGCTTACAATAAGATTTATCTCATTAACAAAATCAAATAACATGCCTCATGGTGTGTCAAACGTGCCTAATGTGTATCTACAGATCATACCAATATTATAATATTCACTCTTAATGGGGCATTGGGTTTTGCCTGCCATTGTTTATTCAAAGCCCAATTGATGAAGGACAAAATTTTCACTATATATGGTTAGGGGTGGTAATGGGTCGGGCCATGTCGGGCCACGACTAGAAACAAATGAGGCACGACCTTGCACAATCCATACTTTCACGGGTTGTGCCGTGCTTGGCACGATACTGTTGCATGGGTTGTGCTGGGCCTAGCTTTTGAGGCCCACAACACGGCCCGAGGCATGGTATGAGGCACGACCAGGCATAACCCAGCACGATTATATCATCTAATAAAATTCAAAATTACATACAATTTTATGCCACTAGAATAACGAGTCAAGAAAAATTAGATAGTGATAAATTTGATATTTTAGGATGGTGCGAAAAAAATTATTACTCTATTCTTAATATAATGGCACGTGATCTACTAATTCATAAATAAACCAAATTCACCTAAAAACACACTTTGTTGTCTTTCTAACTTTTTAAATTTTTTTAAGTTGTTTTTTATATTTCACTCATTTGTAAGTCATTTAATATTTCTTCTTTATTTTATATGTTGTTGTTTTTGTAAGTTATTTATTTAAAAAAGCTTTGTTGCATTTTTTTTTTTTTTTTTTTGTAATGAAAGAATGAGAAAAACAAAAGCAAAACTAATGTCATATATAGCCTATGGGAAACAAACCCAGTAGCATCAGCGTGTAGCCTTAAGGCTATTCCAGGTGGTAGAGCTCACTAGGTCCTGATCCATGCCAACTCCATATTTTGCCAACTAGTTAACACAAAAAATTGCCCTCCTTTAGATGATGATGCTACACGTCCAATCTTTGCGTATCAAAGATTTGCATTCCCAAACCAGTGCTGCATGTGTAATTTTTAAGTTATTTGTTTATGTTATTGTTTTTGTTCAATTTGTAATATTTAACTTCATCAATAAAAATATTATTTTTAATACAATTATAAGCATTCAATTCAATATTTATAAGTTTTTTTTTTACTATTTTCAATAAAAAAAATTAATATATATTTATGTGGCCTATGGGCCAACACAGCTTAATAGCCATGCAGGTCTTGGACCGTGCCAGGCCAAAGTTCTTAAAATTTTGTTACAACACAAAAAAGAGAGAGGCATGACACGAAAACACAGTGGGCCACCTTGTGTGGGCCGTGGGCCTGTATGACACAACCCATTGCCACCCCTATATATGGTAGAAGCACAAATTAATTACAGAATAAGGTGGCTATATTACTACAACAATAGCTCGTGCTCTACTTGGGTTGTAATCTTTTATTCATATTGATTAATGGAATGAATATTACAATTTTATACTACATTCCAAAATGAAATTTTTTGCTAGGATATGTATCCAAAATCATGTGTCTTATTTTAGTAATGATTTTTTTGTTTCAATATGGTTTTTTTTAATGATTTTCAATGCATTAGATGAAGATAAATTTATTTTAAAAGAACTCATTTTAAAGGAGTTTTGAAATGAAACTAAGCCAATCATTTACTCTAAAGCAACATGCAGCACTACGTGGGACTGGATCGCTGGACGTTTTTAAGGTGTGTCCTTGCTCCGTTTAGTCTTCTTTTTTGTTTTGGCATATGTACATACTCTTTGAATTTGGAGAAAACATTTTATCTCGAGTTTTACTTGACCTTGTATTAGTAATTGTTTGTGTATCTTATTCCCGCTTTTCAACTAGAAACGTGATTTTTGCATCCTAAATCTCGAACTTTATTGATTAGACTAATCCCAAATTTTTAGCTTTGTAGTTTAGAGAGTTTTAGGTCAAACGCATGAACATTGAGCTGGCTAATCATATTCAAACTCAACCAGGATGCAGCTTTATGTCTAAACTCAATTTACCAGGCTACAAAGGGTGAGGGTTTAAAAGAGTCCCCTGGACTGAAGCCGCTCCTGAAGCTATCATGGCTGAAACTATCAACTGAGATTTCGAGCTTGGATTGAAGTGAACAACTCCTTAAGCTTTTCACTCATTGCGGTTAGGATGATTTGGTCCCAAGCTTGGTTCTATTCAGCCTAACATGGTTTGAGAAGGAAAAATATCGAAAAGACTATAAACTAATTAAATTGTACGTTGTCCCAGCATCTTCATTTTGAATATGCCTAAAATTATTAGCTCTTAGCCTGGCAGCAGTTAATGAAAAAGGATACACCAATCTTTTCAAGCTCCACCATTGGCTCTAGCACAAAAGAACATGCCAATAATGTCAATTAATGATTTAAGTCAATTGAAACAAGTTTTTGACCTACTTCTTGAAATCAAAGCAAGTATAAGAATAATAAATCGGTACTCTCATTATGTCCACTATTTTTTGTCCTCGATTTTTTATGTCTGCAAATTATTATTATATAATAATTATCATAATATTTTTTTTGAAATTTCTTTTGATTTAATAAATATTTATTTATGAAAATATGTAATTAATTACTTATTTTTCGAAATATGTCCATGTATTCTTAAATTTTATTTCAAAGTAAATTATTTTGATGTGTGGAGAAGTTGTTAACAATAGGTACTCTTCTACATTAGTTGTCTTATTTATTTTACTCTCAGATTGAAAGAAAATATAGAAAATATGCATGTTGTGAGAAATAATTGATTAAATTATTTAAATATATTTTACTATGTTCAAGACCAGTGGTAAGGATGCAATTGTTGATTGTTCGGTGATTCATAGATATACTTGTTGTTTAGACTAACTCTTGTTGTATGGTCATATACGTGCTTGTCATTTTTTGCACGTGTTTGTGGTTGTAAAGGGCATTATATTGTTTATATCAGTTTTAAAAATTTTCATGGGTTGATGTGGGTGTTTACTGTCAAAGTGGCACACTCATTGATACTTGTGGGATTTCACTAAAACATGTTGCAAGATGGTTACTATTTATCCCGGTTTTGGAAAATTTCATGAGTTCATGTGGATGTTTGCTATCAAAGTGACATACTCATTGATACTTCTGGGATTTCACTAAAACATGTTGCGGGATGATTTCAATTGCATCATGCAGTTTACCTGTCTAAAGGGGTTAGTTTTGTGCTGTAATTTGTAGAAATAAATCGAACATTGTGGGAAGATGATGTGTCAGTTTAGAAGGTCTTTTTGCCCAAAAGAGACCCTTTTGAAAACTAAGACATTGTCTCCATATACTTCATGTGTAGAGTTTCTAAATATATGTTGTATTCTCTGCCCAAACTGAAGTTTATAACTATACTCCTAGATTCTCTATTTTGGAATATGTTGGTTATTTCCCTTATACTAATGTGTTGCATTCTTGTCTTGAATTAATCTTTTTTTTTAAACAATAACCAAGAAACTATTGAGATTCTGACTGGTTTGAATTATGAGAAATGTAAAAAAGATGTTGAGTCTGCTTTATGGCATAAGCATCCAGGTCACATTTATAGAGAGAGTTAAAAGGCTTGTTAGGGAATGATATTGTTGACCCATATTTGATTTTAATAATGACAAAACGCTACTCTAATTGCACTAACAGTTTTGTCTAAGTGTTTAAGCGGTGAAAGCATTTAGTACGGAAACAAGATGCAAGAACTCAACGTGATTCAGACACCAAAACAAGACAAAAGATCTAGAATAGGCATTAAGGTAATTGAAACAATTGTAAATCTTTCCTATTCAATTACTGACATGGGTATGTCCAACCTAGCATGGGCCTGCCCAACAAAAATCTAATAATCTCTTGTCAACTAAGCAAGGTGCAAGGTCCAAGCCCAAAGTGGAAGAAGATTCGGATGCAACAGCTTACTGGATTTAGGCTGATCATACCAGGCCCAAACGATCTCCTTTTTGAGATTTTCTTAAGTCCAAATTAAAGTTCAAGACGTCATCTTTCCAACCAAACAAGTTTCAGCCCATTTGGAGATGTCTACAAGAAGATATGACCATTTGAATTCTGGTCATTGGGTGCTCCTGAAAATCCGAAATTGTGTTCCTCTTTTTACTTTTGACCAATTCCTTGATTCCTTGCATGTTTTAGGGATTGTCTCCTTCCTTGTTTTAGGGATTGTTTCCTTGCATGTTTTATGGATTGTTTTCTTACTTTTCCTAAGCTTAGAGGGTTGTTCTAAGCTCTATAAGTACTTGTGTTTGTAAGCTAAAAATCAGACTTGAGTTTATAAATTGAAATCAGCCTTTGGCTTTTAGAAGAGAGTTTTCTCCTTCTTGTAATTCTGTATCTCTTTGGTATAATCCTTAGAGTGGTGAATTCCTATAGTTCTGTATCCCTTGTGTTAATCCTTTGGGTGGTGATATTCTATATCCCTTTGGTGTTATCTCTTGGGTGGTGAACTCTTATCTTTCATTTTGTTGTTTGTTTGTTTAGTTTCCTTCAATTCTATTTCAATCCGGTATCAAATTGGTATCAGAGCTTTGGTTTCTCAAGTGTGATATCTAACACCTTGATTTCCATAGTTCTTGTTATTATGGCTGGTCGTGGTCGTCGTGGTCAAGCTATTCCAATAGCAGCTCCAGCACCGCAAGGAGACCCGCGAGATATCGAGCTGGAAGCCTTGAGGAGACAAGTGCAGCAACTCGAACAACGCCTAGAGCGTTATGAAACTTCTGAACATGGTGCTCCTCATCATGGCTCAGATGCTGAAGTTTCCAGCAATGATGGAGATGAAGTTAATCCTTTTCACCAAGCTCGTAGCCATGCCTCAAATGACAGCACGCCACCTCACCCTCGTGAGCTAAGAAATCACGTTTTCCAACGTGATTATGATCTCAAGGTGGACATTCCAGAATTTGAAGGAAGAATGCAACCCGATGAATTCATTGATTGGCTTAACACCATTGAGCGGATCTTTGATTACAAAGATGTTGCAGATCACAAGAAGGTGAAGCTTGTTGCCATCAAGCTACGAAAACATGCTTCTATTTGGTGGGAACACCTTAAGAGGCAGCGAGAACGTGAAAGGAAGAGTCGCATTGTGACATGGGCAAAGATGAAGAAGGCTCTTAAGAAGAAGTATTTGCCAGATCATTATAGGCAAGATGCTTTTCTTAAGTTCCACAACTTTCGACAAAACGATCTCTCCGTGGAAGAATATACAGCAGAGTTCGATTATTCTATGATGCGTTGTGACATCGTAGAGCCCAAAGAACAAATGGTAGCCCGCTACCTTGGAGGGTTACGTCGTGAAATCAGTAATGTTGTACAATTACAACCTTACTGGACCTACAATGATGTTTGCAAGCTAGCACTAAAGGTGGAGAAACAATTAATGGAAGGGCGTAAGAATACTTATCGACCTTTCAATCGCGATGGAATCACAAACCGGGGGAGTAGTTCTACTTCCAAGGCCACTCCATCAACCAAAACTGCAGCTGTCAAACCACCTGCAAGGAATGAAGCTCCATCAGGTTCTAATCGCTTCAATAATTCTAATTCAAGTAGAAAATGCTTTAAATGTCATGGTTTTGGACATATTGCTTCCGATTGTCCAAATCGCAAGATAATCTCCCTTGTTGAAGAAGAATTGGAAGATAATGCTGAGGAGGAGCAAGTTGAGGACGAATCCGAGGAGGAGTTCACGTATGCGGATCAGGGAGAGTCTCTTGTTATTCGTAGACTCTTGAAGTCAACTTATGCAGAAGATGATTGGCTTCGAAACAACATTTTCCACACCAAATGCACTTCCAATGGCAAGGTGTGTAATGTCATCATTGATGGGGGAAGTTGTGAGAATGTGGTGTCTACAACCATGGTGGAGAAGCTGAATCTAAAAACAGAAGCTCATTCCCATCCCTACAAACTTCAATGGCTTCGAAAAGGCAACGATATTCAGGTAACTAAGAAATGCTTAGTTCAATTCTCCATTGGGAAAAATTATGAGGATGAAGTTATGTGTGATGTTGTCCCTATGGATGCATGTCATATACTACTTGGTAGGCCATGGCAGTATGATAGGAAAGTTATCCATGATGGTCTCAAAAACACCTATTCTTTTGTAAAGAATGGAATTAAAGTGACTTTAGCCCCACTGAAAATGATATTCACTCCTAAACCTTCTAAAAGGGAGGGTTGTAGTTTACTTTCTGTAGGTGAAGTTGAGAAAACTTTAACAGAATGTGGAGAGGGGTACGCTCTTATGGTTGTTGAAAAGAAAGATCCCATTGAGATTCCACTTATAATACAACCACTTCTTAAGGAATTCCCTAATATTATTCCTGAAGAACTTCCACCGGGCCTTCCACCTATGAGGGGTATACAACACCATATTGATCTTATTCCAGGTTCTGTTTTACCTAACAAAGCAGCTTATCGGATGAATCCAAGGGAGCATGAAGAGTTACAAAGTCAAGTTGATGAGCTGATCTCCAAAGGCCTTGTACGAGAAAGCATGAGTCCTTGCGCTGTTCCAGCACTTCTAGTACCAAAGAAGGACGGTTCATGGCGAATGTGCATTGACAGCAGGGCTGTCAACAAAATCACCATCCGGTACCGCTTTCCCATCCCACGGTTGGATGATCTCTTGGATCAACTTCATGGAGCCATAATCTTCTCAAACATCGATCTTCGCAGCGGATATCATCAAATTCGCATGAGAGATGGCGATGAATGGAAGACAGCGTTCAAAACGAGAGATGGTCTTTATGAATGGATGGTCATGCCATTCGGACTATCTAATGCTCCGAGTACTTTTATGCGCCTTATGAATCATATTTTCAAACCATTTATGGGTCAATTTGTTGTTGTTTACTTTGATGATATCTTAGTTTACAGCAAGTCTCAAGAGCAACATATGGAGCATCTTCATCAAGTTTTCCAAACCTTACGGGAACAAAAGTTGTATGTCAACTTGAAGAAGTGTCATTTCTTCACTAATAGCCTTGTGTTCTTAGGCTATGTTGTTTGCAAAGAAGGAATCATGATGGATCCGGGCAAGATAGAGGCAATCACCAGCTGGCCTATTCCCAAGTCCCTTCACGACATAAGAAGCTTTCATGGACTTGCATCATTCTATCGACGGTTCATCAAAGGCTTCAGCACCATTATTGCTCCTATCACGGAATGCCTTAAAGGGGGAACATTCAAGTGGACGAAGGAAGCCCAAAAGAGCTTTGAACTTCTCAAACAGAAGGTAACGGAGGCCCCAGTCCTTACACTTCCAGATTTCTCCAAAGTGTTCGAAGTTGATTGCGATGCCTCTAATTTAGGGGTTGGTGGTGTTCTCAGCCAAGAAGGTAAACCCATTGCCTTTTTTAGTGAAAAGCTCAATGAATCTCGAAAGAAGTATTCAACATATGACAAAGAATTCTATGCTCTTGTTCGTGCCTTGGGGCATTGGAGTCATTATCTACTCCATAAAGAGTTTATACTTCATTCTGATCATGAAGCTCTAAAGTATTTGAGCAGCCAACAAAAACTCAACAAGCGACATGCAAAGTGGAGTGAATTCTTGCAAGCCTATTCATTCTCCATCAAGCACAAGTCAGGTAAACTTAATCAAGTTGCTGACGCCCTAAGTCGAAGACACTCTTTACTTAACACTATGCAAGCGCAGGTTTTGGGTTTTGAAGTTGTCAAAGAACTTTATAAAGATGATCTTGATTTTGGCAATGCATGGAAGGAATCTTCTAATGGTCCTAACAACCATTTCTTGTTACAAGATGGTTTTCTCTTCAAGGGCAATCTTTTGTGCATTCCTCGATGTTCGTTAAGAGAAGCCATTATCAAAGAAGCCCATGGAGGAGACCTTGCTGGTCATTTTGGTAGAGATAAAACTTTAACTCTTGTGCAGGAACATTTTTTTTGGCCCAAAATGGTGAGAGATGTTGAGCGACATGTGAAGCAATGTCAAATTTGCCACCTCGCAAAGAGCCGCAAGCAAAACACCGGGCTATACATCCCATTACCTATTCCTAATGCCCCATGGGAGGACGTTAGTATGGATTTTGTTGTAGGTTTGCCAAGAACTCAACGAAATAAAGACTCCATTATGGTGGTGGTTGATCGATTCTCAAAGATGGCTCATTTTGTTCCTTGCCACAAAACTCTTGATGCATCTCATGTTGCTGACCTATATTTCAGAGAAATTGTCAAACTTCATGGCATTCCTAAGACGATTACTTCTGATCGTGATTCCAAGTTCGTCGGACATTTTTGGCGTACTCTTTGGCGAAAGCTTGGCACTATCCTTCAATTCAGCTCCGCTTATCATCCCCAAACAGATGGTCAAACTGAAGTTGTTAATCGAAGTTTGGGAAATCTTTTGAGAAGCTTTGTGGGGAAGAACATCCGTCAATGGGATCTCCTCCTAGCTCAAGCTGAATTTGCCTATAATAGGTCTACTAGCCAAACCACTGGCTATAGTCCCTTTGAGGCTGTCTATGGTCTCAAACCTATTAGCCCTCTTGATTTGGCTCCACTTCCGACTACTACCCAATTTAGTGGAGATGCCAATGAACGAACGAAGGAGATCAAGAAATTACATGAGCAGATTCGAGCTCATATTGAGAAGCAAAATGAGAAGTACCGCAAGCAAGCAAATAAACATAGAAAGCCTGCAGCTTTCAAAGAAGGAGATCTAGTATGGATTCATCTTCGAAAGGAACGTTTTCCCGTAAAACGACGGTCTAAACTTCTGCCACGAGCTGATGGCCCATTTAAGGTACTTCAACGCATTGGAGAAAATGCTTACAAGATTGAACTTCCAGGAGATTATGGAGTATCTGCAACTTTCAATGTGAGTGACTTATCTCCCTATGAAGTAAATGAAGAAATCTTGGACTTGAGGGCAAGTCCCCATCAACTGGGGGAGCCTGACATGGGTATGTCCAACCTAGCATGGGCCTGCCCAACAAAAATCTAATAATCTCTTGTCAACTAAGCAAGGTGCAAGGTCCAAGCCCAAAGTGGAAGAAGATTCGGATGCAACAGCTTACTGGATTTAGGCTGATCATACCAGGCCCAAACGATCTCCTTTTTGAGATTTTCTTAAGTCCAAATTAAAGTTCAAGACGTCATCTTTCCAACCAAACAAGTTTCAGCCCATTTGGAGATGTCTACAAGAAGATATGACCATTTGAATTCTGGTCATTGGGTGCTCCTGAAAATCCGAAATTGTGTTCCTCTTTTTACTTTTGACCAATTCCTTGATTCCTTGCATGTTTTAGGGATTGTCTCCTTCCTTGTTTTAGGGATTGTTTCCTTGCATGTTTTATGGATTGTTTTCTTACTTTTCCTAAGCTTAGAGGGTTGTTCTAAGCTCTATAAGTACTTGTGTTTGTAAGCTAAAAATCAGACTTGAGTTTATAAATTGAAATCAGCCTTTGGCTTTTAGAAGATAGTTTTCTCCTTCTTGTAATTCTGTATCTCTTTGGTATAATCCTTAGAGTGGTGAATTCCTATAGTTCTGTATCACTTGTGTTAATCCTTTGGGTGGTGATATTCTATATCCCTTTGGTGTTATCTCTTGGGTGGTGAACTCTTATCTTTCATTTTGTTGTTTGTTTGTTTAGTTTCCTTCAATTCTATTTCAATCCGGTATCAATTACATAGCTTGATCTGTGGCTCAATTTACAAAATACTTTGACAAACCTAAAAATACAAAGAGTTTCTAAGTCAAAAACTATTTTTGAAAAGAAAAAACTAGGTTGAAAAACAATCCAGTCAATTGGGTCCTTATACCAATCGAATGGGATATAGGATAGAAAGTTCCTGGTCGACTAGTGTCAAGGACCCAGTCGATTGGTAACTTCACCCAGTCGACTGGCACTCTCCCTTAGCCTAAAAGTTCAAATTTCTCACTTGACCCAGTCGACTAGTAATTCAAAAATATGACCGTTTGAGACGCGGGATTTGAGCATTTAATGCCCCAAATCTACCAAGTTAGTGTCAAACGGCCATATTGATTTAAGGCTATATAAACCCACTTCAATGAGCATTTAAAACAAGAGGAGAACACATTCAATTCACAAGATAGATCTTTAATTCTCAAAAGTTTTGAAAAATTTATTGTTGAGCCATTCTTCAAGCTTGTTCTTGAAAGAGAGATATTGTTCATTTGTAAAGCATTTATTGCAATCTCTCAACTATTTAATTTACAGCAAATTTCATTTATTGTAAAAGGAAAGAGTTGGTATAACTCTTAGAGTGTTTAGGATTAAACACTTCATTGTAGCATCCGGGAGGAAAAGATTGGTTGTAAGGTTTGTGCAACACTAGTGAAGTTGTACGCCTAAAGTTTTAATGGATTACTTCAAGGAGGTTCCTTGAAGAGAGTGGACATAGGGTTGGGAGGAATCCAATATTGCTGAACCACTATAAATGGAGTTTGCACTTTCTCTTCCTTAAACTTTCAAGCATATTATTTGATTGGGTGTTTTATGTATTTAACTGTTTAAAAACTTGCAAGTTAATCAACAAAAAATTTTTAAAACCTAATTCACCCCTCTCTTGAGTTTAAACCTCGGTTTACAATTGGCATCAGAGCCTTGTACTCAAATTCAAGCTTAAAATCCTTGAGTTGATCCGATGGCATCAAATAGCTATACTGAAGGGCATTCCTACATTAAGCATCCTTTGTTCAATGGCTCCAACTATAACTACTAAAAAAATAGAATGAAAATCTTTGTCGAAGGACAAGATTACGATCTATGGAGAGTCATTGAGGAAGGACCTAGAATTCCTACAAAGGAAATAACTATTGGAGAAATCAATCATACAATGCCTAAACTCAAAACTGAGTTCAATGAAGAGGATTGTAGAATGATGTCTCTAAATAGCAGAGCCACTAGTATTTTACATTGTACTTTAGATATTTCTAAGTGTAATAAAGTTCCTGCATGTGTTTCAGTTAAGGAGATTTGGGAAAAACTACAAGTCACATATGAGGGAATTACGAAGTTAAAAAAATAAAAAATCTATATGCTAGTGTCTGAGTATGAATCTTTCAAAATGTCTCCTAACAAGACAATTTTTTAAATGCGCTCATGTTTCACCACTATTGTTAATGGCTTAAAGTTTCTTGGTAGGAATATTAAGGAGTTTGAACTAAAAAGGAAGATCTTAAGGTCTTTGCCATCCACTTAGAAAGCAAAGAAGGCGGCCATCAAAGAGGCTAAAGATCTCGACAAACTTGATGTCGAAACAATTCTCGGGTCACTATTGACATATGAGATTGAGGAAATGAATCCCGTTGCCAATGATGATGAGAAGAAGAAAAAGATGATTGCTCTCAAGGCCTCTACAAGCAACAAAGAGGAAGAGAAAGAAGAAGAGGATGAGAGGAGTGAAGAAGATGGTGAGATGGCTCTAATCATCAAAAGGTTTCACAAGTTCTTGAAAAAGAGAAAGAAACCTTACACAAGGGATTCCACTCCAAAAATGGAACCTCTTGTGTGTTACGGTTGCAAGAAGCCCGGCCACATCAAGGCCGTTTTCCTAACAAAGAGCAAACCATATAAGAGCTTCAAAAAGAAGGCCATGATTGCAACCACATGGAGTAATGACAAAGAGGAAGAAACTTTGAACAATGAAGTTGGATACGAGGAGATTGCAAACCTATGCTTGATGACAATCGACGATGAGAATGAGGTATCAACTTCTTCCCTTTCTAATAATAACATTGTTAGTAGTAGTGAAGAATTAATCAAAGTTATAAATGAGATGCATGAAGAATTGAAGAAATTCGATTCTAGAAATACAGACCTCAAAAAGGAAGTCTCATCTCTTTCTAAAGAGATGGAAGGCTTAAAAGAAGAAAAAGAAAAACTATCGAAAAAGAAAAACTATTTTCCATGCTTTATAAATCTTCACAAGATTTTCTTAAAAATGAAAATGATATTTCAAAGAAGAAAATAATCGATTTGAATAGCACTATCTCTAGACTTATGCTTGGAAAAGAAAAGCTTGATGAAGTGTTATCTTGCCAAAGGTTAGGTGGAGGAAAATCCATCTTGGGTTATTCCCTATTAGGCAAGCAAAAATCAGAAGAGACTTTGTTCATGAAAGCAATATGTGTGAATGAAGCTTCCACTTCCAAGGCCACTAGCAAGATTAAATGTACTCCTTTAATATATGCTAGTAGGTCTAAAAATACGAATTTAAATTCTAATGCATATACTAGAATTAAGCATCCTAGAAATACTCATGCATATATGTATGCTCATTCATGGAATGCACATACTAAAAATACATATTCTAGGAACTATCAACATGCATATCCTAGAGATAATGTGTATACTCATTACTTGCACACTACATATGAACATCCTTGGAATTACCATCATGTGCATTCTAGAAATAATATGCATGCTCACACCACAAGTGCACATCCTAGAAGTTACCATCATACATTTCCTAGTAATAACATGCATGTTCATAACTTTAATCATTGAAACATGTATCCTAGGAATGCTTATCCAAAGAACTATACACATACACAATTAAGAAATCCTAGAAATTTCAATAATTATTATCCTAGGATTATGCATCATCAACATGTCTATAATTATAAAACACCTTATAATGTTAAGAAAGTATGGGTTCCTAAAGGAACCATATTTACTTTCTAGAACTAACCTCAAAGGACCCAAGAAATTTTGGGTACCTAAGAGTGCAATTGTGTATCCTTGTGTAATGTAGATATGTCTCCACACCAAGGAAAAGTAACTATTGGTACCTTGATAGTGGATGCTCAAAGCAGATGACCAGTGATCAAAGCATGTTCAAAGAGCTAACTCTAAGGGATGGCAGACATGTCACCATTGGAGACAATATAAAGATAAAGATCATTGGGCATGAAAAATTTGGTAACGATTTCTCAACCATTGATCATGTATTATATGTGCAAGGCCTTAAGCCAAATTTGCTTAATATTAGTCAACTATGTGACAAAGGCAACAAAGTCATATTTGAAACCTTTCATTGTCTAGTTATAGACATAAAAAATAACAAGATCAAGTTTATTGGCCATAGACATGAAAATGTCTATATAGTTGATTTAAAATCTTTATACTCGGAAAATGAAAAATGTTTTTCCGCTTTTAGTGAAAATCCATGGCTATAGATTTGCTTAAAATCATTTCAAGAAAAGATTTAGTCAGTGGACTTCCAAAAATCAAATTTGAAAAAGATAAGGTGTGTGATGCTTGTCAAATGGGAAAACAAACTAGAATTTCTTTTAAAACAAAAAATATAGTCTCAACTACCAGACCATTGGAACTTCTACAGATGGACTTGTTTGGTCCAATAAATACCATAAATCCCGGTGGCCATCAATACACTCTTGTTATTGTTGATGACTATTCAAGATATACCTTTTGTTATTTTTATTGCTTACAATGATGAAGCTTACAAAAGATTTGTGAACTTTTGTAAAATGGTTCAAAATGAAAAAAGAAATTTTTATTTCAAGCATTAGAAGTGATCATGGAAAAGAATTTGAAAACCAATGTTTTTCAAAATTTTGTGATGAAAATGAAATTGATCATAACTTTTCAACATCTAGAACTCTTCAACAAAATAGAGTTATTAAGAGGAAAATTTAAGTTCTAGAAGAATTTGTAAGAATAATGTTTTGTGAAAATAGTTTGCCAAAATATTTTTGGGTGGAAGCTGTAAACATTTATTGCTATGTATTAAATAGAGTATTAATTAAGCCTATGATAAATAAAACTCCATATGAATTTTGGAAAGGTAGGAAGCCTAATATCTCTTATTTTCGTGCCTTTGGTTGTAAATGCTTTATCCTAAATAACAATAAACTAACTTGGGCAAATTTGACTCAAATACCAATGAGGGGATATTCTTATAATATTCAGCCTCTAGTAAAGCTTATAAAGTCTTTAACAAAAGAACTCTAGTGGTTGAAGAATCCGTACATGTAGCCTTTGATGAATTTAACCAAATTAGTAGTAGAGTAGTCTCTTTTAATGATGATGCAGATTTTATTCCAAGAATGAAAACATCTACTCCCATTGTTGACCTGAAAAAGAGCCAACCTCAAGCAAGTCAAGAGGTAGAAGCTCTCAATCTTGATTAACCATCTATAAGCCAACAAGAGGATAGTCTTCCCAAATATTGAAGGTATGTGAATTATCATCCAATCGATCAAGTGATTGGTGATCCTTCACAAAGGGTAAGAACTCGTTCCTCTATTAAAAATATTTATAATTGTGTAACTTATTTATCTCAAGTAGAACTTAAGACTTTTATAAAAGCTTAGAAAGATGTAGATTGGATAAATGCTATGCAAGAAGAATGAAATCAATTTGAAAGAAACAAAGTATGGAATTTAGTTCCTAGACCAAAGAATCACACTATAATAGGAACTAAATGGGTATTTAGAAATAAGATGGATGAAAATAGAATAGTAACTAGGAACAAGGTTAGGCTAGTTGCTAAGGGATATAATCAAGAAGAAGGAATAGATTTTGATGAGACTTATGCTCCCATAGCTAGATTAGATGCCATTCGTATGTTATTGGCCTTTGCATGCTTCAATAAATTTAAGCTATTTCGAATGGATGTAAAAAGTGTATTTTTGAATAGTTTTATAGAAGAAGAGGTGTATGCTGAGCAACATCTTGGATTTAAAAATCCTAGTCTTCCAAACAATGTTTATAAGCTTTCTAAAGCTCTCTATAGGTTGAAGCAAGTTCCAAGAGCATGGTATGAAAGACTAAGTAAGTTTTTGCTTGAAAATGGTTTTACAAAAGGAAAAATATATACAACTCTCTTCACAAAACTCACAAAAATGACACACTACTAGTCCAAATATATGTTGATGATATTATATTTGGTGCTACTAATAAATCTATGTGTTAATAGTTTGCTAAGTGCATGCAAGGTGAATTTGAATCATCAATCAATCAATCAATTAAAGTACACCAAGGACCTATTAAAAAGGCTCGGGATGGAAAGCTCAAAGGCAATTGGGACTCCTATGAGCACTTCTACAAAACTTGACCTAGATGAGGAAGGTAAGTGTGTAGATACTAAAACTTATAGAAGCATGATAGAAGCTTTACTTTATCTAACTGCAAGTAGACTTGATATAATTTTCAGTGTATGCATATGTACTAAATTTCAAGCTAATCTTAAGGAATCACATGTAATTGCAAATAAAATAATCCTTAGATATCTACAAGGGACTCAAAACCTAGGGTTATGGTTTGCTAGAAAATCAACTTTTGAGCTTGTAGGATATTTATATGTTGATTTTACGGGTTGTAGACTAGATAGAAAAAACACTAGTGGAATATGCCAATTCTTAGGTGCAATGCTAACCTCTTAGTTTTCCAAGAAACAAAATTCAGTTGTGCTATCAACTGCTGAAGCGGAATATGTAGCAGCTGGAAGTTGTTGTGCACAAGTGTTGTGGATGAAACAACATTTAGAAGATTATGGCATGAACTTTAAAGATATATCAATTCATTGTGATAACACTAGTGCTATCAACTTAACCAAAAACCGTATTAAGCATTCTAGAACCAAATACATAGAAATTAGACATCACTTCATAAGAGACCATGCTCAAAAGGATGTTATTAGACTAGAATTCATTCCTTCAGAAGATCAAATAGTTGATTTTCTTACAAAATCCTTAAATGAAGATAGTTTTTGCAAGATTAGACTATTGATGGGCTTGAAAGACTATGATAAAATGTATGTTTGATTGCATCAACATTCATCATATGCATATTTGACATCTAGTGAAATGAGTATTAACTCTTATTTAATATATCTCTCACTCATGGTAGCATAGATAAACAATTTTGTTTTGAAATTTCAAATTAGAGCTCAAAATTTTAAGTTTTCTGAAGGACCTAATCGACTAGTATATTGACCCCAGTCGATTGGTATCCCATTACCCATTTTACTAGTCGACTAGTACAAAGCATCTAGTCGACTGGTACTACAAGACATTGTTTGGAGCCAAAATTTGAAATTTGGTGGCTTACCCAGTCGATTGGTATGGCTCACCCTGTCGACTGGTATGCCTCTGTCAGTTACCCAATCGATTGGTGTCCCGATCCAATCGACTGGTATGTCAAAAATTCCCCAAATTATGAAGGATTCAATCGACTGGTGTCCTAACCCAGTCAACTGGTATCGCAATTTTATAAATAGTCTCTTCAGATTTTTCAGTTTTTCACGCCATTTTTTAAAACCCTAAGCTTTCTCTCTCTAGAAAATCTTTGATTTCAGCCCAAAATCTTTCAAAACCACTCCATAAAACCTTCAATCATACTTCAAATAAACCTTTTTTTTTTTTTTTTTTACTTTTGACGGTTAAAATCTCCAAATTTCCCAAAACCCTCTCTCCAAACTAATTTTTCCTAAAATTTATAAGAGAATCCGGATAAAGACCATTGTTGGAGGACCTCACGTGCCTACAACGCCCCAGTCCAAGAGTCCTCAGCACTGGACATAAAGGGAAAAAGATTGACTGGTTCATCAAACAAGACGACACGGGGCGAGCTTGATGAGTCTAATTTTGGAACCCTGCCACCAACAAAAGGTCACCAGCAAGAACACCAACATAGGGAGGTAATCTTTACTTTCTGTCTTTAATTGATGATTATTCTAGAAAGGTTTGAGTTTATTTGCTTAAAAATAAATCAAATGCTTTGAAAAAATTGGTGGTGTGGAAAAAGCTGGAAGAAACTCAAACGGGCCGGGTAGTTAAGGTTTTAAGAACTGATAATGACTTAGAATTTTTTAATAAGGATTTTGATAAATTCTGTGAGTTAAATGGCATTCTAAGACATAAAACGGTTGTAAAAACCCCTCAATAAAATGGAGTTGCTGAAAGGATGAATAAGACTCTTATGGAAAAGGTTAGGTGCATGTTAATTGGTTCTAGATTACCCAAATGGTTTTGGGGGGAAGCGGTGTTTACTACTGCATATTTTGTTAATAGATCACCCTCTAGGGCTGTTGGCCTTAAGACTCCCATAGAGATGTGGAGTGAAAAACCCCCTGAGTTGAACAACCTTAGAACTTTTGGGTGTGCTTCGTTTGCACATCAAAATGATAATAAACTTAACCCAAGGTCTAGAAAATGTGTGTTTCTAGGATATGGGGAAGGGGTATAGCTTGTTGTCCTTAGAATAAAAAGGAATAAAACTCATAATAAGTAGAGATATCATTTTTAATGAGCATTTATTTCCCTATTTGGAGAAAACTAACCCTGCAGGGGATAGCAAGCAAACCAGTTCGGTATATGTGGAGCATAGCATGAAGGAAAATTAAGTTCAGGTAGAGCAAGGAAGGCAAGAGGGTTCGGACCAAGTAGAGCCCATTGATGAAGGCCAAGCTTAGGACACTCAAGAGGAGGCTGAACTCGAAGGGGATGATGCAGCAAGTCAGAATAACTATCAACTCACAAGGGACCGGGAAAGAAGGCTGGTCAGACCACCTTTGAGATATGGCTTTGCGGATGCTAATGTAGCAGCTCCTTATTCAGAAGGAGGGATAAGTGAACTAGAAACTTACATTGATGCCATGGGATGTAAGGATTCGTCAAGATAGAAGCTAGCTATGGAGGAAGAAATGGATTCTTTGAGGAAGAACAACTCTTGGGTATTGGTGACGAAACTAGAAAAACAGAGAGTTATGGATTGTAGGTAGATCTACAAGATCAAAGAAGGGAACACTCCAGGGGATGAAGTCCAGTATAAAGCTAGGCTGGTGGCGAAGGGGTTCACACAAAGAGAATGCATAGATTTCACCGAAATATTCTCACCAGTTGTGAACTACAAGACGATAAGGATAGTGTTAGCAATGGTGGTCCAATTTAATTGGGAGATCGAGAAAATGGATGTGAAGACAGCATTCTTACATGGAGAGCTTGATGAGACCATCTACATGAGACAACCCGAAGGTTATAAGGAAGGAAGGTAGGGAGATTTGGTGTGCCAATTGAAAAAATCTCTTTATGGCCTGAAGCAATCACCTTGGCAATGGAATAAAAGGTTCGATTCCTTTGTAACTAGCTTGGGTTTTATGAGGAGCTACTATGATTCGTGCTTGTATTACAAAGATCACAAGGTGGAGGAAATGGTGATCATCCTCATCTATATTGATGATATGTTGTTGGTTGGTAAAAACAGAGAGAGGATAGAAAAGTTGAAGTCTCAACTCAGTTCAGAGTTTGAGATGAAGGATCTTGGCCATGCACAGAAGATCCTTGGGATGAGTATAATCAGAGAAAGGGAGAGAAACAGGCTGAAGGTTTCTCAGTCTTCCTACGTAGAAAAGATGATATCTAAGTTTTCTATGGAAGATAGCAAACCAGTGAAGGTTCCCCTGGCTGGTCATTTCAAGTTCTCTAGCGATTAATGTCCGAGATCTGAGGCGAAGAAGAAGGAAATTGAGAAGGTCCCTTACTCTAGTGTGGTTGGATCAGTCATGTTCACCATAGTAAGCACTAGACCCGACATTGCTCATGCAATTAGTGTTCTCAGCAGATTTATGAGTAATCCTGGAAAAGAGCATTGGCTTTGGATGAAGTGGTTGCTGAGGTACTTGAAAGGAAGCCCAGATGTAGGGCTTGTATACGAGAAGAGGAGTAAGTCCATCTGTCTTGAAGGTTATGCGGATTCGAACTATGGAGCAGACCTGGATAAAAGAATATCGATTACCTCCTACTTCTTCAACTTAAACGGATGTTATATAAGTTGGAAAGCTTAGTTGTAACAGGTGGTAGCACTCTCAACAACTGAGGCTGAGTACATAGCGGCAACGGAAGCTATTAAGGAGGCTATGTGGTGCAAAGGGTTTTTGGAAGAGCTAAAGGTCTTAAAAGAGTAGGTGGTGGTGTATTCTGATAGCCAAAGTGCGTTGCACTTATGTAGCAACCCGGTGTTCCATGAGAGGACTAAGCATATGGATGTTCGGTATCATTTCATTCGAGAAAATGTTACGGAAGGATGCATTCATGTGGACAAAGTCACAACGGAAGAAAATCCTGCAGATTTAGGTACTAAAGTTCTACCTCTAAGAAAGTTCAATCATTGCCTTGGACTTCTTAGAATTGGAGTCGGTTGATATGGTAACTCAAGTTGAGTTTGGATCCTGATTTCTCTGCACATGGGTTCGGGTTTAATAGCTTAGACAAAGTTAGAGATTGTTAGTATTTGTCTAAGGATTAAACAGATGAAGAATGAAGCATCAGGTCTTCGTTGTGCGCCGCAGCCTAGCCTTGGGCGCCGCGGCCTACAGAAAGTCCAGAAGATTACCACTACCATGCGCGCCATGGCACGACTCTGTACGCCGCGGCACAGCCACCCATGCCACGGCCTCCAGCATGGCAGCTTGTTCTCCCCTTCTCTGAGCCTCGACTTGCCCTATTCTGGGCCTCGGCTCTAGGCACACCTGATGCACTCTGATCAGCATTTTGAGATGGTGTGTGGGACTTGGCTAAAACGCACAGGATCACTTAGACTTGTTGAAGGGCTATAATTGTTTGGTCCTCAAGTTCTAAGGGTTGAGATTGATCTCAAAGATTAGCCAAGAAGTTGTTGCCCTACATAAAGGGTCATCTAGGTGCAATTCAACATAACATGTGAAAGTGAGATCAATTATAAGAGTCCAAAGACACAAAACACAAGAGAATCTCATTGAAGAGAGGTTGGTTGTTTAGAGGGAGAGTAGTATAGATTGGGGATTCAAGGGCTTTGTAAGTGGAATTTTCTTGGGGAAAATTCCAAGGAAACACTAGTCCTTATCACTTTCTTTTTCTCTTCTTTCGTTCTTCAAGAACAAGAGGGTTCTTGAAGAGGTGTTGCTGTAATTGTAAGAACTCCATTGATTTAGTGCAGAGAGCTCGGAGGAGCTCACAGGGACGTAGGCACATTGTCTAACCTCGATAACAATTGTTTGTGTTCTCTTTTATGCTTTGATTCTTGTTTCTGTTTGTACAAGTCATTATGGACTTGAGTGTTTGGAAAAATCACAACCTGTGCATATAGGGTGGTTTTCCAACATAAAAGATATATTCATGGTATAAACTATACATTAATGGTTATGACCATATAAACCAAGGAGCTGCTAGTGCCTTGCATATGCCATAAATATCAAGTTTTCAAGTTCTGTGTGGGCCTCAATTTCTATTCAAATTAAAATAGCTGGCTCCCTTTTCTAGTGTGGTCATCATGAATCAAGACTCAAAAGTCCCCAGTCCAGAAACCAACTCAAAAGACAGAATAAAAAAGGGGGAAAAAGTCTTTGGTGCAGATACTTTTAACTAATTATTCATGGAGAGGTTATTAGTTGGAGATTCTTTAAAAGACTATCACTTGTCTTTTTTTTGGGGATAAGCAAAGACTATCTCTTGTTTTTGGAAGTTGAAGGACTATAAGAAACTTGGAACAGAAAATGGGAGATTCTTGAAAATGAAGAATGCTTTCCATAAATAAGCATATTTTCTGTTGAACTAGACAAATTAGGCTCTCCTTATTTTACAATATATAAGGATCCACATGATAAAATAAATGGGGTCCTAAGGGTTTTCTCTTAGAGGCGGGGCTTAAACATCCACATGATCCACATGATAATATAGCTCCTTTATGCATGATGCCTAACATGTCAATGTCATTTGCATCGCCAGACTTGACTATATTAAGGATGGAAGAGTCATCTGAAACAAATTTCATAAAAAGAATCAATTATAGGTAGCACATATGCAAGTCTGTAAGAGACAGAAAATTAACAAAGACAGAGAGAGAGAGTTAGTTTAGCTACTCTCATGAGGTGCACACCAAGATAAGTAATTCATTGTCGTTAGTGTTATCTAGATTGAGTTATATGCAACAGAAGTAATGGAAGTTTATAAGAGATGATGAGAAAGACAGAACAGTAAAAAGTAAGGAGATAAAAGGCAAACGAAAGCCGGCAGTGAAAGACAATCTTATCTTAGACATTTACCATGCTACTCATTCAGCAACAAATTGATCACTATTTCTGAAATTTACTGCGCAATTGACAAGAAATTATGACTAATACTTACGTATTTTCTACAATCTACACTGATAAGAAATTCCATGCAAAATAGCATCATTTATAAAACATTATCCTTTACATTTAGATCCTCATTAAACAATGTTCATACCACATAAGCATTGTCAAAGAATTTGATTTTGTTCTGCACCATGCAAGCATTTCAAGTTTTAAGCAATGCTAATAATATTACTTCCCTTCTTACATTCCAGGACCACTAGTGGATTTTTTTTTAATTAGTAACTAACCACTAGTGAAATTTCTTATAATCCGTTAACCACCATTCTTTTTGATATACTATAAACAAACTTCAGTAGAAGTAAGAAAGCTACCAACGTTATTTCTTCATTAAAACAACTCACTGCACAAAGGAGAATAGAAAGCTCAGATTTCTTTTTCTAATATAATAGTTGAGAAGTGCGAATTGCTCTGGTTATTGTTTGAATATTGAAAAAAAAATGATATGCTTTGAAAATTGTCTCTCTATTAACTAATTAGAGGGAAAAAAAAAACAAATATGCTTTGATCAAATATCAACATGTAAAATGGTGATTGTACCACTCATTTACAAAGTGACAGCTCTACCCTTTGCTAGAACCAAACAAAAACCAATCAATAGTAGAGATATGCATATTCAAACCAGGATTATTCAACCAATTCCAGAATCAAAACCGAAATATATAATTTAATCTAAGTAACACTATAGAGACTAATTTCACAGATTAATCCAGCAAGAACAAGGCCTCAAACAACCAGAACTTCAACCTATAGGCACAAATTAAATTTGATCAAGAAAGAAACCACTTAAAGGAAGGTTAGTAAATATACAAGCATTCTAGGGAACCTAAACTTTGCAGAGATACCACTCAGATAGGCACTGTGATTTGGAACAAGGAACGACCACCAGTAGCTAAAAAACAAGTCTAATACCAGGGACTCCTTTTCCATTATAACTTGAAATATTTTGGGTATAATGAGGTCAATAGTTGGAGGACCATCTGGCCGAGGGATATTGAAGGTGTTCAGAATCTAAAGGAATAAAAAAGATAGCCCTACAACAATAACCTTTTCATCCAGAGACAAAGACTAATGATCACATACAAGTACATAACTCACAACATATAACTAGTCACCAAGAAAACTATGTCAAGACTGTTACTTAGCAATCTGTCTTCGAAAAAACTAATCAGTGATCACAAATACTAAGAGTCAATGAAAAAATAAGTGGCAATTACTTAAGTTTGTTCTTCATTAGTTCATTTCAATTCTGAGATTTATCATGGGCAGTGAATGTGGGCTTTACGATTTTATCATATATTAATTAATTACCAATGTTAAAAGCTAATGGCTTTCCACTTTCCACTTTTAAACAGAAAGAAACAGCAACCAAATGAATCATTTCAATATGAAACAAAAGAACCAGTAAAAGTTTCATTCACTAACAAGTCAAATTAACGACTAACTCTTACCACAAATTGTCTTGATGCTTCATCAATAAAAGTTTCATCCTTGCATTTGTGAGTTTCAGTAAAAAAAAACTCTACGCGCCCGGGCTCATTTTCTACCATTTATGAAAAGAGTTCAAAAAATGACTCAATACACTATATCTCAAATGAAAGATTGGATGAATGAAGCAAATCAACTCACATATTTATCCCGTTTTCTAGTAAAACTCTTTGATCCGGTCGTGTGAGGACATTGTTGTCTTTCACATGCTGTTGTCCCTATCGTAGAATAGTTCTACACCAACAATAAACTAATTGACTAATAAATCATTAAAAGAAACTAGAAACAATGAGAATTCAGATGAACATAATTATGAAAAAACAACTTCACCCTGCTCAGAAAACCAGTAGTTCACAAGTTGTTTCCACTGGTCATTATCTACTCTTTTTGGAACATTATTGCTCAAAACTTGTTGTTTTGTTTTGTTCCTCATGTGGTCCCTTTTAAGCACATATCTGTAATCATTCCATTTTTTCCCGATCATCCTCAATTATATTTTGTCGATCGCCTCAATCATAGGATAATGGAACTTCCTCTACCACAAAGAAAAGAAATCTATGTCAAATAAGCATTTTTGGTGTTAGGGATTATATGCATGTACAACACCACAAAAAAAAAATGGAAGAAAAACCAAAATTAAGTTGTTGTTACTTACCTAAATCAATAAAACAAGGTCCTTTTTGTAGTTAAAAGGCACATTCTTTCAATCCGTGTAACCAAGCGGACAAAGGTGCTCTCTCTTTGCAACTTTGCCCAACCAGCTACTTAATATTTGCCCATCTTTTTTAATAGGTTGATTACGTGATTTGAAGTGGACAACAATTTTCTCCTCACGTTCTAAGGACCACACTTTTGAGGTTCGCATGACACGTGTTTGCTTTCTCACCCTCCCTTCAGAATCTATATATTGAAAACATAAATTTTATAATTAGTATAACAATGTGATATAAAACTTATAAAGAGAATGTCTTATAATGCAAAAATTACCAATTATCTCGAATTGTTCATTATCATTTTTTTGACTTTCCGTTGTTATTGGCTCGGTCTCAGAATCAGTTTGAGAGTCATAATCATCATCAAGGTGATACTCATGCTCATGGTCAATATCTTCTTGATAGTGTGAAGGCCCAGCTGGAGATTGGTTTGACATTATCTTTGACTGAGGGAGGAATATATTTTGACCTAAATATATTGCAATCTGTATACATAAAAACATAAAAATGATTATATCTCACAAGTCCATCAAACACTGGCCTAAAATAAATATAACATGTGTTTTCAAGTATATCTAACAGGTGCTGGTGCAGAGGGTCTAGTGCTGCACCTGCACATGCAGAGGGGCTGGTGCTGCACCAGCACTTGCACATGGGCTGGTGCAGCACCAGCACTTGCACATGGGCTGGTGCAGCATCAACTCTTGTGCAGGTTCTGGTGCAACATCAACCCCTATGCAGCACCAACCCAGCCCTTGTAATTTATGATTAGCACACTATAGAGAATAGAAGTGGATTTTAAAGGAAAGTGTTTCATAAATGAGGTTAAGTTCCTTGATTTTATGACTTACTATCTTGTAGATGGTCCTCTGGTAAATGAGTTGTATCCCCTTAATGCCACATATAGAATACTAACTGTACTGAGAAAAAGAATTATAAAACCACATCTATGAAAAAGAAACACCCAAACCCCTTAATCTATAACCTCTCATATCTCTCTCTCTTTATATATATATACACACACAATTACAATCACAAATTTACAATCCATAACCCAAACTCAATTTCAACAAACTAAGCTAAGAATCCAAGCTTTTCACGCAACACAACAACAAAACAAAATTTTTTTTATATGTAAAGAAACACACCAACAAAACAATTAAAAACCATATATAAATTACGCAACCAAATTAGAATTCCAAGGTTTCCACCCATAAGTAACCTTACCCTAAAATGCCGACAAGATCTAATCAGATACGTACCCAGCATCAAAGTCATCATCATAACGCATTAAAAGTTAACAAGAATTAGAAGAACCACACCTGAAAGATAGGAATGGTTAAGGGCTCATAGCAAATGGAGCAATCAAGAACTTCTAATTCTAAGGGACCAGCCATTTTTGCCACAGATTAGTGGATGAATAACTTTGTGTATTCTACTTAGCTTAACTAAGTAAATGATTATTTTGATTATAAATACGATTTAGAATACAAACCTCAAGGATTGGCTGATACAGGAAGCACTTCAGAGTACCTATGAACAATTGAACAAATAAGTTCTTTAAATAGGATTTAAAGAACAAGAAAGAAGCAATCATACAACTAAAACAAAAATTCATGACATTTTGTAGTAACATTCCACAAACTATAGGCAATAAAGTTCATGACTCTTGAACTGTGTGATACAAAGCAACAGTAATCCGAAAGAATACAATAAAACATTACAAATCTCCTTGACACACATGTGCATCACATAAATACACATCCCAATACAAGTACATGGAAATGCACATATAATTAATTGGTATCTTCATCAATGTCCATCCTGGTCCAAGTTGAGATACAATCTAATTGATCGTCTACCATTATATTAGAAGGCATGCACTGATTGTAAGTGTCATCATCCTCTTCCTGCGTTTTTTCCCCCATTTCATATAGGTCCCTTGGCTTTGTGATCACAACATGATACCATTTCTTTCTTGTTGGGTCTTGCACATAAAACACTTGTTTCGCTTGAGATGAAATAACGAGCGGGTCATCCTTCAATAACTGACCAGTGTGTATGAACCTAGTCAAGTTCACGAGAATGCACTCACCTGCATCTTTCTTTAAACCCTTGGGTGAATTAATATCCACCCAATCACAACGGAAAAACACAATCTTAAACGTCACATAGTAATCCAACTAGATGATATCTTTGAACACACCATAATACATTTGATCATCCACTTCAACCATAACTCCCAAATTTTGGGATCGTCTAAACTTCTTACGTTCCTTTGTGTGGAATTTAAAGCCATTGATGTTGAATCCATTAAATCTCCTAACAACATTCGGACCTCGAGCAAAGGCAATTATTTTATCTGAATAATTATTATCCACCATCCATGGCACCTAAACATTTTCCAATAATTAATATGAGACAACATCAGTCAATGTTTTATTGAACACATTTATAACATTTAAAGAAAATTGATATTATGACTAACCTGTCTCATAAGCCATGAGAGAAATTTCTCAACCAATCACTTCTATTCGAGACTTTGTATTGGTAGATTGGAACTGTTGGTTAGTCTTTGAGCAGCCAAAAATTCACTACAATGATTGATATTTTTATCAAACTGTTAGCCCTCACAGGGATAACAAAACATAATAACTACTCAATTTAAATAGACGATTACTAAGTTCCTTTATTGATACTAACCTACGAAGGTGAGAAAGTTACTATGGAGCAACACATAACGATGTACTTGAGCCAATGACATGTCATCGAGCTCAACACTTACAATCTTTCCTATAATTCGTCCACCCGAGGAAAACATGTATTCATCTAGATAAGGTACAGTATCATTGTTCCTTTGGGGGTGGTTGAATTTTGTCTTTACACCTTTGAATTATTGTGAGCAATATGTTAGACACTCTTCCCCATTGTACCTTTAAGCAATTGACCCCTTGGGTCGACTTCTATTACGTACATAAGATTTCAAGCGCACTATATACCGTGCAAAGCCAAAAAAATTAAAGATAAATTTAGTAGCCATTAATATACAAATTAAGTATTCACAAATTAGATTTGAACATCTAACCTCTCAACATGATACATCCACTTGTAATGTACGTGACCACCAAGTCTAGCCTCGGAGGCTAAGTGAATGATAAGATGAATCATAATGGTAAAGAAACCCGGGGGGAATATTTTCTTTAAATGGCAAAGTGTCAAAGCAACACGTGACTCCAATATGTCAAGTTCCTGGGGATCAAGAGCTTTAGAGCATAAATCTTTGAAAAATGATGATAACTCAGAAACAACTGCTGCAACATGTCTAGGCAAAGATGCTCTTAAGGCAATAGGAAGGATTTCTTGCATAAATATGTGACCACCACGACTTTTTAAGTTTGACAGCTTACGATCCTTTAGGTTGACACATCTTGAGATGTTTGATGCATACCCATCAGGAACTTTAAGATTTGCCAAAACTGTCAAGAAATTGTGCTTCTCCTTCGTAGACATAATGTAGCATGTTGGAGACGAGTGATCTTTTCCATTAGGAAGAATAACTAAATGGAGGTCTTTTCTAATACCAATTTCCTCGAGATCACGGCGTGCCTTTTTATTATCTTTAGTCTTACCATCTATATTCAAGATTATTCCAATAAAATTATCACATACATTCTTCTCTATACGCATCACATCTAGATTATGACGCAAGAGATTGTCTTTCCAATAAGGTAACTAAAAAAAAATGTTTCTTTTTTTCCACAAAGTATCTACAACTCCCTCATCCATGGAAAGATCCTCTTTATCAACATTTTCTAGGAATTCATCCATACTCTCAAAAAGGTTATCAACTTCATCCACTAGTACTTGCCCCGTAGAGGTACCAACATCATCTCTTGCCCTCTTCTTAGATGGCTTCGAGGATTTACCATAGATGTAGTTTCCACCCTCTAGTTGTCTTAAAACATCGTGTCCAGACGGTGGAACAGGAGCAGATCCCAACTCTATGGTGCCATCAAACTGATCCTTTTGAAAACGAAACTCATGGTTTTCTTCTAACCATCGACGATGACCTATATAACAAAACTTTCTCCCGTTCTTTAACCATATAGAATGCATAGAGTCCTCACAGCATGGACAAGCAACACGGCCCTTGGTGCTCCAACCAGATAAGTTTGCATATGCTGGAAAATCATTAATTGTCCAAAGAAAAGAAGCGCGCAGATTAAAGCTTTGATTGGTGGACGCATCAAACACATCAACACCATCCCATAATTGTTTCAACTCTTCCATTAGAGGCTACAAAAAGATATCAATATCATTACCGAGCTTTTCTCACCAAGAATCACCATTGAAAGGATGAACGATGTTTGCTTCATGCAAAGCCACAGTGGCAAGTTGTATGGGACTAAAAGAACGGGCCGCTATAAGTAAAACTCATTGTTCGAAAGGGATTGAACCAATCACTAGCTAGGCTAAGCCTAATGCTACGATAATCAGCTGCAAAATCAGGATACAAAGTATCGAATTCATTCTAGGCTAATCCATCCGTCAGGTGTCTTAAAATCCCATCCTTTGTTCGATCTTTATCATGCCATCGCATCAACGAAGCCGTTTTAGATGACATATATCCTCTTCAATCTCGGTATTAAAGGAAAATAACGTAACACTTTAGCTAGCTTTTTCTTTTTAGATTGACCATCCCTCTCATTCAACAGATCATCATCATCAACATTGTTTTTAACCCACCGTGGCACACCACACGCATGACAAAATTCATCATTCACATGCTCACCCCAATACAATATGCAGTCATTAGGACAAACATGAATCTTCTCATAGCCAAGACCCAATCCTCTGATAATCTTCATAGCTTCATAATAATTTCATGGCAATGGAGCACACATCGAAAATGCCATGTTGATAAACTTAAGCAACATAGTAAGAGATTTACCAGAGCACCCATTCAAACATTTGATGTGTAGTAGGTATAACATAAAAGTTAACTTTGTGAAATTCTAACAACCTAGATAAAGTTCATTATCATAATCTTTCATCAAATTGTGATACTAAGTCGTCTCATCAATAGCAGAACGAACTGGATGTTCGACGTGGGAAGGATCACCACAATTATTGAACTCAAACACACCATGAGCCTGTTGCTCTTCACCATGCTCATTTGAAGATCCCAATTCGATTCCTACACTTAATGGTTCATTGTTTTGGTTTTCACAAGTCACCTCGAAGGTACCTTGGAGCAAACCCAACACGTCATCTTGTCCCATGAAGCCATTGGAACACTAGTGGGTTCTAAACTAGTGTGAGTGTGGTCTATACGAGAGACTTTCTCCCCACGAAAAATCCACTCGGTGTAACCTGGACTAAATCCATTATACAATAGATGCTTCTGAACAACTTCTGGTTCGAATGAAGAACAATTACCACAACTCCTACATGGACAAACAATACTACCACGACCACAAGCTTTCTAACACGCAAATATAATGAAGTTTGCAACACCATCCATATAGGCTTTACTTGACCTCAGTTTATATATCCAACTTTTATCCATTTTTAGATGACACCAATAGACTTTCCTAAAAAAATATTAAGAAAGTCAGAATTGAACTATTTTTGGCAAAAGAAGGCATAATCACAAACTTAGATTTGATTGCTAAGTGGATGAACTGAAATTGATAACAAAAAATTGATAATCACAGGTTAGTACTCCATATATTACAATTGGTCCCATCGAAAGTGAGTATTTATTTGTTCTAGTGACTTCTCTTTAAACAAAGAGAAATCTTTCTAGGCAACTTGATGCAAACTTAAGCTCATGTTGGCAATTGGTCCCAAGACTTCTATCTGCAAACTTGTAGAGAAAATGACAGTTGAAAGGTATTACTTTTGGTGGTATATAAACTAAATAATTTTTTAAAGTAACGGTCCATACTCCATAAAAATGAAACTATAACCAGCTAAGAAGTCCAGCATGTGCATTAAACGATTGATGAGCCCTCCTTAAAAACAACACTAATGCTCAACCAAAAAATCACCCCATGAGCCGTATGAAACCACAAACATTCCACTCCTAAGAATGTGAAAATACCAATACAAAAGAATGTGAAATAACCAAGCTCTTGATGCTTAGCCAGTCCACATTAGGTTGTTTTTTTCATTTTGGGTCAGCAGCAAAGTTTTGATTCAACATGCATGACAACATAGTTCTCTTTTTCTTTTGTTCATCTTCATCTTTATTTTATTTTGTTTTGTTAGGGGTTAAGGTAGGGGAGGGGGGGAAGTTAACCCTGTTTAAATACATCACTGTCAAATTCTTTCTGCAAGAATGTGCTTAACCGGATTACACTTTATCAATTGAGCAAAACCTAAAATTTATACCTACTAAAATGTGAAACCATCCTTCTATTGACACATACATTTATATATAAGCAAGGTGATAATTTCCATACTGCCTAACTTTTAGGTCTAGAAATCTGAATTCATACAGAATGTCATCAACAATTTATCCATCTGGTATCTTCTATATATACATTGCTCTGTTGCATGGTATACTATATAAGCATGTAACTTTCCACAATATGATAACTTATCCCCTTTAAATGACAAATGAATGAAAAGAACAAAATTTCGAGGGCTTTCTGACAGGAAGATAACTGTTTGAAAGTATATATTGGTCATGCATACAGTAAAGAAGGCCTTAAAAATTAGAGTACTTTGGTACCCCCAAAACTGTCTTTAATAGATGCCAACTCTCCATCAATATTTTTTAAGAAAATGACTTCCAATGTGCTAGCAACTTCTTTTTTGTCAATTGCGATAATTGGGGATAGGGGAAATTTGAATTTGGAACCTTATCTTTAGAGAGATGTGACTACAATTTAGGCTATGCCTCATCCATAGTGTGCTAGAAATTTGTGCATCTAATATTTAGAAGCATGAGAAGTGCCAGGCAAATATATGAAGTTCAGTAATTTTTCAGGTCAATTTTTTTTAAGGAAAGACAACTTATTATGTGGAAAATTATATAATATATTAATAACTTGGTTAAGATAAAAAGCTCACACCTAGAATGTTCCATGGTAACACAGAAAACAGAGCACGCTAAATATTTCAAATTTTATACTCTAGGCTTACCTTTGTTTTCAATGCAAACACATGACTGTTAAAGCTCCAACCTCCTAAATAAGAAATATATATCCAAAAGATAGTTCTTATAGCCTAAATAAGAAAGTTATTCAGTTTCTTAACTTTTCATGTTAGATACTGTTAAGAGATATAGTTTCTTAATTAGATATGTATTAGGTAAATAAAAATTTTATTTATCTAAAAAAATCAATGCACAAAGCAACCTACCAAACGGGATCAATACTTAGCAGCTTACAAAGAAACGGGATCATAATGCCTGAACTATTTGTAACAGTAAAACATGGCCTATAGTATCCATTATTAAAAACTAGATTTTTATATAAAGTAAAAGCACGAATAAAAATTTCAAAAGGACAGACATAAAGAGAGTACAAAGTCTACATAGGCATGAACTAAAGCTATGAATTCACAAGACCCACTGTATCTTTACTATTTGATATCTCAAAAGATGTGTCTTACTTTGTAATCCAGGACAACTTGGCTTCAAACACAAGCCAAGCCAGTGTGAAGTGTGAAATCAAAACATGATACTAAGTTGATTAATAGCAAATACACAATGAATTTGAAAGTTAACTGAAGCATGGTATTGCTAATTCATAATATAATAAGTCTTGGTATATATATTCATTGGCTGCAAATAATTCTCAGCAAAACAAAAGGTTGCAAATAACACATGTATGCAGATTTTACAACTTTTTTGACAGATTATTGATTATTCACTTCTAAAAGTTTACCAACCTGTAAATCTTCCACCAATTGTAAGCTAATAACATTTACCAAATTAATGAGAAGTCCTAAATTTACAGTATATTTTCAGTTAACAGTTTTTTTTTTCTTTAATTAGTATTTTCAGTTAACAGTTAAGACCTTAAGAACTTCAAAGGCCCCTGACAGGTGAAGAGAGCCAGGTGGTTGAGCTTGACAAAAGTCCACCTTGTACTAGCACAATTCCTTAACACATTGAAGATTTAGAACATGACAGAAGTCCTACAGATGCATCTATATTCAGGAAAAAGAGAGAGAGATAATTCCTTGTAAGAACTTATGCTGACAGTGAGGATTCCAACAATTACATACTATATGAAAAACAAGAATACAAAAGCACACAAGCCCATCTGATTCCATGGAAATGAAAGAAGCAGCCAAATAAGATATGCCCATAATACAGTAGATAACACTAATGGCTGAAGAAAAAGAAATAATATTAACTCCACCACATTTAGGTTCAACCCTTTCCTAAAATTCGCATTTTTACATCAACAAAGAAATTTATATACTTCTTTATAAATTTCAACTAAACGAACAAGATATTAGAACATGACATTTGATGAAACTCAAAAAAGAAAAAAGAAAAGAAAAATCAAGCCTCAGAAGCAACAAAGAATCAGACCCTTTAGCCCTCAGCGCGCACAAAATTGAACACATAACATAAATAAACAAAATTGATGACTTACCTTGAAAGGAGCTAGAAAAAACTTTAGCTGGCCGATGAGTAAGCTAGAAAAATATTTTATGGGCTTGCTCCTAATTCACAAATGAGATAGAGAAGATGAGAAAGAAGACAAATTACACTCAGTGCGCGCTATTTTAACTCCTATTTCGACGCTTTAAAGCGACGTAAGGGTTACGGTGCTTGGAAGCACCGCAATATGTAGAAACCTATTTCATATTGTAGTGCTTTGAAGCGCCGCAATATGAAATGGGTTTCCAAAGCGCCGCAATATGAAATGGGTTTCTGCGTATTGCGGCACTTGTAAGTGCTGCAATATGCTCAAACCTATCATTTTATGACACTTCCAAGCGCCGGAATATGAAATGAGTTTCGAACATATTCCGGCGCTTAAAAATGTCGCAATATGGTCTCAAGCATATTCCAGCGCTTAGAAGCGCCGCAATATGCAGAAACCCATTTCATATTCCGGCGTTTAAATATGAAATGAGTTTTGATTATATTCTGGCACTTTTAAGCACCGGTAAGCGCCGAAATAGGCGATAGGTTTGGCATATAATGGCGCTTTGAAGTATTGATATATGTTCTTTGTAAATTGTGGCATTTTATATAAGCGCCAGAACTAAAGTGTCGGCGGATTACTTACGGCGGCACTTCTGGTAAGCGCCGAAATATTCCATGACTCTTGTAGTGAAATAAAAATTTTAAATTTCATTTTCTCATTTGTCTGAGGATGTTGACATGTACGTGGCTTACAACAAATGATTTCGTTTGACTCTCAACCCACCAGACTAATTGTTCTGTCTGCTATCTGAAATCATTGTATAATGAGATATGAGTTTCACAAGCTCAGTGAATCAAATTTACTAGAAGTATTCAATTTGTATAACTAGCTCTTTAATATTTAAACATTTATTTCTCATATGACTGGATAATAGCAAATAGTCTAACATTTAAATAATTCTTATCATATCATATTTCTATGTCTTTTTCTCACTGTAATTGTCGTTTTATGAGACATATTTATCTACAAATAAATGCACAATATCAACAACATTTCAATAAAAATATTAACATGTAAAGCAGATGCAATGCATAAATTATTATTATTAGGGAATGTTTTCCCACATGTCGACATGTTTTTATTATCTTAAACCGGCTCCCTCCTGGTTCTTTTATTTTCAGCATATACCGACTGTCACAGTATTTATTTCTAGCATATACCGGCTGTCATGGTGTCCCTTTTATTTCTAGTATATACAGGCTGTCACGGTTTTTCAATTAGACCGGCCCCTTCCCGGTTCTTTTGGTTCTTTTATTTAATTCATATACATATGAACAATGATATGAAATATGCATATGAACAGTAATATAAAAATCACATGAATTCAAAATATTTAAACTTAGCTATCTTGTCTTTCCTCAAATTTCTGCTTGATAAATTTCACCAATTTCTTCTCCTCATATATCACATCAATTTATTAACCAAAACTTGTCAATAATTTTATTTATCACCATCATTATTAAATCAAATCATTATTCTAATAATATTTCTTTTCACATAATAATTTTTTACATGTCCAATATTCATATCATACCTATCAATCCAATTTTTATCTACCACCAAAGCATAAGCTAATAATTTATTTTAATATTATCACTAGATATTTTATTTTTATTTAGATTACTTAAAGTAAATCTAACTCACCACGTAGCACTTAAAGCTACCCGTGGATCACCTCCTTGCCTTTTCTGTTCATCTCAGCAATTTCCCCTAGTTGCCGATCATCAACACCTGACATAATATTTGTATTAAATTTCTAATTATTTCTTCAATTCTTCATAAATCACACCCTTTGAAAATTCCCACTTTGAATTCCGGGAAATTTCATGTATGCTAAAAATTCAAAAATAAACATTACGTTATTACCATCTATTTTTATGATAACTTCTCGTGACTCTATAAAATTCTCCCGTAAAGTTGTTCAAAATTTTCCTCTTTCAACCTTTCTTTTGGTCCCCAAGTATTTAAAGAAGTAGAGTAATTGAAGGAAACTAAACAAAACTTTGTAGGTATAATTTTTGTTTACGTATAAGTGTGTATATATAAGTTTTACTGCAACAAAAATCTCTGCAGCTCACCAAAAATTGGCATCATCAGCTGCCTAAAATTTCTCCCACAACTCCACGTTTTAGCTACATGTTCTATATGCAGCCTCCAAAAACAAAACTTGGTAGTAGGTGCTACCACTTACTGCCACTTTTTTTTTTTCTACTGGCTTCTAGGACCTTCTGAACTGGACACCCAATATTTTTTATATAAAAAAAATTGACTTTTCATATTTAAATATATATATATATATATATGTATTATTCTAACTCTATGTCATATTTATTAAAGTACATCTTTACCCTTACATTACAAATACGGGTATTACAATTCTAACCACCTTACAAAAATTTCGTCATCGAAATTTTCTTACCTAAAATCAAGAAAAAAGTTGGAGGTATTCCTTCCTCATTCTTGCTTCATGCTCCCACGTGACTTCTTCGACATCTTTGTTTCGCAATAATACTTGAATCAAAGGAATGAATTTATTTCACAAGACTTGTTCCTTTCTGTCTAGGATTCTGACCGTTACTTGCATCAAAGTCAAATCTTCCTGAAATTCTATCGCCTGATTCGAGATGGGATTCATCGTGTAAGTACTTTCTCAGCAATGACACATGAAACACATTATGTAATTTCTTTAATTCTGGAGGCAAATCCAATCGATATGCTACTGATCAAATTCTCTTGATCACCTCATAGCGTCCCACAAATCTCGGGCTCAACTTTCTCTTCTTTTTAAACCTCAACACCCTCTTCCACAGAGATATCTTCAAAAATACCCAATCACCAACTTGGAACTCGAGAGGTCGTCTTCTTTTATCAACATATCTCTTCTGTCTGTTATGGGCTGCTCTGAGGTTTTCTCTAACTAGTTTGATCCTCTCAGTAGTCAAGTCTATCATTTATGGGCCATATATCTTTCTCTCTCCAACTTCTCCCCAGCATACTGGAGTTTTACACCTTCTACCATATAAAGCCTCGAAGGGTGTCATCCTAATACTAGTTTGACACTGATTATTGTATGCAAACTCGATCAAAGGCAAATAAGCATCCCAACTCACTAAGAAACTCAATACACTTTCCATCAGCATATCTTCTAGTATTATGATGATTCTCTTTGTCTACCCATTAGTTTGTGGATGAAAAGCTATACTAAACTATAATTGTGTACCCATAGCTTCTTGGAAACCTCTCCAAAATTTAGAGGTAAATCTAGAATCTCTATCTGATACGATACTCAAGGGTACTCCACGTAATTTTACTATCTCTGCTACATACAACTCAGCCAACTTTTCTGGACTCTATATAATTTTAATAGGAAGAAAATGTGAAGACTTAGAAAGTCTATCCACTATAACCCACACAGCGTCATGTCTCCTTTGGGTACGGGGAAAACCAGAGACGAAATTCATACTCACATTTTCCCATGGCCACTCAGGTACTAGAAGAGGTTGTAATAAACCTGTTGGATGTCTATTCTTAGACTTCACCTGTTGACAAGTCAAACATCTAGAAATATATTCTGCTACATCCTTCTTCATCCCTGACCACCAATAATTCTGTCTCAACCCCCTGTACATCTTATTATTACCTGGATGCATGAAATATACAGAATCATGAGCCTCCCTTAGTATCTCATTTCTCATCTCCACGTTATTGGGAACACAAACTCTATGCCCCAATACTACCATACCATTTTCTCTAATTATAAACTCAGTTGACTTCCTACTCAACCCTTCCCGTCTGATCTTCTCTATCCCCTCATCTCTACCCTGTATCTGTAATAAATGATCAATGATAGAAGATTGTATAACCATATTCTCCATTAATACTCCTCTATCATTGACACTCAACTGTACCCTTATTCTTCTTAATTCTATCATCAAATTAGTATTATGACTCCCAATAGCAGCTAATCTTCCTGTAGCCTTTATACTCAATGTATCAGCTACACATTAACCTTTCCTGGATGATAATGAATTGTACAATCATAATCACAAATCAACTTCATCCACCTCTTCTGCCTCAAATTCAACTCCTTCTGGGTCGATAAATGCGTCAAGCTTTTAGGATCTGTAAAAATTTCACAATCGGCTCCATCCAAATCTTCAAAGCAAAAATTATGGCAGCTAATTCTAAACCATGGGTCGGGTAATTTTTCTCATGGTTTTTCAGTTGCTTAGATGCATAAGCTATAACTCTACCATGTTGCATCAACACACATCCCAACCCTTGATGTGACACATCACTATATACCACAAATCCTTCATCACCAGAAAGAAGCACTAATACCGGGAAAGTATGTAAGGACCCCATCCCTCACAGGAACAATATTGTCTTCTTTGACCCCTTGGGCTTCCTACAGGCCAAGTCTCAAGGTTTTGTTCCTGGGGAGACCCTGTCAACCCAGGACCTTTGACCCCCAACACGCATCGTACCCATTTAGGAGTAAGGTCACTTATAAGGTGTCCCAAAGATCCCTCTCTAGCCGATGTGGGATACCAAGACCTGGGAGTCTATAAGGTCTTGGTATCCCACATCGGCTAGAGAGGGGTCTTTGGGAGACCTTATAAGTGACCTTACTCCTAAATGTGTACGACGCATTTTGGGGAGTCAAAGGTCCTGGGCTGACAAGGTCTCCATAGGAACAAAACCTTGAGACTTGGCCCGGTAGGAAGCCCGGGGGGTCAAAGAGGACAATATCGTGCCTGTGAGGGATGAGGTCCTTACATTATGGTATCATAGCCGACTCTCAAAAGCCAAGTGGGGTTGCCTGGTGTTGGACCACACAACGAGGATGCTGTGCCCTGAGAGAAGAAGACTGTGAGGTCTTGATATCCCACATCAACTAGAGAGGGATCTTTGGGACACCTTATAAGTGACCTTACTCCTAAATGGGTACAACATGTTTTGGGGAGTCAAAGGTCCTGGGCTGACAATGTCTCCCCAGGAACAAAACCTTGAGACTTGGCCCGGTAGGAAGCCCGGGGGGTCAAAGAGGACAATATCGTGCCTGTGAGGGATGGGGTCCTTACACAGTAGTCAGTTTTTCTTTCAACAACTGGAAACTTCTCTCATATTCCTCTGACCACCTAAACTTCACATCCTTCCTGGTCAATTTAGTCAAGGGTCGAGCAATCATAGAAAAATTTTGGATAAATCTCCTATAATAACCAGCTAACCCCAAAAATTTTCTAATTTCAGTTACACTCGTGGGTCTTTCCCAATTCAACACCGCTTCTATTTTCTGTGGGTCAACTGCTATTCCTTCTCCTGACACAACATGCCCCAAGAAAGATATTTCACTCAACTAAAATTCACACTTAGAGAACTTTGCATATAATTTCTCTCTCCTCAGAATCTCTAACACTATCACCAAATATTGCATATGCTCCTCTTCATTCTGGGAATACACCAAAATATCATCAATGAACACAATCACAGATCTTTCCAAGAATGGTTTTAACACCCGATTCATAAGGTCCATAAATGCTGCAAGAGCATTAGTCAACCCAAATGGCATCACTAAGAACACATGATGGTCATAACGTGTCCTAAAATCAGTCTTAGGCACGTCCCCCTCCTTTATGCTCAATTGATGATAACACGATCTCAGGTCTATCTTAGAAAACACTCTAGCTCCCTGTAACTGCTCGAATAAATCATTTATCCTAGGCTAAGGATATCTATTCTTGATGGTGATCTTATTCAACTGTCTATAATTAATACACAACCTCATTGCCCCATTTTTCTTCTTGGCAAACAACATAGGGGCTCCCCAGGGTGACATACTAGGTCAAATAAACTATTTATCTAGCAACTCTTGAAGCTGAACTTTCAACTTTCTCAATTCAGCTGGTGCCATTCTATATGGTGATATTGATATGGGTGTTGATCTTGGAATCACCTCAATAGAAAAATCAATCTCCCTATTGGCAACCCAGTCAACTCTTCAAAGAACATATCAAAAAAATATTTTACTGCCAAGATTTCTTCTAACTTCTTACTCTCTTTGCTAGAATCCACCACGTATGCCAAATACCCCTCACAACCCTTCCTCAACCATTTACTAGCAGTTAAGGCAAAAATAAGACAATTAGCAAGTATTTTACGTTCTCCCTGAAAATTAAACTCCTTCTGTCCTAGTATTTTGAACACCACATTTTTCCTAAAACAATCTACCCAAACATGATATGCAGATAACCAATTCATCCTCATAATTAAATCAAAATATGTCATATCTAAAGGCAATAAATCAACTTCAAATTCTCTATAAGCAATATTAATCACACAACCTCGATAGATTATCCAAATAATAGCCCTATCTCCAGTACGAACATCAACAATAATCGCAAGCATCAAAGGACTAGGATTAGCACTAGTATTAATAGATTTCATATAATTACTAGATGCAAAAGAATGGGTTGCACTAGGATCAATCAATAATTTAGCAGGCCTACCAAGGATAGATAATCATACCCATAACAACATCAGGAGTGGCTTGTGTATCCTGTTGGGTCAATGCATAGACTAAGTTATCTTTGGACTGAACCTGACTACCACGTCCTCACTCATCTACTGATCCTCGACCTCTGTCCCGCACACTCTCTGATCCACCACCTCTCTCCACCGATCTTCTCACAACACTTCCAACGCTTACGTTAGCAGATTTCCCCACTGGACAATCTGTAGCAACATCTCATCCCCCACCACATATAAAGCATATCTGTGTAGGGCAATTTTGAGCCAGATGCCCTGTCTGATACATCTAAAGTAAGCCCTTGCCTCTCGATCATACATCATATTACCACTTCCTCCTGGTGGCATACTTACTCCTCTACCATAACTCTCAAATCTAGGGATCCCATCAGTATTGCTCTGAGCTACAGAAGCAACAGATCCTGCTTGCCTCTGACTTTACACTACAGTTCTTTGTGACAAAGAATGCCCCCTCTGAGGTGGTCTCTCGCTCTGTACACCCATACTGCTACCACCTCTAGGTCTCTCAAACCTAGACCTCTTCAGCCAATCTCTCCTACCTCTAAACTCTATCAAATCCTTTTCAAAATGTAATGCTTTATCCACCAGTACAACATAATTTCCTATGCCCATATAAGAGAGTTTAGTCGGAATGTTATAGTGTAATCCGTCTAAAAATCTCTTATATTTTCTCTCCTCTGTATTCACTGATTCAGGTAAAAACCTTGACAGGGCTATGAATCTACTATCATATTCAGCCACTAATAAACTTCCCTATCTTAGATGAATAAAATCTCTCTTGTTGTACCCGAAAAGTATCTGGAAAATACTTCTCAAAGAACTCATCCTTAAACTTACTTCAAGTTAAAGGTTGTTCTACCCGTGTGCTTATCCTGGGTAAAATATTCTCCCATCATTGAGAAGCCTCACCCTCTAGTATAAATGAAACAAAAGCAACCTTCTGTTTATTTGACAATGATAAAACCTCAAAATATTTTTTGACATGTCTAATCCACTGCTCAGCTTCTACAGGATTTACAGATCCTCTAAAAGACGGGTTTAAACTTAAGAAATCTCACTAGTAATCACCTTGCATCTCATGTGCAACCACACCTTCTCCCTCATGAACCTCTTGTCTCACCATATCAGGTTCTCTTCTACCCCTTTCCTGTAATATTCTCTACAGATTATCAGCCTTTTCTTCAGCTGCATTCATCCTCTCTAAAGCACGATTAAGAGCTTCTCTCAATTCATCATTCCTAACCTTATATTCTCTCCCAGCTCTACTAGTACTAGTTGCACTATTAATATGCTCCCTCGCAGGAACCACAGACTCAACTTCCTCTTCCACTTCAGTTCTCCTAAAAATTGGGGGCTACCACGTCCCCTCTGATTCAAAGCTCTACCTCTAGCTCTAGTATTACCACGTGTCATCTTCAAACTCTGCATTTAAAATATAGTTTATTTAGATCTTCCACTTTTTTTTTTTAAAGTTCTCATGTAGTCTACATAATCATAAAACTTAATGCTCTGATACCAAAATTGTAACGACCCATCTCGGGTTGGCCACCCCCGAGATGGTGTCATCATATTTTGAAAATCCCAACACGACACGTATATGCAACAACAAAAATAATACTAACAGAAATTTTTACCATAATCTTCAACCCTCAACAGGGAAGGTACAAAAATCTTATATTAACTTAAACATAATATACAACATAAAATGCATGAATATTTACAAATAAAATTTTTAATTTTAATTTTCTAATTTGTCTGAGGATGTTGACACGTACGTGGATTGCAGCAAATTATTTCGTCTGACTCTCAACCCACCAGACTAATTGTCATGTCTGCTACCTGAAATCATTGTACAACGAGGGATGAGCTGCACATTCTCAATGAATTGAATTTACTAGAAGTATTCAATTTGTATAACTAGCCTTTTTAATATTTAAATATTTATTTCTCATATGACTGGATAATAGCAAATAGTCTAACATTTAAATAATTCCTACCATATCATATTTCTATGCCTTTTTCTCACTGTAACTGTCTTTCTGTGAGACTCATTTATCTACAAATAAATGCACAATATCAACAACATTTCAGTAAAAATATTAACATGTAAAACAGATGCAATGCATGAATTATTATTAGTAGGGAACGTCTTCCCACATGTCGACATGTTTTTATTATCATAGAGCGGCCCCCTCCCGGTTCTTTTATTTTCAGCACATACCGGCTATCACGGTATTTATTTCTAGCATATACCGACTGTCACGGTGTCCCTTTTATTTTCAGCATATAGTGGCTGTCACAGTTTTTCAATTAGGCCGGCCCTCTCTCGGTTCTTTCGGTTCTTTTATTTAATGTATATGCATATGAACAATGATATGAAATATGCATATGAACAGTAATATAAAAACCTCATAAATTCAAAATATTTAAACTTAGCTTTCATGTCTTTCTTCAAATTTTTGCTTGATAAATTTCACTAATTTTTTCTCCTTATATATCCTATCAATTTATTAACCAAAACTCGTCAAGAATTTTATTTATCACCATCATTATTAAATCAACTCATTATTCTAATAATATTTCTTTTCACATAATAATTTTCTACATGTCCAATATTCATATCATACCTATCAATCAAATTTTTATTTACTACCAAAGCATAAGTTAATAATTTATTTTAATATTATTACTAAATATTTCATTTTTACTTAAATTACTTAAAATAAATCTAACTCACCATGTAGTACTCTTTGTAAATTGACAGTGTATGGATATATGATCGAGTGAATTATATTATTCCAAGCACTAGAACAGCCTATCAATTAATATCTCGTCGGTGGGGTTAAGTGCCAGCAGAGGGCCTAAGGCAACCTGCGACTTCATAGACAAAAATGGAAAAAAGTGTGGCTATGGTCTTGAAAGCGGCATTTGAATAGCGCCAGGTCTGTACCATTATTTTTTTTTCTCCTCTTTTACTATTGTATAGATATATATAGTACGAAACTAAAAATAGAAAATCAAAATTGCAATTAACGCTTGCAATGCATTATTTACAACAGTTATAAATATTGTGTTAATATCACAGTCACGTTAATAAACTTGTACGATTTGGAGTTATCTACAAGATGATACACATTGAAGTTTTGTGGAACTCGTAGCGAGCAGACTAGGTAGGCCTCTCTACCTAAACTTACAAATAATTTGCTTAATTTGACAAGAGACAGCATAAAAGGAATCAAGAAATTGATAACAGAGTACTCGTATGGTCCAACAATAAAGTGGCTGACTGGTTCAACTTTGTATTTTATTGCCATTTGTCCCAGGAATAGGGTTCCCGTGGGGGTAGGTAGTCTTCAACATTGATTACATTTTAAGATAAAATATCAATCACAGGAGGAGCAATAACACATTTTCTTTGGGGTCAAAAAGAAAAAAAAATATTTAAAGTAATTTTGAAAAAATAAAAGTGAAAGCTTAAAACATTGTTGGAGTCAAATAAAGGGAATTCTTTTTTGTCATTTTACATATCAGAAGATTCTGAGATTCTCATTCTTTTTGTTGTTCTCTTCTTAGATTCTCTACATGTAATTGTCAATAAGAATGTCTTAGAGTGCTGTACTCAATATGCATTGTTAATTTCATGGTCAGTATGCAAACTTGCTCCTGAGGAATGCTCATCAGTTGCTGTGGAAACAGGGCTAACGGCGAAACTCCTTCTCATGATCCAAAGTGGTTGCAATCCAATCCTGAAGCAGCGGTCTGCAGAGCTATTGAAGCTCTGTTAAAAGGCTAAATTAGTTAAACCTTAATGAAAAAATAAATGGCTAAATTACCCTTAATGAAAAAGGTATTTAACGATCTCAATTCTCTTTTTCTCTCTTCTCTTCGTCTCTCCCTCTTTCCTTTCATATTCTCCTATGTGGAAACAAGGCTACCTCGGATCGACCAACTAGTGGACGCTACCTCGAGGCATGAGCTATTTACCTTTATGGATGCATATTTCAGCTACAGCCAGATCCTTATGCATGAGCTTGACCAAGACATGACCGCCTTCATCACCGATCAGGGACTATATTGTTACAAGGTCATGCCTTTTGGGCTCAAGAACGCAGGCGCAACCTATCGAAGGATGGTGAACAAGATCTTCAGGGAACAGATTGGGCGAAACATGGAAGTCTACATAGATGACATGTTAGTTAAAAGCATCGAGGCACAAAACCATGGTTCTGACTTAGAAGAGGCATTTGGGGTATTATGTAGATATAAGATGAGATTGAACCCGATAAAGTGCGCATTCGGAGTAACAAGAGGAAAGTTCTTGGGCTTTATGGTTACTCAAAGAGGAATAGAAGCTTGCTCAGAGAAGATAAATGCCATCTTTGATATGGCTCCTCCTAAGACCGTGAAGGAAGTACAACGGCTCATCGGGCGAATAGTAGCCCTGAACCGTTCTATGTCCAAATCCGTCGAAAGATGCCTACCTTTCTTCAAGGCCATCAGAAAGGCAAGAGATTTTGCCTGGACAGAAGACTGTCAATAAGCGTTTGAGGAACTGAAGAAGTATCTAAGCTTGTCCCCGTTCTTGACCAAGCCACTCCCAAGTGAAGAATTGTTCTTGTACCTGTCAGCTGGACAAAATGTCGTAGCCTCCGTTCTAGTCCAAGAAGAAGAGGGCATTCAAAAATGCATCTATTACGTCAGCAAGATCCTCCACGAGGCAGATGTGAGATATCCTCCGATAGAGAAGGTAGCCTACGCCCTCATAGTAGCAGCGAGGAAACTCCGGCCGTATTTTCAAGCGCACACTATCATTCTTCTGACAAACCAGCCCTAGAGACAAGTCCTGCACAACCCGGATGTCTCCGGAAGAATGGTCAAGTGGTCAGTAGAGCTCGGAGAGTTTGATATTCAGTACCACTCTCGCAAGGAGATTAAGGGCCAGGTCCTAGCCGACTTTATCATCGAAACAACTCTCCCCATAGATCAAAGCGAGAGGACAGGATCAGGGTCAGATGAACTGCTTCCGAGATGGACCCTTCATGTAGACGGATCCTCAAACACCACAGGAAGTGGAGCAGGACTCATCCTCTGCAGCCCGGACAGCTTCGTCGTCGAGTATGCCTTGAGATTTGAATTCAAAGCTTCCAACAACGAGTCAAAATACGAAGCCCTACTTGCGGGTTTGAAACTGGCAAAAGCACTGACTATCAAGATCTTAGACGTATACAGTGACTCACAGTTAGTGGTAAGTCAAGTAACGGGGGAATTCGAGGCCCGGGGAGGAAAAATCGCCCGGTACCTTGAGAAGGCAAGAGAACTCACTGCTGGGTTCAAAACATTTCGAATAACTCATGTCCCACTCACGGAGAATTCAAAAGCAGACACTTTAACCCGGCTGGCCTCATCCCGACACTTCGAGCCAACTCGAGCCGTATATCTTGAGACCCTTTCCGTCCTGAGCATTGATAAAGCTCTAGTTCTGCCAGTAGTGGAGGGAGAAACATGGATGACCCGATCCTCCGGTACTTGAAAGATGGGGAAGTCCCCGAGCAGAAGAACGAAACGAGGAAGCTAATCTCGTGCGCATCCCGATACACGATCATAGATGGACAGTTATAAAAAGGCTCTAACCATGCCCTATTTAAGGTGCCTCAACTCAATTGAAGCTGACTATACTCTCCGAGAAGTCCACGATGGAATATGCGGAAATCTCTTAGGGGCCCGGGCCTTAGCCTTCAAAGTTTTTCGACAGGGGTATTACTGGCCCAGAATGAAGGAAGACACTGCAGATTTAGTCAGAAAATTCAAAAGTTGCCAACAGTACTCTCCCGTGCTCCACCAACCGGCCAATCCTCTCACTTTGATCACAAGTCCTCTCCCCTTCGCTATGTGGGGAATGGACATACTCGGCCCATTTGTCGGAGCCACTGGACAAAGAAAACATCTTATCGTGGCCATCAATTATTTCACTAAGTGGGTCGAAGCAGAACAACTGGCTAGTATAACAGATCATCATACCCGAAACTTTGTTTGGAAGTCCATCGTATGCCGATTCGGCATACCTCGAGTGTTGATCACCGACAACGACAAGTAGTTTGATAGTTCTCGATTCAAAACATTATGCGAAGACCTCCACATCAAGCTTCGATTCTCATCCGTTGGATACACGTAGGCTAATGACCAAGCCGAGGTGGCCAATAGAACGCTTCTCCAAGGTATCAAGAGGAGACTCGATGAAGAGGACAAACGATGGGCTGTCCAACTCCCCAATGTCCTTTGGGCATATCAAACAACCACTCGTACTCCGACAGGGGAAACCCCTTTCTTCATGGCGTACGGCTCGGAAGCCGTCATCCCCCTTGAAGTCGAAATACCAACGATAAGCGTGCAACACTTCGGACAAAGTGACAATGAGGAAGGCTTGCGAATGAACGCCAACTTGATTGACAAAGCTTGACACAAATCCCAAATCTGCTTAGTCGCATACCAACAGAGGACCACCCGATACTACAATTCACAAGTTCAAAACAGAAACTTCAAACTACATGACCTTGTTCTCCGAAAAAGCGAAGTATCTCATCCTAGGGAAACGAGGAAGCTCGTTCCGAACTAGGAAGGCCCGTATCGCATTTGAAAAGTATACCGAGTTGGCACCTTCGAACTTGAAGAGTTAAATGGTAAGTCCATCCCGCGCACTTGGAACATGAAAAATCTCTGCAAGTTCTATTAGTAATCATACCCCGAGCCTGACTCGCGCCAGCACATTCACGTAAAATGTAAAAGCGAAAAATGAAGAAATAAAGACTCGGGTTTATAAAAGTTTGATATTTCATTAAGTTCAATTACAAAACTGGGCGTTATCAACCCTTGCGTACAAAAAGAAAAGAAAAATAAAAGCTATACTACTCCTCCCAAGGAGCCTTGCCCTCGGGTGCCTCTCTTAGCCCACCTCTGGCCGTGTCCTCGGCATCTTCAGCACCGATAGTAGCTTCATTCTCTCCGATAGACTCCAGCTCAAGGATAGAGAAGTCAGTTTCAGGGAAAAGAGACTCAACTTTCCTCTTGGCCTAGTAAAAGCTCTCGAGAAATTACCCTCTAGTCTCCTTCAACAGGGCCTCTTTGAAGGAGTCGGAGTCCCTAAAGAAGGCCAGCGCTTCCTCCGCAGCCTTCCGAGCGGCTTCAGAAACCTTCTTCTGCACTTGCAGCTCAAACGAACGGGTCACATCCCTCTCGGCCCTAAAGGCATCCTCGGCCTTGCGCCATAGGTCCCTCTCCTTGATGGCCTCCTTCTTGGCCCTCTTTGCCGCCTCGAAGGAAGTCGGCAGCGACCTGACAAGCTCCCGGCTCTCATCGAGCTTCCGCTTGCACTTTCCTAGCCGCTGAACCATATCCATGCTGCAGAGGGACAAAACACCGACAAGCATGCTAGTCTGAAACAAGCATAAAAGGTTGTTAGAAAAAGCAGAGTTAAAACCAAAACCAAGGGAAAAAGCCAAAGGTAATACCCAGGAGGTCATGGCCTCGACAACCGAGCAGAACCCCTCGAAGGGCCTCCAAGAGATCTCCAGCATATCACAGGGAGGGATCCCCATTATAAGATGCTCTCGGGCAACCCTCGGATGAGCGAAGACCAAGTCATCGACCTTCAATGCCTACCGAGGTGAGAATGAAGCAGAAGCCGCGGGCCCCTCCCTGGATGAGGATAACCCCTTGGATGGCTCAGCAATGGGCACTATTAGAGTAACTTGCGACTCTGCAGGTGGCCTAGGAGGGTTTTCCACGACGATGGGGATGGGACTAGATACCCGGGCCCTCTTCCTCTGTCCCTGGGCCGGGGCTGAGTTCTTCCCCCCCGAGGCCCTCTTTCTCTCCTTGGTCATTGATGTGAGTCATAAAATGCATCTTTACAGTACTTAATTGTTAGCATTTTAGGGTTAAATTAGGTTTTAATTGCACTTTTATACCTTAACAATTCTAAAGTGTCATTCTTGGATCATTGATTTGTTTTGATGCATTTTCAGGTTTTTGGAGTCTAAAAGAAAGGGAAAAGCTATCGTGGAATAAAGCACAAAGATCCCATGCATATCGGAGTGAAGAATTACTTTCAGAAGGACAAAATGAAGAGAAGAAAGTGTGTGTGTCGCGGCCTCCAGAACAGCACCCAAAAGAAAAGAGAAAGAAACTTCAATGAGAGGTGCACTGCCCACTAAGGAGAGATGCACCCTCCAGCATTGAGAAGAAAAGCCAAGAGTGAGAGGTGCACCGCCCACTAAGGAGAGGTGCACCCTCCATTCTTGAGAAGAAGAAGCTTCAGTGAGAGATGCACCGCCCACTAAGGAGAGGCACACCCTCCAACCTTGAGAAGAAAAACCAAGAGTGAGATGTGCACCGCCCAATGACCAACACCGCACCGGCCAGAGCCGCATCCCTTGCACCCCTTCTAGCACCTTGGCATGGATGGGGCAGTATCATACCCTCCAGCAAAGCACACTCTCGGACCAAAGTGAGCGTCGAGGCGCCCAGAAGAGAGAGGTGCGGCACGCACATGGTCTCCTGACCTAATTAGGACTTCTAAGTGACAATTTTGAGCCCACAAATACCCTTGAACCCTTGTACTATAAATAGATCACTTAGGGTTGAAGAAAGAGGATTCATAAAAATAAAAAAAATAAAAAATCAACATCTTGGAGGCTGGACAAAAGTTCTCAAGACTCAAGAAGGAGCCCCATGGTCGACTAATCTCCAAGCAAGGCGAAGGGATTAATCCCTAGGTGTAGTTGTTCTTATTTTCTTTTCTTGATTCAGTTGTAATGTGGATTTATCGTTAAACATTATTATGATTTACTTTTCAATTTAATTAGAATATTTCCCTTTAATACGGTAATTGCATCTATCTCCCCCATATAAGTCTAGTCATGCTCTTCTTATATGATGTTGTTGAGGTGTGATTGAGTTCGATAGATTTCTCTTATAGATTTGTCCATTACTGCAGTATTGTCATCATGATATATTGTCGTTTCTTGATAATCTATAAGTTAGGTCATGTGTGCTTGAAAGTAAAAAATATTTAATAATAATTACATTAGGGTTTACACATGCGCTTTAATTGAATATTTGCCGATTGTCTGTTTGGGATGTGAAACTTGCAATCGAGATAAACAATTGAATCAATATTAGAATGAGGCAACGAACCTAGGGAGGATTCCTGGAACCTTGTTATTTCTTTATTATATCCATCAATCTATCTACACAATACTTTATTCTCTCATTTGATCTTTATCGTCTGTGTTAAGGTTTACATCTTCTCTTGTAGTTAACTTGTGTCCCTGTGGAATCGACATCCCAAAGCTGTGCTACAACTACCGCGTTACTCTTTGGGCGTAATCAAATTTTGGCGCCGTTGCCGGGGAGACACGCTTACTTACAAGGAAGTTGTCAACACTAAGACATGACGGTAGAAGAGTTGTAAATAGTTTTTTTTTTCTTTCAGCAGTTTGTAAAGGCGGTAACTTCGTTCTATCTTTTAGCTTGCTGAATTAATTTTTTTATTTTATGTTATCTTATTTTATTCTTTCTTTTTATAGCATTTGTTTTCATTATTTTGTTACTTTGAATGCAAAGACATAGAGATGCTTTGGGTAGATTTGCTAGTAGGCCTGTGCTAGAATCAAAATTAAATTCCTTTCTAAATCCTTTATTTTACAATCCATCTAGTCCCGAAGACACGAGTGAACATGAATATCAACCCCCTAGGACCTTTCAGGATTACCTCAACCCCACACGCACAGCCACACCATCATGCATCATGTTTCCAGCCAATACTTGCCAACTAGTTTTTAAAACAGGGATAATATAGTTACTCCCTACATTCCATGGCTTGGAAAATAAAAACTCATATGTGCTCATTAGAGAATTTGAGGAAGTAGTTGCGACTTTTCATAGTCAAGATGAAACTCATGACATTATGAAACTTAAGTTTTTTCCTTTCGCTTTGAAAGATAGAGCTAAGAGTTGGCTATACTCACTAAGACCACGATCTATTGGGTCATGGATTGAGATGACTCAAATTTTCTTTAATAAATACTTTCCCTAACATAAAACCAATGCTTTAAAAAAACAAATCTCCACCTTTGCACAAAAGGACAGTGAGACTTTGTATCAGTCTTGGGAGGGATTTAAGGAGTTATTGAGATGTGCCCTCACCATGGGTATGAGAGTTGGCGCTTAGTGAGCTATTTTTATGAGGGACTTACATATAGAGAGTGCCAATTCATAGAGATGATGTGTAATGGTGAGTTTTTAGAGAAATATCCTGATGAGGCCATAGAGTACCTCAATGAGCTTGCTGAAAAAGTTCACACTTAGACTGAACCTAGTGCTACTGAAAGCACAAATAGGTCACAACCTATAGGGCACCCAAATGGTGGTGGAATTTACCATCTTAGGGAAGAAGATAACCTTAAGGCCAAGGTCGAGATGCTCATTAGGGAACTAGAGATGTTAAAGACTAAAAGCTCAAAGCCAACACAAGTAGCTAATCATGCAGCGTCTTTGAAACTATGTTTTGTGTGTGGCGGGGTAGATCATCTCGCCCAAGAGTGCTCCACATTTGCTGAGATGAGAGGGATGTATGAGGAACAATGTAATGCCTTAAGCATGTACAAGAAGCCTTTGGCACCCTTCTCTGATACCTATAATCTGGGATGGCGAAATCAGCCCAATTTCAGCTAGAAGTCTGAAAACCAGCAGCTTGCATAAATCCCTGCACCATATCTTGAACCATATCATGCACCTGTATCTTCTAGGAGTTCTTTAGAAGACACTTTACATGCTTTTATTGAGGTACAGGGTAAGACTAATCAAAGACTTGAATCTTTAATTACGCAGGCTATTGAAGAAAATAAAGAGATAAAGAACCAAGTGTCCAAGTTAATGAGCTACTTGAGTGTGACTAAGCGAGGTAAGTTCCCTTCTCAAGCTCAGTCCATACCTCATGGTCAACACCTAGCGTAGCAGAATATAAAGAAGGTGAATGCCATTGAGACACTAAGTGGTAAGTCATTACACATCCCAACAACGAAAAAAATCAGAGGATATGGACGAAACCCACCAAACATACATGATTGACTCATACATGGAAAATGTCAAGCACCTTAATCTATTGGAGTCCACCTTCATCCATGGCTTCACAAGAGCATGTATCGAGCCAGAATTTACGGATGTTACTGATGACATCCTTGAGGCCTCTCCAAAGCATATGAGCACCGAATTTGGCAGTGAAGCAGTGGCTGGTGCATTCAACTTATGTTTTTTAAAGATAGAATAAAAGTGTTTGGCTGAAGACGTAAAACTTAGCGCTCTTAGGAGGCAACCCACAACATATCCTTTTATTTTTACTGTTTTTCATATTTCTTTTTCTTATTTAATATTATTATCTTGCTGATTTCCAGTTTTACTTTCGTATTTTTTTTTAGGGACAAATAGACGAAGCAGTTCAAATGGTGGTGCACAATTTTCAGCTTCTATGAACCTTTGGCTACAAAGGGAGTTTCCTTTACTCTTTCATTTACACTGAGATCAATGCAATTTTTAAGTTGGGGGTGGAGGAAACGCATCTCTTTGTTTCCATATTCTTTATTTCCACTTTTTTTTTTTCCATTGAACTGCTTGGTGTCATTTTCCATTTTTGTTTATTTTTAGCATGCTTTGTGTTAAGCCTTAGAGTTTATTCACATATCAATGATATAAGCCTAAATTGAGATAACATATAGTATTTAGAAGAAGTTAAATCTTGCTTCGGTTTGAGAATAATTTAAGTGTCAATCTTCATTTGGTTTGAGACTCTAGTTTGCGGTAAGATTGTATGATCAGTCTAAAACATTTAGAGAAGTTTTATGTGTGATTACTTTGTGAATACTTTTGCTGTCTCGACAAGCTCTAGAACTTATTTGATAATCACTTGAGGTGAATTCCTAGAATGCACATTACTTAGGATATGATATAGGCCATTTTTGAACCGTTTGAGCCTTTCAAACTTATCCTTGTTATATCTATCACTAGTCACCTGTTTGAGCCTTTTTTCTTGAAAAAGAATTTGAGCATTGTTTCTTTGAAAAACCCATTCACTTACTCTTATGAGCCTAAAAAATTTTATCCTTACCCTTATTTTAAAAGAACTTAGTTATACACATTTGTTGCGAAGCACTTGAGAGGAGTAAGGATGGAAATATGAAAATATATTACTACCATAACCCAAGAACATTAAAGGAGATAAGTTGGGGGTTGTGGAAAAGAAAAAAAAAAGGAGAAGAAAAAGATAAGTGAATGATGGCAAAGAAAGAAGAAAAGAAAGGGAAGTGGTGACTTATCGAAGATATGCTCTTATAAAAAAAAATAGTTGAAAGAGTTGGGTGGAAATAAGGGTTGTCCAGTGCTTAAAAGTGATTGTGTTTAAAGCTAAGAGATTGAGTTCTTTTACTTGTGAATCCTTCCTGTTCTTTCTTAACCTTTACCTTAGCCTAACATTACAAGCTTATTAAATACCTATTGATCCAATGTAGTGTGTTTTTTCTACAATAGCGGAGAGTGATTCGAAAAATGAGCCTATGGAGCTTGTTTTTGTGATTGATGTCACGCAATTTAATATATTTTAGAGGCCAAGACTTGTATTCATGAATGTTGTGCATAAAATAATCCAGGTGTTCGGATTAATGGATTGTGGTAAGATGGATGTTAAGAGTCGATAACAATTTTAAGATTGATGTTTAGATTATTTTTGGACTTGGGTGAAATTTAATGATTCTATGTGCCATGTATTATGTGTAATTTTTCAGACAAAAGTGAATTACTCATTGTTTAACACTAGCATTGCTTCACTTTGTTTTGACTTCTACCTTAGAATTTATCTCTTGTTTTCGCTTGAATTGCTAGGGACTAGCAATAAGCTAGTTGGGGGTTGTGATGAGAGTCATAAAATGCATCTTTACAGTACTTAATTATTAACATTTTAGGGTTGAATTAGGTTTTAATTGCACTTTTATACCTTAAAAATTCTAAAGTGTCATTCTTGGATCATTGATTTGTTTTGGTGCATTTTCAGGTGTTTGGAGTCTAAAAGAAAGAGAAAAGCTATCGTGTAATAAAGTACAAAGATCTCATGCATATCGGAGCGAATGAGTGCTTTCGGAATGACAAAATGAAGAGAAAAAAGTGTGCGTGCCGCGGCCTCCAGAACAGCACCCAAAAGAACAAAGAAAGAAACTTCAATGAGAGGTGCACCGCCCACTAAGGAGAGGTGCACCCTCCAGTATTGAGAAGAAAAGCCAAGAGTGAGAGGTGCACCGCCCACTAAGGAGAGGTGAACCCTTCGGCCTTGAGAAGAAGAAGCTTCAATGAGAGGTGCACCGCCCACTAAGGAGAGGCACACCCTTCGGCCATGAAAAGAAAAACCAAGAGTGAGAGGTGCACCGCCCAATGACCAGCACCGCACCAGCCAAAACCGCATACCTTGCACCCCTCCTAGCACCGCGGCGTGGATAGGGCAGCGCTGCACCCTCTAGCAAAGCACACCCTCAGACCAAAGTGAGCGCCGAGGCGCCCAGAATAGAGAGGTGCGGCGCGCACATGATCTCCTGACCTAATTAGGACTTTAAGTGACAATTTTGAGCCCATAAATACCCTTGAACACTTGTACTATAAATAGATCACTTAAAGTTGAAGAAAGTGGATTCATAAAAAATATATATATATATATATCAATCAATCAACATTTTGGAGGCTGGACAAAATTTCCCAAGACTCAAGAAGGAGCCCAATGGCCGATTAATCTCCAAGCAATGCGAAGGAATTAATCCCTAGGTGTAGTTGTTCTTATTTTCTTTTCTTGATTCAGTTGTAATGTGGATTTATTATTAAACACTATTATGATTTACTTTTTAATTTAATTAGAAGATTTCCCCTTAATCCAGTGATTGCATCTTTCTCCCACATATAAGTTTAGTCATGATCTTCTTATATGATGTTGTTGAGGTGTGATTGAGTTCGATAGATTTCTCTTATAGATTTGTCCATTACTGCAGTATTGTCATCATGATATATTGTCGTTTCTTGATAATCTATAAGTTAGGTCATGTGTGCTTGAAAGTAAAAAGTATTTCATAACAATTACATTAGGGTTTACACATGCGCTTTAATTGAATATTTGTCGATTGCCTGTTTGGGATGTGAAACTTGCAATCGAGATAAACAATTGAATCAATATTAGAATGAGGTAACGAACTTAGGAGAATTCCCGGAACCTTTTTGTTTCTTTATTATATCCATCAATCTATCTACAAAATTTTCACATAATACTTTATTCTCTCACTGGATCTTTATCGTCTGTATTAAGGTTTACATCTTCTCTTGTAGTTAACTTGTGTCCCTATGGAATCGACACCTCAAAGCTGTGCTACAACTACCGCATTATTCTTTGGGCGTAATCAGCTATCTTCCTGGCCCTCTCCCTTGCTTGCGCAGACAAAATTAGTTAATAAAAATTTAACTAAAGAGCAAAGACAAAATTACCATGCTCCATGTTCGCCACAGGGCAAGTAGGGCAGAGGCTGCTCCATGAAAGCTCTTCGTTGTCGTAGAGAACTTCTACGTCCAAGGGCGCAGCCAGCATCGCCTTCAATGTGTCCTGCTCTCGGTGCAGAATGTGCGGTTTCTTGCATTTGCCAGCACAGTCTAAACTCCAGCAGAGGGGGACATTGAAGCTCTCGACGCTCCGGATGAAGAAGAATGACTTCTTCCACTTTTTGATAGAGGACAGTTTCTTCTTCAGCACACTCCTCCTGGCCCTTGAGCTGACCACAACGCACCTGGTCTACTCGTGCTTGCTGATCTGGAAGTGGGCCTTGAAGACATTAAGGTTCATAACGCCGCCCACTTCCGTACACACGGCTATGAAAGCCATAATGAGGTGCACCGAGTTGGGCACTAATTGGCACAGTGCTATACCGAAGTATCTCAACACCATGCAAAAGATGGGGTGGAGGAGAAACCTGAGCCCGGCCTTCATGTGTTGCTCGTAAACACACAGCTCATAAGGCGCATAGCTCGAGAGGGCATCACAACCCCTTTCCCTACCCTCTGGTGCCCGGAGGGCATAGTCCATCAGATTATGATAGACCCTCCTCATTACCCTAAGCTCCGCTTTCTCAAATACACTCGGCACAGAGTTGTCCTCGAACGACCATTGCTCCTGCTCCTCCACCGATGCATCCTCCTTGATCTTCGCTAGTGTATGATCAGCGTCATCCTCCTCCTCAGAAGAAGCCTCTTCCTCATTTTCTCTATCGTTATCCATCCCAGGGATAAGGGCACCAGGGCAAGGCTACCCTCCCAAGGAACGATCTCTAATGAGGATTCGTCCTCACTGGAGGAGACACTTATGGCCTCCTCCAACTCCCTAGACAAGTTCCCATTGTCCTTACTACTACTACTTACTCTATGCTCAGACATGGTAAAAATGACAGGAGACTCACCTAGGGGATGAACGTGAATCGCGCGTACGTCCTCGGTCTCTTCGCGAAAAGGCACCACTCCAACAAGTCACCCGACCTTAAGATCTCTCGATAACTTCGACTCCGATTAAACCACAGAAACCCTCTTTCAAAATCACAAAACACCCGGAGCTATCGTTCAAACAACTCCGAACACTCAATCAGACTCCAAGCGCTCTCTAAATTTCTTTCTCTCTCAAAAGCTTTAAAAATGTAGGTGAATAGAGGAGAGGGGGGAACCCCCTTATATGGGGATTAAGGCAGCAGGAACGAGGAACATTAATCTCCCTTCAACTGAAGAGACGTGACCTTTGATGTCACCCAGGCACCGTTTACTCTACCCAAGGTGCCAACTGTCACAAAGGTATAACCCTTCCCGTACTCTAAACTCCGTCACACGAAAAGTAGCCCCCCAACTATTTAATGTGTCCCAAAATCCTGGAGAGGCCCAAAAGAAAAGGCCCACATGGAAGAAGCACCAAGAGGCCCAAAGAAAAAGCCCACAAAGAAGAAGCCCCAAGAGGCCCAAAGGAAAAGCCTACAAAGAAGAAGCCTAAAAGAAAAGCCCACAAGGAAGAAGCCCAAAAAAAAGCTCAGGAAAGAAAAAGTCCAAAGGAACCTAAAGGATAATCTCCAAGACCGAGCGTATGAACTGCTCTTCACACGCTCGGTCCGAAATCTCCAAGTTCGAGCATGTGAGCTGTTTGTCACACAGTCGACCTGAAATCTCCAAGTCCGAGCATGTAAGCTGCTTGTCACACGTACGGCCCGAAATCTCCAAGTTCGAGCATGTGAGCTGCTTGTCACATGCTCTGTCCAAAATCTCCAAGTCCTAGCATGTGAGCTGTTTGTTACACGCTCTGTCCAAAATCTCCAAGTTCTAGCATGTGAGCTGTTTGTCACACGCTCAGCCCGAAATCTCCAAGTCCGAGCATGTGAGCTGCTTGTCACACGCTCGCCTTGAAATCTCTAAGTCCGAGCATGTGAGCTGCTTGTCACACGCTCGCCCTGAAATCTCCAAGTCCGAGCATATGAGCTGCTTGTCACACACTCGGCCTAAAATCTCCAGGTACGAGTGTGTGAACTGCTCTTCACATGCTCAGCCAAAAATCTCCAAGATCGAGCATATGAATTGTTCCTCACACACTCGGCCAAGAATCTCCAAGACTGAGCGTATGAACTGCTTTTCACACACTCGGCTAAGAATCTTCAAGACCGAGCGTATGAACTGCTCTTCACACGCTTGGTCAAGAATCTCAAAGACCGAGAGTATAAACTGCTCCTCATACACTCGGCCAAGAATCTCCAAGACCGAGCATATGAACTGCTTGTCAAACGCTCGGCCAAGAATCTCCAAGACCGATCGTATGAACTGCTCTTCACACGCTCGACCAAGAATCTTCAAGATAGAGCATATGAACTGCTCCTCACACGCTAGGCCAAGAATCTCCAAGACCGAGCGTATGAACTGCTCCTCACATGCTAGGCCAAGAATCTCCAAGACCGAGCGTATGAACCGCTCTTCACATGCTCGGCCAAGAATCTCCAAGATCGAGCGTATGAACTGCTCTTCACACACTCGACCAAGAATCTCTAAGACCGAGCGTATGAACTGCTCTTCACACGCTCGACCCAGAATCTCTAAGACCAAGCGTGTGAACTGCTCTTCACACGCTCGGCCAAGAATCTCCACGATCGAGCATATGAGTGGATTCTCCCATGTACAGTCAAAAGCCTTCAAACCCAAACAGAAGAGCTATACTCACTCTGAGATCTCCGAGTACAAATGCACGGCCACGGAATAAAATCGAATCATACTTCCTCGAAGCACACTAATGCTTAAAATTGAATATATCTCATATTGCTTTAATTTTAATTTTAATACACTAAAAGTGAAATGAGTAAATCATTGAAAATTTGTGAAACCAAAAACCATATCAAAATATCAACGTCACTAAACAATCACATAAAGTAATTGTTGCAATCAGAGTCACAATAATAGATGATAATCTCATTAACATAAGAAATCATTGAATATCATGATATAGATGTTTTATTTTAAAGAAGAACAGAAAATAAAATAAATAATGCTTGTTAAGAAAAGCTTTTAACTAACCAGGAGCAATATAACCATGAGTGCCAGCAAAATAGCTGAAATCAAATGGCCTATATGAGTTCTCAACAATCTTTGCAACCCCAAAATCAGCAATTTTTGGCTCATATTCCTTGTCAAGTAAGATGTTGCTTGACTTTATATCTCTGTGAATAATAGGAAGAGAACAATCATGGTGCAGATATGCAATTCCCTTTGCAGCTTCCAAAGCAATTTGATACCTCTTATACCAATCCAGTTCCGGCTGCACACCTCTGATCCATCTGTGAAGCGCTTCAAATAGATTACCATTTTCTATGTACTCCAACACCAAATAACTCGATCCTCCTTTACGCAAAGAAGCATACAGCTTCAGTATATTTCTGTGCCGGATTTTCCCCAAAATTTCCTTTTTTGCTGCCAAAACATTTACACCAACTCCTTCCCATAGCTGTTTTACAGCAACTATACCACCATTTCTCCTCAAATCGAAGCAATAAACTTTTCCTGAACTACCACTTCCAATTAGATTGTCTTTTTCTAAGTTGCATATTTCATCAGCGTCAATATCCATTTGGTTGAAATATTCAAGTTTACTTTCTCCTTCATTCAACCCATCCAAATCTCTTACTATGTCAGCTTGACCAAGCTTGAAGTTCTTATAACGTCTAACAAACAATAATCCAGCTAGAACAACAACCAAGGTAGCTGCAATGACAAATAATACAACCAACAACCTTTTCTGATCATACTTCCCAGCGCATAAATTCAACCCATAATTCATAATAGTGTTGGAATTTTGATTGACACAAAGATCCTTGTTCCCAATGAATGCTCTGTCTCCCCCCATGGTCAAAAGATAGGGTGGAACACTTCTTATCATTTGATTTTCGAACAAATCAATGGAACTTAGCTTCAATTTCTTTAAAGTTTCTAGAATATGACCTGTTAGTTTGTTTCTCGAAAGATTTAGAAAGATTAAAAAGCTCATTAGCGACAATGCTTGTGGGATATCACCACTTAAAGCATTCGAAGCAAGATTCAAGTCCACCAACCTATCATAATGACCAAGTTCTGGCAGCATTGATCCAGTCAACGAGTTTTCTTCCAAATGTAAGGACGGTAACTGCTTTAAACCACCTATTTCAGTTGGTATCCCACCAGAAAAGTTATTATTGCTCAAATGGAGCCTCATTAAGTATTTTAGCTTGCCAAGCTCTAATGGAAGCCCCATGAAAACCTATTGTTTTGCAAAAGCAACTGATTCAAGCTGGTTGAAGACCTAATGTCAGAAGATATGGCTCCAGTAAAGTCATTATCACTAAAATCGATCATAGTGACATGTGACAGAGCCCAAAACTGATTTGGAATCTTCCCAGACAAGCGGTTCTTATTGATCCTGAACCTCTCCAGAGATTTACATTCAGTATAAGAATAAGGAAACTCCCCAAAAAAGTTGTTGCCCACAGCAAGCAAGAATTTCAACTTTCTGGTTCCACACAAGAACTTGGGAAAGCCACCTAAAAACTGATTCTCAGATATATCAATACTGTGCAATAGTGAGAATCGACCCAAATTTGCTGGAAATTCACCCGAAAAACTGTTTTAAAAAGGAATAACACAGTAAGGTGACATATGTCCCCAAATCCAACAGGGAATTTACCATAAAAGTTGTTTTTATAACATTGAAAAACTGTCAGAATTTTCAAATTTCCAATCTCTACAGGCAACTCCCCATACAACTGATTTACGGATATATCAACTTCCTGCAGAAGGATGAGGTTCCTAAGCTCTGGTGGTATTTCCCCAATTAACTTGTTATTATGGAACTCAATTTTAATAAGATTATGCAATTCTGAAATAGAATTTGGGAAGTTTCCAGGTATCTTGTTTCTAGAGATATCCAAGGTCTGCAATGCCTTCAGCTAAAAAAGAGATTCCAGAATCTCTCCTTTGAGGTGAAATAATGCCAGAAAGAGCCACGTCAAGTTCTTCAAATTCCCAATACTCTCAGGAATTTCAGCCTCTTCAAATTTGTTATCCCCTAGACTAAGCAAAACTAGCTGAGTTAAATTCCCCACCTAACTTGGGAAACTACCCGAAAATATATTTATTGATATATCAAGAATCTCCAAGTTTCTCAAGGAAGAAAGATCTTAGATCCTTCCCACCATTTGATTACCAGTAAGATTCAAGACTTTCAGATTGCTACAATACAGAAGTTACGAAGGAATCTTCACAGAAATGAAATTCGAAGGCAATCAAAGGGTAGTCAGGCTCTAGAGGACTGAAACGGATGCCGAAATTTCACCCGACAGGGATTTGTTTTCAAGAGAGATTTCTTTCACTTCACTAGAAATGGGATCGCAAATTATTCTTGAGAATCCACACGAAGAATCTAACTCTTTCCAGGAAGGTAAAATATCCATTGGGTCTTTCAGCTGGCTTTTGAATTGAAGGAGAGCTTGCATTTCAACACTGAGTGATAAATATCGCGGGGAAAGGGAAAGAAAAATCAAGAGCAGGAGTGAAAGGAATTGCAGAGAGAGAATTTGATTACTTGCCATCATGAGAAAAGAACAAGGATTCAAAATCTGAAGATGATATGTGATCCTTTTAATGTTCTCCACGGACAATTCTGAAATTGCAAAACAAAAATATATAAAAATGAATTCTAAGACAAGGATTGAAGAAAAGGCAAATACGCATTTTCTCTAGAGAAACTCGTGAGATTGAAGAAGGCCATATTGTAATTTGTAATGAATGTGATGTACGTGCATATAATGATGTACAAAGAGCTAAACCCAAAATCCCATCAAGCTAAAATAGTAAAATGCTGCAACGACAAACTCAAACGAATCCAAGAAAAACATAATCAATCCAAATCAGACTTATATATCATTGCACCCACATTATCTCATATCAAAACCCAATCAAGCATTGGAAAGAGCTCAAGAAAGACACTGAAAACACAAATACATATATTGATATACAGATATGCATAACATTATATATAAGAGAGAAAAAGCAAGAGGGGGAAGAGAAAAGACCTTAAGAAAAGCCCAGGTCAGGGCCAAAGAGCTCTTTGATTTGAGGGTACTGAGAGAGGATCAGTCGTCTCCTGGACGCGTGAGGTTCATCTGTGTTGAGAAGAAGAAAACTAAGAAATAAGTTTGGCTCTAGCAAGAGAGACACTGTAATGAAAAATAAACATAAAAGGAAGCTGGAATTTTGGGGAGAAAAAATAGTATTTTTTGCTACAGAGAATTAGTAGTAGTAGTAATTAGAACTGAGCTTTTATGTTCCAGTAAGTGATAATCCACTAAAAGTAGCTAGAAAAAGAAAGAAGAAATGGTTTTTCCCGAGAAGCTTGACTACCTACCCCTATAAAATCGTCAACTCAAAGTCTCATATGAACTCAATTTCGTAGAGAGGACAAGTAAGAAACAGAAATTCCCTAGAAAGGAAGAGCTTAATGATCTCTCGTACCACCATAAAATGTTTAAGAGGGTTATCACAGAGACGAAGAAAAGTGAGATCCATGCAAAATAAGCCAAATTAACAAAGAGAAGAAAATTATTCTTATAGAGAATCTAAAAGAGGACAAACGAAGAGAACGAGAATCTCGAAACTGATATGCAAGAGTAAAAGAGGAGGACAAAAACTAATCATACTTCATTTGACGCTATGCAAATGCAGCTCACCCTTCACAGTTTCGTACACAGTACATACCTGTGCAAAGGTAGCTTTCTAGACTATAGCTACAAGTTTTTTTTTTTTTTTCCATTTTGGTCCATGAAGTCACATGTTGCCTTAGGCCGTCTGCAACTTAACCCCACCGACCATCTGATCATTAGATATTGAAGGAATATTTGGTTAGGTACGCGGACTCTAAAATATAACTAGAAACTTTATTAATAATTTTAAAAAGTTATTAATAATTTTATTTTTTTAGTTTTATTTATATTAATGTTAGTAATAAAAAATTTAAAATTATTAATAAAGTTTTGAGGTAATATAAAACTAAATATTTTAACCAAATCTAACTAAGTATTTGATTGATGTTTGAAAATAATTCTACATATATATATATATATATATATATATATATATATATATATATTATCTAGATATAATATCATTATTTTACAAAGAGTACTCTTTTTTAATCTTGTCACTGTTTAAGATTGTTAAAGAAACCGTTTATCACTTTTTTTTTATATTAAATTATAATTTAATGTTTAAATTATTTTTAGACATTTAAGTTTTATTAGTTGTGGAAATCAAACCAATGGGTTAAAAATATTCACCGCTGCTTAGGACTCTTTACCGTGAAACATCGTTTTACATTTGAGAAAAGAAGAGTAGTTGTTTAGCTCCAAATTTAACATTTTCTGTAGAGTTGAATTTCCAGTCTACGCTTATCTTGATTTTTAAACAATCCAAGGTTAGTTGATGTTCACAAATAGTAGAAATATTTGTTAAAGTTTTTGCCTTTTTTGTCCTTTTGACTAATATAAAAGATTGCATTCTAGCAAAATTTACTTGGGACACCGTAAATTTGAAAGAACTGACCATCATATTCTTGTCAAAATCATCACATTGGAGGCCAACTCAGTGATACAAGTTTAAATATCCATATTGATATGTATAGCTAAGAACACAAAACTCTCACATGCTTTAAAAGGCCATTTTAGAGAGAACTGAGTAGAAGAGTAGCGCGTATTTTCTTAAAAATAACATAATGAAATTTGATTTGGAAGAAAAATTATTCGTATTTGAATTGATATTGATGATGCTTGCTTGATGACAATTACTGAAATGAAACTGATCAAGTATTTTTCAATTTCACTTCTTCCAAATTTTACTTTTCACCGCTTATCTGTAAAACCAACTTTGGGGCTTGCTGGAACAAAATTTAATTTAAATTGGAAGAAAAATATGATTGTTTTTCAACCCTGAAATTTACTAGAAATTAATTTGAATTTTGGAGTGACCCAAATCGAAAACATCAGACGAGTTGAAATTGAAAAACCAACTATGTAAATTATTATTTTTTTAGTTAACTGGAACTTCATAAAGAAAATTAAACAGAGTCAATTACATTTCGAGGGAACGTAAAATTGCTGGAACTGAACTGCTTGAGTATATATATATACAGGGGAGCAAATTCGTACCTCAATCCACCATTTCATATGGTTGTTTTGTGTGGGAAAAGATGTGTTGCGCCATCATCAAAGGAGCCTTGTACGTGACAAGGTGAAATTTTCCTCTCATTGGCACTTGGAAATGAAGATGGTATCTGTATAATTTACAATACAAAGCTTCAATAGCTCTGCAGACCGCTGCTTCAGGACTGGATTGCAACCACTTTGGATCACGAGAAGGAGTTTCGCCTGTAGCCCTGTTTCCACAGCAACTCCTCAGGAGCAAGTTTGCATACAGACCATGAAAATGACAATGCATATTGAGTACAGCACTCTGAGACATTCTTAAAGAGAGAATCCACGGATACGTAGGGGACCCATTTTGTTGTAGTACATGGGAGAATTTAAGAAAAAGCTTTTAAAGCAAAAGTTCAGTCCCACTCAACTCCTCCTCAGGAGCAAGTTTGCATACAGACCATGAAAATGACAATGCATATTGAGTACAGCACTCTGAGACATTCTTAAAGAGAGAATCCACGGATACGTAGGGGACCCATTTTGTTGTAGTACATGGGAGAATTTAAGAAAAAGCTTTTAAAGCAAAAGTTCAGTCCCACTCAACTCCCTGCCCTCTGCACGTACCTCTAATACCACCTTTCTTTATTACACTACCCACCATTAATGCCACCAACACCCTCTCTCTCTCTCTCCCCAATATTGCCTTAAATTGGATAACCCCTTTTACCCAAGTTGTCCTTGTCTCTTGCTTTCATTTTACCCAAAATGCCACTCTTGACCTAAACTTCATGTCAGTCCAAGTTGTCTAATGGGTTAAAAATTGTTAAAGAAACTGATCGGTGTGCCTGAGAGGGAGGAAGGGAGGTGATGGGTGCTCTTGATGATGACGTGAATGCGGTGTGGTATTGACACGTGGGAAGAAGAGTGGGGTTGGGACCACAGACCACACAAAAAGATGAAATATTTATAGATCAGACGAATAAGTGTGGGGATATTTGTAGATCAGACGGATAAGTGTGGGGGGTGGTGGGAACAAGCTTTACGCTTCAGATATCATGCTTTTGTTATGCAAATCCACCACCCAAAAGCCTTTTTTGGCGACTAGAAAAGATCACTACTAGTGCATGACATATGGTCAGGGCTTGGCTTCGGTTGCCTGTAAGACTGTTTAATTCTTCGAAAAAAACTTTTATCTAAAGTACAATTTGATGGATCATCATTTTCTAGTAATTTTCTTAACTTAATTAATTATATTACCTTACTAATTTTCAACTTGGTTAGTTTTAATTACAAATTACAAATTACAATTAACCTAGCTTATGCAATTAAATAGTTGTTGGTTTTGTAAGTTAAAAAACGGTTTTATCTACTCGAGTTTTCCGTGAGCTCATGCTCGCAACCGTACAATTGTGAGCTCGACTGACAAAATCAATACCCAAAATTAAATTAAAAGCTTAGCCAATAACTCAATAAATATACATTCTAGCATCAACCGAACATGCAGACCCAAATCTACTTACTCAAAAATATTAGGATCAAAAGAGGACAATAATTTTTAGGTGTTTGCATGTAACAGTAATATTATCTTTTAAAATTAAGATATCTATTGATAACAAGCACACTAATCTTTGCTCGTTTGGTTTACGGACATGATTATAGTGGGGTAGAATTAAAATTAACATGTAATAAGATAAAAGATGATTAAAGAGATAATAACTTAATCATATGTTTGGTTCATGAGATTGTTAAATTGAAATTAAGTGAAATAAAAAGTTTAAATAATAAAATACTGTAGCACTATTCTTCATCCTTAATAAACTCTAATTTCTTCACAAACCCTCAAATTTAATTATTACTATTATAATAATAATAAATAATGGTTATTATTACATTATAATTTTTATCGTCATAATTATTATTATCATTATAATTATGATATAATAATTATAATAATATTAATGTTGCGCTTTTGTTCACGTAAGATTTTAAGTTTAACATAAGTAATGTTAAGGTTTCTTTATTAATGTGGCACATTTTTTTTTACGTAAGATTTCAAGTTTAATATAAGTAATATTAAGTTTTTTTTTGTTAATATCCTATATAAATTAAATTATGATATCATATTATTGAAAAAATAAACTGACATGTACATCGTGCAATTAGAATATAATTTGAATGGTTAAAAGGTTGAGTCTGGCAAATGAAGATTAGGCAGTTTAAGATCACCACTTTTACAACTTTTATTAAAAAAATGATTAATTAATGACTAGGCCATGCAATTTGACAGGCACTGCAAAGTATACAAAAGATTCATAAACCCTAATTTCTTTATCTTTATATTTTCCATAGGAATCTTCAGATTTCTTTTTGAAGTAACCTTTGCTTTCTTCAAGCATTACCCAATTTGGCAAATTTCAACATGGTTAACAGGCACATTTGCAGATGTGTCAATGCCTGCAGTTTCACATGATACTTGTAGATGCGCACTCAAAATCTTCTTTTTCAGGTAACCTTTGCTTTCTTCAAGCATTACCCAATTTGGCAAATTTCACCAAGTAGATTAAATTTTTAACATAAACAAACAAACGACTATAAATTACTCTCAAGCCCCACAGTACGTTTCCAAAGATTTGAACCTTTAACCTTTCATTTTTGAGGTAATGCTAATGATCACTCTGAGACATTCTTTTGTTATGCAAATCCCACCACCCAAAAGCCTTTTTTTGTTGACTAGAAAAGATCACTACTAGTGCATGACATATGGTCAGGGCTTGGCTTCGGTTGGCTGTAAGACTGTTTAATTCTTCGAAAAATACTTTTATCTAAAGTACAATTTGATGGATCATCATTTTCTAGTAATTTTCTTAACTTAATTAATTATATTACCTTATTAATTTTCAACTTGGTTAGTTTTAATTACAAATTACAATTAACCTAGCCTATGCAATTAAATAGTTGTTGGTTTTGTAAGTTGAAAAACGGTTTTATCTACTCAAGTTTTCCGTGAGCTCATGCTCGCAACCGTACAATTGTGAGCTCGGCTGACAGAATCAATACCCTTTTAAGTTAAATTAAAAGCTTAACCAATAACTAAATGGAATTAAGATACTTTACGTTTGAAATTTTTTGTAGTTGGTATTTATAATAAGATAATATGTCCCTTCATTTTAAATTAAATCTATGATTGTATTTATGTCACGTTATATATTTTAGCCAAGTTTTTAAAATTAAATATTTTAGTTATTTTGTTGTTCATGGGTTAATTTGATTAAAATAAAACAATGTGATTTAATAATAATAATTGATCCAATTTTAAATGAGACGTCGTTCTATTTCATAATAAACAACAACAACAGCATAAGATTTGAATTGTATTTGCATATATCTAAAATAAAATATTAAAAAAAAAAGTATTGCATGTGTACGTGGCATCTAACCACAAGCTGTGTATGAGAAAATCAATTGTGGACAGGGTTAGCTATCATCCGTGACAAAGAAAGGAAAACTATTGCATGGATCATGTGATGCTACGGTGCTGGAGGCTTATGCATTTTTTGACGCAAATCTTTCTTCTTTCGGTACTCCTAGATTTTGTTCTAGCCTACATTGTGAATGTTGGCTCTTCATTTTTTCAGTGAATTATTTATATTTCATCGACTTTTTTGTTCTAGATTTTGTTCTGATCCCCTAGTCACTAATAATAACAATAAAAACTTTGTAAAAATATAAATCTAATAAAAAATATTACTTAAGCTTCAAACAGAGATTTTTCACTTCAAAGTTCAAACACCTGGCAAAAAGCTTCACTTGATCAACAGGGGAAAGCAATTCCCTCATCAGATGAGAAAATGACTTCAATAAAAGCTGATTTAAGGTTAAATAAAGCATACCTGGGACTTGAAGCATAGACGCACCCATTGACAACATCTGCAAATTACACACAAAAAAAGAAAATAATTACAAAATCAAGACCAGCCCTTGTAACAAAAAAGAAGAAACAATAATTAATTAGTACTCCTCCAAAGAAAAGAGGGTTTATTTTATTAAGAGACTAATTACTTGTAGGAGGATTGGCACTAGTGGTGGCACTGCCTGCAAAATCACAGTGACTCTTGACAGTGTTGGGTTGGTAACAAGCACCACTTTGACGGATTGCACTACAATCGGCTCCACCTCCACAAGCATAGTCCAGGCTCTTTTGAAGAGCTTGGTCACTCACCCCATCTTTACATAGGCAATAAAGAGCACCTGTGCCACCCAAAAAACAAACAGTTACTTCACCCAAAAGGATGGCATATTTTCTTCTTGTGGGGAATGGAAAGTGTGAATCTTCACAGAAAATACACAGTAGAAATAAATAAATAAAAGATTAAATTTTTATGCTGAAACTTTAGGGAAAAAATGAGGGAAAGGGAAAACATTCTCAAGCATAATCTTACAACTTTGATGAGCAGAAGAGAGTAAGCAAAGGGCTTTTTCATGAAATTAAAAATAAAGCCAGAGATAAAAAAAAAATACAGAGAAGATCTGTAGGGAGAGAAATACTTTATTTTCATGTCAATTAAGCTTTATCAAACAAGCAGAAGAAGATCAAATTAAGGTGAACACAAGAAACATAGCAAAATATAAGAACCCATCTAAAAAATCACGATTTATGATTACAAAAACGTTTAAATCTAAGATTGAAAAAGAAAGAGAGAGGAAACACAATAACCCAGGGAGCCTACTTGACTGGCCACAGTCATGGCCAAGAAAATCACCAAACACACTAAAACAGCCATGATTGATACAAGGCTGTCTGGTAAACTATCTAGAAATTAACAGCCCTTGAAGAGATTTGGTGGAAATTTAATTAAAAACCAATAAAAAATCAAGATGGTTGTCCGAGAGAGGGAGGGAGAAAGAGAGGGCAATGGAGATTTCTAGATAGAAATATGAGTGGCGGTGGGTAGTGAAGGTAATCTATATCTAGCATAGCTTTTTCATGCTTGTATACCTCCGTTGAAGCCTTAATTTATGGTTACTATTATTTTTTTTAAAAATGGGGCAGAGAGTTACGGGGAACTGAGCGAGCAGGCAAGCTAATAAAGCTTTTGTCATGTATTTTGACTGTATTTTTTTGAGGTAGGAGGAGTATTTGTTTCAAACGGTCATAAACTCATGTGCATGATCCAAACTTAACCCAGTGTGGTTTAGGTTTGGTAGTGTCAAAAGATAGGGTTGGGGGTCCTACGTACCACAGAGGTCCTTTGTGCTTTTTTTATCTGTGTTCCTTTGTTTTTTTACTAGCTTTGACTACTGACAGTATATCTGCCTATTAGCCATCAGCTTCTCTTCTTTTGGGTACTATGACACGAACAAGAGCAAATGGCCCATGTTATGCAGGAAATTAGGTCTGGGGTTAACCCAAATTCTCCATAGGAAAATGACAATAAAATGAAAAGTTATTTAATATATTTAGTAAAACATAATGAAAATAGTATTTTTATACATACTTAATTTTTTTATAAATTATTTTTTAAAATGTGTTTAATATGATTTCTATTTATAAAATTAAAAAAAATCATTTTATAAACTTAACGTGCCCAACAATAAAAACAAAAAACCATCGTATACACATTAACTGGTGGGGTTCAAAAAAAAAAGGAATAATATCTTGTGAGGGTAATGGGGTACCCTACCAACTTAATTACTACTGTCTGATGAAATGCTTCATTGTGTTACTCTTTAAGCCTTCATTTCTGTACCATAAGGCATGTGTTGGTCCTTATTGGGTGTCTCTCTCTCTCTCTCTCTCTCTCTCTCTCTCTCTCTCTCTCTCTCTATATATATATATATATATATATATATATTAGAAATGATGTAAAAATGAATAAAATTAATATATTTATATTATACAAATAATAGAGTTGATTTGATAAAAAAATACCTTCAAATAGTCAAATAATACTCATACACTCTTTTTAGTAATTTTAACATCTTAAAGCAGTTTTACAAACTTGTTTACTAAACACATAAATTAATTTTATAATCAATTTTGAGTTTGAAGCGGACAGAAATTAAGTCAGACATACTCTAATTAATAAATTAATAATGAGACCATTTAGCTTAGCCAAACTCTATGCTTTGATTGATACTTAGACCAAATACGGTTTTGTTAAGACTTATTCTCAAGCTTATGTTATCATAATCCATCTGTCTACTAATTAGCACTAACAATTAACCTCGCAATCAAAACCCCATAAACAAAGTAGCATAAATACTAACAAATATGATAATTGCAGAGATGATCCTTCCATTTAAATCCAAATAATTTCCTCATCAAAAACCATGATCATGGTCCCACCAAAAACTGCTAATAATTTGTATATAATTTTATTTATTCATAGATGTGTAATTAAAAAGATATTTTGTGAGGGAGATAACAACTCAATGCCTTGTTAGTAGTTGCTTGGGTCCTTGAATACTTGAGCTGTTAAATCCCGCAAAATGCATAATTTTATTTTTCTTTACATTCCAATGCATGCCCGTGACTTAGAAGTTTGTAAAGAAAGTGGTTTCGGTCACTGTCAGGAAAATGAGAAAGAAATAATCATTTTCCAGTTCCTTTTTCTGTTCATTTGTACAAAGGAGGGGTTGCATCCGATTTATTAAAGGTGCTTCTCTATAAGAGAGAAAAAACCAAAGAAAAGTTTCAAAAAACCCTTCTAGATTCCTTTCTAGAGAGAAGAGGAGGGAGAGGCTCGTTTTCCTAACGATTGAAGGGTTTCTTTCCTTTCTTCCTTTTAGGGGCAACATGGCTTCTTGCCCATGGTCAAAATGCATTACCATAATATGACTAGTAGGCTTCTTGTTCAAAGAGTTTTGAACATATAGATACGAACAAAGATTATATTGCTCGCTTATATTTAACACGCACATCGAAAAATGGTGAAATTACTACTCAAATTCCATAATATTATAAGTAGTTATATGCTCGGTATATTGAGATTTGTAAATTGTTTTCCCTTTAATGATTATATCAAGGGGTTGATACTGCAGAAAGTTTTAATAAGATAAAAAAAAAGTGAAATGATGCAAAATTAGAAGGATAAAAAAATAAGAAAATTATTTTTTTCTTCATATATTTAGCAAAGAGAATGAAAACTTAAAAAAAGAAAAAGAAAATAACTTCGTTATCTTTTGTTTAGTAGACTAGTGATTAAAATAAATAAAAAAAATTAAAATAATATCATTTTTACCATATTATTCTTCATGATGTTAATTTGAAGATGTAAATGGGATGTTGATATTAACAAGAGCAAGTTATATACCATGTAATGGTTCCTCTGCAGCTTAGAGATTTGCATCTTTTTTTTTTAATGTTCTTGTTGAAAGTGGATTTGATATCTCTGGTATTTTCAGAATTGTTAGTGATTGGAATTATGAGCAGAGGCAATAGCTCATCTTTGTTCTAAAAATGTATATCTTTGATCCCTTTTTATTGTAGCGGAAAGAAGTCCTCTTGAATGGCATGTGTTGCACAATGATTGGTTAGTCTTCCAAGTAGCAGCATTGCTGCTTGGAAGGCAGAGGTCTAAAATATGGAATTGAATAATGAGGAAGATTCTAATCCAAATACTGTAGGAGCTCAGATAACGGTGGACATGTTATGCATGACACATCACATGAAGTTTCTTTATTATAGCTTTATGTTATTAAAAATAAAACAATTTGTGTGATAAATATAGTGCCAAATAGATTTTCAGTTTTACCCTTAATATATGATAAGTTATAAAAAAAAAAAAGGGTTATGTCAAACACTCTTTTTACTTGTTTTTATGAATTAGAAATCAAAAACAAATTTTAAAAAAAGTTGATATATACTCAAAATTAAAAGTTGATTTATATTCTATTATTTATATTGTACAAATAATAGAGTCGATTTGATAAAAGAAATACCTTCAAATAATCAAATAATATTCATACACTTTTTTTTTTAGTAATTTCAACATTTAAAAGCAGTTTTACAAACTTTGTTTACCAAACATATCAATTAGTTTGACAGTACTTTCAACATAACTCTACAACACTTTTTCTTAAAGCTGTTTTATAATCAGTTTTGAGTTTGAAGCGGACAGAAATTAAGTCAAACAGACTCTAATTAATAAATTAAGATTGAAGACCCTGTAGCGTAACCAAACTCTATGCTTTGATTGATACTTGAACCAAATATTGATGGTTTTGTTAAGACTTATTCTCAAGCTTATGTTATCATAATCCATAATTCTACTAATTAGCACTAATGATTAATCTCACAATCAAAACCCCATAAACAAAGTAGCATAAATACTAACAAATATGATAATTGCAAGATGATCCTTCCAATTAAATCCAAATAATCATTTCCTCATCAAAAACCATGATCATGGCCCCACCAAAAACTAATAGGCAATCCCTAATAGGCTTAAGAGCAGGCAAATTATGTTAATCACTGCAAACACGACATTGCATTTACGACCCATTTGTGTTAGTCAGGAATTTAGTCTCTCTTTTTGTTTTTGATGTGATTTATAGGGTGAAATGAGTTTTGCAGTTGAAGAGAGAAGGAGAAGGAACAAAAAATTAATGGAGCTGCTCCCCTCTCTCTGGTAAGGAAGGATATGGTTTTTGCAGTTGAGATTTTTGGTGCAGAGTTTCTATTTAGAAATTGTTAGATTATGTATAGCATAGTTATTGCTTAGTTAGTTTAATCCCACATTGGTTGTGTATATCTTTGGCTCTCTTATTGGCTCCTATAAATAGGATAGCTCATTTGTAAGTAAATCACACCATTCAATACAATTCTCTTCTTTGTATTGTCTCACTTCCTCTCTTAAACCTTAACATGGTATCAGAGCCTTCGTGGTTCTCGGTATATTAAGAGTTGAGTATGCTCTGTGATTGCCACTATTAGTGGATCTTTCACATCAGAAAAACTTCTTTAAGGTTGTCGGTATATTAAGAGTTGAGTATGCTCTGTGATTGCCACTATTAGTGGATCTTTCACATCAGAAAAACTTCTTTAAGGTTGTCGGTATATTAAGAGTTGAGTATGCTCTGTGATTGCCACTATTAGTGGATCCTTCACATCAGAAAAACTTCTTGAATATCCTTTTCATGTCTGTCGGGTCACCACTATAGTCGGAGTCTCAATCTCCATCGACGTCATCTCAGCCGCTGCTCCATCGACGTCACTATTCAACCGTTGACCGTTGACCGTTGACCGACAACCAGATTTGACCAGATGGCAGAAAAAGATATTTTTCGTCATGTTCAGTCTATATTGGATGGTACAAACTATATTGTTTGGTCTCAATCTATGCGAAGTTTCCTCAAAAGTCGTAAGCTTTGGTCTTACGTGGTTGGTATTGTCGAGAAGCCAGTTAAAGGGGCTACTGAAACTAATGATGCTTTTCTCACTCGTCTCATTGATTGGGAAAGTAATCATCATCAAATTCTCACATGGTTTCGTAATACTACTATTCCATCTATTTCTGCCCTATTTGGTAGCTTTGATGAAGCTAAGGGTGCTTGGGATATGCTTGCTTCTCGTTATTCTGCTGTTGATGGTGCTCGAGAATATCAGCTCCTGTTTGAGCTCTTCTGCCTGAAGCAAGAACCGGGGCAGAGTATTAATGATTTTCTTGCTCGCATGCAATTCTTATGGAATCAAATTGATCTCTCTGATCCTATTTGGAAGGATCCTACAGATGCCAAAATGTATGCTGAACGAAGGGATCAACATCGTCTTCACCATTTTCTTATGGCATTACGTGATGATTTTGAGCCTATTCGTGTGCAACTTTTACATCGCTCTCCTCTCCCTACTTTGGACAATGCTATATTTGAACTTGTTCGTGCAGAAAGCAGATCACAGACTATGCACTCTCAACATAGTCCTTCAGTGTTAGCTGCTCCATTATCTAGTTCTTCATCATTTCAGCCAAAGCATTCTGACAGGTTTGGTGCTCCTCGACCTTCTCCTAAGCCTCGTGACAACAATTTCTGTCGTTTTTGTAAACGTCGAGGGCACACTATTGATAAATGTTGGCAAAGGGGAAGATCCAATGCTCCCACTGCAGCAGTTGCTCATCCTGAGAGCACTCTCTCTACAGTTGTTCCATATCCATCTGCGACTACAGCTTCATCTTCAGTTGCACTCTCTAACGGGTCATCAGGTTCTACTGTCACCTTATCTGCAACTGACTTCGAGGCAATAGTTAATCAGGTCATCCAGTCTCGTTCTGGTAATGCATCTTCCTCTGCCCTCTCAGTCCTGCCAGGTAATTCTGCCTCTTGGCTTTTTGATTCCGCTTGTTGCAACCATATGACACCTTTCCCAGCTTCATTTACTACATCTGCACCTTCGCCTCATTCCTCATTCATTCGCACAGCTGATGGCTCCACTATGACTGTTAAAACTATAGGCACCATCAATAGTCGTTCTCTTTCTATTCCTGAAGTTTTTCATGTGCCAGAATTATCTTATAATCTTCTTTCCGTTGGGCAAATATGTGAACTTGGATATAGAATTATCTTTGACTTTTCTGGTGTGAATGTGCAGGATCCTCGTACTGGTCAGACCCTTGGGATCGGGCGTAGAATTGGGCGCATGTTCGAACTCTCATCCTTACACCTGCCCAACCTTCCTGCCTCTAACGTCTCTGCTGCTGCCTCCTTGTCACCACCATCCCTTGCACTTTGGCATTCACGTCTTAGTCATGCATCTGCATCTCGGGTACAACTTTTAGCTTCAAAGGGGTTGTTAGGGTCAGTGTCTAAAAGTTCTTTTGATTGTATTTCGTGTCAACTTGGAAAACAGCCGGCTTTGCCTTTTAATAATAGTGAGTCTCATGCTACTGCTTCGTTTGATTTAATTCATTCTGATGTTTGGGGACCTTCTCCCGTTGCTAGTATGAGTGGTTCACGCTATTTTGTAATTTTTGTTGATGATTTCTCTCGTTACACTTGGGTATTTTTAATGAAATCTCGTTCTGAATTATTGGATATTTATCGTACTTTTGCTAAAATGATTGAAACCCAATTTTCAAAACCTATCAAAGCTTTTCGTTCTGATAATGCTTTAGAATATACTCAACATGCTTTTAAAGACATCCTAAAAAGTTATGGCACTGTTCCTCACTTGTCATGTCCTGGCACTTCACAACAAAATGGTCGAGCTGAACGTAAACTTAGGCACATTTTAGACACTGTTCTAGCCCTCCTCATTTCCACATCTGTTCCTACCCCATTTTGGGGTGAAGCCACTCTAACGGCTATCTACACGATCAATAGGTTGCCTACCCCTATCCTTGATAATTGCACTCCTTACGAGCGGTTGTTTGGCTATGTTCCCTCATACCACCATCTTCGTGTGTTTGGTTCTGCTTGTTTTGTTTTACTCCAACCTCATGAGCGCACCAAACTTGAGCCTCGTTCTCGGATGTGTTGCTTTCTTGGATATGGAATTGAACAAAAAGGCTATCGGTGTTATGATCCTGTGTCTCGTCGTCTTCGTATTTCCCGTCATGTAGTTTTCTGGGAGCATAGACTATTTCATGAAATTGGCAAATTCAGCATGCCATCTTTTCCTCCTTTTACCACACTTATGGAGCCTCCTATTTCTCCTACTCACACTAGTGATGTCTTGCCCGAGTCTCCCTCACCTCACACTAGTAATGTCTTGCCCGAGTCTCCCTCACCTAATACTCTTGATTCCACTCCACCTGATACTCTCGATGTCGCTTCGCCTGAGCCCCCAGGGTCTGTTACGTATAAGGATCATGTTCACACTTCCTCTCCAGACCTTCGCCGATCCACCAGAGTAAGATCTCTTCCATCCCATCTCCAGAATTTTCATTGCTTTCATGCTTTAGCTACTTTACATGAGCCCCACTCCTATCGTGAGGCTTCCACTAACCCTTTTTGGCAGACTGCGATGAAAGAGGAACTTGATGCTTTACACAAGAATAATACATGGGATTTGGTTGACTTGCCTCCTGGAAAGTCTGTGATTGGCAGTAAATGGGTTTACAAAATTAAGACTTGTTCAGATGGTACTGTTGACAGGTATAAGGCTCGACTTGTTGCCAGGGGTTTTACTCAGGAGTATGGTGTGGACTATGAGGAGACCTTTGCTCCAGTTGCTCGTCTATCTTCTGTGCGTGCTTTGCTAGCTGTTGCAGCCTCTCGTCATTGGTCACTTTTTCAAATGGATGTTAAAAATGCATTCCTTAATGGTGATCTTAATGAAGAAGTTTATATGCAACCACCTCCCGGACTATCTAATCCAACAAACAAGGTATGTCGTCTTCGTCGAGCTCTATATGGACTTAAGCAGGCTCCTCGAGCATGGTTTGCTAAGTTTAGCAACACTTTGTCTAGCCTTGGATATTCCATCAGCTCCTATGATTCAGCTTTGTTTGTTCACCGCACAGACCGGGGCATCATACTTCTTCTGTTATATGTTGACGACATGATTATCACCGGGGATGATCCCATTGGTATTCAGGAACTTAAACAGTTTCTCAATCAACATTTTGAGATGAAAGATCTTGGTCCTCTCAGCTATTTTCTTGGTCTTGAGATTTCGTCTTCTTCTGATGGTTATTATTTGACACAAGCCAAATATATCTCTGATATGCTTTCTCGGGCAAATCTCACAGACAGTAAGGTTGTTGACACACCAACTGAGCTTAATACTCGTCTTACACCCCATGATGGCGAACTTCTTCGTGATTTTACTTTATATCGACATTTGGTTGGCAGTCTTGTCTACCTTACTGTTACTCGACCTGATATCTCGTATGCTGTCCATCAGGTGAGTCAGTTTATGGCTGCTCCTCGCTCTACTCATTTTGCTGCTGTTCTTCGCATCCTTCGTTACCTAAAGGGGACATTGTTTCATGGGCTCTTTTTCTCCTCTCAGTCTCCTCTTCAGTTGTGTGCTTATACCGATGCAGATTGGGCAGGTGATCCTACAGATCGTCGTTCTACCACCGGTTATTGTTTCCTACTTGGCACCTCTCTTATCTCTTGGCGTAGTAAGAAACAAACTGTTGTTGCTCGATCTAGTACAGAGGCAGAATATCGTGCTTTAGCTGACACCACCTCTGAGCTTCTTTGGTTACAATGGTTGTTACAAGATATGGGTGTATCACTTTCTGCTGCCACTCCTGTATACTGTGACAATAGAAGTGCTATTCAGATTGCTCATAATGATGTGTTTCATGAACGGACCAAACATATTGAGATTGATTGTCATTTTGTCCGTCATCATCTCCTTCAAGGCTCCCTACAGCTTCATTCTGTCACATCCAAGGATCAGCTCGCAGACATCTTTACCAAGTCACATCCTCCAGGGCGTTTTCGTGATCTTGTTTTCAAACTCAAGTTGGTTTCTCATATTCCACCTTGAGTTTGAGGGGGGCTGTTAGATTATGTATAGCATAGTTATTGCTTAGTTAGTTTAATCCCACATTGGTTGTGTATATCTTTGGCTCTCTTATTGGCTCCTATAAATAGGATAGCTCATTTGTAAGTAAATCACACCATTCAATACAATTCTCTTCTTTGTATTGTCTCACTTCCTCTCTTAAACCTTAACAGAAATCATATGTTATGGTGTTGTTTGTTGTTCGGCTGCCAATTTTACCTCTAAAATAAAGAGTGATTAATTGTTGTTCTAACAGAAACATCGCCAACATATTTCTGTTCGGTTTTAAAACAGTGTGTTCAATTTATAAAAATAAATAAATAATCTAGTTTTGCTTAAAAAAAAAATTGCATTTCATAAAAATGTTTTTGGAAAACTTTTGAAAACCCGAATAATTTTTTACAGCTGAACTCGCATGAAAATCAAGGAAATGGTTTGTTTTCTTGGTTAATGGTATGTAGGAATCAAGTAGTTTTTACGGTTTCGGCGGAGAAAAAGATAATTGCCGAGATAATCCTTCCAATTAAATCCAAATAATCATTTCTTCATAAAAACCATGATCATGGCCCCACTAAAAACTATTAATAATCTGAATATAATTTTATTTATTCATAGATCATAAATATTTTGATCATTAAAATACAAAAGCATTTACATAAATAAATATCTTAATTAAGGAAATGAGAATTAATTGAAAACTTATTTGACTGAAAAACAAGGACGCCAAATATTATACTAGCTTTTAAGATTTTTTTAATTGAAACATGATAATCTGAATTGAATTCAGGAGCAGATGTACAACCGCTAAGCTGATTTCAAGGTAACCTTTTAGGAAAAATTAAGAAAATGAAAAAAAATTAAAACAAAAGAAAATGAAATTCTTAACTTAGAAGTAACACGCATGAAACATTATTTACCCTCAACAAGATAAAAATTAGCCCTATTTGGCCACATATGTGAGAACTAAACAAATATCATACATGCACGTTAAAACTCAAAAGGCAATTATCTCTCTGTCTAGAATTCATGCTGGGGTTCATGCAAGAAGGCATAATGGTAATTTTACAGAAAAAAAGATGAAATCTTTTAGAAAGGTAAGTATAGAAATCACATACACAAAGTTTTAAGTCCAAGAAATGGACAGATTGATTTTTATCATTCCAACTTTGAACTCCTTGAAGAAAATATGATATCAACTTTGATATGTCCCATAAAACCTTGCTCAAGAAAATTATTGTGAGCGGTATAATCATAGTTCAGGCATCATAAGGTATGGTATATGATGCATCCTTGTGCTATAATTGTACAATAATGCCTCCTCCTGTAATACGTGTCCTAATTCTTGGACTTCCAAAAATGGCCTCATATGCAATTAATTGTCTATTACAGTAAACTACTAACTTACTCTGATAAAAAAATATGATCAAGAACCTTTTTTGGGAATGGGGAGATATAATAACTTTGGTGAAAGAGATTTAAAATTTTCTCAAATCTTTTTAATGGTATTGGCTACTGTGGATAAGATGAACATGATTCGTAAAGTTTTGAAAAGATTTCAAATGTAGTAGTGTTCTGTGAAAAAAAAATGTAGGAAATAAAATAACTCACACGAATTTATGATGTTTGGAGATAAAATTCTTACGTCCATTGACAATGGTGAAAAAGATTCACAATAATCAAAGATGGAATAATACAGAAGTGTCTAAGAGAGAATCTTCAATCTTAATCCCAGTTACACCCAAAATCGGCTTCACTCACTCTAAAACATATCAGGAAACATAACAAACCCTAATACATATAAGTCCTTATAAAAAGGTCTTTTAACCGGTGGATTTGGGCATAAAAATTGAAGACATAATTATCAAACAAAAACTCTCTATGTAGTCGGAGCTAGTTATTTCAAGACAAAAGTACTTTGGTGTCTTGATTTTCACAGAGCTAGTTATTTCAAAAAAATATTTATTTGTTTATTTTTTACTAAATTCTTATTTATTGGATGGTCATTTATGTATTACGGTAAGTTCTAAGTGAGACACCATTTGTTATTAGATACATTTTTTGGTCAAATTATATATTTGATAGTAAAAACATTCACATTCAATGGTTAAAATAAATACTATCAAATATATTGACTTTATCATCGAATGTGAGTTTTTTATCATCAAATATATTATTTTATTAAAAAAATATATAATAGTAAAACATTATCCCTTATATTTAAGTGAGTATGCATCATGATCTGTTTTGAGAATGGCTTTGATGTTTTGGAAAGGAATAAAGAAAAATTGAGATGTTTTGCCTCTAAAATAAAGAGTGATTAATTGTTGTTCTAACAGAAACATCGCCAACATATTTCTGTTCAATTTAAAAAAATAAATAAATAATCTAGTTTTGCTTAAAAAGGAAAATTGCATTTCATAAGAATGTTTTTGGAAAACTTGAAACTAATACAAAGAGAGAGCAATAAAGAAGATTATGCAGTATAATTGATAGCACCTTGATTAGAACAACTTCAATAGCGAGAGAGGAAAAACGATGAAGATAGAGCAGAGGAAATAAAGGTAAGAGAGAGAAGCAAGGAAGAGAGAAACACGTGAGAGAGAAAATCATTTTTAAAATTAGGTTTAATTACAAAAATATCATGTGATTGATTGTGTTTTCAAAAAATACTTTATGGTAGATTTTATTTTCAAAAAATACCCTAAAATTTTTTTGTGGTAAAAATTATCATGTGGTATGTTTCTGTTAGCACAAAATACCCTGTGATATGTTTCTTTTAGTCAACCACATGGTATTTTTTTTAACAGAAACATATCAAAGGGTATTTTTTGCCACAAAAATTCTTCAGGCTACTTTTTGAAAATGTAGTCAACCACATGATTTTTTTTAAAATTAAGCCTTAAAATTAAAATAAATTTTAAATAATTTATATTTTGTTTAATTTGTTTTTGTTATTAAATATTTTTTTATAATTATTTCTTTCAATGAATGAATGATGGACACATGTCCATATTTGCTGATGTGTCACGTATATTAGTACAGACGTAACACGGTTTGCTTTGATTGTCTAACGAAGGAACCACAAGGTAATCAAAATTAACTTTCGAAAACTCTGGTACTTAATTTAAAAGAGTCAAACTACAGGGTATTTTATGCATTTCCCCCTAAGTTTATGCATTTCCCTCTAATTTGTGCCTACTGTCCAAATGACTTTTTTGATTTCTCAATCCCATAATCGTTGGATTGGAATGCTGAAAAAGAAAAGTTATATTAACAGGAGCATTATTAAACACAACACAATTCCTATGTAACCAGATTTGCCATTGTAAATCCGCCCAAATTAAACAAAAAGGAAACTCATGAGAATCAACAATTCTAACTGATAAAGACTTCCATTTTCTAATAAATAAAGTAAGATGCATATGAAAATCTTTGTTAAGACCAAAACAACCTTTGAAAGAAGCAAATACATAGCATTAATGAGGAAAAATATACCTGGCATTGAGATGCTCCATTGTGGGCCATTGACATTACAAAAAAAGGGCATCTGTGATGGGATTTCCCTTCACTGAAAGTAATCAGCGACGAAATTCTGTCGCAGACGACCCCTTCGCAATTTGTCTCGTCGCTGATAGGACCCGTCACTAATTAAGATATCAGTGACGGGAAAAGTCTTATCAGCAACAACACTTCCCCTCACTGATGTTTTTAACCAAAGTAAAGGCGACCAAAAAATAATATTTTAATAATTTTTAGCAACGGACATAGCGACGAGAATCCCCTCGTAGATATTTTCAAGCTATTTGCGAGGGGATTCCCCTCGCTAATGTCGTCACAGATAGTAACATCATCAGCGACGGGCTCAGCGACGGGAATCCCCTCACTGAAGATAGTGGCAGCATCAGCGAGGGGATCCCCTTGTTGATGATTGTTTGAGTTTTTGTAATATTTCCTGATATGTTTTCAAAAATAGAAAAATTCTTGCTAACTATGTATTGAATTTACATTCAAATTTGTTGATAACTACATCAATACGAAGTGAACAAATTCTAATTATAGTCAAAATTACAACAAAAAAAAAAGATACACCATATTCAAATATAATAATATTAATGAACATGAAATGTTATAATATTTAAATAAAATACCCTAAGGGTCCCTAAAATCGTCGTCACGCACAGGATCCTCACTGGCCTCGTCATCCTCCCCAGCATCATTAAGAGAAAGCTGAAACAAAAAAGTAAGCATTATTAGTATTATTAAATGAAATACTAAATAGTTAATTTGAAAGCATATTGGTAGAAAACCGCTAAGTTATCTATTTTTTGAAAGCATATTCTACCAAACGGATGTGACAGTAACCCTGCCTCGTCCATTGGACATATACGCTACTCTTTTGACCTTAAAATCGCTAAGTTATATACATTTTTCTACCGAAAGCCCTCGGGTTTGTAACCCGTGATCCGAAATGGACTCCATTCGTTCCTAGTAGTCATTCTACCAAACGGACGTGATAGTGACCCCGTCTCGTCTATTAGACAAGTACTCTACTCTTTTGAACTTAAAACCGCTAAGTTATCTACTTTTTATTACCAAAAACCCTTGGGTTTGTAACCCGTGATTCGAAATGGACTCCGTTTATTCTTACTAGTCACATTCTACTAAACGGATGTGATAGTAACCCCGCCTCATCCGTTAGACAAGTACTCTACTATTTTTACCTTAAAACTGCTAAGTTTTCTATGTTTTTATAAAGTAACAAACCTCGACCCAATGATTATAACTGAATCACGAACCAAAGGTATAAAGTAACAAACCTCGACCTAATGGTTATAACTAAATCACAAACCGAAGGTATAAAATTTGAACGCCACAAGGAAGAATCCTCGATAAGTTCATAAGTTCTCGGAAGAACCAATAGAGGAAGAAAACCTCACATTTTTCTGATTTCTATTATATTCTCTTAATGTAACGACCTATCCCAGGTTGGCCACCCCTGGACAGTGTCATCACATTTTGAAAATCCAAGCACGACACATATATGCAACAATAAATATAATACTACCGATTTTTTTTTTTTTTTTTTAACAGGAGAGGTAAACATGTCTGATATTCACTTAAACATAAAATACATAAATGCATGAATATTTACAATAAAATTTTTACAAGTCTTTAACTCGATTGTCTGAGGATATTAACACATACTTGGCTTACAGAAAAAGATCTCGACTGATTCTCAACCCACCAGACTATTTATCTTGACTGCTACCTGAAATTATTGAACAGTGAGGAGTGAGCTTCACAAGCTCAGCGAATTAAATTTACTAAAAGTATTCCAAATTCCATCAATAATCCTTTAATATTAAAAATTATTTTTCGCATAACCTGATGACAACTTTCTACTATCAATCTCTTCTTCTCAATCATTGGTTCACCTTAAGACTATCAATTATTTCCTAATTACCTCGTAATGAGGTTCATATCAAAAAGTCCATCATTTAGATAAGTCTTATCACTGTCTTTTTATATGAAACTCAACCTTCTATAATTAAATTCACAAAAAGTATCACATCTCAACATCTCGAAAATCTCATCATTATAGCTGTCTCTTTTTATGAGACCCAACCATCTATAATTTAATTCACAATTAATATACCACAACTCAGCATCTCAAATAATGCAACGATAATTAAAACAGATGCAGATGCGTGAATGATTATGATGGGAACGTCTTCCCACCTGTCGACAGGTTATTATTATCTTAGATCGGCTGCCCTCCCGGTTCTTTTATTCTCATCAGACCGGCTGCCTTCCCGGTTAATTCCAGCATATACCGGCTGTCACGGTTTTCACTTTTCATCCCAGCATATACCGGCTGTCACGGTTTTTATTTTTCATCCCAGCATATACCGGCTGTCACGGTTTTTATTTTTCATCCCAGCATATACCGGCTGTCACGGTTATTTCATTAGACCGGCTGCCTTCCCGGTTCTTTCGGTTATATTATTTAATGCATATGTACATGACCAATGATATGAAACAGTAATATAAACAGTAATATAAAAACAATATAAAGATTCAAACTACTTAATTTGACTATCCTAATTATCCACAAATTTTATCTAACAAAGTTTCTTTAAAATTTCTTACATCCAATCATCCAGATTTTTATTCAAATTATAAAAATTTCACAAGATTCTTCTCTACCCAAATCACATCAAATAATTCATTAAAATCTGTCCAGATCCACTAAATTTCATCTCAACTTGTCCATCAGAATTTGTCGAAATCCACTAAAATTCATCTTAAATCATCCATAAAAATTTAACAAGATCCACTAAAATTCATCTCGTCATAATTCGTATTAAAACATCTATATATCTCATCAATAATTTATTTATTGCTTTTATCCTCAAATAAACTTATGATTTTCAAAAATATCATTTCTCACCAAAATATTTCTACCTGGTCAAATTTCCTATCATACCCATAAATCAATTTTTCATCTATCACCCTAGCATACTTTAATAATTAATTTTAATAATATCACCAAATAATTGATTTTTATTTAGACTACTAAGAGTAAATCCAACTCACCACGTAGTACTTTAAAGCTACTCGTGGGCCACCTCTTTGCCTTTCCCGATCTTCCTCGAATTTTCTCCTGATTGTTGACTACCAACACCTGACATAATATTGGAAATTTAAATTTCTTATTATTTCTTCTTTTCTCCATAAACTACACAGTTTGAAAATTTTCTATTTTAACCTCCGAAACTTTCATAAATGATAAAATAACATTACCTTATTACCTTCTGCTATTTTGATAGCTTCCAAAAATATTTTTGAAAATACTCTCAAAATCTTGTTCCTTCCACCTTTCTTTAAATTTCCAAGTGTTTTAAGAACACAGATGAAATATTTGGAACTAATCAAAAATTCTTTCGCGTTCCCTTCATAAACCTCTCGTACTCAATATATAGGAGAGCTTGGCTGCAAAATTTCAGCAGCTCCCTCCTTCAATAATCTCCATGATTTGGAGATAATGGCATGATAATTACAAAAACATCATGATGGCTAAAGAAAACATCATGATTATATTCTCTCCACTAGGCAACAAAAAGACATGATACCAAAGCAAAAATTATTTCAGTGGTAGCAGGTATGCTGCCACGATTTCACTGTTCAAAGTTGACTTTTTTTTTTTTTTTTTTTTTTTGCTTTTCAACCCTGGTCTCCAGAAATCTTCATTCAGCCATTCAGGGATTTAACTCTTTGTCATATTGATAAAAATATACACTTACCCAACTTTTTAAAATACGGATATTACAATTCTACCCACCTTAAAAAAATTTCGTCCCCGAAATTTCCTTGTTGAAATCAAGTAAAGAGTTGGGGATAATCCTTCCTCATTATTGCTTCATGTTCCCACGTGATTTCTTCAATATCTTTATTGCGCCATAATACTTGAATCAAAGGAATAACTTTATTGCGTAAGACTTGCTCTTTTCTGTCTAGGATTCTGACTGGGGCTAGCATAATAGTCAAGTCCTTCTGAATTTCTATCGCTTGATTCGTGATATCATGGGACTCATCGTGCAAGTACTTCCTCAGTAGTGACACATGAAAAACATTATGTAATTGCCTTAATTCCATAGGCAAATTCAAACGATATGCTACGGGTCCAATTCTTTCGATCACCTCATAGGGCCCCATAAATCTCGGGCTCAACTTTCCCTTCTTCTTAAATCTCAACACTCCCTTCCACGGAGATATCTTCAAGAATACCCAATCACCAACTTGGAATTCAAGAGGTCGTCTTCTTTTGTCAGCATATCCTTTCTGTCTGCTCTGAGCTGCTCTGAGATTCTCCCTAACCAGTTTGATTCTTTCAGTAGTCAGGTCTATCATTTCTGGGCCATATATTTTTCTCTCTCCAACTTCTTCCCAGCATACTGGAGTTCTACACCTCCTTCCATACAAAGCTTCGAAGGGTGCCATCCCAATACTAGTTTGATACTGATTATTGTATGCAAACTCTATCAAAGGCAAGTAAGCATCCCAGCTTACTGAGAAGCTCAATACACTTGCCCTCAGCATATCTTCTAGTATTCTGATGATTCTCTCTGTCTGTCCATCTGTTTGTGGGTGAAAAGCTGTACTAAACTGTAATTGCGTACCCATAGCTTCTTGAAAACCCCTCCAAAATCTAGAAGTAAATCTAGAATCTCTATCAGACACAATAGTCAAGGGCACTCCATGTAATTTCACTATCTCTGCCACATACAACTCAGCCAACTTTTCTGGACTCCAGGTAGTTTTAATAGGAAGAAAATGTGAAGATTTAGAAAGTCTATCCACTATAACCCACACAGCATCATACCCTCTCTGGGTACGGGGAAAACCAGAGACAAAATCCATACTTACATTTTCCCATGGCCACTCAGGTATCGGAAGAGGTTGTAATAAACCTGCTGGATGCCTATTCTCATATTTTACCTGTTGACAAGTCAAACATTTAGCAATGTATTCTGCTACATCCCTCTTCATCCCTGACCACCAATAATTCTGTTTTAGCCCCCTGTACATCTTATTATTTCCCGGGTGCATGGAATATATCGAATCATGAGCCTCCTTTAGTATTTCTTTTTTCATCTCTTCATCATTGGGAACACAAATTCTTCGTTCCGATACTACCATACCATCATCTCTGATTCTAAACTCGGTCGGCTTCCTGCTCAACACTTCCTGCCTGATTTTCTCTATTCCCTCATCTTTACTCTGTAGCTGTAATAAACGATCAATAATAGGAGATTGAACTACCATATTTTCCATCAATGCTCCTTTATCATTGACACTCAATTGCATCCTCATTTCTCTTAATTCTATCATCAAGCTAGTATCATGACTCCCAAAAGCAGCTAATCTCCCTGTAGCTTTTCTACTCAATGCATCTGCTACTACATTAGCCTTTCCTGGATGATAATGAATTGTACAATCATAATCACAAATTAATTCCATCCACCTCATCTGCCTTAAATTCAACTCCTTCTGGGTTGGTAAATGCGTCAAACTTTTATGATCAGTAAAAATTTCACACTTGGCTCCATATAAATGGTGTCTCCAAATCTTCAAAGCAAAGACTATGGCAGCCAATTCTAAATCATGGGTCGGGTAATTTCTCTCATGATTCTTCAGTTGCCTAGATGCATAAGCTATAACTTTCCCATGTTGCATCAACACACATCCCAACCCCTGATGCGACGCATCACTATAGACCACAAATCCTTCATCACCAGATGGAAGCACTAATACTGGGGCAGTAGTCAGTTTTTCTTTCAACAGTTGAAAACTTCTCTCACACTCCTCTGACCACTTAAACTTTTCATCTTTCCTGGTCAATATAGTTAAAGGTCTAGCAATCATAGAAAAATTTTGAATAAATCTCCTATAATAACCAGCCAATCCCAAAAAGCTTCTAATTTCAGTTACATTCGTGGGTCTCTCCCAAGTCAACACTGCTTCTACTTTTTGTGGGTCAACTGCTATTCCATCTCCCGACACAATATGCCCCAAGAAGGATATTTCATTCAACCAAAACTCACATTTAGGAAATTTCGCATATAATTTCTCCTTCCTCAGGATCTCCAACACTATCTCCAAATGTCGCATATGCTCCTCTTCATTCTTAGAATATACTAAAATATCATCAATAAATACAATTACAAATCTGTCCAAGAATGGTTTAAACACCCGGTTCATAAGATCCATAAATGCCGCAGGAGCATTGGTCAACCCAAAAGGCATCACTAAGAACTCATAATGACCATAACGTGTCCTAAAAGCAGTTTTAGGTACGTCCCCCTCTTTTATCCTTAATTGATGATATCCCGACCTCAAGTCTATCTTAGAGAACACTCTAACTCCTTGTAATTGCTCGAATAGGTCATCTATCTTGGGTAAAGGATATCTATTTTTGATTGTGATCTTATTTAATTGTCTATAATCAACACATAACCTTAATGTCCCATCCTTCTTCTTGACAAATAACACAGGGGCTCCCCAGGGTGATGTACTAGGTTGGATAAACTGTTTATCTAGCAACTCCTGAAGCTGAACTTTCGACTCTCTCAATTCAGCTGGTGCCATTCTATAGGGTGCTATGGATATAGGTGCTGATCCTGGAATCACTTCAATAGAAAATTCGATCTCCCTATTGGAAGGCAATCCAGACAACTCCTCAGGGAATACATCAGAAAAATCTTTTACCACAGAGATTTCTTCTAACTGTCTACCCTCTTTGCTAGAATCTACCACATATGCTAAATACCCCTCACAACCATTCCTCAACCATTTACTAGCAGTTAAGGCAGAAATCAGACAATTAACAAGTATTTTATGTTCTCCCTGAAAATTAAACTCCTCCTGTCCGGGTATCCTGAACACCACATTTTTCTTAAAACAATCTACCCACGCATGACATGCAGATAGCCAATTCATCCCTAGAATCACATCAAAATCTGTCATATCTAAAGGCAATAAATCAACCTCAAATTCTCGGTCAGCAATATTAATCACACAACTTTGATAAATTGTTCTGATAATAACCCTATCTCCAGTAGGAACCTCAACAATAATGGCATGCATCAAAGGACTAGCACTGGCATCAATAGACTTCATATAACTACTAGACGCAAAAGAATGGGTTGCACCAGGATCAATCAATAATCTAGCAGCCCTACCAAGGATAGATATCATACCCATAACAACATCAGGAGTGGCTTGTGCATCCTGCTGGGTCAATGCATAGACTCTGCCATCTCTGGAATAAATCTGACTGCCATGTCCTCGCTCTGCTACAGATCCTCGACCTCTGCCCCGAACACTTCCTGATCCGCTGCCTCTCTCCATCGGTCTTCTCCCGACACTTCCAATGCTTGCTTCAACTGACTTCCCCGCTGGACAATCTGCAGCAACATGTCCTCCCTCACCACATACAAAGCATATCTGTGTAGGGCAGTTCCGAGATAAATGCCCCATCTGATTACATTTAAAGCAAACCCTTGACTCCCGATCATAAATCAGATTTCCACTTCCCCTTGGCGGCATATTCATTCCTCTACCATAACTCCCAATCCCCATAGCCTGTCTCCCAAATCGAGGGGTCCCACTGGTATTACTCTGAGCTACTGAAGTAACAGATCTTGCTTGCCTCTGAGTCTGCCCTACGGTTCCTTGTGACAAAGAACGCCCCCTCTGGGGTGGTCTCCCACCCTGTACAGCCATACTGCTACCACCTCTAGATCCCTCAAATCTAGTTCTCTTCAACCAATCCCTCCTACCTTTAAACTCTATTAAATCTCTCTCAATCTGCAATGCTTTATCTACCAGTACAGCATAATTTCCTATGCCCATGTAAGAAAGTTTAAAACGAATTTCATAGTGTAATCCGTCTAAAAATCTCTTGCATTTTCTTTCCTCCGTATTCACGAACTCGGGTACAAATCTTGACAGGGCTACAAATTTACTATCATATTCAACCACCGACAAATTTCCCTGTTTTAGGTGGATAAATTCTCTTTCTTGTTGTGCCCGAAAAGAATCTGGAAAATACTTCGCAAAGAATTCATCCTTAAATTTATTCCAAGTCAAAGGTTGATCTATTCGTGTACTCATTCTGGGCAAAATATCCTTCCACCATTGAGAAGCCTCGCCCTCCAGCATAAACGAAGCAAAGGCAACCTTCTGTTTATCAGACACTGGTAAGACCTCAAAATATTTTTCCACATGCTCAATCCACTGTTCAGCTTCCACCGGATTTACAGATCCTTTAAATGACTGAGGTTTAAACTTAAGAAACCTCACAAAATAATCCCCTTGCATTTCATTTACAAATACCCCTCCATCAGGAACCTCTTGCCTCACTACTTCTGGTTCTCTTCCATTCCTTTCCTCTAATATTCTTTGCAAATTAGCAGCCCGTTCTTCGGCTGCATTTATTCTCTCTAAAGCACGGTTAAGAGCATCTTGCAATTCATCATTTCTACTTTTAGATACTTCCCCAGCTCTACTCGTACCAGTTGCACTATCACCATGTTCCATTGCGGGAACCACCGACTCGACTTCTTCCTCTACTTCAGTCCTCCTAAAAATTAGGGGTCTACCACGTCCCCTCTGATTTTGAACTCTACCTCTAGTTCTCGCACGACCACGTGTCATCCTCAGACTCTGCATTTAAGAATATTATTTATTTAGATCTTCCACTTTTTAGGTTCTCATGCAGTCTACAGAATCTTAAAACCTAATGCTCTGATACCAAAATTGTAACGACCCATCCCAGGTTGGCCACCCCTGGACGGTGTCATCACATTTTGAAAATCCAAGCACGACACATATATGCAACAATAAATATAATACTACCGAATTTTATTTTTATTTTTTAACAGGAGAGGTAAACATGTCTGATATTCACTTAAACATAAAATACATAAATGCATGAATATTTACAATAAAATTTTTACAAGTCTTTAACTCGATTGTCTGAGGATATTAACACATACTTGGCTTACAGAAAAAGATCTCGACTGATTCTCAACCCACCAGACTATTTATCTTGACTGCTACCTGAAATTATTGAACAGTGAGTAGTGAGCTTCACAAGTTCAGCGAATTAAATTTACTAAAAGTATTCCAAATTCCATCAATAATCCTTTAATATTAAAAATTATTTTTCGCATAACCTGATGACAACTTTCTACTATCAATCTCTTCTTCTCAATCATTGGTTCACCTTAAGACTATCAATTATTTCCTAATTACCTCGTAATGAGGTTCATATCAAAAAGTCCATCATTTAGATAAGTCTTATCACTGTCTTTTTATATGAAACTCAACCTTCTATAATTAAATTCACAAAAAGTATCACATCTCAACATCTCGAAAATCTCATCATTATAGCTGTCTCTTTTTATAAGACCCAACCATCTATAATTTAATTCACAATTAATATACCACAACTCAGCATCTCAAATAATGCAACGATAATTAAAACAGATGCAGATGCGTGAATGATTATGATGGGAACGTCTTCCCACCTGTCGACAGGTTATTATTATCTTAGACCGGCTGCCCTCCCGGTTCTTTTATTCTCATCAGACCGGCTGCCTTCCCGGTTAATTCCAGCATATACCGGCTGTCACGGTTTTCACTTTTCATCCCAGCATATACCGGCTGTCACGGTTTTTATTTTTCATCCCAGCATATACCGGCTGTCACGGTTTTTATTTTTCATCCCAGCATATACCGGCTGTCACGGTTATTTCATTAGACCGGCTGCCTTCCCGGTTTTTTCGGTTATATTATTTAATGCATATGTACATGACCAATGATATGAAACAGTAATATAAACAGTAATATAAAAACAATATAAAGATTCAAACTACTTAATTTGACTATCCTAATTATCCACAAATTTTATCTAACAAAGTTTCTTTAAAATTTCTTACATCCAATCATCCAGATTTTTATTCAAATTATAAAAATTCCACAAGATTCTTCTCTACCTAAATCACATCAAATAATTCATTAAAATCTGTCCAGATCCACTAAATTTCATCTCAACTTGTCCATCAGAATTTGTCGAAATCCACTAAAATTCATCTTAAATCATCCATAAAAATTTAACAAGATCTACTAAAATTCATCTCGTCATAATTCGTATTAAAACATCTATATATCTCATCAATAATTTATTTATTGCTTTTATCCTCAAATAAACTTATGATTTTCAAAAATATCATTTCTCACCAAAATATTTCTACCTGGTCAAATTTCCTATCATACCCATAAATCAATTTTTCATCTATCACCCTAGCATACTTTAATAATTAATTTTAATAATATCACCAAATAATTGATTTTTATTTAGACTACTAAGAGTAAATCCAACTCACCACGTAGTACTTTAAAGCTACTCGTGGGCCACCTCTTTGCCTTTCCCGATCTTCCTCGAATTTTCTCCTGATTGTTGACTACCAACACCTGACATAATATTGAAAATTTAAATTTCTTATTATTTATTCTTTTCTCCATAAACTACACAGTTTGAAAATTTTCTATTTTAACCTCCGAAACTTTCATAAATGATAAAATAACATTACCTTATTACCTTATGCTATTTTGATAGCTTCCAAAAATATTTTTGAAAATACTCTCAAAATCTTGTTCCTTCCACCTTTCTTTAAATTTCCAAGTGTTTTAAGAACACAGATGAAATATTTGGAACTAATCAAAAATTCTTTCGCGTTCCCTTCATAAACCTCTCGTACTCAATATATAGGAGAGCTTGGCTGCAAAATTTCAGCAGCTCCCTCCTTCAATAGTCTCCATGATTTGGAGATAATGGCATGATAATTACAAAAACATCATGATGGCTAAAGAAAACATCATGATTATATTCTCTCCACTAGGCAACAAAAAGACATGATACCAAAGCAAAAATTATTTCAGTGGTAGCAGGTATGCTGCCACGATTTCACTGTTCAAAGTTGACTTTTTTTTTTTTTTTTTTTTTTGCTTTTCAACCTTGGTCTCCAGAAATCTTCATTCAGCCATTCAGGGATTTAACTCTTTGTCATATTGATAAAAATATACACTTACCCAACTTTTTAAAATACGGATATTACACTTAATTACAAAGAGTGCATGCTATTTATAACCCTTTTAGCTCTACACCCCACTAAAAAGGAAACTAACTTGGTTACAAAATAAGAAAGTAGATAAAGAAAGAACTAAAAAAAATACACTTTAGGAAAGTCTGAGATAGGCAAGTCAATCAGCCAATTAATTGGTATGGAACTGGAAAGTCAATCAGCCAATTAATTGGTCTGAAATTAGAAAGTAATCAACCACTTTCTCCTTCTAATTCCACGCCCCTCAAGCCATAATCAGCCATTAATCCACGTCATTGCTAAGGAGATTACGCCCAATTAAGCAAGATCAGCCCCATTAATAGTTTGGATTAAATTTAATACACCTTCATCTCCCTTTGGGCCAAGCTTGGAAAGCTCCGTTTTAGAATTAGCCCAAATCTCTAGAATAAGCCCATTAAGTGCTTCTTTGATCTTCTTGGATCTTGCTCTAGTAATTGGCCCAACTAGAACTTGCAATGGATCCTTTAATGGTGCTTGTTGATTCTCATCAATGTTCTTTCATTAATGTTTTAATTATGCATATTGATGAAATATGTTCATTTGTCATTGTAGGAGAGATATAATAAAGTGCTGCACGAGAAATATAAAGATAATCCCTTCTCAGAGCCCTATTTCGACGAGAAGACATGGTTGGCAATGTCTGGTAGATCTAGCAAGGGGAGGAATTATGAAAACGAAAATTGGATGTACCCTCATACTAAGCAAGGGTCCACATCTGGATGTTCTTCGTACCTCACTCCTACCTCGACATTCAATGCATAAGAACTATAGTTCATCGTGTCCCAACAATGCTATGTGAGCCAAATGATTCAAGAAAATGTGAATAAGGAAATGAAGAGGACTATGAATCTCATGTGCGCCAAGTTGGGCATCAGTCCTTCAGATATCGGACCTCCACCATCACCCGGATCAGACATAAGTATACACACACTCACATGTTAACTTTGTTATTTTCTTAACATAGTAGTTAAAGTTTTTTTATGAGTAACTTAGTAGTTGAAGTTAAATGGGAACAAATGGAGTCCATTTCGGATCACGGGTTACAAACCCATGGGGTTTCGGTAATAAAAAGTAGATAACTTAGAGGTTTTAAGGTCAAAAGAGTAGAATACTTGTTTAACGCAGTTGAATTTTGATTAAAGATGAATTTTGACTTTTAAAAATGGAAAAAAAAATATAAAACATCTTAAAATGAAATATTTATCAATATATACATAATGGAGGGGGTAGATCATTCCATTAATAAATTGCTATTTTTGGTCTAAAGTTATTTAACATCATGCCAAGTCATAGAGCCAGATTCTCATTTATGCTTCTTAACCTATTGTAATTAATGTCGTCTGATTTTCAGCCTTAATAGTAGTTATGTGGAAATCAAAGATCAAAGAATCCAGTCTTTCCTTTATTTATCATGATTTACTAAGTTGACAATATTCAGTGGATTATCTGTCCATACAGACCTTTTCACTAACATTATAAATATTGCATGACATTAGGGTAAGTAGTATCTGTTTTAAGTAAGAAATATTGCAAACACTAGAAAAGTTATGGAGAAAGCTTTTTTGAAGTCTCTTTTCGTACTTGTGCTCTTAATCATTTCATCTGGTAACTTTCTTTCTATACTACATAAAATTTTATGTATTTCTTCTATGGTTTCATTAGTTTGTTCTCATATATCATCAAGAATTCCAAATATATATACTCCTTTCTTAATTTTAATAGCTGATTAATATATATGGTTAATTACAATCAATTTTCTTAATAACATTGTGCTCTTGATCATTTCATCTGGTAATTTGTGTTTCGAAACGTAAAATTTTATGTATTTTTTCTATGGTTTAATTAGTTTGCTCTCCTATATCATCCAGAATTCCAATTGTACTCTTCTTTTAATTTTAAAATCTGATTAATATACATTAATAATGCAGTTTTGATGTCGAGAGCTGACGATATACAGCAGGATCAAAAGAGATCCCAGCCGTTGCACGAGTGTTGAGTATTGCCAAGGTTTATGCGAACCTGATTGCCCACACTGCTATTGTCAACAATCCGTCACAATGTGCCTGTGCACAAATTAACTTCCCGCGGGATTTAACAGCTCAAGTATTCAAGGGACCCAAGCAACTAGCAACAAGGCATTGAGTTGTTATCTGCCCCACAAAATGTCTTTTTAATTACACATCTATGAATAAATAAAATTATATTCAGATTATTAGCAGTTTTTGGTGGGGCCATGATCATTGTTTTTGATGAGGAAATGATTATTTGGATTTAATTGGAAGGATTATCTCTACAATTATCATATTTGTTAGTATTTATATATGCTACTTCGTTTATAAGGTTTTGATTGTGAGGTTAATTGTTAGTGCTAATTAGTAGACAGATGGATTATGATAACGTAAGCTTGAGAATAAATCTTAACAAAACCATCAGTATTTGGTCTAAGTATCAATCAAAGCATAGAGTCTGGCTAAGCTAAAGGGTTCTTAATCTTAATTTATTAATTAGAGTCTGTCTGACTTAATTTCTATCCGCTTCAGGCTCAAAACTGATTATAAAACAGCTTTAAAAAAAAGTATTATAGAGTTAAAAGTTATTTTGCTCAAATTAATTGATATGTTTGGTAAATAATTTTGTAAAACTGCTTTTAGATGTTGAAAGAAATTACCAAAAAAAATGTATGAGTATTATTTGACTATTTGAAGGTATTTATTTTATCAAGTCGACTCTATTATTTGTATAATATAAATAATAGAGTATAAATCAACTTCTGATTTTGAGTATAAATCAACCTTTTTTTTAAATTGTTTTCAGTTTTTAATTCATAAAAATAGATAAAAAAGTGTTTGACATAACTGTTTTTTTTTTCTTATAACTTATCATATATTAAGGGTAAAACTGAAAATCTATTTGAATTCATTAAAACAGGAAGTAATAACAATATAGTACGTGGCTTCTTTAATTTGTAGCTTCGGCCTTCAATTTATCAAACTGGGCCAAAAATATGGTCAAACACCGATTAAGGATATCATGGTTAGCTCTCGCAACTCCCAAGTGCAGGCTTTGACACATCTGCAAATATCATGCGAATATTATTCTTTTTGTATATGTCACCATGTGTGTGACTGTTAACCAACCCAGATGTTGAAATTTGCCAAATTGAATAATGCTAGAAGAAAACAAAGGTAACCTGAAAAAGAAATCTAAAGATTCCTATGAAAAATATAAGGACAAAGAAATTAAGGTTTATGAATCCTTTGTATACTCTGTAGTGCGTCAAATTGCATGGCCTAATCATTAATTAATCATTTTTTTTAACAAAAGTAATAAAAGTGGTGCTCCTAAACTGCCACAAATCTTCATTTTACTGACTTAACTTTTTGACGAGCCATTTTTTTAACAAAAGTAATAAAAGTGGTGGTCCTAAACTGTCACAAATCTTCATTTTACAGACTCTACTTTTTGACCAGCCATTTTTTTTAACAAAAGTAACAGAAGTGTTGGTCCTAAACTACCTAATCTTCATTTGACAGACTCAACTTTTTGACCATTCAAATTATACCCTAATTGCACGATGTACATGAGAGTATTTTATTTGAGTTTTGTCAGCTGAGTCTTTCAATAATATTACATCATAATTTAATTTATATAGGATATTAACAAAAAAAAACTTAATATTACTTATATTAAACTTGAAATCTTACGTAAAAAAAAAATGTACCACATTAATAAAGAAACCTTAACATTACTTATGTTAAATTTGAAATCTGACGTGAAAAAATGTGCAATATTAATATTATTATAATTATTATATCATAATTATAATGATAATAATAATTATGACGATGAAAATTATAATGTAATAATAATTATTAATTTTTATTATTATAATAGTAATAATTAAATTTGAGAGTTTGTGAAGAAATTTGAGTTTATTAAGGATGAAGAATAGTAGTACAGTATTTTATTATTTAGAATTCTTATTCTACTTTAATTTTAATATAGCAATCTCATGAACCAAACATATGATTAAGTTATTATCTCTTTAATCACTTTTTATCCTATCACATATTATATGAGTTTAGATTATTATAAGTTAAATCAATTTGATTAAATCAACTGATTTAAGTTTGTTTAAATCTAAACATAAACGACGCTATAAAAAGATTAACGTGATTTTTACTTCAAAGAGTCACTACAAAATAAAAGGTTATCGCCGGCACTTTTTTTTTGCGCATATTGCAGCTCTTTAAAGCGCCGGAATATGCATTTTCGATGCTTTTCACAAGCGCCGGATAAAGCACCGGTATGTGTGGTGTCGGAGCGCAGATATCGGCGATTAAATAAAGCGCCACAATGTACATATTTTTTTGGCGCTTATAGCACTTATATAGTGGCGCTTCTAAGCACCGATATATAGTGGCACTTCTAAGCACCAGTATATACCAGCATTTACAAGCGCCGAAATAAGGTACTTATATAGTGGCGCTTCAAAGTGCCGGTATATAGTGGCGCTTCTAAGCGCCGGTATATAAGGCACTTATATAGTGGCGCTTATAAGCGCCAGTATATGTCGGCCGAAGCACAGCTATATAAGTGCTTTAATTGTGTTTTTCACATTATTTTGGTTTAATATTGTACCATAAAATTAACTCTTTAATAAATAAAATGTGTCATAAAATTTCAAATGTTCTTCAATATATAAAATATACCATATAATTTCAAAATGTTCTTCAATATATAAAATGCACCATCATTCAAAAAAAATCTCTTAATCAGTACAAAAGTCATCTCATGTATAAAAAAAACATAGTTACCATCACACTTGACATTAATTAATTGGTCCTCTATTAACCAATTGTTGTAGTAACGACTTCAGCTCATCCATTTGAGATTGCATACTGTTCATTTGATGATCGTGTTTAGCTGTTATTTTTTGGATCTGATGCGCCTGCTGTTCAATCTGATGCGCATATTGTTCAATCTGATGCGCATGCTGTTGATTGTTTTCTTCCATTTGTGCTCTCAGACTACTTATCTCTTCAGCATAAACCATATGGTATCCCATATCATTCCTCATTTGAGCTGAAAGTCCAAACACAGCAGAGGGTGTAACTCCAAAACCCTAACCTCGGACACGATCGAAACTCTCTTCACCCATAAGCTCGGTGAAGACTTCATTTTGTATTGCTAAATTATTGCTAGCATCAGAGGATCCTGAAGCTGCAACAAGTTCAGCAACACGAGCTTCAGCTGTCACCTACAATTACGAAACAATAAAGATTAAACTCCTCCAAATATTGAGTAGCTAATTACAATGAAATTTACATAAAACAATAGTTGCTTTTCATATTTTGTAGAAAAACTGGCAGAATTTCCCCTATTTTTCCATAAAACCTCCTGCAAAAGAAAAACAAATATACAATCCAAACAATAATACAGACTAATTTTCAGCTATAATTGCGGAAATCAAATAACAAAAGACAGCCATAGAAAGTAAAATAGAATTCAGCAAACATCAACAAACATACAGCAAAATAGATCAGCTGCATGAGAATTCAGCAAAATAGATGTTCTAAATTGAAAATGCTTCTAGTTTATGATAGTTACACTTTCCTGCCAGATCAAAGCATGGGGCTCATTCTATTCAGTAAAATAGAATTCAGTAAACTTCAAAGAAGATCAAAAGGCATGTCATGCACAGTAAAAAAAGAGAAAAATGTTGAGGATAATTTTGGAAAGGAAAAATTAGTACATATGGTGAATGAGTAGTTATGTGCCTGTAGCCTTATGCCCGCCGAGCCTTCACATGGTAAGCTTACATCTGTGCAGGTATAATAGCAACTAATACATAATATGGTACCTTTGGAAAAAACAAAATATTGCACGACATAAATCTACATTTTATCATAAGAGTTCATTCAGTGATATGTAGGTTTAAATTTTTTTAGAAAAAAAAAGCATTTAGATTTTTATTTTAATAAAGTATATTCACTAAGCGCACATCATTTAGTTATCAAAGTTGGAAGCACCAGCACACACCGCAAAGGTGGAAAAAAAATGATAAAACACACGTTAATGAACAGACAGGCACACGAATATTGCTAGGACTAAACACAAGTACTAAGGCAATAGATTTTGACAAACCATGACAATCTAAAGTCTAAAACATAAGTACTTTTTGCAGGAACGGGAGCCAGAGAGATTTAATATTTTCCAAAAGATACAATGAAAGCATTGGGAGTGTTGGACACTTGAGGACATAAAATATATGTCCATTTGTGCCATCATTTGAACGCACAGTTAAGAGAATTCAATCTCCTTTACCTAATGAAGAAAATGATAGGAATGCTAAATTTTTTTTCCAAAAACTTACTCATTGTTTATATTTTCATCCTTATTTCACCATGTATGACTCTTTTTCAGTAAATAAAGACTAAAATGAAATTATAAAAACTACAATTACACATGTACAGTCATTTCCCAAGGTCTAGATTTTTGGATTTGCCAACATCCCCATGTCCATATTCACAGCTTACAAACTTTTCGGCAATTAAGAGATGATTCTCTATTGGAGGGAGTATTTGTGCAAGACATATTTTAGCCTATCAGATCATTCTAAATCAGACAAAATCTACTCCCTAGAGATTATAAATAAAAGAGAGCTTTTTAGGGAAGGGATTGAATGAAAGAAGTATATTACTATTCAATTTTTATTGAGAATCCGAATATGAACAATGGTTATAGAAAATAATCTTATAAAACTATAGCAACGAACCAGATGGCAAACCAGTTAAAAGGAAAAGAATGGTCATTGACAAAAAGTGAATTATGGAAAATAATATCTGAGAATATTAATAAGTCAAATTATCAGGAAAGACAAATTTCCACAAAAAAATATATGCATTTAACTGAAGAACAGCAAATTTATTTCTAAAAGATCCTAAAAAAGAAAGAATGAAAGAAAGAAAGAAAGAAAGAAAAACAACTCTACATAGGTGATGATGGAGGCTAACAATAAAAACCATAGCAGCTGCCTTGCATACAACTCATCATTGGGCAGTATTAAACATTCTAAGCTGTTAGGGACCATTTACCCATATAGAACTTTTCAGTTCAAGAATGAAAACACAAACACATACAGAAAGTAAGGAGATTGGGATTAAATTACCCAGCCCATGGCATCTGAACACCATAATATTATGGACTAAAACACAATAACACAATGACAACCATAAATGGTAAGACATGGATGCATGGCAAAGATTTATACAAATTGGTCATGAAGAACATGTAAGGGATCTTGAAAGATAAAACTATGCAGATTTAAAAAAATTCAACAGAAATTCCTCTTAGTCACCCAACAGTTCAAACTATGAACTCCAATGAAATGAAAACAAAAGCCATAGGAGTAAGATAAGTCCCTTCAATGCAAATGACTACTCCAATTTGAGTATCAACATTGAAGATATATATAGTCAACCGAGAGTTTAAAATATGAACTCTAATGAAAAGAAAACAAAAGCCATAGGAGTAAGATAAGTCCTTTCAATGCAAACGATTATTTTAATTTGAGTATCAACATTCAAAATATGCAATAGTTGTAATATAAGGTCTCTAAACATATATAAAAAAGAGGACATCATTCAATCACTAAAAATAAAAAATAAAAGGACATCATAGAGATGTTTAACTCAAGATAATAGCAATTTGGCAACTCATAAGAACATTTTTTTTTATAAGAACTTATAATAATAATAAAAAATCTATAAGAACTCAATAAGAATAATGAAAGCCCTCAGATCTCATAGCTATAATTTGGTCATTGATGGTGATCTAATTGGGTTTTCATTATGACCTGATCACATCATCTTCCGTGCCAATAAGATAGATAGATAGATAGTTAAAAAAGAAAGAAAGAAAGAAAGAAAGAGATGCTGACAATGGTTGATGATAACAGTGAAATTTATCATGCTGTTGTCTATTTATTTCACCAATTAATAAAATTTGCTTCAGGATGCTACATGTTTTGCTAAACTTTGTGGATGGACATCCACAAACAGTTAGTGAATGGGTGCTAGGAAAAAATGTAAAGTGAAACAACAAGACTCTTAAGTTATCAGTGCAATAGAAATCACCATGGATAGTACAGTGAACTTACCATAATAGAGAACTCATTGCATCAAAAGAGAAAGGAAAATAAATATCTAACCAAAAAAGAAAATATTAAAACTCGTTGATCAACCAACAAATGTACAATGAACTTACCATAAATTGTTGTGATGCATCATCAATAAAAGTCTCATCCTTGCGTTTATGAGTTTCAGCAAAAAACTCTATGCACCCGGGCTCATTCACATGTGTCATCTCCTACCATATATGAAAAGAGTTCAAATTGTAACTCAATAAACTACATATCAAACATTAAGATTGGATGAAGGAAGCAAATTAACTCATATATTCATCCCGTCTTCTAGCAAAACTCTTTGAACCGGTCGTGTGGGGACAATGTTGTCTTTTACGTGCCGCTGTCCCTATAGTAGAATATTTCTACACCAATGGGAAACCAATTGACTAATCAGTCATTATTAGAAAAATATAAACAATGAGAATCCAAATGAATATAATTATCTTAAAACAACCTCATTCTGCTCAGAGAACCAGTAGTTCACCAGTTGCTTCTACTGGTCTTGATATACTCCTTTTGGAACATCATTGCTCAAAACTTTTTGTTTTGTTTTGTTCCTCACGTGGTCTCTTTTAAGTACGTATCAATAGTCCCTCCATTTTTTCCCTATCATCCTCAACAAAATGTTGTCTATCGCCTCAATCATAGGGTAATGGAACTTCCTCTACCAGACAGAAAAGAAATCGATGTCAAATACGCATTATTGGTGTCAGGGATTATGCATGTACAACACCACGAAAACAAAAAAAAAACAAACAAAATTGGAGGCAATCAATGGTTATTAAGTTGTTACTTACCCGAATCAATATAACAAGGTCCTTCTTGTAGCTAGAAGGGACCTTCTTCCAATTCGTGTAATTAAGGGGACAAAGGTTCCCTCTTTTCGCAATCTTGCCTAACCAGCTACTTAATGTTTAGCCACCTTTCTTAATAGGTTGCTGGCATGCATTAAAATGGACCACAATTTTTTCCCCACGTTCAAGTGACCACACTTGTGAGGTTCTCAGGACACGTGTTTGCTTCCTCACCCTCCCTTCAGAATCTATACATTGAAAACATAAATTTTATAATTAGTATAACAATGTGGTATCAAACTAGTTATAGAGAGAATGTATTATAATACAAAAATTACCAATTATCTTGTATTGTTCACTATCATTGTGATCACTTCCCGTTGTTATTGGTTCGGTCTCAGAATCATTTTGCAAGTCATGATCATCATCAAGGTGATACTCATGCTCATAGTCAATATCTTCTTGATGGTTTGAAGACTCAACTGCATACTGGTTTGACATGTTATCTCTAACTGAGGGAGGGATATTTTTTGACCTATACATCTTGCAATCTGTATACATAAAAACATTAAAATGATTATATCTCACACTATCAAGAATGCATTAAAAGTTAACAAGAATTAGAAGAATCACACCTGAAAGATAGGAATGGTCAAGGGGTCGCAGCAAATGCAGCAATCAATAACTTTAGAGTACCTGAGAACAAATGAACAAATAAGTGCTTCAATTAGGATTTAAAGAACAAGCAATAATCAATGATACAACTAAAACATAAATTTATGACATTCTAAAGTAGTATTTCACAAACTATATGCAAAAAATTTCAAGACGCTAGTTCTATGTGATACAAAGCACAGTAACCTGATAGATTACAATAAAACCTTACAACACTCGTTGACACACATGTCCATCACATAAATACACATCCAAACATAATTACACAGAAATGCACATATAACTAGTTGGTATCTTTGTCAATGTCCATCATAGCCCAAGTTGAGATACAATCTAATTGATCGTCTACCACTACATTAGAAGACATGCACTGATTATAAGTGTCATCATCCTCTTTCCGTGTTTTTTCCCCCATTTCATATAGGTCCCTTGGCTTTGTGATCACAACATGATACCATTCATTTCTTGTTGGGTCTTGCACATAAAACACTTGTTCCGCTTGAGATAAAAGTACAAACGGGTCATCTTTCAATAACTGACCAGTGTGTATTAACCTATTCAAGTTCACGAGAATGCACCCACTTGCATCTTTCTTTAAACCCCTGGGTGAATTAATATCCACCCAATCACAACGGAACAACACAATCTTAAACGTCCCATAGTAATCCAACTCGATGATATCGTTGAGCACACCATAATACATTTTATCATCCGCTTCAACCATAACTCCCGAATTTTGAGATCGTCTACACCTCTCACGTTCCTTTGTGTGGAATTTGAAGCTGTTAATGTTGAATCCATTGAATCTCCTAACAACATTATTCGGACCTCGAGCAAAGGCAATTAGTTCATCTGAATAATTGTTATCCACCATCCATGGCACCTAAACATTTTCCAACAATTAATATGAGACAACAACATTCAATGTTTTATTGAAAACACTTATAACATTCGAAGACTCTTTTTATTATGCCTAACCTGTCTCATAAGCCATAAGGGAAATTTCTCAACCAACCACTTTTGTTCAAGACTTTGTATTGGTCGATTGGAACGGTTGGTTAGCTAAAAGCAGCCAAAAATTCGCTACAATAATTGATGGATTTATGTAACTGTTAACCATCACAGTGATAACAACAGATAATAAAAACTCAATTTAAACACATGATTACTAATTAAGAACCTTTATTGATACTAACCTACGAAGGTCAGAAAGTTTATCATTATGGAGCAACACATAACGATGTGCTTGAGCCAATGACATGTCATCGAGCTCAACACTCATAATCTTTCCTATTATCCATCCACTAGAGGAAAACATATATTCATCCAGAAAATTTACAGTATCATTGTTCTTTCGGGGGTGGTTGAATCTTGTCTCTACACCTTTAAAGTATTTGGAGCAATATGTTAGACACTCTTCCCAATTGTACTGTTTAGCAATTAACCCCTCGGGTCGACTTCTATTACGTACGTAAGATTTCAAGCGCACTAAATACTTTGCAAAGCCAAAAAATTAAAGATAAATTAAGTATCCAATATATAACAAAAAAAACAAAGTGCACAAAATAGCTTTGAACATCTAACCTCTCAACAGGATACATCCACCTGTAGTGTACGGGACCCCCAAGTCTAGCCTCGGAGGCTAAGTGAATGATAAGATGAACCATAATGGTAAAGAAACCCTGGGGGAATATTTTCTCCAAATGGCAGAGTGTCAAAGCAACACACGACTCTAATAAGTCAAGCTCATGGGGATCAAGGGCTTTAGAGCATAAAGCTTTGAAAAATGATGATAACTCAGACATAACTGTTACAACATGTCTAGGCAAAGATGCTTTTAAGGAAATCGGAAGGATTTCTTGCATCAATATGTGACCGTCAGGAACTTTAAGATTTGCCAAAACTGTCAAGAAATTCTGCTTCTCCTTCGTGGACATAGTGTAGCATACTAGAGGCGAGTGATCTTTTCCATTAGGAAGAACAACTAAATGGAGGTCTTTCCTAATACCAATTTCCTCAAGATCGCGGCGTGCCTTCTTATTATCTTTAGTCTTACCATCTATATTCAATATTGTTCCAATCAAATTATCACATATATTTTTCTCTATATGCATTACATCTAAATTATGACACAATAAATTGTCTTTCCAATATGGTAACTAAAAAAAAAATACTTTTTATTCCACAACGTATCTACAACCCCCTCATCCATGGGAATATCCTCATTATCTACATTTTCAAGGAAATCGTCCACACCCTCAAAAAGGTTATCAACTTCATCCACTAGCACTTGCCCTGTAGAGGTACCAACATCCTCTCTTGCCCTCTTCTTAGAAGACTTTGAGGTTTTATTATAGCTATAGTTTCCACCCTCTAGTTGTCTTAAAACATCGTGCCCAAATGGTGGAACAAAAGCAGATCCCAACTCTATGGTGCCATCAAACTGATTCTTTTGAAAACGAAACTCATGGTTTTCTACTAACCATCGACGATGACCCATATAGAAAAACTTTCCCCCGTGCTTTAACCATACAGAATGCGTAGATTCCCCACAACATGGACAAGCAACCCGACCCTTGGTACTCCAACCAGATAAGTTTGCATAGGCTGGAAAATCATTCATGGTCTAAAGAAGATAAGCACACAGCTTAAAGCTTTGATTGGTGGACACATCAAATGCATCAACACCATCCCATAATTGTTTCAACTATTTAATTAGAAGTTGTAAAAAGATATCAATATCATTACCAGAGCTTTTCTCACCAAGAATAACCATTGAAAGAAGGAAGGATGTTTGCTTCGTGCAAAGCCACGGTGGTAAGTTATATGAGACCAAAAGAACGGACCATGTGCTATAAGTTGAACTCATTGTTCGAAAGGGATTGAACCTGTCACTAGTTAGGCCAAGCCTAACACTACGACGATCGGCTGCAAAATTGGGATACAAAGTATCAAATTCATTCCAGGCTTATCCATCCGTCGGGTGTCTTAAAATCCCATCCTTTGTCCGATCTTTATCATGCCATCTCATTAACGAAGCCATTTTAGATGACATATATATCCTCTTCAATCTTGGTATTAGTGAAAAATAACACAATACTTTAACTGACTTTTTCTTTTTAGATTGACCATCCATCTCATTCAACGGATCCTCATCATCAGCATTGTTTTTAACCCACCGCGGCACACCACACGCATGACAAAATTCATCATTCATATGCTCGCCCCAATACAGTGTGCAGTCATTAGGACAAACATGAATCTTCTCATAGCCCAGACCCAGTCCTTTGATAATCTTCATGGCTTCATAATAATTTGATGGCAATGGAGCACACATCGAAAATACCATGTTGATAAACTTAAGCAACATAGTAAGAGATTTACCAAACCACCCATTCAAACATTTGAGATGCAGTAGATATAGTATAAAACTTAACTTTGTGAAATTTTGATAACCCGGATAAAGTTCAATATCGTAATCTTTGATCAAATTGCGATACTGAGTCGTCTCATCAATAGCAGAATGAACTGGGTGTTCGATGTATGAAGGATCACCACAATTATTGAACTCAAACCCACCATGAGCCTGTTGCTCTTCAACATGCTCATTCGAAGATCCCACTACGATTCCTGAACTTAACGGTTCATTGTTTGGGTTTTCATAAGTTACCCCAAAGGCACATAGGAGCAAACCCAACACGTCATCTCGTCTCATGAAGCCAACTGGAATACTAGTGGGTTGTAAACTAGTGTGAGTGTTGTCTATACGAGACACTTTCTCTCCATGAAAAACCCACTCAGTGTAACCTAGACTAAACTCATTATACAATAGATGCTCTTGAACAATTTCTGGTTCGAATGAATAACAATTACCATATCTCCTACATGGACAAACAATACTGCCACGAACACAAGCTTTCTGACATGTAAATATAATGAAGTTTGCAACATCGTCCGTATAGGCTTTACTCAACCTCGGTTTATCTATCCAACTTTTATCTATTTTTAGATGAACCAATAGACTTTCCTAAAACAATATTAAGAAAGTCAGAATTGAGATATTTTTGGCAAAAGTAGGCATAATCACAAACTTAGATTTGATTGCTAAGTGGATGAACTGAAATTAATAACAACAAATTGATAATCACAGGTTAGTTCTCCATATATTAAAATTGGTCCCATCGAAAGTGAGTATTGATTTGTTCTAGTGACTTTTCTTTAAACAAAGAGAAATCTTTCTAGGCAACTTGATACAAACTCAAGCACATGTTGGCAATTGGTCTCAACAAAACAAAAGGTTGCAAATAACACATGTATGCAGATTTTACAACTTCTTTGACAGATTATTGATTATTCACTTCTAAAAGTTTACCAACTTGTGAATATTCTACCAAATGTAAGCTAATAACATTTACCAAATTAATGAGAAGTGCTAAATTTTCAATTCATTGTGCAATGTCTTACAGTATTTTGCAAAGGAATGGGCTAGTGCTGGTGCTGGGGTTGTACCAGCCCCTGTGCTATAGAGGAGGATCAGATGATAGAAGATGGGTTTATGGAGGATGATTAGATGGGTTTGTGATGGGGTAGGAAGGGAGTGGTGATTTTGTCAGTTAGAAATTGGTGTCTTAGACACTGGGTCAATTAAGTTAAGATTGATAGAGAGGAAAAGTAGGAGAATGGAAGAAGAAGGGGAAAAATTGTTGGTGGAGAACACGTGGAAAAATAGGATGTTTTTTTTTCCACATGGACAAATCAAAATCCTCATAATTTTGAATGATTTGGGAGTGAAAGCTAAGATAAGCTAATTTTATGCAGAAATTATTAGCACAATAGTCTCAGGAAAAGCATGAAACTAACTGCCAATTGAATATCAATTTCATAATTATTCCTAGTCATATGATAATTGTTTACATATTGCAAAAAAAAAAAAACATTATATGATAATAAAATTATGAGACATTAATAAAATTATGGACATGCAAGAACTAGATCAGACCTTGAGTTTACAAGTTGCTATTGCCAATCTGATTGGGGCTTCATACATATTCTAGTAATCATCACTCATTCAAGCCAAACTCTTAATGTTTGTATGAAGAATTCAGTTAGGATGTAAACTGCTACTAGTATAATCTATTATGTTGTAAATTAGTGACATTAACATGAAAGAGACACACAAAAACCCAAAAGTCATGGTAGGTTAACAAAAGTTGTATCTGTGGATGCTTGCATCAATGGAACTTTACCAAGATTTAGATATATTTGAAAAAATGGAATATTGTCAAAGTAGGTAAGGACACAGGAGCTATTATATAATCATGCAGATAAATAACTGACCATAACTCTCATATTTTATACAGAAAGAACTTAAAAAGTTAAAAAGGTCGTAATATATTGTAAGAATAATCCACTTAATTAATTTGAATGGTGTCCATTATGTGGCACTAATGATAGTTTTAATGACAAGTAATGGTAGAAAGAAACCATTTTTATATAGAGAAATTGCAGAATACAGATGCAGTAATTAAGGCATAGTCTCTACCTACTAGTGTGATTATTTGACCAGGGTTTTCCTTTCAATTATAGTGTATCTATATATCAGGTATGTAGGAATCAATTAGTTAAAATTTATTTAATCAATCTTATTATTTAAGACTACCCTCCTTCTTAAAAACAGCACTAATGCTCAATAAAAAAAAGCACCCCATGAGCCGCAAGAAACCACAGACATTCTACTCCTAAAAGCACCAGATTAAAATGCTTAATCAATCTTATTATTTAAGACTACCTGCAGGCCTAAAAAGATCTACCATCCAATAAAAGAATGCCTACACTAATTGAAAAAAAAAATCCTAGTCCATTACAGAAAAGAATGTTGCTTCCTTTGTTTACAAATTACAACTGACATACAGGGACTAGGGTTTCAACTTTTAATTCCATATATCATTTCATCAAAAAATAAGTTCCACGCACCAAAAATGCAGAATTTCAGTTTCAAATGATGAAAAGCAAAAAACTTAAAAGCTCAACAAAAGAGTGTTTCGGTACCTGGCAGGGAGTAGTGGAGCTGCTGGTGCCTGGTGGGATAGCTTCGCCGAAAAATTGAACCCAGTCGTGGAAAGATGTAGAGACGTCGCCGGTGCTTCTGGAAGGAAGAGAGAAAAAGGTAAGCTTTGGTGAGGGGGCCTGAGGGAGAAAAAAGAGAAACGAGAAGAGGAGAGAGAGAACCCACTTATGACTTAGCCCAAGTACAATCCGATGGAGGAAGAAAACAAAGAGAGGTAGCGATCGATGGAAGAAGGAGATAGCCGAGTTGAGGATCTGGCATGAGTCGTTGCAATGGACAGAGGAGAGGGAGAGAAAATTTTAGGCAAAACACGGCGCGACAAGGAATGGCAAGAATATGTGAAATTTTATATCATATTCCGACGCTTCAAATATGAAGTCAAATATACCGGCACTGGTAAACGCCGATATATGTTAAGCACCGGAATATGCTCGAAACTCATTTCATATTCCCGCGCTTAGAAGCGCCGAAATATGAAAGTAACATATATTGGCGCTTACAAGTGCCAGTATATATACCGGTGCTTTTAAGCGCCGGAATATGTTATCAGTTTCGCATATAACGACGCTCTTAAGCGCCGTTATATGTTCTTTGAATATTGCGGCGCTTCAACGAAACACCACCAAAAAAACACCAGCGGTTAATATATTGCGACGCTTTTATCAAGCGCCGGAAATAAAGCGCCGGCAATTGACTTTTATCTTGTAGTGAGTATAGAGTTTTGATGGGTATTGTTAGAAAAAATCCAAAAGTTTTTTTGTTTGAATTTTGATTTTTCTCTGATAATTCTCTAAAATTATTTACTGTTTTGAAAACTTTTGCATTTTGTTTATGGAAGATATAATGCTTTAATTGACTTTTGAATTATTATTATTATTATTTTTTTGTGTTTAAAAACGGATTCTCACATATGTGTTTGGTTTGAAGGTTTGGTGTGCTGAGAAGGAAAAAAGCTAAGAGTTTGATTTTTTTAATTCAATAAAAATTATGGAGTCACGTAAGCTGGTTTGTCACAATATGAGTGGTTTGATGAATCACGCTATACTGCCAAGTTGATACTCCATGGAAGACCCAATAATTTTTTCGAAATTTAGAGGATCTGAGTGTAGCTTTAACACGTTACCATTAAAATCTTTGTGACCACAAAAATATTGGACAAGCTCATTAATACCCTTCAAATTATTGGGCAGACCCACCTAAAACTTAAATCCCAAAATCTCCTCTTCTCTCTCTCTCTCTCTCTCTCAAACACACAAGTACATGAATCTGTTGATTACACGTAGAGACAATAGAAACAGTTGTAAATGATTTGAGAGGGTAGTGGGCCGTTTTGCCATAGATAGAGTAAAGCAAAGTGCAGCTTTTTCACTCATAAAATAATTTCAGAGGAAGATTAGAGTGGTGATGGTGATGGGGACAGATGAGAATAGAAACAGTTGTAAATGATTTGAGAGGGTAGTGGGCCGTTTTGCCATAGATAGAGTAAAGCAAAGTGCAGCTTTTTCACTCATAAAATAATTTCAGAGGAAGATTAGAGTGGTGATGGGGTCAGATGCAGCTTCTTGGTGTGAACTGGACGCCTCATTTTCATCACACGCACACACAAAAAAGTATGAGAAAATTTGTCAGTACCCTTCTCAACTCTTTGCTTCCCACTGTGATCTTCACTGTTCACTCCCCTCTTTGGCAGTAATCCCACTCTATCTATGGCACCCGATGCAGTAAAAAATCTCCCCAATTCATATGTTAAATTCAAAATTTTGATTGAAGAAAGAAAAATAAAAAAAGAAAAAAAAATGCCTTAGAAACTCCCAAGTCCTAGCCATAATTGTGGACTTGCTAGTTAAGAAGACAGAACAAAAAAACTCAAGCCCGTGAAGGTTGCATGTGACCATAAAAAGAGCTGTTATAATCAGTGCCCTTGACAAAATGCAGACCCACTCACGTGTGTCTTTTTGGCTCTTGGATGAAATGAAATTCTAAAAATATTAACTATTTGATGATAAAATATAATATACTATACTCATGAATTTTAGGTCAAGGAGAGGAAGCCAGAGAAAATGTGGACAAGAAAATGGCAAAGCAACTGATCCAACAGAAACGCTAAAGTAGACAAAGCACCTCATTTGGATATCTTTGTTCTTTAGACTTTAGCTTCTCTTCAATTATTTCAGTTCAAATAAACATGAAAATGACTAGAGAGCTAAAAAGACTCGAGTGATCAAGTCTTGTAAAGCCTATCATTAGGCAAAGCAAAAATTGAAGAAGAATATATTTTTTTTTGTTTTCACACACACATATATATATCACACACACTGGTCCTGCAAGCTGTGAGCAAGAGGTAACAGAAAAATTCTCTAAGTATAAAATATATGGTGCATTGGGTTGGGTGGTCTAGCTAGGCTTGGCCTATATTGATAATTGAGGAAGTATTGGGTGAGTCACGTGGAATAACTATTTTACATGTGGCAAAAATGGGCACTGTAAACACTATTTGTGAGCTAAATGAATCCCAACCAAAATTCACATAAAGGAAAATAATTAAATAAAATAAGAGAAATAAAGGGAGAATGGAGAATAAAACATAAATCCCTAGCATTATCATTGCAATATTTGCTTATGTCTGCATAGTCTTGTGAGCAAGGCAGTAGTCACCATGCCCATGATGATAAATCAAAAACAAAAACATCTTCCCATACGGCTCCATTACTTTCACCTCCTAATCCTAAGCCTGCAGTCTTTAACGTGCTTGATTTTGGTGCAAAGGGCAATGGAAATTCTGATGATACTAAGGTGAGTCCAATTCTCATTCATGCAAATCATGCTCAAACAAGATATATAATGTTACTAAAGAATCAGGGTTACTATTCAAAGCCTTCAAGTTTCTATTTAGTTTAAACGTACAACACAAATTATGCACAACAAATGAAGAACTCATCAGCATTTATAAAGCCTTATACTTAATGGAAAACTCATGATAATTGACATATAATGCAATCTTATAAATGTAGAAGAATAATTTGGTCAATTGAGCATTTTTCTTCCATTTTCATAGCATTTCAAGAGAGTTATGGTTGAAATCAAGTTTAGTTAAATGTCATCCTCTGTGGAAACAATGAGACCAAATTCTTATGTTACATCGTTTCATTAACAGATGCAAACAAAAGTTATAATGTCGAATTTTGGTTAAAACTTGGAAGTGGGTATTACTTGTTAGTAAAATCTTGTAAACTCTTAAATTAGTAAAGGAATATTCTCTAATTATTTCAAAATCTATCATTTTACGAAGAATACTACTTTTGAATCATGTCACTGTTTAATATTATTAAAGAAATCAATTTATCACTTTTTTATGCTAAATTATAATTTACTGTTTAAATTTTTTAAAAATTAAGTTTTATTAATGCTTTGATAATTCTATTTAAAGTTTAAATAAATTATCAAAATGTTTGGTAAAAGAGTATTGAAATCAATTGCAACAATACCCAAACTTTAAACAACACTAAGGAATCAAATCCAAATTTTTTTTAAAAAAAAGGCACATCTCGAGTTCAAAGGGAAACATAGTTAAAAATATTTTACAGTCATTAATAGAATGTGATCACAGCATTTTAGCTGTGACAATTACTCTGCTCTTAATTTTTCAGTTTAGAGAAATTTGATTTAGTGATGATAATATATGGTTTACCGTTAATTTTTTTCTAATCTAAGCACATTCATTACCATTTATTAATCAAACTCAATAAATATACATTCTAGCATCAACCGAACATGCAGACCCAAATCTACTTACTCAAAAATATTAGGATCAAAAGAGGACAATAATTTTTAGGTGTTTGCATATAACAGTAATATCATCTTTTAAAATTAAGAAATCTATTGATAACAAGCATACTAATCTTTGCTCGTTTGGTTTACGGACATGATTATAGTGGAGTAGAATTAAAATTAACATGTGATAGGATAAAAGATGATTAAAGAGATAATAACTTAATCATATGTTTGGTTCATGAGATTGTTAAATTGAAATTAAGTGGGATAAAAAGTCTAAATAATAAAATACGTTAGCACTATTATTCATCCTTAATAAACTCTAATTTCTTCACAAACCCTCAAATTTAATTATTACTATTATAATAATAATAAATAATGGTTATTATTACATTATAATTTTTATCATCATAATTATTATTGTTGATGCCAAATATGTGCGTTACTGAGCTGGAGGTCGGACTGTGGAGGTACCTGCACAGGGAAAGAGAGTGGCTATGGGGTCGACGGAGGGGATGCCTCCGAGGATGCTCCGATGCTTAAGTTAGGGCAAAATCAAGTGTATATATCGGAAGTTGAAAAAGAATCCGTCCGTTTTGAATGCTTACCAAGTCCTTTTTATAGAGTTTCAGAGGTGGTATTGGGCCTAGGGCGGCAGCGATACGATGCCCCAACTGGGTTGGGTAATGATGCCTATGAGGCCCAGCTAGGTGGCTGGGGGCCGTTCGCTAGGGCTTTCGCCTTGCTGGCTTGATCAGGAGCCCTCCAGATACAAGGGCGGTTGCTCACCTGACATCCCAACTTGGTTTCGAAATGATGCCTAGGAGGCCCAGTTGGATAGCCATGGGCCGTTCATTAGGGCTTGGCTTTGATGGCTTGATCACAAGCCGTTTACGTGTCTGGAGTAGTTTGCCGACCTGACACCCAACTTGGTTGGGCAATGATGGCGTGGAAGGCGGTGATGATGTGGGGGCCGAGTGGCCCTGTAGGGCGGTTATGACCTGGAGGCTGAGCTGTCCGGTCCTGGATCGTCCACGTGTCTTCTAAAGACCTGCTGTTAAGTGGATCCACGCGTCATCTTCCTATTGGAGGGGTATTTTTTGGCAGTATCAGAGGCCCCCCACTTCCTTAAGTGCAGCACTGTGGTTAAGGAAATAGAATAACTGGGTTGGCATTTGTTCATCTGTGGAGACATGATGTCGGGGTCGAAGATGTGCTTTAAGGCAAAAAAAAATGGACCGAGGACTCGTGGAGCAATCCATCTCCTCGGCCAAGAACACCAAGGGTCCGAGGACTAATGGAGCAATCCATCTCCTCGGACCTTGAAGAGAATGGGCCGAGGACTTGTGGAGCAATTCATCTCCTTGGCTAAGAACACCATGGGTCCGAGGACAAGTGGAGCAATCCATCTCCTCGGACCTTGAAGAGAATGGGCCGAGGACTTGTGGAGCAATCCATCTCCTCGGCCAAGAACACTATGGGTCCGAGGACAAGTGGAGCAATCCATCTCCTCGGACCTTGAAGAGAATGGGCCGAGGACTTGTGGAGCAATCAATCTCCTCGGACCTTGAAGAGAATAGGCCGAGGACTCGTGGAGCAATCCATCTCCTCGGCCAAGAACACCATGGGTCCGAGGATTAGTGGAGTAATCCATCTCCTCGGACCTTGAAGGGAATGGGCCAAGGACTCGTGGAGCAATCCATCTCCTCGGACCTTGAAGAGAATGGGCCGAGGACTTGTGGAGCAATCCATCTCCTCGGTCAAGAACACCATGGTATGAGGACAAGTGGAACAATCCATCTCCTCGGACCATGAAGAGAATGGGTCGAGGACTAGTGGAACAATCCATCTCCTCGGACCTTGAAGAGAATGGGTCGAGGACTTGTGGAGCAATCTATCTCCTCGGCCAAGAACATCATGGGTCCGAAGACAAGTGGGGCAATCCATCTCCTCAGACCTTGAAGAGAATGGGCCGAGGACTCGTGGAGCAATCCATCTCCTCAGACCTTGAAGAGAATGCATCGAGGACTTGTGGAGCAATCCATCTCCTCGGCCAAGAACACCATGGGTCTGAGGACTAGTGGAGCAATCCATCTCCTCGGACCTTAAAGAGAATGGGCCGAGGACTCGTGGAGCAATCCATCACCTCGGACCTTGAAGAGAATGGTTCAAGGACTTGTGGAGCAATCCATCTCCTCGGCCAAGAACACCATGGGTCCGAGGACAAGTGGAGCAATCTATCTCCTCGGACCTTGAAGAGAATTGGCCGAGGACTTGTGGAGCAATCCATCTCCTCATCCAAGAACACCATGGGTCCGAGGACTAGTGGAGCAATCCATCTCCTCGGACCTTGAAGAGAATGGGCCAAGGACTTGTGGAGCAATCCATCTCCTCGGCCAAGAACACCATGGGTCTGAGGACTAGTGGAGCAATCCATCTCCTCGGACTTTGAAGAGAATGGGCCGAGGACTTGTGGAGCAATCCATCTCCTCGGCTAAGAACACCATGGGTCCGAGGACTAGTGGAGTAATCCATCTCCTCGGACCTTGAAGAGAATGGGCCGAGGACTTGTGGAGCAATCAATCTCCTCGGCCAAGAACACCATGGGTCCGAGGACTAGTAGAACAATCCAGCTCCTCGGACCTTGAAGAGAATGGGCCGAGGACTTGTGGAGCAATCCATCTCCTCGGCCAAGAACACCATGGGTCCGAGGACTAGTGGAGCAATCCATCTCCTCGAACCTTGAAGAGAATGGGCCGAGGACTTGGGGAGCAATCCATCTCCTCGGCCAAGAACGCCAAGGGTCCGAGGACTAGTGGAGCAATCCATCTCCTCGGACCTTGAAGAGAATGGGCCGAGGACTCATGGAGCAATCCATCCCCTCGGCGAAGAACACCATGAGTCCGAGGACTAGTGGAGCAATCCATCTCCTCGGACCTTGAAGAGAATGGGCTGAGGACTCGTGGAGCAATCCATCTCCTCGGCCAAGAACACCATGCGTCCGAGGACTAGTGGAGCAATCAATCTCCTCGGACCTTGAAGAGAATGGGCCGAGGACTCGTGGAGCAATCCAACTCCTCGGACCTTGAAGAGAATGGGCCGAGGACTTGTGGAGCAATCCATCTCCTCGGCCAAGAACACCATGGTCCGAGGACAAGTGGAGCAATCCATCTCCTCGGACCTTGAAGAGAATGGGCCGAGGACTCATGGAGCAATTCATCTTCTCGGCCAAGAACACCATGGGTTCGAGGACTAGTAGAGCAATCCATCTCCTCGGACCTTGAAGAGAATGGGCCGAGGACTTGTGGAGCAATCCATCTCCTCGGCCAAGAACACCATGGGTCCGAAGACAAGTGGAGCAATCCATCTCCTCAGACCTTGAAGAGAATGGGCCGAGGACTCGTGGAGCAATCTATCTCATCGGACCTTGAGGAGAATGGGCCGAGGACTTGTGGAGCAATCCATCTCCTCGGCCAAGAACACCATGGGTCCGAAGACTAGTGGAGCAATCCATCTCCTCGGAACTTGAAGAGAATGGGCCGAGGACTCGTGGAGCAATCCATCTCCTCGGACTTTGAAGAGAATGGGCCGAGGACTTGTGGAGCAATCCATCTCCTCGGCCAAGAACACAATGGGTCTGAGAATAAGTGGAGCAATCTATCTCCTCGGACTTTGAAGAGAATGGGCCGAGGACTTGTGGAGCAATCCATCTCCTCGGCCAAGAACACCATGGGTCCGAGGACTAGTGGAGCAATCCATCTCCTTGGACCTTGAAGAGAATGGGCCGAGGACTTGTGGAGCAATCCATCGCCTCGGCCAAGAACACCATGGGTCCGAGGACTAGTGGAGTAATCCATCTCCTCGGACCTTGAAGAGAATGGGCCGAGGACTTGCGGAGCAATCCATCTCCTCGGCCAAGAACACCATGGGTCCGAGGACAAGTGGAGCAATCCATCTCCTCGGACCTTGAAGAGAATGGGCCGAGGACTTGTGGAGCAATCCATCTCTTTGGTCAAGAATACCATGGGTCCGAGGACAAGTGGAGCAATCCATCTCCTCGGACCTTGAAGAGAATGGGCCGAGGACTTGTGGAGCAATCCATCTCTTCGGCCAAGAACACCATGGGTCCGAGGACAAGTGGAGCAATCCATCTCCTTGGACCTTGAAGAGAATGGGCAGAGGACTTGTGGAGCAATCCATCTCCTCGGCCAAGAACACCATGGGTCCGAGGACTAGTGGAGCAATCCATCTCCTCGGACCTTGAAGAGAATGGGCCGAGGACTTGTGGAGCAATCCATCTCCTTGGCCAAGAACACCATGGGTCCGAGGACTAGTGGAGTAATCCCTCTCCTTGGACCTTGAAGAGAGTGGGCCGAGGACTTGTGGAGCAATCCATCTACTCGGTCAAGAACACCATGGGTCCGAGGACAAGTGGAGCAATCCATCTCCTCGGACCTTGAAGAGAATGGGCCGATGACTTGTGGAGCAATCCATCTCCTCGGCTAAGAACACCATAGGTCCTAGGACAAGTGGAGCAATCCATCTCCTCGGACCTTAAAGAGAATGGGCCGAGGACTTGTGGAGCAATCCATCTCCTCGGCCAAGAACACCATGGGTCCGAGGACTAGTGGAGCAATCCATCTCCTCGGACCTTGAAGAGAATTGGCCGAGGATTCGTGGAGCAATCCATCTCCTCGGACCTTGAAGAGAATGGGCCGAGGACTGGTGGAGCAATCCATCTCCTCGAACCTTGAAGAGAATGGGCCGAGAACTTGTGGAGCAATCTATCTCCTGGGCCAAGAACACCATGGGTCCGAGGACTAGTGGAGCAATCCATCTCCTCGGACCTTGAAGAGAATGGGCCGAGGACTCGTGGAGCAATCCATCTCCTCGGACCTTGGAGAGAATGGGCCGAAGACTTGTGGAGCAATCCATCTCCTCAGACCTTGAAGAGAATGGGCCGAGGACTCGTGGAGCAATCCATCTCCTCGAACCTTGAACAGAATGGGCCGAGGACTTATGGAGCAATCCATCTCCTCGGCCAAGAACACTATGGGTCCGAGGACAAGTGGAGCAATCTATCTCCTTGGACCTTGAAGATAATGGGCCGAGGACTTCTGGAGCAAGCCATCTCCTCGGCCAAGAACACCATGGGTCGGAGGACTAGTGGAGCAATCTGTCTTCTCGGACCTTGAAGAGAATGGGCCGAGGACTTATGGAGCAATCCATCTCCTCGGCTAAGAACACCAAGGGTCCGAGGACTAGTGGAGCAATCAATCTCCTCGAACCATTGAAAAGAATGGTGTTTCATCTTCGTAGTGGCGGTGGGAGAGACACGTGGCTGCTTTAGCGTGAACAACAGAGCATAGTAATGATGATTTTTCCTAAGGAACTGAGAAGGCCTTTTAGGGAAAACGACGGTAGCTTCGGGCAATGGGATATCTTTTGGGGAAGTGTGAAAGTTTGCCTCGGGCCTCTCAAAGGACTCCCGATTTTACGCTCGCATTAAATGTCCTCGTTTACCGTGTTCTGTTCCCTATATAAGGAGGTTTGGGTTTCTTCTCCTTTCATTCACTTTCAATCTGAGTTAGCTAGTTTAGAGAGTAACTTCTTGAGAGTCCTTGTCCTCACCCTAGTGCAGCGAGTAAGTTTTTGAGAGTCGTCGTCCTCGCTCGCAGTCTTTTCTTCACCATTAGGATCTGTCTTGGTGTTAGCACTTCGTGGTTTTGCTGAGGTCGTGAAGAGGAATTGTCTTTCACCAACTATTGGAAGCTTAGGAGGCGCTCAAGTCCAAACTCTTCGGACTTTGGTGAGTTCGTCTGCCCTTCTCTTTACTCATGTCTTCATTTGAACTTTATCACGATAAGCCTAGCAGTAGCAGTACTAGTAAAAGTAACATAGAAAGTACTCGTAGTAGTTGTAGTACCGAGGACGGGGAGACATCCTCGTCCTCGTAAAGGGGAGAACGCCCTGAAGGGACCGGGCCGTCTCCGGGTCCTTCGGCCTTGGTACCATATATCCCTCTGGGGGAATTGTCTGGGTCTGAAGAGAGGTCAGAGTATTGACAGATAGGGATAGGGCATTGACTGAGATTAGAGAGACCTCAGCTGGGGAGGAGAGAGAGGAGTGGCATTATGCCGCAATAGAGGTCCCTAGTCAGATCAAGGGAGAAGACTTAGCGGTGATTCGGAAGACGTACCGTATCCCAGACGAGTACGCTCTCCGGTTGCCTAAAGTGGGGGAGAGGGCCTGCGACGTTCTTCCCCACCAAGCCCCTTACGAGCTTTGCGTCTACGAACATCGGACGCAAGCCGGGCTGTGGTTCCTTCTCCATCCCTTCTTCATCCTTTATGTCATATTGTACCAAATTCGGTGCGACTGGTCATAGCCTTCCTCTACGTTAGCGAGGCAGTGGGTAGACCGTTAACTATAGACGTGTTCAAAGCTCACTTTCTCATTAGTAGGCACGGTCAGACCGACGGGGTAGTTTTTAGTACTCGACTGAGAAGAAGGTTGTTGTAGAAGACACCTTCATCCATTAAGAGATGAAAGAAGAATTTTTTCTTCGTTCAATCGGATAAGGACTTTGGCCTTCCTCGATCCTGGAGTGTGGACCGGACCAGGAAGTGCCAGAAGGTGGGTCTTCGCCACTATGAGCAAGAGACTGTAGATGCAATGGTGGGCTCACTTATTGACGTCCAAGTCCTCTATGACAATGAGGCGTTAGCTCGGCGAGGTCTCTGCCCCGCCTATCCTGGGCCTTCCCTTGAGAGTGGTACACTTTTTGTTCGTCACTTTTCCCTTCAGTTATTTGTCCATACTTAACATTAAATATTTTTCTCTTGTTTGTGTAGGCAGAGATGGAGGTCGCAGCTCGTGCGAAGGAATATGTCAAGAAGGTGGCCCTGGAGAAGCGGAGGGCTTCCCGTGCTGAGAAGCAGCAGGCTTTTAGGTCAGGAAACAGGAAGAGGTTGCAGACCTAGCTCCCCGTACCCATAGAGCTGGAGACTCCGCCGAGGTCCCAATCTCAACCCGAGATGGTTTTCGATCCTATCGCTCCTCAACCAGGTTCACCCATGGTCAGACCTATCTCGGCTCCAGCTCTGAGTCAGGGAACTGCTGCAGAGGCCTCTGTGTTCATACCCGAGTAGGCCTTGAGGTCAGATGATTCTATTTTCGCGCATCCTCGAGTAGTGCGTGAGCATCTGACGAAGGGAACTCTTCCTCGAGATGTCGCGGAGCTAGGATGGAAGACCACTGAGTCTCTCTGCGCAGCTGTCCCAGGTACATTTTATGTTTTATCGGTTAGTCCTTTAAATCTCTAGCTTTCAAATCTCTAACATGTTTTCGCTGGTTTTCAGATGAGAGCTATCATGGGCGCGACAGCTCGTCACTGTATGGAGACAGTTGAGCTTCTTGAGAGGGCTCAGCGCCAGGTAGAGGAGAAGACCGAGGCGGTATTCCATCTTCAGGCGTTGCTGGAATCTGCCAGGCAGGCTCGGTCTGATGCTGAGGCCCGAGTTCAAGAGGCTGAGGCCCGTACTCGAGCTGTCGAGGAGGAGATCGAGTCTCGCATTCGAGCAGCTGTGGAGGGGTCGGAGGCTCGTGCTCAAGTGGCTATGGAGCAGGCTCTGACTTCGTTTAAGGAGTTGGAGGCATATCAGTCGACCGTTGTCACCAAGGGGGGCCAACAATACTATTCCAGGTTTATGGACACGAGGGGGAAGGCTGAGGCTCTATACCCTGAGCTTGTTTTTTCCAGCCTGGACCTACTGGATCCTGAGGAAGAGGAGCTAGAGGTTCTGGATGAGGACCAGGACGAGAAGCATGAGCAGCATGAGGATCAGGAGGACCATCCAGGCATCGGGTCTCTGACTCAGGATGATGCGGCTTTAAATTGACCGTGCCTTCATCCGGCCCAACCAAAAGTTATAGCTAGTTTTGTATTCCAGAGCCAGTAGCGCTTCTTTTGTTTCTGCATGGAAAAGCTAACACTTTAGATTGTTTTGTAACGAACTCCAAACTTTTATATATATAACGACTATGCTTTTACTTTGGGTGTTATGCTTTTACATATTGGTGTGTTATTGAAAAAAACGTCGAAGGTGTTCGGCGTTCCAAGTTCGGGGGATGGGCTTCCCACCAAGCTCTTCGAGCTCAAAAGTTCCAGGGCGACATATTTTTCTGATTCGATAGGGCCCCTCCCAGTTAGGGACCAATTTGCCTGATTCTCGAGGCCTAGATACTTCATTCTTTCGTAAGACGAGATCATGGAGACAGAAGTGCCTTACTTTTACTCTTGAATTGAAGTACTTGGCAGCTCGCTGTTGATAAACGGCAAGTCGGATTTGGGTTTTATCCCGGGCTTCATCGAGAAGATCGGCGTTCATGCGAAGGGCTTCCTCATTGTTTCGTTCCTCGAAGTTCTGTGCTCGTAAGGAGGGTACTCCTATTTCCAAAGGGATCACTGCCTCGGATCCATAAGTCATGAAGAATGAGGTTTCTCCCGTAGGTGCTCGAGCCGTGGTTCGATATGCCCAAAGTATGTTGGGTAAATGGTCTGTCCACTGCTTATCTGCTTCGTCTATTCGCCTTTTAATGCCTTGCAGGATCGTTCGGTTGGTAACTTCGGCTTGTCCATTTGCTTGTGGGTATCCAACAGAAGAGAAACGATGGTCGATGTGTAATGCATCGCAAAATGTTTTGAACCGAACACTGTCAAACTGTTTGCCGTTGTCTATCACTAATACTTGGGGTACTCCAAACCGACATACGATTGACTTTCATACGAAGGCTCGGGCTTGAAAGTCGGTGATGCTGGCTAAGGGCTCAGCTTTCACCCATTTTGTAAAATAATCTATTGCAATTATGAGGTACTTTCGCTGGCCGGTTGCTCCGGGAAAAGGCCTGAGAAAATCCATTCCCCACATAGCGAAAGGAAGTGGACTGACTATTGGCGTCAAAAGGTTTGCTGGCTGATGTGGCACAGCGGCATACCGCTGACAGCTTTGACATTTGGTTACCAACTCCATGGCTGTTTCCCTCATCTTTGGCCAATAGTATCCTTGACGAAGGATTTTGAACGCCAAGGCACGTCCCCCGAGGTGATTTCCACATATACCTTCGTGGACTTTGCGGAGGGCGTAATTAGCTTCGGTTAGGTCAAGACATTTCAAGTAGGGCATTGTCAGCCCTCACTTATACAGGTGATCATCTAGAATTGCGTATCGGGCGACTCGAGACATAATCTTTCGGGCTTCGCCTTTGTTGTCGGGAAGAAGACCGTCACACAGATATTCCAGGATAGGACTCATCCATGTTCTCTCACCAATCACAGGTAAGACCATTATTTCATCGATGCTTGGTATGGCTAGGGTTTCGAGGTAGACCGCTCGCCTTGACTCGAGCTGGCAAGATGAAGCAAGCTGGGCCAATGAGTCGGCCTTCGTATTTTTCGCCCGCAAAATCTGGTTCAGGGAAAATACTTCAAACTGTGCAGCTAATCTCTTTGCTGTTGCTAGGTAACGAGCGATGTTTTCTCCCCGGGCCTCGAATTCACCGTTCACTTGGTTCACCACCAGTTGGGAATCGCTATATACATGCAAATTCTGTACAGAAATCACCTTGGCTAATTTCATGCCCGTGAGTATAGCTTCATACTCGGCTTCGTTGTTGGATGCTGGAAATTTAAACCTCAAGGCGTACTCAATAGTGAAGTTGTCAGGACCGCTCAGGATGAGCCCGGCTCCACTTCCCGAGTCAGTGGAGGATCCATCAACATGGAGAGTCCATCGTAAAAACAGGCTCGATTTATTAACATCCTGCGGAGACTCTCCTTCCGTTAATGGCAGAGTAGTTACCATGACAAAATCGGTTAGGGCTTGGGCTTTGATAGCTGTCCGAGGCCGATAACGGATGTCGAACTCGCCCAACTCTATTGACCATTTGACCATTCTGCCGGAAACATCTGGCTTGTGGAGTATTTGTCGAAGAGGCTGGTTGGTGAGGAGAGTGATAGTATGGGCTTGAAAATAGGGTCAAGGTTTCCGGGCCAAAATCAACAGAGCATACACCATCTTTTTTGCAGGAAGATATCTTGTTTCGACATCGTGAAGTACCTTGCTGACATAATACACCGGCTTCTGTGGGCCTTCCTCTTCCCGAATTAGGACAGTGGCCACTAATTCGGGTCCGGCCGAGAGATACAAGAAAAGTTCTTCGCCGACCACTAGTTTGGTAAGTACGGGGGGTGTCCCTAAATATATTTTCAGCGCTCTAAATGCTTCTTGACAATCTTCGTTCCACCCAGAGTTTTGGGTCCGACGAATGGCCTTAAAAAATGGTTGGCATTTCTCGACTGACTTCGATATGAATCGGCTAAGAGCCGCTATCCTTCCAGTGAGTCGCTGGACTTCCCTCACAGTCCGAAGTGGGCCCATGTTAAGAATAGTTTCGATCTTCTCTGGATTGGCCTCTATACCTCTGTGGGTTACTATAAAGCAGAGGAATTTCCCCCTAGTGACTCCAAAGGCACATTTCGTGGGATTCAACTTCATGTGATGATGGCGGAGGATATCAAAAGCTTCTTGGAGATCGACCTCGTGGTCTTTTGCTTCGACACTTTTGACCAGCATGTCATCTACATATACTTCCAAATTCCGACCTATTTATCTTTTGCATATCTTGTTCACTAACCTCTGGTAAGTGGCCCCGGCGTTTATCAAACCGAATGGCATGACTCTATAACAATAGAGGCCTTGGTCTGTGACAAACACCATTTTCTCTTGGTCAGGCTGGTGCATGAGGATCTGGTTATACCCGGAGTAGGCATCCATGAATGTTAACAGTTCATGGCCGGATGTTGCATCAATGAGTTGGTCAATCCGGGGCAAAGGAAAACTGTCTTTTGGACAGGCTTTATTTAGATCTGAAAAGTCTATACAGATTCGCCACTTGACGTTTGCCTTTTTTACCATTACAACATTGGATACCCAGTTTGGATAGCTCACCTCTCGGATGAAGTTAGCCGAACGTAATTTGTCAACTTCTGACTGGACAACTGCCTGTCGCTCAGGAGCAAATGACATTTTTTTTCTGGATGACTGGCTTGTGGGTCGGATCCACACTTAAGTAATGCACGATGACATCCGGGCTGATCCCCGGCATATCTGCAGCGGTCCAGGCGAATAGGTCTTGGTTTGCCCGTAGAAGGGCTAACAGGGATTCCTGGAATGTGTTGGACAGGTTTTAACCAATTTGGACAGTTTTGGTGCTGTCTTCATCGAGGGGGACCGTGAGTACATCTTCTACGGGCCGACCTCGTAGGTTGCTCCCAAGTCTCTAAGGTCTTCCAGTTCAAGCGGTAGGGCTTCCGTCTTCTTACATTTTCCTGTACTGAGATAACAAGATTTGGCGATTCGTTGATCTCCTTTGATTTTGCCTACTCCATCTTCCGTGGGGAATTTGATTTTGAGGTGATGGGTAGAGACAACCGCTCGAAGTTTATTCAGTGTAGGTCGTCCAAGTATCATGTTGTAGGATGAGGGTTGTCGAACAATTAACAAAGTGGAGTGCACAGTTATTGTTTGGGGTGTGGTCCCTGCAGTTACCGAGAGGGTTACGCTGCCTTCTGTAAAGACTGGTCCCCCTGAGAAGCCATAGAGTGGGGTGGAGACCAGCTCTAGATGTGTATCACCCAGTTGCATTTGTTGAAAGGCATCATAAAAGAGAATGTCGGCCGAGCTCCCGTTGTCGACCAGGACTCGTCTTATTTCATGATTGGCCACGAGGAATGAAATTATAACAACATCGTCATGTGGGATCTGCACTCCTTCTAAGTCTTCGTCCGAAAATGAAATGATCTCTTCGGTCTTAGGTCTTTTATGAGGTCTAGAGACAGAGGCTATTGACCTGACATAAGACCTACTGCGAGAATGCGACCCCCCTCTAGCAGCAGGCCCTCCATAAATGGTCTTGATGATCTTTGCCACGGGGGCCTCTGGTTTTTTCTGGCTAGGCTCCCTATAACTTGGCCCTGGGCTCTTCTGAATTGCCCTTGTAGGTCTGTTTCGCTCGAGAGGGAGTTCAGGGCTTCTGCGTGCTCGTTCATTGAATTTCTCCTGTCGTGGCCCGACGTATTCTTTTAGATGCCCTCGATTGATGAGGGCCTCGATCTGGTTTTTTAAGGCCTTACATTCTTCCGTGTCATGGCCGAAATTTCTGTGGAATCTACACTAAACATTTCGATCTGGGTTGAGGTTTGGCAGTCTTGGGGGCCATTGCAAGAGGTCCCTGTCGTGAATCTGCATTAGAATGTTGGTCCTGGAGGCATTCAGTGGTGAGTAGCTATGGATTTGCCCGGGATTTCTGGCTCCGGTTCCGAAGGCTGCAAGATTCCGAGGTCTATCCTCAAAATGACTGAGGGTTCTGGGTTTCTCATCGCGGAACGGTCGCTTAGTGGGCTCGCGGCAGGGACTAATGGGGCCTCTCTTCTTCCTTTCCGTGTCTCATTCGCGTTCTCTTCGGAACGCCTGATCGTCTTCTGCTAGCATGTATTTTTCGGCTCGCGCCAAGACTTCACTCATATCCACAGGCGGACGTCTGATGAGTTTTGAACTGAAGAATCCGGATCTTAGTCAATTTTTGAATGCCAATAGCTGAACACTAGAATCAAGATCCGGGATCTCCCAAGCTGCAGTATTGAATCTAGAAATATAGGCGCGAAGCTTTTCTCCTTTTGACTGGACAATATTGAACAGCGACTCCGAAGTTTTCTTGGGTCCTTTGCTGCTGATGAAATGAGAGGCGAAAGCATAGCTTAGGTTTTTAAAGGTGCGGATGCCTCCTGGTTTCAAATGGGAATACCACGTCCCAGCCACTTTCTCAAGGGCCAATGGAAATGCCCGGCACATCACAGGGTCCGAATGTCTATGGAGGGTCATTATGGTACGGTAGTGTTGGAGATGATCCAAGGGATCAGTGGATCCATCGTAAGGTTTGATTTGTGGCATTCAGAAATTTGGTGGGAGGGGGGCGTCGAGGATTTCTTGTGTGAAAGGTGAGTCCTGCACATCGAGATCATCGCTAATACTGTGGCCGTGTTCTTTAAACGCCTCATTAATTCGCCCCTCTATGTCCTCGATCCGCTTGCCAAACCCTTCGCTGTTCTTGGGCACGAAACTTTCTCCGAACTTGGCTGGGGGAGGTGAGTGGGTTGCCGAACAGTCATCTGCTGGTGGGCAGCGGTTGGCGGAACCGTTGTGACCTGGTTCTTGTGACGGGAGAGGTACAGTATGCTGAGGTCTCTCGCGAACTTCGGCAGCCAGATCGACTACTAGTTGTGCGAGCTCTATGAATTGCACCTGGAGTGTACCTTCATTCGGGTGAGCCTCGGGTTCGGCTGAGGAACTCGCTCCCGACTGTTGTCCCGACAGTAGTACGCAAGCGCCTAAATCCCTTGTGGGTGTTTTTGGGGGCATGATAACAGATGAGTTCTTTTGGACTTCTTCGCTGTTACTGTCAGCGAGAGATGTGGTTTCCCACAGACGGCGCCAATCTGTTGATGCCAAATATGTGCGTTACTGAGCTGGAGGTCGGACTGCGGAGGTACCTGCACAGGGAAAGAGAGTGGCTATGGGGTCGACGGAGGGGATGCCTCCGAGGATGCTCCGATGCTTAAGTTAGGGCAAAATCAAGTGTATATATCGAAAGTTGAAAAATAATCCGTCCATTTTGAATGCTTACCAAGTCCTTTTTATAGAGTTTCAGAGGCGGTATTGAGCCTAGGGCGGCAGCTATATGATGCCCCAACTGGGTTGGGTAATGATGCCTATGAGGCCCAGCTAGGTGGCTGGGGGCCGTTCGCTAGGGCTTTCGCCTTGCTGGCTTAATCAGGAGCCCTCCAGATACAAGGGCGGTTGTTCACCTGACATCCCAACTTGGTTTCGAAATGATGCCTAGGAGGCCCAGTTGGATAGCCAGGGGCCGTTCGTTAGGGCTTGGCCTTGATGGCTTGATCACAAGCCGTTTACGTGTCTGGAGTAGTTTGCCGACCTGACACCCAACTTGGTTGGGCAATGATGGCGTGGAAGGCGGTGATAACATGGGGACCGAGTGGCCCTGTAGGGCGGTTATGACCTGGAGGCTGAGCTGCACGGTCTTGGATCGTCCACGTGTCTTCTAAAAGCCTGCTGTTAAGTGGATCCACACGTCGTCTTCCTATTGGAGGGGTATTTTTTGGCAATATCAATTATTATCATTATAATTATAATAATATTAATGTTGCACTTTTTTTCACGTAAGATTTGAAGTTTAACATAAGTAATGTTAAGGTTTCTTTATTAATGTGGCACAATTTTTTTACGTAAGATTTCAAGTTTAATATAAGTAATATTAAGTTTTTTTTTTGTTAATATCCTATATAAATTAAATTATGATATCATATTATTGAAAAGTTAAGCTGACATGTACATTGTGCAATTAGAATATAATTTGAATGGTTAAAGGTTGAGTCTCGCAAATGAAGATTAGGCAGTTTAGGACCGTCAAAAAAGTAGAGTTTGTAAAATGAAGATTAGTGGCAGTTTAGGACCACCACTTTTACAACTTTTATTAAAAAAAAATGATTAATTAATGACTAGGCCATGCAATTTGACAGGCACTGCAAAGTATACAAAGGATTCATAAATCTTAATTTCTTTATCTTTATATTTCCCATAGGAATCTTCAGATTTCTTTTTCAAAGTAACCTTTGCTTTCTTCAAGCATTACCCAATTTGGCAAATTTCAACATGGTTAACAGGCACATTTGCAGATGTGTCAATGCCTGCAGTTTCACATGATACTTGTAGATGCGCACTCAAATTCTTCTTTTTCAGGTAACCTTTGCTTTCTTCAAGCATTACCCAATTTGGCAAATTTCAACATGCATGGTTAACAGTCACACATTTGTAGATGTGTCAATGCCTGCAGTTTCACACGATACTTGTAGTTGCGCACTCAAATTCTTCTTTTTCAGGTAACCTTTGCTTTCTTCGAGCATTACCCAATTTGGCAAATTTCACATGATACTTGGAGGATCTAATTATTTGCTAGCACAAAAAAGTGCCTTGTAAATGGAATCCGCCACTAAAGAAAGCTATAATGGATTACTTTTTTCCAAATAGTCTAAAACATGAAGCTGACAAATTGTTGATGATCCTAATTTAGACATTTTGATAATTTAGAGAAGGATTGGAATATAATTAATTAAGTTAAGAAAATTACTAGAAAATGATGCTCCATCAAATTGTACTTTGGATAAAAGTTTTTTTTTGAAGTATTAAAGTGTCTTAAAGCCAACCGAAGCCAAGCCGTGACCACATGTCATGCACTAGTAGTGGTCTTTTCTAGTCACCAAAAAAAGGCTTTTGGGTGGTTTGCATAACAAAAGCATGATATCTGAAGCGTAAAGCTTGTGTTCTCATCACCTCCCACACTTATCCGTCTGATCTACAAATATTTTATCTTTTTGTTGCCTTCTGTGGTCTCTGGTCCCAACCCCACTCTTCTTCCCACGTGTCAATACCACACCGCATTCACGTCATCATTGTTGAATTTAAGAGAGGAAGTGAGACAATACAAAGAGAAGAATTGTATTGAATGGTGTAATTTACTTACAAGGGAGCTATCATATTTATACAAGCCAATAGGAGAGGCAAAGCTATACACAACCAATGTGGGATATAATACATTAACTATAATACATTAACATTCCCCCTCAAACTCAAGGCGGTAAGTGAGAGGTGAACTTGAGTTTGGAAACCAGAGAGTAAAAGCGTCCGGGTGGATGAGCTTTAGTGAAAATGTCAGCTATCTGATCGGCTGAACTAACGGATTGTAGACGAACCGTATTATGGAGAATGTGATCACAGATGAAGTAGATGTCATTCTCGATGTGTTTTGTACGTTCGTGGAAGACATCATTATGAGCGATCTGAATAGCACTCCTGTTGTCACAGTATAGGATAGTGGCAGCAGGAGAAGAGATACCCATGTCAGCGAGTAACCATCGAAGCCAGAGAAGTTCTTGAGTTGCATCAGCCATGGCACGATATTCAGCTTCAGTACTAGAGCGAGCAACCACAGTTTGTTTCTTACTACGCCAGGAAATGAGAGAATTGCCCAAAAAGAAACAGTAACCAGTGGTTGACATCTGTCCGTGGGGTCTCCGGCCCAATCGGCATCAGAATAGGCTTGTAAAACAGGGGCAGACTGTGCTGAGAAATGAAGCCCATGAAATAAAGTACCCTTGACATACCGAAGAATGCAAAGAACAACCGAGTAATGCGTGGTCTGAGGAGCGGACAAGAACCGACTGACCTGATGAACGGCATAGGCAATGTCAGGGCGAGTGACAGTAAGATATACAAGACTTCCAACCAGTTGGCGATATAGAGTGGCATCCTGAAGAGGTGAACCATCGAGTGGGGTAAGTCTGACATTTGGCTCGAGAGGAGTAGTGGCAGTGGTTGAGTCAGTGATCCCAGCCTTGGAAAGGAGATCCGAGGCATATTTGGCCTGAGAGAGAAAAAATCCATCAGAACTAGATGAGACTTCGAGGCCAAGAAAATAGGTGAGCACGCCAAGATCTTTCATCTCGAATTGGCCACTGAGAAACTTTTTGAGTTCAGAAATACCATGTGGATCATCTCCAGTAATAACTATATCATCCACGTACAGTAAAAGAAGGATAATACCGTTGGCAGTATGGCGGATAAACAGAGCCGAATCATGAGCACTCGGTGTGAACCCAAACTGATGAATGGTAGTGCTAAATTTGGCAAACCAGGCACGTGGACCTTGTTTTAAACCATATAAGGCACGACGAAGGCGACAAACTTTGTTTCGAGTGGCATCCAAGCCGGGAGGTGTATGCATATAGACTTCCTCAAGAAGTTCCCCATTCAGAAATGCATTTTTGACATCCATTTGAAATAGAGTCCATCTTCGAATGGCGGCGACAGCAATGAGTGTACGAACAGATGTAAGCCTCGCCATTGGAGCAAATGTCTCTTCATAGTCAATGCCATATTCCTGAGCAAATCCCTTGGCAACAAGTCGGGCTTTATATCGTTCAATAGAGCCATCAGAAAGTGTCTTGATCTTAAACACCCATTTGCACCCAATAGGAGTTTTTCCAAGGGGTAGATCAACAATATCCCATGTATGAGTTTTAGCTAGGGCCTGAAGTTCTTCATCCATTGCTTTTTGCCAAAGATGATTAGTACTAGCCTTCTTATAGGATTGAGGCTCATGCAGATGAAGTATAGTGGAAAAACAATGATAATCACAATGGTAATCAGCAAGATGAGAAGGGGGTGAGTTACCTTGGTAGATCTGCGGGGGTGATCTGGAGGATGGCTCTCAGAGAGAGTCGGTGCAGACTCATCAGACATAGGAATATCCTCGGGCACGACCGATTGAGTTAGAGAGGTGAGGTCAGCTGATGGCTCTGGAGCTGGAACTGGGTCTGGGTCTGGGGAGGTAGAATCAACTGGTGGTTCTGGAACGGAAAGGGTGATATCAGCTGGTGATTCGGAGGTAGACTCAACAGTACCTGAAACTGGATTCTCAGGAAATAACTTAATAGATGGATCAGTAAAGAATCTGGAGTTAGTAATGGTTGATATGTCAAATGACCGTAAGGAAGAGAACATTTGATGTTCCCAAAAAATGACATGACGAGAGATACGAAGAGTTTTAGAAATAGGATCCCAGCATCGATACCCCTTATGTTCAATACCATATCCAATGAAACAACACAGATGAGCCCTTGGTTGTAATTTGTTGTGTTCATGTGGTTTGAGAAGAACAAAACAAGCCCAACCAAAGACTCTGAGGTTAGAGTAATCAGGAGGTTTACCGAAAAGGCGCTCGAATGGAGATTGATTTTGGATTGTAGTGGAAGGGACACGATTGATTGTGTATACTGCGGTGAATGCAGCATCACCCCAGAAACGTTCAGGACATGATGACGAAATGAGTAGAGCACGAACGGTGTCAAGAATATGTCGATGTTTGCGTTCAGTTCGTCCATTTTGTTGGGAGGTTCCAGGGCACGAGCGGTGGGGGAGTGTGCCATTTTTGTGAAGTAGGTTTAGAAAAGCACGGTCTTTATATTCCATTGCATTATCTGAACGAAAAATTTTGATATTCCGAGAGAATTGAGTTTGAACCATAGAAGAAAAATCAGAATATATTTGAAAGAGTTCAGATCTGTTTTTCATAAGAAACAACCAAGTATAACGAGAATAGTCATCCACAAATATAACAAAATAACGAGCATCACCCATTGATGCATGAGGAGAAGGCCCCCAAACGTCAGAATGTACTAAATCAAAAGGTGCAAGGGAAACAGACTGACTCTCGTTAAAAGGTAAAGCTGATTGTTTTGCAAGTTGACAATGAATACAATGAAAAGACTCATGCTGAAGTGAACCTAACTGACCACTAGAAATAAGAGAATGTAGAGGGCTAGATGAAGTGTGACCTAACCGAGAGTGCCACAATTCCACAGGTGAGAGTGCTGGGATGGATGCGGCTGATTGATTTGGTGATGGTGATGATGGGACTTGGAGATGAGTGAGCTCAAAGAGACGTCCAACTTTACGGCCGGTTCCAAGGAGTTTTCCTGTCTGAGGTCTCTGCACACGACAACCATTAGAAGAAAAATGCACATCAAGTCCAAGATCACATAGTTGTCCAACAGATATAAGGTTAAGCGTAAGATTAGGAACTAAATATGTGTCAGGGAGAGACAAATGAGAACTATCAACATGTCCAGTATGACTGACCAGCATATTTGATCCATTGACAGTGTGAATAGTAGGCGCATGCTCATTATGGGTTTTAGAGGAAAAAATAGAGGCATCAGAAGTCATGTGATTGCAACAAGTAGAATCGAAATACCATCGGGATGTACCTGGTGTAGTTGACATGGCTATATTGTTACCGATTTTATTTAGAGCCTCGGTAAGAACGGTGCAGAAACCACTCCAATCAGGTGGAGAGTTGGATGAAGTTGGTGTAGCATCAGTGGTTACAGTAGCAGTATTCTTTGGCTTAGAATATGACCGATTGTATGAGCCTCGAGAGTGATATTGGTTCCTATTTGACTGATTTTCAGATGGAAGTTTAGGGCAGTCTGCAAGATAGTGACCCGGTTCTCTGCAGACTTTACATAGGCGAGAAGGACATTTGAGCAATTCATGCCCTTGTGAATGATAATACTTGCAATATAAGGGCTTCTGGTGTGTGCTCTGTCGGTGGGGTAAGTCCGATTCAGCCATAGGAGCAAAGAGGAAGGTGAACCTCTAAGAAACCGGTGATGTGGCGGTCAACTGATGATGTGACAGTCAACTGATGATGTGGCGGTCAACGAGTAACGTGGCGCTGACGTGTTGTTGATGTGGTGCTACCGTGGCAGCAGCGTGTCTGAAACAGGAGCGACAGTGGAGATGATGTCAACGGGTGACGTGACACTGCCAATTGATGATATGGCGATCAACGAGTAACGTGGCGCTGACGTGTCGTTGATGTGGTGCTGACGTGGCAGCAGCGTGTCTGAAACAAGAGCGGCAGCGGAGATGATGTCAACGGGTGATGTGGCACTGATGTGGCAGCAGAGATGATGTCAATGGGTGACGTGGCACTGAGGTGGCAGTGAGGTGGCGCTGATGTGGATTTTAAGGCTGACATGGCAGCAGCGTTTCTGAAATAGAAGCGGCAGCGGAGATGATGTCGATGGAGAATGAGACTCCGACTATAGTGATGACCCGACAGGTATGAAAAGGATATACTAGAAGTTTTTCTGATGTGAATGATCCACTAATAGTGGCAATCACAGAGCATACTCAACTCTTAATATACCGAGAATTTCTGATGTGAAGGATCCACTAATAGTGGCAATCACAGAGCATACTCAACTCTTAAAATACTGAGAACCATTATGGCTCTGATACCATGTTGAATTTAACAGAGGAAGTGAGACAATACAAAGAGAAGAATTGTATTGAATGGTGTAATTTACTTACAAGGGAGCTATCATATTTATACAAGCCAATAAGAGAGGCAAAGCTATACACAACCAATGTGGGATATAATACATTAACTATAATACATTAACAATCATCAAGGGCACCCATCACCTCCCTCCTCCCTCTCAGGCACACCGATCAGTTTCTTTAACAATTTTTAACCCATTAGACAACTTGGACTGACATGAAGTTTAGATCGAGAGTAGCATTTTGGGTAAAATGAAAGCAAGAGACGAGGACAACTTGGGTAAAAGGGTTATCCAATTTAAGGCAATATTGGGGAGAGAGAGAGAGGAAAAGTAATAAAGGGTACAGGTGGCACTAATGGTGGGTAGTTGAATAAAGAAAGGTGGTGTTAGAGGTACGTGCAGACGGCAGGGAGTTGAGTGGGACTGAACTTTTGCTTTAAAAGCTTTTTCTTAAATTCTCCCATCTACTAAAACAAAATGGATCCCCTACGTACCTCCCTCCCTGGATTCTTTCTTTAGGAATGTCTCAGGGAGATTATAAGTAGGAAGTGCCAAACCTAAAATTACCCCACCTCGTCTCCAAAGAAGGATTTGATATATTTGATACTGGCCAAATTATTTAACATGCACTATAAAAGTATATATATAAAAAAAAAAAAAGGTACTGACTTATATCAATAAGAGAATTTCTTTTCCTATACAGTGATGAGAAAGTGACATGTCCATCAAATTTTAGACCAAAAATAGCAATTTATTAATGGAATGATCTACTCCCTCCGATCCGTATATATTGATAAATATTTTATTTTGAAATGTTTTGTATTTTTTTTTCATTTTTAAAAATCAAAATTCAACTTTAATCAAAATTCAATTGCATTCCCTCAAGATAAACCACAAAGTGCTTCATATTAAACCTCAAGAACTAATTACTCAAAAAATGACAATTACTAATAAAGTGAAATTCTAAGAAATGACAATGAAAGCCCGCCAACAAATTGAAAATAATGAGAGAAAATTACATTACAAGACGAAATGTGTGACTGAATCACACAATTCCAGTGGAAAGACCATGTGAATTGATTCTTCTCAGCTATCAGAAATTCAAACAAAAAATTCCTATGCAACACAATTATGAACCGATGTGATTCATGTGTACGTGGCATCTAACCACAAGCTGTGTATGAGAAAATCAATTGTGGACAGGTTAGCTATCATCTGTGACAAAGAAAGGAAAACTATTGCATGGATCATGTGATGCTACGGTGCTGGAGGCTTATGCATTTTTTGACGAAAATCTTTCTTCTTTTGGTACTTCTAGATTTTGTTCTAGCCTACATTGTGAATGTTGGCTCTTCATTTTTTCAGTGAATTATTTATATTTCATCGACTTTTTTGTTCTAGATTTTGTTGGTAGTTCTAGATTTTGTTCTAATCCCCTAGTTATTAATAATAACAATAAAAACTTTGTAAAAATATAAATCTAATAAAAAATATTTTTAAAAAAAAACATAATCAAATCACCTTAGAAAACACTATAATTTATATACGTATTGAAGATGTTTGGTTGGATATTTAAGTCAGCTCTCGACATTAAAACTACATTATTAATGTATATTAATCAGATTTTAAAATTAAAAGACGAGTATAATAGTAATTAACTAGGGTGGATGGGTACCAAATTTCCATTAAATAAAAAAATACTCCTTCTATGGATATACAAAAAGGACAAAATTCGAAAAAGAAAGGAAGAGATCAGGTTCTACGTCCTGTTGTTGTTGAGGGTGTGCCACTTGTGATTGGCCCTGTGTTGCTGTAAATAAAAGGAAAACAAAACAAGCAGATAATTAAAAACTCAAAAACCCTAATTATAGTATATTATTAATAGATAACAGAATCGCCAAAACAAATGGGAACCAAATTGATTTTATAATTATTTTATGTACTAATGAAATATCAACATCATGACAGCTCACAGCTGTAAAGAAGAGGGAGATAGCCGAGTTGAGGATCTGGCTTGAGTCATTACAATGGACTGAGGAGAGGTAGAGAAAATTTTAAACAAAGCACGGTGCAAAAAAAAACGATAGGAATATGTGAAATTTTATATCATATTTCGACATTTTGAAACGTCGAAATATGAAGGTCAAATATATCGGCACTTACAAGTGCCGATATATGTTATTTTCATATTTTGACAGTTTTAGTCATGATTCCAACAGTAATTATACACAAACCAACACCAAACCTTCTATTAACGTAGTTATTGTTGAGTAAGTAGATGTGGGTCTGCATGGCTAGAATGTATATTTATTGAGTTTAATTAATAAATAGTAATGATCGTGTTTAGATTAAAATAAAATGAACGGTAAACCATATATTACTACCATTAAATCAAATTTCTTTAAACTGAAAAATTAAAAGCTTGGCAATTGTTATAACTAAAATGCTGTGATCACATTCTATTAATGACTGTAAAATATTTTTAACTATGTTTCTTTTTGAACTCAATATGTGCCTTTTTTTTAAAAAAAATTGGATTTGATTTCTTAGCGTTGTTTAAAGTTTGGGTATTATTGCAATTGATTTCAATACTCTTTTACCAAACATTTTGATAATTTAGACAAGGACTGGAATATAATTAATTAAGTTAAGAAAATTACCAGAAAATGATGCTCCATCAAATTGTACTCCTGGTGCCTGCAGGTTGTTTATAGCAGCAACACCCGTTTTCTCTTCCTTCTGAAACAACTAACAATGAGAGCAAAATTATAAAGTCCACGAACTTCAGCAACAACCCCACTTGCCAAAGCTGTTTTAAGTGCATTTTGTTGCCTAAAAATATTGTGATTTTTATGTTGAGATCAGATTCCTTCTTCCTCAAAGAACTGTTTTGAGGAATAAAGAGAAGGAATCTGATTTTTTTTTTTTGAGAAGGAATCTGATCTCAAAAGAAAAATCATAACATTTTTAGGCAACAAAATGCACCTAAAACAGCTTTGGCAAGTGGGGTTGTTGCTGAAGTTCGTGGTCTTTATAATTTTGCTCTCATTGTTAGTTGTTTCAGCAGAGAAGGAAAAGAAAACGGGTGTTGCTGCTATAAACAACCTGCAGGCACCAGGAGTACTCCAAGAGAAACACCACCACCACCACTACCACCACCACCACCACCATCAGCAACAGCAAAGCTTAAGGCACCCATTTGATGCGTTCTTCTCAAGCAAGAGGAGAGTTCCAAATGGTCCAGATTCTCTCCACAATTGTTGAAGAAGCTTAATTTGTTTAGTTATAAATCTCTTGATTTAGTTAATCAAGAGAATTGAAGTGAACTAATGCATATAATGGGTCCAAGTAGAGAGATAGGGCTCTTGGAGAGAAAGATAGACTAGAGCAGGGAAACCTAATGGTTTTGTTTGGAATTTATAAGCTATAGAAAAAGAGGAGGATAAAGGTAATGGCAAAATGTTATTGAGCACACCCCTGCAAAAGGGACAGAACGCACAATGGAACTTTTTTTTTTTAATTGTATGGTCTATTTTTTTATATTTGTTAGGAATATTCGTAAGGGTCACTTCCAAGTCCAACTCATAGCATATAGGCATACAGATCTTGGCTCTTGTGATGTTTTTTTTTCTTTTTCCTTTTTTGTCTGGCTATTGTTTGTCACATTGTCTGCTTGGGGAAGTAGTCACTGATGCAGGAGGCCGAGTCAGATGATGGTGAGTTGTCAGATAACACGTTATTGGCATTGAGATACCTTGAGTTGGCAGATCAGCGCAAAAATAGCAGGTGGACTACCTAGAACGGTTGACTACCGTTGATTCTATTTTAGGCCTTCAAATTCGCAGTTTTCAGTTTTAGGAAACTTTTCATTTGCAATTTCCTTTTGTATTTAAGTCAGAATTGACTGTCGTTGATTCTTCCTTAATATAATCGCTTAATTTTAGTAATTTCCTTAGTTTTCCCCAGGATTATGTTTTCGGAGATTTTTTTCTTTTTTTTGCTTTGACCTTATAAATAAGGAGGCCATATACGGAAAAGACAGATTATCATTATTATTGTATTTGCATAATTTTAAATAAAACATCAGAGCTGTTTCTCTGTATTGTTGAGGGTTTTTTCTTGTGTTGCTCCCTGTGAACTATCTGTTCGACTAGCCTGCAGAATAATTGCTATTCTGCCCGGCATCAGTTGGTATCAGAGCTTCAACATCTTCTTGGGTTGAGATTTCATCAGTTTCCATGGCTGGTGGTCATGGTCGTGGTCGTCGCAGGCAGGTTCTGAACGAGGAAGCCCTACACCGTGATCGTAACGTTCAAGAAGCGATGATTGAGGATTTACAAAGGCAAGTCGCAGAGTTAACCCAGCATCTAGCGGCGCGTAATTTCGGTGATCGTGAGAAGGAATATCACGATTCTGATTCCAGTTTCGAAAACTCGTATCATGGTCCTGGTCGATTTAGGGAGCACCGTGGTCGGGATGATCGTTATGGAGACCTCGGATTCAAAGTGGATCTACCCGAGTTTTCTGGTACGTTACAGGCTGAAGGATTCGTCGATTTGTCGAATGAAGTAAAACATATTTTCGAGTATAAGGAAGTCTCAGATCGTGTTAAAGTAAAACTGGTCGCCATCAAACTCAAAGGCAGAGCATCTGCGTGGTGGGAGCAGTTAAGGCGCTCACGCGACCGGCAGGGCAAGGCCAAGATCACTGATTGGGAGAGGATGAAGAAGAAGATGAAGGGTCATTTCCTTCCTTTCAGCTACACTCAAACCCTGTTTCAGTGACTTCATTCGTTGAGGCAAAGCACGAGATCAATTGATGATTACACGGAGGAGTTCTATCAATTGATAGCCCGAAATGATTTATCTGAGACGAAAGAGCAGATGGTGGGAAGATATTTGGGGGGATTACGACAGCTCCTGCAGGATGTCCTCAGCCTTCGCTCACTGTGGACTGTTTCTAAAGCATACCAGCGTGCACTTGCGGTGGAAAAACAACAGAACAAGAGGCCAGTGATCAGAAGCGATCAAAGCAGTCGGCCAGTTCATCCTCAAGAATCTCGTCCTACCCAGCAGCCACCCCAGGATAACTCTAACTCAAATATTAGATGTTTCAGATGTGGTGAACAAGGACATAAAGCGACTGAGTGCAGGAAGCCTGCTAGTCAGAAGAGCAAAAATCTCCTGATTGAGGATGACGTGGTAGACGAAACTGAAGAGATTGGAGAGTCTGTGTATGATGATGACGAAGATGAAGATGTGTTGTATGGAGATGACCATGAGACTATGGTCATTCGTAAGAGTCTACTGACCCCCAAGGGCGATACAGGGGACGATTGGTTGAGAACTAATATTTTCCACATGACCTGCACAGTTGTAGATAAAGTCTGCAAGATGATCATTGACAGTGGTAGTTATAAGAATGTAGTGTCTGAAGAGACTGTCCAGAAACTACAGTTGAAGACAGATCTTCATCCTAAGCCGTATAAATTGTCGTGGCTGAATAAAGGCAGTGAAGTAACAGTAGATAGGCAATGCCTAGTGTTTTTTTCGATTGGTAGGAAATATTTTTATAATGCTTGGTGTGATGTTGTGTCTATAGATGCTTGTCATGTATTGTTAGGCAGGCCTTGGCTGTATGATCGCAGTGTTATTCATGATGGGAGAAAAAATACATATTTTCATAGCATCAAAGGGAAGAAGATTGTGTTGGCACCTAGTCGGGAAGGATCCACTCCTACCTCGGTAGCCAATAATACTAATCTGCTTTCGATGTCCAGGTTTTTGGCTGAGATTGAGGGTGGAGACGTGGTCCATGCTCTGCTGCCTTGTGGGAATAGTGCAGCAGACATGAATCCAGATTTACCAGCAGAGGTGCAACAGCTGCTAGCAGAGTTTTTTGACCTGATGCCAAAGGATCTTCCTCCTAGGTTGCCGCCTGATGTCTTTAATGTGAAACACCTGAGTCCTTGTTTTGTGGATTCTGATGAAGCTATTGTGAACTCGATGACGAGTTCATTCCAACCCGAGGCGACTGATGTAGGAGGATCCGAGTCAATTGATGCTGAGTTGTCAGATAACACGTTGTTGGCACTGAGATACCTTGAGTTGACAGATCAGCGCAAAAATGGCAGGTGAACTACCTAGAACGGTTGACTACCGTTGATTCTGTTTTAGGCCTTCAAATTCGCAGTTTTCAGTTTTAGGAAACTTTCCATTTGCAATTTCCTTTTGTATTCAAGTCAGAATTGACTGCCGTTGATTCTGCCTTAATACAATCGCTTAATTTTAGTAATTTCCTTAGTTTTCCCTAGAATTATGTTTTCGGAAATTTTTTCTTTTTTTTGCTTTGACCTTATAAATAAGGAGGCCACATACAGAAAAGACAGATTATCATTATTATTGTATTTGCATAATTTTAAATAAAACATCAGAGTTGTTTCTCGGTATTGTTTAGGGTTTTTTCTTGTGTTACTTCCTGTGAACTATCTGTTCGACTAACCTGCAGAATAATCGTTATTCTGCTCAGCGTTAGTAATCAATTATCTCTTTATAAAAGAAATATGTTTTTCTTTTAAAAAAAAGAATATTAAATGCTTCATTATGGAAACAATGAGACCAAATTCTCATGTTGCATCGTTTCATTAACAGATGCAAACAAAAGTTATAATGTCGAATTTTGGTTAAAACTTGGAAGTGGGTATTACTTGTTAGTAAAATCTTGTAAACTCTTAAATTGGTAAAGGAATATTCTCTAATTATTTCAATATCTATCATTTTACGAAGAATACTACTTTTGAATCACGTCACTGTTTAATATTATTAAACAAATCAATTTATCACTTTTTTATGCTAAATTATAATTTACTGTTTAATTTTTTTTTTAAATTAAGTTTTATTAATGTTTTGATAATTCTATTTAAAGTTTAAATAAATTATCAAAATGTTTGGTAAAAGAGTATTGAAATCAATTGCAACAATACTCAAACTTTAAACAACGCTAAGGAATCAAATCCAATTTTTTTTAAAAAAAAGGCACATCCCGAGTTCAAAGGGAAACATAGTTAAAAATATTTTACAGTCATTAATAGAATGTGATCACAGCATTTTAGCTGTGACAATTACTCTGCTCTTAATTTTTCAGTTTAGAGAAATTTGATTTAGTGATGATAATATATGGTTTACCGTTAATTTTTTTCTAATCTAAATACATTCATTACCATTTACTAATCAAACTCAATAAATATACATTTTAGCATCAACCGAACATGCAGACCCAAATCTACTTACTCAAAAATATTAGGATCAAAAGAGGACAATAATTTTTAGGTGTTTGCATGTAACAGTAATATTATCTTTTAAAATTAAGAAATCTATTGATAACAAGCATACTAATTTTTGCTTGTTTGGTTTACGGACATGATTATAGTGGGGTAGAATTAAAATTAACATGTGATAGGATAAAAGAGGATTAAAGAGATAATATCTTAATTATATGTTTGATTCATGAAATTGTTAAATTGAAATTAAGTGGGATAAAATGTCTAAATAATAAAATACTTTAACACTATTATTCATCCTTAATAAACTTTAATTTCTTCACAAACCCTTAAATTTAATTATTACTATTATAATAATAATAAATAATGATTATTATTACATTATAATTTTTATCGTCATAATTATTATTATCATTATAATTATAATAATATTAATGTTGCACTTTTTTTCATGTAAGATTTTAAGTTTAACATAAGTAATGTTAAGGTTTCTTTATTAATGTGGCACAATTTTTTTACGTAAGATTTCAAGTTTAATATAAGTAATATTAAGTTTTTTTTTTGTTAATATCCTATATAAATTAAATTATGATATCATATTATTGAAAAGTTAAGCTGACATGTACATTGTGCAATTAGAATATAATTTGAATGGTAAAAGGTTGAGTCTCGCAAATGAAGATTAGGCAGTTTAGGACCGTCAAAAAAGTAGAGTTTATAAAATGAAGATTAGTGGCAGTTTAGGACCACCACTTTTACAACTTTTATTATAAAAAAAATGATTAATTAATGACTAGGCCATGCAATTTGACAGGCACTGCAAAGTATACAAAGGATTCATAAATCTTAATTTCTTTATCTTTATATTTCCCATAGGAATCTTCAGATTTCTTTTTCAAAGTAACCTTTGCTTTCTTCAAGCATTACCCAATTTGGCAAATTTCAACATGGTTAACAGGCACATTTGCAGATGTGTCAATGCCTGCAGTTTCACATGATACTTGTAGATGCGCACTCAAGTTCTTCTTTTTCAGGTAACCTTTGCTTTCTTCAAGCATTACCCAATTTGGCAAATTTCAACATGCATGGTTAACAGTCACACATTTGTAGATGTGTCAATGCCTGCAGCTTCACATGATACTTCTAGTTGCGCACTCAAATTCTTCTTTTTCAGGTAACCTTTGCTTTCTTCGAGCATTACCCAATTTGGCAAATTTCAACATGGTTAACACACATATGCAGATGTGTCAATGCCTGCACTTACACATTATTTGCAGATGCGTCCTGCACTCAAATTCAGAAGTTGAGCTTTATTATTGATTTAATTATTATGCTGAACCAATTAGCAGAGGAATCATTCTTCTGGCAATGTAACAATCAAACATGTGAAATCAACAGGCAAATTGGAGAATGATCGATCTAATTATTTGCTAGTATACAAAAGTGCCTTGTAAATGGAATCCCCTAGTCACTAATAATAACAATAAAAACTTTGTAAAAATATAAATCTAATAAAAAATATTACTTAAGCTTCAAACAGAGATTTTTCACTTCAAAGTTCAAACACATGGCAAAAAGCTTCACTTGATCAACAGGGGAAAGCAATTCCCTCATCAGATGAGAAAATGACTTCAATAAAAGCTGATTTAAGGTTAAATCTAATAAAGCATACCTGGGACTTGAAGCATAGACGCACCCATTGACAACATCTGCAAATTACACAAAAAAAAAGAAAATAATTGCAAAATCAAGACCAGCCCTTGTAACAAAAAAGAAGAAACAATAATTAATTATTACTCCTCCAAAGAAAAGAGGGTTTATTTTATTAAGAGACTAAATACTTGTAGGAGGATTGGCACTAGAGGTGGCACTGCCTGCAAAATCACAGTGACTCTTGACAGTGTTGGGTTGGTAACAAGCACCACTTTAACGGATTGCACTACAATCGGCTCCACCTCCACAAGCATAGTCCAGGCTCTTTTGAAGAGCTTGGTCACTCACCCCATCTTTACATAGGCAATAAAGAGCACCTGTGCCACCAAAAAAACAAACAGTTACTTCACCCAAAAGGATGGCATATTTTCTTCTTGTGGGGAATGGAAAGTGTGAATCTTCACAGAAAATACACAGTAGAAATAAATAAATAAAAGATTAAAATTTTATGCTGAAACTTTAGGGAAAAAATGAGGGAAAGGGAAAACATTCTCAAGCATAATCTTACAACTTTGATGAGCAGAAGAGAGTAAGCAAAGGGCTTTTTCATGAAATTAAAAATAAAGCCAGAGATAAAAAAAAAATACAGAGAAGATCTTTAGGGAGAGAAATACTTTATTTTCATGTCAATTAAGCTTTATCAAACAAGCAGAAGAAGAACAAATTAAGGTGAACACAAGAAACATAGCAAAATATAAGAACCCATCTAAAAAATCACGATTTATGATTACAAAAACGTTTAAATCTAAGATTGAAAAAGAAAGAGAGAGGAAACACAATAACCCAGGGAGCCTACTTGACTGGCCAGTCATGGCCAAGAAAATCACCAAACACACTAAAACAGCCATGATTGATGCAAGGCTGTCTGGTAAACTATCTAGAAATTAACAGCCCTTGAAGAGATTTGGTAGAAATTTAATTGAAAACCAATAAAAAATCAAGATGGTTGTCCGAGAGAGGAGGGAGAAAGAGAGGGCAATGGAGATTTCTAGATAAAAATATGAGTGGCGGTGGGTAGTGAAGGTAATCTGTATCTAGCATAGCTTTTTCATGCTTGTATACACACTTTTCCGTTGAAAGCCTTAATTTATGGTTACTATTATTTTATTTTTAAAAAAATGGGGCAGAGTGTTACGGGGAACTGAGCGAGCGAGCAAGCTAATAAAGCTTTTGTCATGTATTTTGACTGCACTTTTTTGAGGTAGGAGTATTTATTTCAAACGGTCATAAACTCATGTGCCTGATCAAAACTTAACCCGGCGTGGTTTAGGTTTGGTAGTGTCAAAAGATAGGGTAGGGGGTCCTACCACAGAGGTCCTTTGTGCTTTTTTATCTGTGTTCCTTTGTTTTTTTACTAGCTTTGACTACTGACAGTGTATCTGCCTATTAGCCATCAGCTTCTCCTCTTTAGGGTACGATGACACAAACAAGAGCAAATGGCCCATGTTCTACAGGAAATTAGGTCTGGAGTTGACCCAAATTCTCCATAGGAAAATGAAAAGATATTTAATATATTTAGTAAAACATAATGAAAATAGTATTTTTATACATACTTAATTTTTCTATAAATTATTTTTTAAAATGTGTTTAATATGATTTTTATTTATAAAATTAAAAAAAAATCATTTTATAAACTTAACGTGCCCAACAATAAAAACAAAAAACCATCGTATACACATTAACTGGTGGGCTTGAAAAAACAAAAGAAATAATATATTGTGAGGGTAATGGGGTACCCTACCAACTTAATTACTACTGTCTGATGAAATGCTTCATTGTGTTACTCTGTAAGTATTCATTTCTGTACCATAAGGCATGCGTTGGTCCTTATTGGGTTTCTCTCTCTCTCTCTCTCTCTCTCTCTCTCTCTCTCTCTCTCTCTCTCTATATATATATATATATATATATATATATATATATATATGGTAGAAATGATGTAAAAATGAAAAGAAATACAAACAAGAAATAAATTTATAGGGCATGTTTGGAAGGGGATTTTGAAAACTGTTTTTAGTTTTCAAAAACTAAAATCAGTTTTCAAAAACTCATTTTCATGTTTGGCAAAAAATTTTCAAAAGTAATTTTTTAAAACAGTTTTCAAAAAACCAGTTTTCAAAAACTGTTTTCTGAAAACCCCAAATTGGTGTTTTTTGATATAATTTTCGAAAAATAACCCTAAAATCAGTATTCACTTCTCTGTTTTATTCTTTCTCCATGGTATATAAAAAAAATTAAAATTTTGAAAATAAAATAATATTAATTATTTTTAAGTGTTTAGTAAATATGAGAAATAAAATTAATATAGATTTTAAATTTAAACTCAAAACTAAAAATAATTACAAAGTGTATCAAAACAGTTTTCAAATAAAATTATCTAAACAATTTTCACTATTTTCTGTTTTGGTTTAGTTAAAATTTATTCTCAAGCTTATGTTATCATAATCCATCTGTCTACTAATTAGCACTAACAATTAACCTCACAATCAAAACCTTATAAACGAAGTAGCATATATAAATACTAACAAATATGATAATTGTAGAGATAATCCTTCCAGTTAAATCCAAATAATCATTTCCTCATCAAAAACCATGATCATAGCCCCACCAAAAACTGCTAATAATATGAATATAATTTTATTTATTCATAGATATGTAATTAAAAAGACATTTTGTGGGGGAGATAACAACTCAATGCCTTGTCGGTAGTTGCTTGGGTCCCTTGAATACTTAAGCTGTTAAATCCCGCAATATGCATAAGGTATGGTATATTATGCATCCTTGTGCTACAATTGTACAATAATGACTCATATGCAATTAATTGTCTATCACAATAAACTACTAACTTGCTCTGATAAAAAAATATGATCAAGAACCTTTTTTTGGGAATGGGGAGATATAATAACTTTGGTGAAAGAGATTAAAAATTTTCTCAAATCTTTTTAATGGTATTGGCTACTGTGGATAAGTTGAACATGATTTGTAAAGTTTTGAAAAGATTTCAAATGTAGTAGTGTTCAGTGAAGAAAGAATGTAGGAAATAAAAAAACGCACATAAATTTATGATGTTTGGAGATAAAATTTTTACGTCCACTGACAATGGTGAAAAAGATTCACAATAATCAAAGATGGAATAATACAAAAATGTCCAAGAGAGAATCTTCAACCTTAATCCCAGTTACACCCAAAATCGGCTTCACTCACTCTAAAACAGATTAGGAAAACATAACAAACCCTAATACATATAAGTCCCTATAAAAAAATGCCTTTTAACCTATGGTCGTGTAACTAGAGCTAGTTATTTCAAAACAAAAGTACTTTGGTGTCTTGATTTTCACAGAGCTAGTTATTTCAAAAAATATTTATTTGTTTATTTTTTATTAAATTCTTATTTATTGGATGGTCGTGTATGAATTATGGTAAGTTCTAAGTGAGATGTCATGTGTTATTAGATACATTTTTTGATCAAACTATACATTTGATGGTAAAAAAAATTCACATTCAATGATAAAAATAAATATCATCAAATGTTTTGACTTTATCACCAAATATGAGTTTTTTACTAAAAAATTGTAATAGTAAAACATTATGATGTATATTTAATTAAGTGAGTATGCACCATGAATTATTTCAGCATCAAATATTTGTTTTGAGAATGGCTTTGATGTTTTGGAAAGGAATAAAAAAAAAATTGAGATAATTTTGGTTACTTGTTTATCATGTGAGTTGGAAAATGTTATATTGAGAAATAGATAAACTTGTACCATTTATTATGTCACAGTTTAGTACCTGATAGTACGAACCAATAATAGTATCTATCCAATTGCATTGTCGATGTAGAATATGAAATTGTTATACTAATAGTTTGTTTGAATCCAACTTTCATTAATCTTCAAAACAATTTAATCCATTTAAGGTTATACACAAAATTCTATCATGAAAAGACAAAAATGATAAATATTTCAATCAGCACGCAGTGCCAATCCTATTAAGTACTCCAATTCATCAATACTTCAAGATTCTTCTTAACAATATTGTATCAACAAGATTTATGGACAAGATCAACAACACACAAAGATTTTTCCATGAATTTTGTTGATTTAATGTTGTTGGATATTCTTGATCGAGTGTTGTTGGATCTTATTAACGTAGTTCTATTATGAGTTTTGTTCATTTGGGATTGGATTTATTTAACAAGTCGGATGAATTTATTTATAATAAGTTGGTTCATATGTATGTTGAAAGGGAGTGTTGAAATATTTTATATTTAAATATGGTATTGCATTTTTTTTTTGGTATTATGACGCTGTTTGAGAATCATTTTAAGAAAAATGATTTAAACTTGTTTAAAATTATTCTCAAATAACGTCAAAAGAGCCATTGTTATGAGAAAGTTGAAGGAGCCTCCATTTATTACATTTTAAAAAAAATTCTGGTAAACACCTCCACTTTTTTTCTTCATCTCAATTTTGCTCATTTTTTCATATGTTTCTCTTTTTTTTTTGAAAATTTTAATTTTTTCCCCTATTCTGAATTTTTAAGGTTTAAAACGCATGTACTTCTGCATGTTTGGTATCCAATTCAAAATCACACATTCTATGTAAAGAGAAGATTCCAAATTCAAATTTGTCATCTCTAATTATTTAGAAAAAAACACAGCTAATAAAAAGTTGACAAAATTTTAGACTACAACCTATAATAATAAATTAAAAAGGAAAGAAAGAAAGAAAAAATCTTGTTTATAAGAGAAGTGCTCTTTTAACACACCGAATTAAGAAGATGATAAAATAAAAAATAGAATGAATTTATTCAATTTTATATTTTATACATAAAATAAATATAAAAATATCAAATGTCACTGATTTATAAAAATCATTCCATCATATGTCTTTTTAATCTGATGTATCCATGATGAATACGAAATGAATAAAATCATTCCATCATATGTCTTTTTAATCTGATTTAATGTCTATTATGAAAAAAAAAAAACGAGAGGAGAGAAAAAAAGATTGAGGTTTTCATCTCACATTTATAAACAAATCTTTTAAATGTAAAGGATTGCAAAATAAAATGGCGAAATGAGCTCATTTCAAAATACATTTTTTTATGTTTACCTTTTTGTCTTCTATATTAAGTAATTAAGTATATTATGAATTATCGATTTATATATTTTATTTTTTTCTCATTGTTTATCATCTCTCTTCTTTCTTTTCGCATATCTCTTCTATCAATAACAAGCATCTTGCATGTAAATAATATTATATCATATCAATTTTTCTATCATATGTTTTATAAAAAGATTGAAAAAGGTCAACGGTAAGTATCAATCATTTCCGTCGTACTTTATGAATCTGAACTTAATATTTATGGTCATTCCTTTTGAATAATGATGAATAAGAGAAGATACGGATCAAAATAAGTTGACATATAAAAAGAAACATCTACTAAATCCAACACAATCAACTTATAAAGAGAATAATATGTTCTACTTTACATTCTCAAAATAAATTGAAATGAGTGTAATTTGTACATTTAAGAACAAAATCCCAACACTACACTTTTTTTTCCCTTAGGAAGCATAACATAATAATTTCCACTTTCTTTCCTTTCAAGTCTTTTCTCTCCCACCAAAAAAAAAATTCAAAACCTAAAAGTGGTTAGAGAAGAAATTCAGAAATACCTCTAAAGGGTATAAGCTCTTCTGATTAAATTTGGAAGCGTTATGATCAGATCTTCTGTCATGGAATATATTGCAAACCTGGTTCTCAATCACACAACTCTTCATATGATTCCACCTATGGCCATCCATAAAATACTCCTGCAGCCAAGATGAGTAATCCTCAAGCCTGTACTCCTTAAATCTTACCCCTTCTACTGCCCTACCGCCAGGTTCATTGGCCATAGCACACAGAAAAATGGTGGTTCCCACGACCCAAAGAATCCACAAGAACACCAAGAAGAGATGAATGCAGAGTAAGGCATCAACCCTGCGGAAAAAAACCAATCAAACCCGCCAATGACACAATCAACAAGTAGAGACTTAACAGGAGGCTTGTATCCCTCATGGATTGTTTGCACTCTGAGGTGCCTTTCACGCTAGTATTCACCGATACGGCAATCCCTAATAGGCTTAAGAGCAGGCAAATTATGTTAATCACTCCAAACACGACATTGCATTTACGACCCATTTGTGTTAGTCAGGAATTTAGTCTCTTTTTTTGTTTTTGATGTGATTTATAGGGTGAAATGAGTTTTGCAGTTGAAGAGAGAAGGAGAAGGAACAAAACCAACAAAGAATTAATGGAGCTGCTCTCCTCTTTCTGGTAAGGATATGGTTTTTGCAGTTGAGATTTTTGGTGCAGAGTTTCTGTTTAGAAATCATATGTTATGGTGTTGTTTGTTGTTAGGCTGCCAATTTTACCTCTAAAATAAAGAGTGATTAATTGTTGTTCTAACAGAAACATCGCCAACATATTTCTGTTCGGTTTTATAAGAATGTTTTTGGAAAACTTTTTGAAAGCCCGAATAATATTTTACAGCTGAACACGCATGAAAATCTTGGAAATGGTTTGTTTTCTTGGTTAATGGTCTGTAGGAATCAAGTAGTTTTAACGGTTTCGGTGGTTTCTGTCCTGTTTGATTTGCTTTCTTACTTTAACCCCAACCGAACGCATGCAAAAAGTAAAAGAAAAAAATGCCTCATTTCCTCTTTCTCCTCCCCTTTCTCCTTGCATGGAAAAATGCATCTATCACTTGTATCATCAATCCAACGCAGAAATCACCAGATTTATACTAGGAACATGAAATTGGTTGAACTAAGGAACAAGTTAAAAAGGATAATTTGGATGGTTACTATCCAAATGACTTCATCCCCTGTATTACAAAGAGAAGCTCCAAAAACTTAAGTACCAAAGTTTTCAAACATTAATTTTGAGTACCTTGTAATTTCTCCGCTAAACAATCAAGACAAATACACTTGATACATCACCTAATAATAGACATATGTGCATTCATTGAAAGAAATAATTCTAGAAATAAATATTTAATTGTAAATATAAATCTAGAAAGCAAATATAAAAATCCTTAAAAAATAGCAATCTTTTTTATTTATTTATTTATTTTAATCAATTATCAAGTTGTTTAGATTTGTAAGTCTTGTTGAACCGATTGAGACAAACAAGAAACTTATGATTTGAGAAAACTTTGAGATTTTATTATTTAAAGTTTAAATTTTGTATGATTAAATGTTTGAGAAAACAAGACTAACATAGCTTGCACTCATTCTTCATGATTGATGAGTGATTAAGAGATAGAGATTCTCTTCACTTTCTCATCAAACAAATACGTTTTCTTCTCGTTTTACTCATCATCTACGGTCATGGAAAACAATATATTCTTTCCCAAGATTTCTATAAAAATCTCAAAATATAACATAAATTCAACAAGATTTACTTTGAGATTTTGTGATTAAATGTTTGTTTTTTTTACCGAATCAAGAAATTAGCCATGGGATCTCATTTTTGGTTTATTAAGTTTAAGATATGCTTAGTTGTTCCAAGATTATACAGGTAAATTGGTGTAATTTTTCGGGTCAAATTATAGATCCGCGATCTGGACCCATATCGCAACCTGGATCGAGTATGAAGATGAACAGTATTCTGCGAGTCTTTTTTTAAAGCTTGCCTTTCTCTCTTATCTCTCTCTCTCTCTCTCACCATAATCACCTTTGCACAAATTCTTTTTCACCTCTGCTTCACGAGCACCACAACTTTCCCAAGCATTAACACAACAAATTTATAGATCTGTGAACCATAAAATTACAACTTATATTTGTTTAGTTACCTTTCGGTACCTGCACACATAAACACATGCAAATCCACTTCATTTTTGAATCATAACTCTTAGTTGGTGGAATTGATGCCTAAATTTGAAACCCAACTGCCACTTTTTCGGTGAAAGTTGCAAAAATGTTTTGCTAACAAAGTGTTGTAGGAGAAGAGAAATGTGTGTAAGGAAAAAATATATTCAAATACAATTAATTATATTGATTAGCTTGTGTGGTAGTGTAGAGGTACTAATCGATTGCAAACCACAGAGAACACACTATTGTTCAGGATTAGAAAATTGAAACTAATACAAAGAGAGAGCAATAAAGAAGATTATGCAGTATAATTGATAGCACCTTGATTAGAACAACTTCAATAGCGAGAGAGGAAAAACGATGAAGATAGAGCAGAGGAAATAAAGGTAAGAGAGAGAAGCAAGGAAGAGAGAAACACGTGAGAGAGAAAATCATTTTTAAAATTAGGTTTAATTACAAAATTACCATGTGGTTGATTGTGTTTTTAAAAAATATCTCATAGTTGATTTTATTTTCAAAAAATATCCTGAAGTTTTTTTGCGGTAAAAATTACTGTCATTTCTGAATTCATTTGGATTAGGAGATTTCCCCTAAGTTTCGGGGTATTTTATGTATTTTCCCCTAAGTTTAACAAATGGATTAGGAGATTTCCCTCTAATTTGTGCTTACTGTCCAAATGAATTTTCTGATTTCTCGATCCCATAATCGTTGGATTGGAATGCTGAAAAAGAAAAGATATATTAACAGAAGCATTATTAAACACAACACAATTCCTATGTAACCAGATTTCCCATTGCAAATCCGCCCAAATTAAACAAAGAGGAAACTCATGAGAATCAACAATTCTAACTGAAAAAGACTTCCATTTTCTAATAAATAAAGTAAGATGCATATGAAAATCCTTGTTAAGACCAAAACAACATTTCAAAGAAGCAAATGCATAGCATTAATGAGGAAAAATACGTCTAGCATTGAGATGCTCAGTTGTGGGCCATTGACACTACAAAAAAAAAAAGGCATATGCGACGGGATTTCCCCTCACTCAAAGTAATCAGCGACGCAATCCCGTCGCAAATAACCCCGTTGCAATTTGTCTCGTCGCTGATTAAGATATCAGTGACGACACTTCCCCTCGCTGATGTTTTTAACCAAAGTAAAGGCGACCAAAAAATAATATTTTAATCATTTTTAGCTACGGGCATAGCGACGAGAATCCCCTCGTAAATATTTTCAAGCTATCTGCGAGGGGATTCCCCTTGCTAATGCCATCGTAAATAGTAACATCATTAGTGACGGGCTCAGCGAGGGGAATCCTCTCACTGAAGATAGTGGCAACATCAACGAGGGGATTCCCCTCGCTGATGATTGTTTGAGTTTTTGTAATATTTCCTAAAATGTTTTCAAAAATAAAAAAAAATTGCTAAAATTCCTGCTAACAATGTATTGAATTTACATTCAAATTTGTTAATAACTACATCAATACGAAGTGAACAAATTCTAATTATAGTCAAAATTACAAAAAAACAAAAGATATATCATATCCAAATATAATAAAAATAATGAACATGAAATGTTATAATATTTAAATAAAATGTCATAAGGGTCCCCAAGATCGTCGTCACGCACAGGATCCTCACTGGCCTCTTCGTCCTCTCCAGCATCATTAAGAGAAAGCTGAAACAAAAAAGTAAGCATTATTAGTATTATTGAATGAAAAACTAAATAGTTAATTTGAAAGCATTTTTGTAGAAAACCGCTAAGTTATCTATTTTTTATTATCGAAACCCCCCGAGTTCGTAACCCATGATCCGAAATGAATTTTATTTATTCCCACTAATCACATTCTACCAAACGGATGTGACGGTAACCCTGCCTCATCCATTGGACATGTACGCTACTCTTTTGACCTTAAAATCGTTAAGTTATATATTTTTTATACCGAAAGCCCCCGGGTTTGTAACCTATGATCTAAAATGGACTCCATTTGTTCCCAATAGTCACATTCTACCAAACAGACGTGGCAATAACCATGCCTCGTCCGTTAGACAAGTACTATACTCTTTTGACCTTAAAACCGCTAAGTTATCTACTTTTTATTACCGAAACCCCTCAGGTTTGTAACTCGTGATTCGAAATGGACTTCATTTGTTCCTACTAGTCACATTCTACTAAACGGATGTGATAGTAACCCTGCCTCGTCCGTTAGACAAGTACTATACTATTTTGACCTTAAAACTGATATGTTTTCTATGTTTTTATATCGAAACCCCTCGGGTTTGTAACCTGTGATCTGAAATGGACTCCGTTTATTTCTACTAGTCACATTCTGCCAAACAGATTTGACAGTAATCTCGACTCTTCCATTAGACAAGTACTCTACTCTTTTGACCTTAAAACTGCTAAGTTTTCTACGTTTTTATACCAAACCCCCCCCCCCCCCCCGGGTTTGTAACCCATGATCTGAAATGGACACCATTTGTTCCCACTAGTCACATTCTACCAAACAAACGTCACAATAACCCCAACTCATCCGTTAGACAAGTATTCTACTCTTTTGACTTTAAAACTGCTAAGCTATCTACGTTTTTATACCAAAACCCCTCGAGTTTGAAACCCGTGATCCGAAATGGACTTCATTTGTTTCCATTAGTCACATTCTGCCAAACGGATGTGACAGTAATCCCGGCTCATCCGTTAAACAAGTATTCTACTCTTTTGACCTTAAAACCTCTAAGTTATCTACTTTTTATTACCGAAACCCCATGAGTTTGTAACCCGTGATCCAAAATGGACTCCATTTGTTCCCACTTAACTTCAACTACTAAGTTACTCATAAAAAACTTTAACTACTATGTTAAGAAAATAACAAAGTTAACATGTGAGTGTGTGTATACTTACGTCTGATCCGGCTGATGGTGGAGGTCTGATATCTGAAGGATTGATGCCCAACTTCGAACACATGAGATTCATAGTCCTCTTCATCACCTTATTCATGTTTTCTTGAATCATCTAGCTCACATAGCATTGTTGGGACTCGGTGAACTATGGTTCTGATGCATCGAATGTCGAGGTGGGAGTGAGGTACGAAGAACATCCAAATATGGACCTTGCTTAGTATGAGGGTACATCCAATTGTCATATCCATAATTCCTCCCCTTTCTAGATCTACCAGACATTGCTAACCATATCTTCTCGTCGAAATCGGGCTCTGAGAAGGGATCATCTTTATATTTCTCGTGCAGCACCTCATTTTATCTCTCCTACAATGACAAGTGAACATATTTCATCAATATGCATAATTAAAACATTAATGAAAGAACATTGATGAGAATCAATAAGCACCATTAAAGGGTCCATTGCATGTTCTAGTTGAGCCAATTACTAGAGCAAGATCCAAAAAGATCAAAGAAGCACTTAATTGGCTTATTCAAGAGATTTGGGCTGATTCTAAAACGGGGCATTCCAAGCTTGGCCCAAAGGGAGATGAAAGCATAATCCAAACTATTGATAGGGCTGATCTTGCTTATTGGGCGTAATTTCCTTAGCAATGGCGTGGATTAATGGTTAATTATGGCTTGAGGGGCGTGGAATTAGAATGAGAAAGTGGTTGATTATTTTCTAATTTCAGACCAATTAATTGGCTGATTGACTTTTCGGTTTCATACAAATTAATTGGCTGGTTGACTTGCCTATCTCAGAATTTCCTAAAGTGTATTTTTTAGTTCTTTCTTTATCTATTTTCTTATTTTGTAACCAAGTGAGTTTCCTTTTTAGTGGGGTGTAGGGCTGAAAGGGTTATAAATAGCATCCACTCATTGTAATGAAGATAACATAATAGAAATCAGAAAAATGTGAGGTTTGCTTCTTCTATTGGTTCTTCAGAGAACTTATGAGCTTATCAAGGATTCTTCTTTGTCGCGTTCAAATTTTATACCTTCCGTTCATGATTCAGTTATAATCATTGGATTGAGGTTTCTTACTTTACACCTTTGGTTCATGATTCAGTTATAATTATTGGGTCGAGGTTTGTTACTTTATACCTTCGGTTCGCGATTCAGTTATAATCATTGGGTTGAGGTTTTCTATCAAAAATATGAATTTTAGCTTTCTTGGGCAAGTATTCAAATATTGTTTGTTGGGTCTCAAAGCGTGTCAGTTGAGGTTTGCATCAAACATACTAATTATACTTACACTACATAATACTTATGAAACAATAAAATAGTACTTACAACGACAACTCTCGACTTGGTGTCCACAAATTCACCGGATCCCTTTCTCTTACGTGTCTCCAAGAACACCTCAATATCGGAAGGCCCATGACCTAGCTTCTTCTTTTGCACATAGTAATGAATTTTGTCAGTGAAAATTCAAATGAATTACAACAACCATATATATTTTACCGAAGAACGAAAACATCATACCAGTCTCTCCTTATGTTGTGGTATACTGATGGACCCCATCAGATGGTGGACAATCTCACCTCGCGCATGCCTGTTTGAAGATGCTTTCTCGAAACACTCTTGCCAGGACGGTTGAGACCAGATATCACACAACCCCTCCCAAAATGGTTTTCTTAGCCAATGGTCATGCCACCCCTTCCACACACTCACATCTTCAGTATTCATAACTATTTTAGCCCAGTTATGAAGCTTTGATAAATTATCAAAGATGCAACGGGCAGTGATGTGATCAAAGACGCTTCTAGCCTGAGCTTGAATCTCTTTAGTCTGAAACCTATAGTGTTCCAGAGAATAACCACAAAGACATTAGTTAAAATCTAATTTTTTATTGGTGCATATATATTAAACATGAATGTATAAGTAAAGACATTTGCTACTTAATAGAAAATAAAGTGTTCTATACCAAAAAGTCTCTCCAAACAACATCCCTCATGGATTTCGAGTAATGGTTCCATGAAGGACAAGGAGCTGGTATATGCCGCATAGCAATGTGGGAAATGACACCCACCATCTTGTCGCACCTTGAGAAAGCCCTATAAATATTAAAGGTGTGTTGTCAATATCATATCAAAAACAATAAAGGTAATAAGCATTTTATCCCACCACAAATTAAATATAAAAGCACCTCCAGGACAGGATAGTCAATAGGGTCCGATCAGAAGGGTTCGCTGGGGGTTCTGAAATCTGTGTTTGTTCTCTCCCTGTCCTCGCAACCTCTTTAACGCCCTCCAAATCCAGCCCCACAGCAGGTTCCCTTCTGCCTACAGTTTCAATATATATTGACATGTTAATAAAAAAAATTCAATATAGATTTAAAGGGACAGTATAGAAAATGACCAAAAATTATATATATACTTTCCCTGCAGTAGGTCCTGGGTCAGCCATGGGTTGTCCAATATCCCACCCACAACCAGCCACACGACTTCTACTTCTCCATCGACCTCTAATCACCATCCTATCTTATAAAAAACGAGTGAATAAAATTGGTATAAACAATTTAAAAGTGATACAAATGGTTAACAAGTTACACAAATAGCAAGAGAAATTCATTCAATTTATACAACTAGTACAATATATATCATTAATATGCATGGATTAAATTTTTACCATTCACTAATCGACATCCATGTAAGTACCAGAGTTGGCATCATCATCGTCATCGTCATCATCATCGTCAACACCATTATCATCATTGTCGTCATCTTCTTCTTCTTCTTCCTCATCCTCATCCTCCTCCTCTTCATCATAATTTTCTTCTTCTTCATACAACACTTCATCTACTTCTAAGTTTCTAGGAGCACATATATCTGATGGATTTATATCTTCCATTATACCATCACGATCATGAAGAATACTTAGTATATCTAGTTCATCATCTGGAAGAATTCGATTTGGAAAAGGTGTTTCATCATCTTGGAAGTACTCCGCAACAATAGGCACTAGATTGTTAGTTGGATCTTCATTGGAAGGAACATCAACCAAGCCCCTCGTTTTGGTTTTACAAACTGTCCACCAGTCATTTCTGTCTTTCTTTTGGATGGATAAGGATAATAGTAAACTTGGGTTGCTTGTTTTGCCAAGACGTCCCAGTTAAGCCTTGATTTATGGTTAATTTCTATTAGACCATGTAGTCGATGCACTTTAAGTCTGTTCTCAGAATCATACCAGTGATATTTAAACAGTACAATGGTATTACCAACCCCTGCATATTGTAACTCAATAATTTCTGTCAACATACCGTAGAATTCACGTTCATATGCATAGTAACAACTACCTTTGACACATACACCACTATTCATTGTCTTCTTAAATTTTCCTTACTCTTGGGTGTGAAACTTAAATCCATTTACAATATAACCGCTATAACACCTCACATGTTTAAAAGGGCCAAGTTCTATTTCTCGAATTCTTTCATCTATGGTTTGGTCAGTTAAAACCTATTACAATAAAAAATTGTGCAAGAAAATAAAAACCGCTAAAAATATTAATTCAATGTACATGTTCACAATTAGAATGTATTATAAAAAATCCTTACAAAGTCATGAAGTCATGATGCGAAATTCTTTTCGCGAAACTTCTCTATTTCAGCGTCACTAAGAAGGGGTTGGTCACGCCTCAACATGTCATCATACTGTCTACATTATTATGTGTAGAATTAGCATATGCAATTATGTAAAGAAAACATTAGAAATTATGATTGAGCTAAATACTTACTCCACATATGGCTCGTTCTCCGCACAATTCAATAAAACATGTCTCTACGGCTTTGATCTCATTCTCACCGATACGGCGATCCCAGATAGGCCTATGAGCAGGTAAATGGTGCTCATTACTGCAAAGACGACATTGAATGTACGAGCCATTTTTTTTGTTAATTAGTAATTTAGAAAAAGATAGTGCACCTTTTTTACTCTCTTTTTATGGTAAGAATGCAGTTGAAGAGAAAAAGAGAAGGAACAAAACCAGCAAAGAATCAATGGAGCTGCTCTCCCTTTCTGTTGAGGATAATGGTTTCATTTTACTGTAGAGAAATCACATGTTCTGGTGCTGCTGTTTGTTCCCGTTAAAGCAGAAGGTTATGGTGCCATTAATCATAGAAAATTCTTTTATCAATCTTTCACACAAAACTTCGCATTTTGAAAGTACTTTTTTTTAACCAACAATTTTAAAAAAAATTGAAGATGCCCTAAAAATCTTCAGGGAAATTGTTTGTTTTCTTAGTGAACGGTTTCGTTATTGGTTAGTGGGAATCAAGTTAGCTTTTATGGTTTGGGCGGTTTTTGTTTCGCTTCCTTTCTTTAGCCCAAGCCGAACACACGCAAAAAGATAAAGAAAATTCCTCTTTTCCTCTTTCTCCTTCTCCTTTCTTTTTGCTTGGAAAAATACAACATTTACCACATATCATTAATCCAACGCAGAAATCACCAGATATTTATACTGGGCGCCCATTGATCTTGATAGCCTCAGGCTCCAAGCTTGTTATCACAAATCTTACACGTCTTCAACTAAGACATTTGCTATGCTTTCTAATTGGACTTGCTAACATGTGTGGTTGAGGAGAGCGGGAAATGTATAGGTTAGAAAAATCATTTACATAGAAACAAACACACTCCATGACTTAACAGAATCAGGTGCTCTGTACAAGGCAAATCTAGGTTCTAACATTCCCTAATTCTTTAATGAACAGGCACCCAGAACCTGTCATTCTTTATACTACTAGCAGTTAAACAAACGAATGAATGCAAATGACATATCGTAAACAACCCTACACTCTTAACCTAAAACCACCTGAAAAAAATTTCAATTCTTTACATAAGTTCCTTGTTATTTTTTACTTGATCTCTTGAACTGGAGGCATCCTAATCTATATCTGACGTCACCTTCTTCGAATGCTTCTCATCTTCAACATCCTGCAAGTGGGCATAAGATTTCAAAACAAGTCCTAAACCTATTCTCAAAATATAACAGGCTCGTCTGTCTGTACTTAATAATTGAATAGACACAAAACCTTGGATAGTTCACAAAATGAACAAGAACAGTTAGGTTCAACACTACCATGAAAGAAGGCATAGAACTACAGATGAAATCACAAGATAATGCAAGCTTACAGAATTTTCAATCTTGTCAAAATCATCATCAAAGCTCCCATCACCATCATCTGAAAGACCATGTAGATAATCAGCAAAATGAAGATAAAAGGCAATGAGTGAGCACATAAGACAGTAAACACAGTAACTGTCAGCCCAGATCATAGGTGTTTCGAAACAAATAATGAAGATCACAAATGTATATCCTATTCCACATGTACTAAACCGTTCACAAAATACCACATCCTGGATTCGTACACCTTTCGTTGAAAAAGGATCAGCCATTGATCAATAGTAAATTGCCAAGTGGTCACATTGAGTATGCTACACCCAAATAATAAGAAGCAAAAATTAATTTGTTATGAGGGTCTCAACCATTGTTGTCAAATCGTGAATCGAAATCTTATTTTGGTGTATCATGAATCGCAAGATTCGATTAATTTTTTTTTTAAATACAGTAAATAATGTTTAAACATGTAAACATAAAACATATTGAAAAATAAAGCATTTTAGATACCAAAATATACTTCCATTAATTAATATACTTTGTTTTATTATAAGTTTACCCAAAAAAAAAGCATTTCTATTCATGATATAGTATTCATGTATATACTAAAAACTCTCAAATTTTTACGCACACATCAATATAAAATGAAACATAAATTAAAGAAATATAAATAACAAATTAAGAGAGAAAGTGGGAAAATGGAGAGCATGAAATAAATAAATTTAGATATGTGGTGATGGGGGCAAGTGGAGGCAAATGGGGACTAGTGGGTGACAAGTGTCACAAAATACACACTTTCTACTACTTTAGACTTAAAATCTGAGACCACTAAACAGTAAGCTGTATGTAAGTATAAAACAGAGCATAGTCTCTGTCAGTGAGTAAACACAGAAGAAGTCAGAGACGTGAGAGAAGGAAAGATAGAAAGAAAGAGGGAAAGAAAAAGAGATATGGGTTCCTGGTCGAGCAAACTAGTATAGAAACAAGAAAACTACTGTCGATGATGGCGCTGCAAGTCTGCATCTCTGATTGTGGACAAAATTTTCATAGAAGACCCTAACCATTGAAAGAGAAGAAGGTCGAAGGGAATGGGTTTTGTTCAGAAACCCAGAGGTAATTTTCCAAAAAATTTGTAAAAAAGCAAGTATTTATATGGATTTTTTTTGTTATCTGGTCCAATAGACCCGAACCATATGCGAGATTTTTGCATCGCAGCTGAATCGCCAATTCGGTGCGATTCACCGATTTGCTTCAGTGAATCGACGATTCACATCGATTCTTGCTTATTTGCGATGCATATGAACGATACGTATCTTTTCCTTGCTGAGTCGATTCGAATTGTACGATTCATGCAAATCGTACGATTATGATAACTATGGACTCAACAAGTCCGGGAATAGCACGAGTTTTTATACTAAACTAAGATTTGGAATAGAGTTTATCAAGTTTGTGGACTCCAAAAACATAAGAGCATATTATTTCAAAATGGTAGATTATTTCACTAACACATTTATTTCTATAATATTTTATTGAAAACATTTATTCCTATAATAGATCAGTCATTACAATGATTCCTCCCTGACATGCCACCAACCATGCTACAGAAAACTTTTTTTGTAATTGCCATGCTACAGAAAACTCTTTTTGTAATTGCCATGCTACAGAAAACTCTTTTTGTATGTGCCATGCTACAGAAAACATAATGGATACAATTCATACCCCCTACACCAATTCAATCAGTTTTAGATTCTTTTGGCAGTCAATTACCATTTTTACAAAAGACTTTGTCTAGCCAAACCTAACCACCACCACCCCACCCCCTCCAAAAAAAAAAAGTAGACAGTGCAGCGCGCCAACACCAGTTTGCAAATTCTACAATAGACAGGCGAAATTGACACATAAAAGTCTGGAAAGCAGAACATGTTAATTCAAGGGGAATGGCATGAGATGAGACATGGAAAACCAGTTGCATGCTGGGGAAAAACATGCTTGGTTATACTGAGAGAGGGAGTGCATACTTAAAACTATAATTTTATACAATAATTAAATTTCATTAATTAACGAGGCATTTAAAATTCTGAATGAACAATTTCACAATCAGAGGAAAAAGAAATATGAGGTTCCAGATGGCAATTAATCATAAACACCAGAAGAAGTTTGAAAAACATACCTGGACCCCCATCACTATCTTCAAGATCTCCTAGAAGAAATGTATCCAAGTCCTGTTCAGCTGATGACGCAGTCAATGTTCTACTTTTGAGGTTCTTTTCTGTCACTTCTGGTTCCCCAACTACTGGGGTTTGCTTCACTTTATCATCTTTCTCCTCCGCTATGCACGTAACCTCCTCCATGTATTCTATCTCATATCTGAGTGCAATCACAGAAAGATAAAGAGTGCAAGAAAAGCCTATTCTGGTAGTTTGAAAAGAAACTCATTATTTTCTCCATAAAATCCAAGTTTTACAACACCTACCACGAATTATACAAATAACTAAGAGTGTCGTTTATTTATTGAATACATTAGATAAATTGTCTTGAGTTTGCAAATAGGAAAAAACCCAAAAAATTGTAAACATAAGTTTTCTGGATATGATAGTTATATATATTTAGGATTCTCTTAATCAATATAACCATTCCTATTTGTTTATCTCTTCTTCCTTCACCTCCCACATATTTATAAACATGATAAACATTAATATTCTCTCATACATGCATAATCAAATCCCAGTGGAGATTTTAGTGTTGCCTAGAGTCAAAGCAAAAGGGGAACTCCAAACAAATTAGTAGTGACTTACGGTGCGATATGTGTGCTCGCAAGTGTGAAATATATCCTCCAGAATCTCCTTTCTTTCATAACACGTGGAAATAATTCATATCTTAACCTTGAGATTTGCTGCAACAGAAAAATCACACAGAAATTAGAATGGTCTGCATTTATCAGAGTGCAGAATATAAAGCATTCTATGATGAATATAGAAGCTTCACATGTATATTTGTTTTTTTTTTTTTTTGATAAATACATGCATACTTCCTGTACACATTCATATGATCTATGCAGAATCAGATTTTCCATTTAGTATCTTTTTGCAAATATAAGAAACTATAATTAATTGATTCACAGGAAACATAGAATTGGCAAACACCATTGTTTTTCTCTTCCTGAAATTTGCATTTAAGCTTAAGAAGCAACTTAAACTTTGAAGTCAGTACTATTTGTGTAATTCAAACTAATAAGAACACAAGTGATGCCTCAAATTTAGAATAGCGCAAAAACTCTCCCAAAATCCTCATCAAGCAATTATGTATTGAATGTAAAAAGAGTTTCAATCGGTGGACTTAAGAAGAAACAGGCAACATTATGTAAGATGGAAGAATAACGTTTAAACAGTTTCCTAAATCACCATTCACTACAAATTGGTAACTTTGTTGTCTAGATCATATCCTTTGAATTTTAAAATCACTGCGAACACCACATGTCAATGCCCATCAGACGGTTGTCCCAGATCTTTAGCTGGACCAAAGACTCCAAATCTTCTAAGATATTCTCGTCCAATTTTGGTGATTTTATCAGGAATGAATCTAGTAAGACAAAATAGAACTATATAGTATAGAGCGCGATGAGCAGAACACAGGCACAATCTGTTCTACTATGACATGTATACTGAACGACTCATACTCTGCATAGCTGCATTTCAAGTTCTAAGGATTTCCTTTAAATCATGCACTAACGAAAACAAATATTGAATCTGCATATTGAAAGAACGCACAAAGTGAGCGTTGGGTGCACCTAGTGCCCAGTTATTGGGACTTAACCACATGGGTCAATTGTTAGAGTACCCTGATTTTATTCATCCAGTTCACTTTCTTGAGCGCGATGAGCAGAACACAGGCACAATCTGTTCTACTATGACATGTATACTGAACGACTCATACTCTGCATAGCTGCATTTCAAGTTCTAATGATTTCCTTTAAATCATGCACTAACGAAAACAAATATTGAATCTGCATATTGAAAGAACGCACAAAGTGAGCGTTGGGTGCACCTAGTGCCCAGTTATTGGGACTTAACCACATGGGTCAATTGTTAGAGTACCCTGATTTTATTCATCCAGTTCACTTTCTTGACACCAAAATTAAAAATAATAGGAAAAATCAATATTCACATGTTCTGCACAGTTATGACTTATGCCATGTATACCATGCAACATATTCCGGATATTCCTTTTTAGTGTTCAATGAAGACGGGGGTGGCAGTAGTGGTTAATAATCACGCTTGCAGATCAGTTTTTATCATGTTTTCAGTTCTTCTCTAATTTCATGAAGGATGATATAGATGGTGATGGATATCATCAAAATTCTTCTAATTAGGAACACGACCCATGTAGAGCCTTTTGTGACTGCAACTCACCAAAGTCTACCGAGAAACTTCAAAATGGAGAGTGTACTATACTCTCAAATATTTCCAATGGACTTTTCATTTTAATGCATCATAGAAAGCAATCATTACAAGTCAAATGTGTTAGGAAAAACATATCAGTGCTGTTAAAATACTTTAAACAGGACGAATGGAACCAATACCGGAGAAGATAGCAAAGGATTTAATGATAGTAACTCCAAGGAATAAAAGCTTTTAGCAGTTAAATTATGGTTACATGGAATCAGGTCTGCAAGTCAGATGCAAGTTTGCCTCTGTTGTAGGACGTGTCCAATGCTTAAATATCATGACATTGGGACATGGTTCCTTATCCAAAAAAAATCTCTGAATGAAAAACACTAATGATAAGATACAATGCAAGAGACTTCATGCATTAACAAGTAACAGAGCAACACAGACCAGATCACTAGAGTAACCATATAATGCAAAATTATCATACTACAAAACAGAAAAACAAACAAACATAAACAATTAGAAATTTCTAGAAATCATAATGCAAATTCTATGTTACAAACATCATACGCTCTAGCACGTAATATGATTACAACCTAAATTTCATACAGAGCACTGATTTTAATTTCCACCACATTAAACAGAATTTACTACCAAACACAAACATACGAAACACAACAAAGGGAAATTTTACCTTAACAGTGGCGAGAACAAGCGTGGCATGTCTCTCCTGCCACTCCGTAAGATCCTTCCGTACATTCGACGCCGTTGTAGGCACATCAGACACTTGCGCTTCATCTGCCCATTCACCAAACACATTACAACAAGAACACTAATCTAAATTGAAAATGGAAATGACAAAAACTCTACGTACCTTGGATAGGGAAATTCTGGAAAGTACTAGAAGTGAGTCCGTTAACAAAGTCTCTCAAATCATCGGTGATACCGAATTTTCGGAGCTCCAAGTCTGAGATCTCCGGGGCCGAACCGGAACCCGAGGAGTTGACAATGGAGAGAGAGGAGAGCTGAGAAGGGATGATGTCGGAGATGGACTTGATGTTCTGGATCTGATCTGCTTGCTTGAGCGCGACGACTTTGAGCTGGTCAGCTTTCTTGGAGGCCTCGATGGCTAGCTCCTTTGACTTCTTGGCGGTCTCCGCAACTAGATCGGCGATTTTTGTGGAGGAAGATGGTAGGGTTAGAGTTTGGGATTTCTTAGCTGCTTCTTCTGCGAAGGTTTTAGCTCTCTTCCATAGATCCTCCATTTTTGCGATAATTTCGAATCTACCTTCTCTGATTCTTTACTTATGGTTAGTATTGCGATAATTTCGGATCTACCTTCTCCGATTCTTTACTTATGGTTAGTACTTTTGTATCTCATAGATCAGTGAGCAAGAGGAGTAGCAGGATCCTGATTTCCGAGTGAAAGTAATCTACAAAGGAGAGTTTTGTTAGAAAACTTTTTTTCTTTCATTTGTTTGGTCTTCGTCCTTTGTGCGTGAAACAGAGGAGTGTATTTTTTTTTTTTTTTTTCATTTCTTCTTTCTATTTCATTTTCCTTTAAGATTTATGATCGTCGATTCAAAGCAAGTTTAATGATAGTAGCAGCTCAACCTAAAAGTCACCAAAAAAGTAAATTGTGATAACGAGGGTCACAATTGTTTGATGATTTTTGATCATTTTTCGACGGAATTTCGATGAACAAACACCAGATTCAAATACATCGAGGAATTTTGAACGGAATGGTGCAAGAGAATTATGGTAGTGTGACTTTCTAACGACGGCCGACATCTTCCGATGGTGACAGTGGCCGATATTTAGGCTTTTTTAATGTTTGACTTAGAATTATACCATTAGTTTTGATGGCTAACTTTGGAAATTTTATAAGGTTAAGCCTACGTATTTTGATGCTAATTGGTTTAAGAATTGAATTTCCGATTCAGTACTGAAATTTATGCTCTTTTTTATCTTCTATTTACTGAGTTGGTTCACTAGTTGCTATGGCATTGCAAATATGGAGGAAGAAGAAGAAGGGAGAAGAGAAGGAGAATGAGAGGGTTGGTGGCACAGGGGAGGAGGGGAGGTGCTTGTCGTATGGAAGAAGAAAGGGAGGGGGAAATAAGAAGAAAGATGGATGGTAAAATGGTCTTTAAAAAAAATTAATCCCTCGGTGATGGGATTAATTTTGTACCAAGATGGGATTGGGACAGATTTTGAGGGATTTAGACTAAATTAGTCTCAACTTACTTCCAGATGAACAGTTAGTCCTTCTAACTAAACATGGAACTAACTGTTCATGTAGGATTAAATTAATCAATTTCATATTAGTCCCAGCTACCAAACAGGCTCTAAATGCCTAAAACGTAGTGTTTTGGTTTGGTGCACTAATGGACCCGTGGAGGTGAAAGGATCGAATGGATTATAGAATTTGTTCAATTTCTCTCTTGTGTGCAAGAAATGATAAGTATTAAGTTTTATTTTTCACAAAAGTTATCATTTATCTAAGGACAACGATCCTCTTTATTTAAGAATTGGAATGAATGTCAAGTTTATGGTGAGATTAAATATCATATTAACAATTTTGAATATTCTCCATTTGATAATGTGGCATTCAATCTCATTATAAAGTTGATTTCATTTCAATTTTCAAATAGTGAGGATCGTGATCCATTATCTAATACTAATTATATATTTTGCACTAAAGTTTTTTTATTTTATTTATCCTAATATAAAAAAATCATTTGGAAGTTAAAATGTAACTCTACTTCTCCTATCATAAGATAATTTTCTTTCATATAAATAAACTAAAATTTAAATGCATGATAAACCCATATTTAAATAATGTTATATATGTAACTCAATTAACTCTAACTCCCCACATCTTTCTCCAATGTTTTTTTCTCCCACTATCCCACTCAAACTTAACTTCTCTACTATCCTTGTCTCTTATCTTCTTACCTATAAATATACCAAGTATAATTGTCACATAAAAGAGTAAATCAACACACTATGCGTGTGTTGAGATGCTGGTTTTCATCAATGTGAAATTTATCAATCATGTCATTTAAAAAATGTTTGCATGACGTCATAACTTAGATTTTCTATAACTTTTTTTTAACATGTCAATTTTAAAAAGGGGCAAAGTGTTTATTTGTTTCCTTTTAAGGATTTTTTACCAAACAAACAACTTGTTTAATTGATAAATTATATACTAGTTTGTTAATCTCATGATAACAAATCATCCATTAACCTTTTCATAAATATTTAAATTGCATAATTCAATGGGATAATTTAATTGAGATGTGAATTTTCTTTTTCATCTTAACTAATTAAAAGTATCGATAGTACATGCGACATTATTGACGTGTTTTGATTGTGAGATTAGTTTCAAAATTGGATTTCTCTTTACATGAAAATATATTAATATAAAAATATTTAATTGTTTTTTCTTCGTGTGTGTTTATTTTTCAATAAACTATTTAAAAAATGAATGAAAGGGTATGTCATGAAAATCAATAAAATACAGCATTAATATTTTCTCAATTGAAAATAAAAGTGTTAAAATTGAGACTTCAAAATAAAGGTTACTTTTGTTAAAAACTTCAAAGATCGCATATTGAAAGATAGGCTTCCATGGTTCGGTTGTCTTTCAATCGCTTTATATTCCTCTTCGAACTTCACAGATTCAACAAGGTTGATGGGTTTGTTGGTTTCCTCCAGAGTTGGGTATGCTTAAACTGAATACAGACGAATCTTGCCGAAACAGTGTTTGCACAGGTGGAGGTATCATTCGTGACTGTAAAGGTGGTGCCCACGCTGTCACTTGAAATTAATCGAAATTCCATTGTTGTCAAATTATTTATTTCAAATGATCAGATTGATCATTGTCTTCTCTCCATGAAATTCTTCAATATGGGAATTATTTATGTGTATGAGTTGTTGTCAAATAAATTTTGACATAAAAAGACATGGTGAATTTGTGATAGTCCTATAATGGATCATAGTACTCAACCACTTGTTAGAGACAAAACACGAGTCTTTGCTATGTTGAAGAAGTATGTGTAAGGTTTTGGTATTAATATCAAAATTGAGTTTCAATAGAGAAGTAAGATCTTGTGTGTTCAAAAATAATACACGTAGTAGAAATGTTGGGGTCATTTCTTTGTTTAACAATGAAATAATTAATTTCTTATTATTATTAATGTAAAGAATTTTATATTTTAAATGTAAGGGTATTAATTATATTATAGAATACCATAAATTTTTGTGAAGTGTTAATATGCTATTATATTAAAAATATATTAAAATCTTGAAACTTATATGGTTGATATAAGTGAAACCAAGAATATATATTCTGAAAATTAAAGTGAAAAGGTATAGTGGGGGTTATGCTTTGAGTACTTTATAGTACATTACGAGAATGTACAAATTTAGTTTTGACATGAACCGGTTGTATCAAGAGGATACACCAATACTAGTCGGATGACGAGAGTGAGAGATAATACTCGAGGAAGAGGTGGTGTTTCTTGGACGAGCAAGAAACAAACTTGTATATCTCACACAATGAATCCGAATTAATTGTCTTGACAACAATTGAGAAAGAGTTAAAATGAATTAATTAGAAATTTATTGTTGGAAATGTTTTTGTGGCCACATTGTATGCCTTAAAAATATATCTTTGTGATAATAAAATTTTGTCAAGGACCTATAGTAATACCTAAATGGTAAGTCTAGACGTGAAAGTCTAAGACATGACTCATGAGTTTGTGAGACAAGTTGTTAATATGAGATCAAGTATTACTTGATTATTTCTCTTACGAAAACTCTTTCTAGAGAGTTAGTGACAATGATATAATTTGATATGGGCTGAAACCTTATATGTATTATCATAAGTAATGGAAACTCAACCTCATTTTAGTGCTTAACTAGCAATAAGGTTTAATGGGTAAAAACAAATTATTGTATAGTGATTGTTAGTACTGATAAATATGAGCTCGTAAAATAGAAAGTCGATACTGTTTGTTACGTATTTTAGAGGTTGAGTTCAACTCTTAATGAAGCCTAAAATAATTTGTAAATGTGTCCTAAATAACGGAGACACGTTGTAGAGCTTCACCGACATGAAATTAGAAATGGTGTCACTTCTTAAGAGAGTTTAAGGTTTACTCTCGAGAAAGTTCATGAAATCAGGTGCAAGCACATGGCCATAATGGTGCTAAGTATAAATCAGAACTTCTCACCGAAATAGGAGAACAATATATGTGTGGTATCTTTGATTCTATTACAAAGAGTTACTAATTTAATGCTATTAAGAAATTAGATACTCTATAGAGTCTTAAGATATTTACACTAAGTAAATATTTAAATCGCAAGAAATCTTTACATATGTATATCAATCTCAGTTGATTATTAATTATATTATTTTATCAAAGTGTTTTCAAGAAAAATTTTGTTTTTCAAATAAAAGTGGGGGATTGTTAGAAAAGCAAGATTCAGTCGACTAAATGATTGATTCAGTCGACTGAATGAAGGACAAAGAGTTATTGTTTGTTTTCTAATCGACTGAATAAATCATTCAGTCGACTAAATACCCGACAATTGATACTTTGCGGTTTTAAATGTTGATTCAGTCCACTGAATATTCGAAAATTTTGAATTCAAATTCTAACAGCTATAACTTTTTAGAAAATCATGTCTTCTCTTTTGAAGAGTTACTTTTTTAAATAATTACTCTTAATTTTCAGACTATTGAAAGTTCAAATTAAATCTATAAATACTTCTAATAACTTTCAAAATAAACAATATTTACTTTGTTTTCTTCTTCTTCTTCTTCTATATTCTCTTTGAAAAATATAATCATTTTCTATATTCTCTCTGAAAAATATGGTCATTGTTAATCACTATTTCAAAGAGAATTTTTAGGGGATTCAACATATTTGCTATCTAGAAATCTCAGACTTTGTGTATCCTGAGGGATATTTGTCTGTAAGCCATTAGCAGACTCCTTACGAAGTGGTGACAAATAAAGCCTTAAGACAAACGATTCCTAACGTGCGACAAAGTCTCACTTCGTTTTCCTTAAACTTCATTTATTTTCTGTTTTTGATTCTTACTCCAAAAAATGTACCAACACAAGATTCTCATAATATTATAATCTATCTCAACATTAACAAACCCAAAAAAAAACAAAAATCATAGAGCTTCAAAGAATACGATTGATGTGGACGCACGAGCAGCGATGGACGCGCTAGATCTAGGCTTCAAGTGGGTAGCAACACAAGGTACACAACAACTCTAGGCCATTGCAACATCAACCGCGGACCTCTTTAAGCTGCCCGAATCTGGGCTCTATTTGTTGTGAATGATCTCCATGAGTACATGCGCAGATCCTACTGCGAAATCACTATTAGAGGAGACCCATAAGTTAAGCTCAATTAGTATTTTATTTCCTATAATTTGGGGTAGATCTATTTCACTCCTTATGATCTTTCTATTGTTCCAGTTAAGTACAACAACTGCATCAATTGTTCAATTTACTCTTTTTTGTTCAAGATTAATAGAAGTTCATATAGAATGATTAGTAAGCAAAAAATAAGAGAAATAACCCGTCCAATTTGGAGATTCAAACGATCTCCTCTTCCCCATTGGTAACCTTAATTTAGAGAGAGAAACATATGATAATTGCTAAGTTAGAGAGATGAGAGAAAGTGATCATAAAAGAGATTGGGATTGATCTCATATTCTCTACTCGCTTAGTCCAATCTTAGTAACTAACGTCTACGTCAATGCTTATATGGTGCTTACTTAGATTTTTGTAAGAACTAATCTCTCTTTTGGACGGAAGAGGAGTAATTAAATTGAGCAATTGATGTACCTAGCTAATTGGATAAACTAAAAGAATAGGGAGTGTATGTCCAAAAAAAAAAAAAAGAAGAAAGAATAGGGAGTGAAATAGATCCACTGCTAAAATTTAGGGAGTAAAATAATAATTTAGTCCATAAGTCCTTTCTAACAATACAAGAGTTTCGAACCCAATGAAATTAAAGAAACCACAACTTAAAGGAAAGTATGACCAACTTAACAAATATGAAAATCTTAGTTTAGAGAAATTAAGAGATGGACGTTGAAGGAGAAGATTGTTTCGGGTTGAGAGAGAGAGAGAGAGATCATTACAAGTTTTAGTTTACTTAATGTTAATTTCCAAGTTTTCATAAAAGAAAAAATACAAATTAAACAAGAGGATTACTGGGTAAAGAAAACATCAAGCAAGAATAATCAAGCCTTTATATATATATATATATATATATATATATATATATATATATCAGTTTCTTTTGTTACAAAGAAAGAAAAAGTCTCACATTCATAAAGCTTATATATACAACTCCATGTCCTTAAGAAGAAACTAAAATATGTACTGCCAATCTGGAGAATTCCACTCTCAGGTATACAAAGGACAAATCTTTCTCTACGTGGGCTACTTATTTATTGTGCCAGTCAAAGAATTACCCTCGGTTGAACAGCTCTATCGATAGAAATACACATGCGAATTGTACGGCAAAGTAGCAAAGAGTCTAACGAGGGATAGTTGTCACCCACTTGGCATTAACAAAATTTATTTACTAACTTGCAAGAAACATGTTGCCTAATTACCAAATATTGGGCTAAGTGAACTCCGATACTCGACTGTTGAAAAAGGAGAAAAAGATTCGCCGTGCTTCCAATTAAATTACTCAAAATGATTCTGATAAAACAATTATGATTTGTGGTTTGGCATATGGTTGAAATCGAATCGAATTTTTATTAAGTTATTTAAATTCAAGTTTGGTTTGATCGAGTTCGAAATTGAAAATTAAGTTCAAATAACTTATTGAGTCGAATTCGAATACTTTAATATTCGGTTCGAATAGTTTTATAAGATATTATCGAGTTCGAATCGAACTAAACTTAAGCTCAAACTAATATTTATTTATAAAATTTATAGTTTAAGCTCGAGTTTGAGATCGAGTGGACAATTGAAAGCTTGAGCTTGAATAGACTCGTTTATTATCGAGTTCGAGCTGAGTCGAACTCGAATCATCATAAAATTTATTAAGCTCGAATTCGAGCCTGTTCATTTAAAGTCAAGTAAAGCTTGAATATCTTAGTATTCATGCTCTATTTGTCTCGAATTCAACCCTACCCAAAGAAAAAAAAAATTACACGAAACAAAGAGAGCAAAGAAATGCAAAAAAAGAAAAGAAAAGCAAATGCTAATAATCAGTTAAGGGGGTCCTTAGTTTTTAACACAGTTTAGGGTTTTGGCACATAATGTCGGCCATTATCGTTAACTAAAGAAGATACACTTCTTATATCCGTAATTACAATAACCTTAGTTTATGCAAAATTGTATCCCCAAAAAAGGAATTAAAAAAACTAGTTTGTTTTTTCCACTTGGGGAATATTGAAATTATATAAGATGATGATATATCTCCATGTTTCATGGACCAACCGGCAAGGACTTGTTATGTATGGGGCGTCGTCGTCTTCTAACGTGGGAATAATCCATCGTATAAAATTGTGACGTGTCAGTCCCTTCTATCAATTCCTTTCATGTCCCTCGGCTACCTTGCTTCTCGACTTGCTCTTTATTGCCTGCACATTATCACATTATTTAATCACAAATTTAAGATTAAAAAAATAATGGGATATTCTATTTAATTTATTAAGCAAGTTTAATTAGGAGAGAATGAAGTTAGTTGTTTAAAAAATGTACAAAAATCCCAAGATGAACGAGGAAATTAAGAAAAAAATCAATTTGGCTAATATTGATCTTCTTTTTATAAGCACTGCTAATGCTAGCTGCAACAACTAAGCAGTAGTTCAGCATATTTACACAGCATTTATTTTCTTTGAAAACATGATAACAAGTTTAATCATACAAAGGTGATGTTTGAGAAGTGCTTAAATCACTTCAAAATAAATTTATTCTTGTTTTGAAGTGATTTAAGCTTAAACCACTTGTCAAACATGATAAAAAAATATACGATTTCTTGGAAAGCAGATTTATTTGAAAAATATAGTAAAAATGAATGAGACAAATTATACTGTGGAGAGAGAAAATTTGTAATTTCAAGTTTGAAATCAAAAGGTTGAACACACATATCAGCATAAAGGTCAGAGTTTTTTGTTCTCTCGTCACTTTTAACAAGTGAAAAGATTCTTTAACAGAATATTCATTCATATTGACCCACATGTAATCCATTTTTGTACATATAAATCAGACAAAATGAGTAGAATATATGGTAGAGTATTACAAATATACTAAAATGCATATTAATTTTAAAGAGAGTATCAGTTAGCTTAATTAGTAAAATTATTTGTCATTGTAATACAAAAGATTTAAGATCAAACGTTGTTCACACTAGATATTGAGGGATAAGACTCTCCCTTTATATAACTCATAAACCAAATAAACCTTCTATGAACAAGAAAAATGCATTTTCCAACCTAACTCTCAGCTAAATGTGAAGTTAGGGTGTCAACAAAACATAACTAAATGAAACCTAAGAGAATATATATATATATATATATATATATATATATATATATATATATATATATATATATATATATATATATATATTGAGAAGATGAGTTAGAAACAAACTGGAATCCATTGCAAGCAAACCTCCTTGGGTTGATCTTCTAAGGCTACAGGTATGAGAACCAATCAACTGAATGTTAGAGGGGAGGGAGAAAAACTGTCTGTTTCAATAAAATTTAACACACACGTTAAACACCCTCCCCTGATGTCTTTTTATTTCCCTTTGCCTTAGGGACCATAACCTTAACAGTTACCTCACATATATGCATTGGGTCTTTGGCCCATTAACAAAGACCCATACCACATCGGGCTTCTACACATAAGGTGGCCCATACTAAATAACCTTGATACTTTGGAGACCCATAAAATTATATCACTTAATTGGGTCATTTATTAGATAACGGGTCTACATGTACAATGTTATAACATATTTGAACCCAAAATTCCAATAATCTCCCACTTGGGTTACATATGTTATCCTTTATATTGTACATGAAGATAACCTTAATTGAGCTCATTTGTGCTATCTAAACCAAAATATCCAACAACAATCTGGTCCATTAACCATATCAATGTAGGATCAAAGCAGCCTTTATCACATTTATCATAACAAGACCCATCAATGGTCACAACACTAGCACAATTAACGACATAGATCTAGTATGGATGTATAGCATGGAAATTACATGAAACGTAATATTAAACATGACAATTTCCAACTGGTCCTCAATATGACTCAAAAGAATCATATGAAATACTTTCAAACATTAAATGCAAAACTGCAATGAAAGTCAACATAGAGTAATCAAAAATACATAATCCAAAGTCTGTACAGAACAACATAACCATGTCAATTAAGCAAAAGTAAAAGGCCAAATACAAACTCCCACTACAAGGGCATATGGTCCAGAAGAACAACACCCATGTGAGCAATATGCTCATAAAATACTATGGGTGGCAAACCCTTAGTAAGTGGATCCGTAATCATAGAGTTTGTACTGATATGCTCAATTAACACTTGAGAATTCTGGACTCTCTCTTTGATAGCCAGAAACTTGATGTCATTATGCTTTGACCTCGACGAGCTTCATTCTTGGAATACAACTCAGCAGCCTTATTATCACAATAAATCGCTAACGGTCTATCAATACCATCAACCGTGCGCAGCCCAGTGATAAAATTTTGCAGTCATATTCCCTGATTTGATGCCTCATGGCAAGCTATGAACTCTGCCTCCATGGTAGAAATAGCTATAAGTGACCGTTTCACACTATTTCATGATATAGCTCCTCTGGATAACATAAAGACATAGTTAGAAGTGGATCTCTTACTATTGAGACACCTGACAAAATCAGAGTCTGAATACCCAACGATCTCCAAAAGATCCAATCTCCGATATGTGAGCATATAATCCTTCGTTCTTTGTAGATATCTCATAACCCGTTTAGCTGCTTTCCAATGATCCAGGCCCGGGTTACTTAAATATCTGCCTGGCATTCCAACAATGTACGTAATGTCCGGTCGCATACACACTTGTGCATACATGAGACTTTCAACAGCTGAAGCATAGGGATATTTCTCCATTTCCTTATTCTCAAGTTCATTTTTTGGACATTGGAGCAAACTGAACTTATCACCCTTTGCCATGGGCATGTTTCCTGGTGCACAACCACTCATGCTAAATCTACTTAGCACTTTATCAATATAGGCCTTCTGTGACAGTCCAAGTATACCTCTGGAACGATCTCTATGGATCTGTATACCCAAAACAAAGGACACATCACCAAGATCTTTCATTTCAAATTTACTTGATAGACATCTCTTGGTTTCATGCAATAGGCCTATATCACTGCTTACCAATAGAATGTCGTCTACATATAGCACCAGGATAATAAATTTGCTCCCACTGAACTTGAGATATATGCACTGATCAACGGTGTTTTCTTTAAATTCAAATGATGTAATCACCTGATCAAATTTTCGATACCACTGCCGGGATGCCTGTTTTAAGCCATAAATGGACTTTTTAAGCTTGCATACAAGACGCTTTGAATCTTTGGACTCAGAGTTCTCTGGTTGCACTATGTATATTGTTTCTTCAATGTTTCCATTGAGAAACACTGTTTTAACGTCCATTTGATGTAGCTCCAAATCATAGTGAGCTACAAGTGCCATAATGATTCTAAAGGAATCTTTCGTCGAAACCGACGAAAAAGTCTCTTTATAATCAATACCTTCCTTTTGAGTGAAATCTTTGGCGACTAGACGGGCCTTATACCTTTCAATGTTGCATTTTGAATTCCGTTTGGTTTTAAATATCCATTTGCAACCAATCGGTTTCACACCTTTGGGCAACTCTACTAAGTCCCAAACACCATTGTCATCCATTGATTTCATCTCATCCTTCATGGCTTTAATCCACTTTTCAGAATTAGGACATTGTGTGACTTGACTAAAAGAAGTCGGATCATCTTTCAGACCCATATCAAACTTATGTTCCTGGAGATACACGACATAATCAGTCGAAATCACGTTTCTCTTTTCTTTAGTGGATCTCTTTAATGGCACTTCCACTTGAGGTTGTTGAGGTACCTCTTGATAAACCTCATGCGGTTCCTGATTTTGAGCAGGCAGTAATTCAGGTTCGTCATCAATGCGTTGGATCTCCGAATTTTCATTTTGAATAACATCAGGTATGGATACTTGAAAGTTTTCAGTTGCAACAACAGGAATGTAAACACATTCCTCTTCAAAATTGACTTTCCTGAGTTGGTCTCTCCCACTTAACTCAACATCTTCAATGAACTTGGCATTGCCCGTTTTGAAAAAGGATCTATTAGAGGAATCATAAAATTTGAAACCCCTTGATCTTTCAGAGTATCCAACAAAATAGCAGCTAATGGTCCTTGAGTCTAGCTTCTTCTCATTTGGCTTATAAGGTTGAGCCTCAGCTGGACATCCCCAAACATACAAATGCCTAATGCTAGGCTTTCTGCCTGTCCATAACTCGTATGGGGTTTTAGCTACTGCTTTACTTGGAACTCTGTTCATGATGTAAACTGCAGTCTTGATGGCTTCACCCCAAAGCGATTATGGCAAAGAAGAATGACTAATCATACTTCTTACCATATCCTTTAAGGTTCAGTTTCGTCTCTCAGCTACACCATTTTGACTAGGAGTCCCTGGCATGGTGTATTGAGGAACAATCCCACATTCCATCAAAAAATTGGCGAAGGATTCGGGACGTTGTTCACCTGATCCATCATATCTACCGTAGTATTCACCTCTATGGTCAGATTTGACAGCCTTAATTTTTTTGCCTAATTGATTTTCAACTTCAGCTTTGAAATTCTTGAACATGTCTATAGATTGAGACTTTTCATGAATTAAATAAAGATAGTTATACCTGGAGTAGTCATCTATGAAAGTGATAAAATATTCTTGTTCATTCCAAGAAGCTGTAGGGAATGGACCACAAATATCCATATGTATCAATTCTAAGACACCATTACTCCTATTAGCACCTTTATTTTTAATATTTGTTTGTTTTCCCTTAATGCACTCAATGCAGACTTCAAAATCTGACAAATTTAAGGGATCAAGAATTCCTTCTGACACAAGTCTTTGAATCATTTGTTTAGAAATATGTCCTAAACGCTTGTGCCATAACATTATTGAATTCTCATTTGTTAATCTGCACTTAATACCAACAATACTGGTATGCAAGGATTCATTTTCTTTGAAGGCAATCATATCCAGTTTATATAAATTATCAATTAAAGAACCAGTACCAAACAAATTTGAATTCTGAAAAAGATAAATTTTCTATTTCCAAATGAACAAGAAAAACCTGATTTGTCCAAACATGAAATAAAAACCAAATTCTGTCTAAAAGACAGTACATAAAAATTCTCATCCAAATCCAAATTACAACCAGATTCCAATTGTAATCTAAATAAACAAACTACCTCCACATGAGCTCTTTCGCCATTTCCTACATAGATGAATCTTTCAGTATTAGTTGGCGTTCGGCTCCTTATGCCCCCTGCATAGAAACACTTACGTGAGTAGTTGCACCTGTATCTATCCACCAAGTGTTCTTAGGTACTAAGGCCAAATTAACTTCTGAACAAATAAAGTTTAAAAGTTTAGCCTTCTTCTCACGCCAGGTCACATACTTGGCGTATTTTGTGCAGTCTTTCTTCACATGACCAGCTTTGTGGCAAAAGAAACAAGTTATACCTTTATCTTGTTTCTGTTGTCCCTTGTGGTGTGAATTTCCAGACCCTTCAGTTTCCTTTCCTTTAATGTTCCTCTTTCTTTTCTTGCTAGAACTGGGGTCCTGATAAGTTGATGCTAAATGAGCACTTTCAACCTTTTCATGATTGAGTCTCTCTTCCTCTTGAACACATTGAGCAATCAACTCATTCAAAGTCCATTTCTCCTTTTGAGTATTGTAACTGATTTTGAAAGGACTGAATTGTGTAGGAAGAGAGATCAAGACTAAGTGCACCAAAATGTCTTCTGGCAATTCCAGCTTGAATGCCTTTAGTCTTGTCACAAGGTTTGACATCTCCATGATGTTCTCTCTTATATTCATCTTCCCCTTGTACCGCATTGAGACAAGCTTAGTCAAGATGGTTCTTGTCTTGACCTTTTCGTTTGCGGCGAATCGGTATGCTATTTGGGAGAGGAATTTCTTAGCATCATTTTCACGAGGAATAGAACCCCTGACGGTATCCGAAATTGAGTGCTTCATAATCATTAGGCTCATGCGGTTTGTTCGCTCCTACTTTTCATATACAACCTTTTGCTCAGTGGTACTATCGCTGGTCAAAGGTATAGGGCGATCGACCCTCAATGCATAGTCTAATTCCATGCACCTGAGCACGATCATAACATGATCTTGCCACTTCTTGAAATTCATGCCGTTAAGCACGAGAATGCTATTGATGTTAGCAAAAATCGATGTTGCTATAAACAAGAACAAAAGCTCACAATTAGTAACAACTCATGTATATATGAATCAAAACAAAACTGTATACATATACACATGCATGTAGGCCCATAACAAGATACCTAGCACAACATTAATACTTAGTCTTTGGGCAGAAATATCAACTTGTAAGTGGTATCTCAAATATAGTTCATGAATATTGACAACCCAACCTGCCAAATAATGTGCCTTTATTTGGACCAACACATTATTCGCATGACAACCTTTATTTGTCACATATTCACAACTATTTTAATCTATTAACAATGCAAAAATAACCTTTCTTTGGGCCGATTATTTTCACATATTAATAGCATGTTTACATGTCTTAAAATAAATAAATTTACATATTAGAGATTTCTTTGGCAATATAATACTTCAATTCATTCATCAAAAACATTAAACATAAAATTCGGAACAAAATCCCTAAAAAATATTTTTTTGACCAGCGCCACGGTGCCAGCCCATGGCGCCGCGACGCTAACAATTTGCCCAAGGGACAAATCGCTGGAGCTGCAGCGCCAGTTCTCTGGATTTTGGGATTGACTGTAGTGGGCCTCTACAATGAATACCAAAATAATATGCTTGCAATTGGCAAGCTGTCATGACAATAAAAAAAGATTTCAATAATTTCAATCTTTATAGAAAAATTGCGTACAATATAAAATGATTTTCACCGGTTATAGAGAAATTAAAAACGACTATCTTTATCATATGAACCAGCGCCAAAGGGCTTAAGGCATAATTTACGGAATTAGGCAAAAAAAAAGAAAGATCAAAGCCAGCACTGGTTTGATAAACTGCAATTTGCAGTTACAAAAACAGTCACTAAAACTCACCAAAATTTAATATTGTCATACAAAAAAAAAATCATATTTGGAGATACAATTCACAGAGTAATCATACAATCTCATCAACAAACATGGATTTATAGTAATTTTTTCAAAACAAATTTCTACCCTAAACATACTTTATGGGAAAAAATTCAAGAAACTCGATTTTCATATGAATCTCAACAATTTAACATGAAAGGCTTTGATACCACTTGTTATGAAACAAACTGGAATCCATTGCAAGCAAGCCTCCTTGGGTTGACTTCTAAGACTACAGAGAAAACTACCTTTGGTATGAGAACCAATCAACTGAATGTTAAAGGGGAGGAAGAAGAACTGTCTGTTTCAAAAAAATTTAACACACATGTTAAACACCTCCCCTGATGTCTTTTTATTTCTTGTGCCTTAGGGACCATAACCTTAACAGTTACCTCACACATGTGCATTGGGTCTTTGGCCCATTAACAAAGACCTATACCACATCGGGCTTCTACACATAAGATGGCCCATACTAAAAAACCTTGATACTTTGGAGATCGATAAAATTATATCACTTAATTGGGTCCTTTATTAGATAACGGGTCTACATTTACAATGTTATAACATATCTGAACCCAAAATTCCAACAAGAGAGAGAGAGAGATGGGCCACCTGAAGTAACTTCCATATGATCATGATCATGATTGTGTGATGTGGTATGACCTTGAACTCCATGTTCGTTAACCTGTTTTTAAAGACAACTGAGAGGAAAGTGAATTAAGTCTAATTAAGAATAGATAGAGAATAATATTATGTGTGCTAATTGCATAATACCAAGAATATTCTTCAGGTGTATTTTAGGATAGATTCTTACAGTTACTTCCTTAGTGATGAATCTCAGCTTCCTTGACAGTACTATAGGGAGGAAAAACTTGTCTTCATGATGTGCTACTCACAATGCAAACTCATACATACGAATTAAGATCATCATCATCATGAGAGAGAGAGAGATAGAGAGATGGTAGTAGTCTATTAGTTACCTTGTTCATTTGATGACAACACCTGGATTTGCAGAGAAGCACAGGGTGTTAGCAGTAGAAAAAGGGTAATGCAAAGAGTAGTGATGACAATCAACTCCATTACTCTAGCTTCCAGGAGAGATTTTGATTTTTGCATGAGAGGTTACTTATCTTTTGTGGGTGTGTAGTGGTCTTTATATCAACAAAGGATTCCCACAGAGGAGAGAGTACACAAAGCACAAAAATTCAGAGTTCCAAAACAAGTAGAGAGGAAATGTTTAAAATATACTTCCTTCTTAGGAGGCTTCATACCATTTGAGTTGGTTTTTGTCTCACCTGCTATTGTAGGGCCTCTAGTTTCTATTTTATAACAAGGATCAATAGTGAGCCTAACCAACATTATCAATCCTACTTAATTTGCCTAAATGAAGAAAGTAAATATTTCATAATTTCATCAATAATTATGTACTTCTCAATATATTCCTCTCGCTCTTAGCTCATAAGATGCGGGCCAGCTCATTTTCAAATTGAATTTTCAGCTAGCTAGTTAATATTCTTTCTGCCTCATGGTCAGGAAATTAGAAGTAACAATTTCATTGTTTTATACTTTCATATATATGGCCCTAGCTTCTCACTTGATCACATTCCAAATTGATCTTTGCCCATAAGAAGGAGAGCATATCTTGTAAAATTGGTTTAGTTTTTAGTATAATACACTAATTTAATATATAACATAGATATGAACATCTGTAAATAAAATTTTTATTGGAATCACTTTATAATTTAAATTTGTTATTAAATCATTGAATATGATCTGCTACCCACAAGAAAAGTACTAAAAGCTAATGTGGTTCATCGCAAAACCTTAGTTGAACATCCCACAAAATTTTAAATATTTGATGGAAATGAGTATTTATCTTTTTTTTTATTAACATTGTTCAAGATATACATACCAACACATAAATGAAAAAGAGAAATGGTTATATATAAGACTGATATTTCACGTTAACTAGATAAATTTGTTTCATTAATTTGATCGATAGAAGAAAAATAAGTGAGAGGAAATGAAGAAAGAAGAAAGAAAAAAGATAGGACGAAAAAAGAACAAAATTAATGTTTTTCATAATATGTTAGGTAAAGATGATGGAAAAGTGAAAGGAAAAAAATAAAAATAAAATTTTTCTAATTTGAATGGATTGTGATTTGTTAATTTGGGAAAAAATATCAATCATCCCAATTTTTATTTCTCTCACTTTTCTTTATTACTAAACGATAGAAAATTGCTCTTCTTTTTTCTCTATTTCTTCTTTACTCTCACTTTTCTACTATACTAATCATAGCTTAAGTTTCACTTACCCAATATGCTTAAATATAGTATAACATAATTTTGAAGCCTTAAATAAAGTTATAGATTTTGGCATTTTAGGATGGTTTTATAAATGAATCTAGTATGCTTAATTGAAACTCATTGATGTATATATTATACTCCTAATTTTGTTGTTTCAGATTAACACCTAGAACTCCTCCATATTATATGGGAAGTGATGTGGCCTAAAACACTCCGGCCCGGTAGACTCTCCTACCCAGCAAACACTCCGACCCAATGAAGAACGGTCCGACAAACCCACACCTGGGCCCCCTCTACGCACGTAGCCCTGCGCATCTCTACCCTACAACATGCCGCCCTACAGCCGCCCATATCTGCAGCCCTATAACCACCCTATGGCACGCCACTTTATAGCCACCCTTCTATATGCCGCCCTGCAGCCACCTTGCAACACGTCGTTCCTATAGCACATAATCAATGCCCTCCCACAGGTGGATGGCTATAAATAAGCCGGGGTATGAAATTTATATTCATTGAGACTTACCCGTTTACATTTGATTTGCTGAAGCCCTCGACATCTCCCCTAAACCCTCAAGCTAAATTAAGCTTCTGAGCACCCTCGGAGGTCTCCCCCTCCCCTCCTTCCGAGGGCCTTTACATTTGATAGGTGCTTAAATATTTTAAGCACCCTTATTTTCATTTGTTAAGTCCTTAGTTGTGTTAATTTAGTCCATTTTACTTCATTTCTGTGTTTTACATGTTTTTATAGGGTCTTGGAGAAAAAGAAGCATTTTTGACACCTAAAAGAAGAAATCTGGAAATCCTAGAACAACCGCTGGCAAAAGCGCTATCGAGCGCACTAGTGGGTGCGATCGAGTGCATAAGTGCTCGTGCGCACACAAGTAGGATCGAGCACAGACTTGCGATCAAGCGCACAATGCATGCGATCGAGCGCACAACGCATGCGATCGAGCACACATGTACAGGCGTGAATAGTAAAACTGCAGAACCAGTTTTGGAAATAGAGGAGGTTTTACGTTTTAGGAAGTTTAGGGTTTCCTGAGTCTTCTAGAGTTATTCAACCCCTATAAATACACCTGTAAACACACACAAAAATCATCACTTCTTTTATCTTTTGCTTAGCTCGGAGTTATAAGTTTTGGAGAGGATTGACAACCCATCTCCACAGTATTCTTCGGGTTTTATAGTTTATGTTTAGTTTATGCTATGATGCTTATCTTAGACAGCATGTATAACTAACTCTTTATAGGGCTCGATTGAAGCCCTAGTTATGCTTTCCCATATATATATTCCTTGATTATCTTTGCAATAGCCTTGATTATGATGCTTAACTTGATTAATGCCTGTGTTTATTTAAATTCCTCATATGTATATGTCTGATCAATATGTACATGTGGTATGGACTTGTTAGTTAGACCAATTTGGATGACCGAGTCCTGGGTCTGACATTAGTAACAAAAGATATCCACACCGGATTCTTAGGTTAATCAACATGGGAAATCCGGAGTAGATACCATGCCCTAGGTCTCATATGGTTGTCGATTTTCATAAATCTTATGCTTTATTAAGGAACAACTCAGTAGATACCATGCTGAATCCCTTAAGAAAGAAAAGAGTTAGAGTAGATACCATACCTAACTCGGTTCTTAGGGACATCAATAGTTTAAGGAGTAAATACCATGCCCTTAGGTTGGCAACCATTAGGTATTCATAGGAAGGCGAGTGCATTGACCTATTACTGATTGGGAAAGTATGACTAGTGGTGGATATCAAAGCCCTATGTCGCATTATTGTTAATTCACATTCAACAGTTATTTTGGTCTTCTTTAAGAAACTGATTCTAAAACGAAATTCACCAATCCCTGTGGAAATGATCTCGCACTTGCACACTATGCTACCATTGACCTTGTGCACTTGTAAGTAAAACTGTATGGTTATTTACTTATTTATTTAGGTAGATAAACGCACAACAAGTTTTTGGCGCCGTTGCCGGGGATTGCACTAAATTTCCTTTTAGAATTATTTTCGTCATTATTTTTATTCTACTTTAATTTTTCTAAAAATTTTAAGTTTATGTTTTTCACATTTATTTTTACCTTTATTTTTATTTTCATCAAACCTTAATCGATTTCCTTTCTGTTTTAGGCACATCAAAACCTAATCACACTTTCTGTGATACTTGCGATCGATCGTACCCTTCTGTGCGATCGAGCGCAATTAGGGCAGAGAGTTACCCGTGCAGCATAGTTGAACTGCTTCACTAAAGCTAGTTTACCTAATTTATGCACGGACTTTGACCCCGACATCCAACATTCTTTCCCCTCGATCCCGAGCTTGAGTGGGCCATCCGACGAAGGCTTAGGAATAACTTCGAAGAGAATGAAGAAGAATCCAAGAATGAAGCACCAATGGCAGAACAGCTCGAAAACCAGCAACCACCTGCACGAGTACCGATGAAGCATTCCTTCATCCCACGGAACATTAATTAGCCATCATATATTGCATATCAACCTGAGGCGATAGAAAACTATTACATATCTCTGCAAATATTGAATGCTTTGACTCACTTTAGGGGTACTCCTAATGAGGATCCACGCTTGCACCTTCGAGAATTTTTCGATCTTTGCAAGTTCTAGCACATCCAAGGCCTAGATCAAGAAGGAATAAGGTTAATTATGTTTCCTTTTTCCTTAAAAGATAATGCTAAATTATGGTATAATTATTTTCCTGCAGTTTCTATCCACACTTAGAAGGCGTTGGCTAGCAAATTCCTAAGGAAGTTTTTCCTAGCTCAAAAGACGAGGCAAATGAGGAAGAAGATTCAGTCTTTCCAACAAAAGGATGGGGACCTCTTCTTCGAAGCGTGGGGACACTTCAACGAGCTGCTACTCAAATGCCCACATCACAACATACCTCAAGATGAACTGGTACAAGCTTTTTATGAAGGTTTGAGTGATACTAACAAAAGTATTGTTGATTCAGGTTATGAAGGAGTGTTGATGGAGAAAAGCAGTGAAGAAGCTATGGAGCTCTTCGAAACCCTAAGCGAACACACACAACAGTTCTCATTTCGAGGTAGATATGTAACCAAGAGTAAAGGTATGTATGAGGTAAATTTAAATGGAGGATCTTATCCTCAAATAGCTGCTGTGGAGAGGAAACTAGACCTGTTGGTTAAATCTGTGGCTGCTCAGAATGCCTCATCTAGCTTATCAGCTACACCACTCCAGGTATGTGCGATATGTTCCCAATTTGATCATAATACTGATACTTGTCCTTTGTGTTCATTCGCAGATCCGGAACAAGCTAATTACATGGGACCTAACAACTATCCACCAAAAAACAACCCATATGAAACACTTACAACCCTGGATGGTGAAACCACCCGAATTTCTCTTGGAACAACAATCAAAATACCCTTAACCAGTAAGGACAACAACGTAACTTCCAACCAACAGCCCAATCTGTTCCCGAACCAAAGAAGAACGACCTCAAAAGTCTTGTGAGGCAATTGGCGTCTCGACAGCAACAATTAATAACCTCACAAAATCAGTTGATGGAAGAAACGAGGAAACTTCAGACTGAAATGAGACAAACCACAACGAAACATGATCATGCCATTCACGGATTAAAGGTACAAATGGGGTAATTGGCCTAGGAACTGAGCAGTAGAAAGCAATGTGAGCTTCTAGTCCAACCAATACCTAATCCAAGAGGACATCAGAAACTGAATGCCATGACAACTCTAAGAAATGGTAAGATCATAGGAGCTGATGAGCCTGCAAAAGCATCTCTAGATAAAGCATCCACACCCAAGGTAAGTACAATGGAGAAGTGGAATGCACCACCTTTTCCTCAAAGGTTAGTAAAGCCAAAGCAAGAAAATAAATTGCTTGATATTTTTGAAACTTTGAGAAAGGTAGAGATTAATATTCCTTTGTTAGATTCCATTAAACAAATTCTTGCATATGCTAAATTATTGAAAGATTATTGCATTAACAAAAGGAAGTTTAAGGAACATGAGACAGTATCCTTGATTGAAGAGGTAAGTGTTGTACTATTAAGAAAACTACCACCAAAACTAACAGATCTGGGTAGTTTCACCATTCCTTGCAGGCTAGGTGACCAGCTATTTGAGCATGCACTATTGGATCTAGGAGCAAGCGTCAATCTGCTGCCATATAGTGTATTCGAGACACTAGGTTTAGGGGAGCTCCAACTGACCTCCATCACTCTGCAATTGGCTGACAGAAGCATCAAACGACTGAGAGGTATCCTTGAGGATGTATTGGTAAGAGTAGGTAAATTTATTTTACCCGCTGATTTTATCATCTTAGCTATGGAAGAATGTCATATGCCATCACCCCTCCCCATCATTTTGAGAATACCCTTTATGATAACTGCTGATACCAAAATTAATATAAAAAGGGGAATTGTCACTATGATAGTAAACGATGAGGAAATAGAATTCCAAATATTTAATACATTCAAATCAACCAAAGGTGATGATGCATACTCTAACGTAAGCTTAATACAAGGTGTTGTTGAGAAAGTTTCTCAGGTCCATCACATTGTTCCATCAGAGACCATCCCCAACCATGAGGACACAAGATTGAAAATTAGGCCCGAGGATGACGATGTGATTAAATACATCAATAGAACTATGCACCCCATCAAGAACACATCACAACCTCCAATACTCCTCAAGTTAAAAATCCTAAACTTATTAATACGAATTTTCTTTATTTTATTAACCAGGCACTAAGATTGAAGATGCAGCAGCTGTCAAGGGCACTTGAACCACCTGATGTGGGCTATAAGTGCCCCCTTCAACAGGAGTAGCACTGTATCAAGAGAGTGCTTGAGACATTTCACATTTGCTAATCATGTAGCTCAAGCACCTCTACGAAGGTTAGTGGTACTGAGGCCACTAACACATGGTAAGGTTGTATTGTTCTTGTTTTATCATTCCAACCTTGGTGAGTTGTTATTTTGTCCATGCATTCCACTTTGCGATCGAGCGCATCATTCAGTGCGATCAAGTGCACTCGTGGCAGACAATTTTGTGATAAGTTTAAACATTTCACTCACACTCACTCACTCACCTTCTCTGAACATTTCACTCACAGCCTTTCACTCGCACTCTCTCGTTTACAGAGCACCAAACTCACACTCTCGACTCCAGCATAACCATGCCCCATCACCATCATCACTAACCACCACTACCGCCATACTATCACCGCCACGCCAGTACACATTCCCTCCATCCACAAGGTACCCAATTTGATCATACACACAGATTTTAATGTTTTATTTACACTTTCAGTTATATATATATGTTACCTTGTGTATGATTGGGTGCTCTTATGTTTAGAGGAGGTTAGGAACAAACTCGAATCCATAAGACCATAGCTTGGTCTTTCGTCGCCCACAAGCTGTTCGAGAAAAAGATTGACCGTGTGCAATCGAGCGCACGACATTTGCGATCGAGCGCACATACTCGAGATCGATCGCAAATTTGACAGAAACTAGGATCGATATGTCAAAGCAATCTGCTTCCACCACCCGTGCCTCGAGCAGCCGTGCCCAGTCATCCTGGCCAAGCATCGAACAGAGAGAACTTTTATTCGAGACTACATTCGCCATCGATGAAGTCTTCAAGTAAATGGATGCCACTCAATGGTCGGTCCAAGCTTTTAAACACCAGGGGTTGAAGAGGCTTTTTACACCAGTCTGCTTGACTACTTACACCCAGCTGGTAGTCCAGTTCTATGAGAGTTGGTCTTTTGACTGCAGTAAACTAGGTGTATTGACTTCCTCAGTCCAGGGCACATCCATCGAGGTGACTAGTGCCGACATAGCCGCTGCTCTTCATTGTTGTGATAAGTCCCCTCCGGAGGACCCCGATATCGAGGAGCAGCCAGACTCTTTTGACCTGTCCACGATTATTGAGGATATGTGCACTGGCCAGTACGTAGACAGACACAACAACGCAGCGAGCCGGTCAAAGTTGCCTCCATGACTTTGGCTTGTAGACACTATCCTTCAGTGCAATGTGTATCCATTGGGGCATAAGACACAAAGGAGAGACTAGCTTCTACAGACGTTGTATGCCTTCCACAGAGGCCACTGGTACTCTCTACCCACTGTTATGTGGAGCCAGGTGCATAAATTTTGAGATCATGACCATAACCGTCAGACCACCACGACCAATGCATGGGGGCTTCTATTCTCATTCCTACTTTCATACATCTTCAAGAAGAAAGGGATTAAGGGGACCACCAATGATGGACCAGTGCGAGAGCATCCCTTCTTCGGGAAGGCTCAATGGACACATAGACTCTCGCACATGCCTCAAGGACTCCTAGCCCCTGCACTTGCCACTGAGAGGGTTGAGAAGGATTATATGGAGACAGAAACCTCTACAGTTAGCCCATTGCGAGAGGAGGACGATCCGGACATAGGACCCATAGAGTCCCAGCACTTTCTCATTGAGTTGTCCTCTTTTCGAGGTGAGGTCTCTGTAGCCACATCACTCGTGCACCAGCGCATAGATGGTTTGGAGGCACGGTTTGTACGACAGGAGGCGATGCTATAGGCCATTCTTGATCGCCTACCTCCAGCACCTAGTACCTCTTCGACTACACCACCCGACGATCAGCAGTGAGAGGATACCTCGTCTGGCTGAAGACATTAAACTTAGCGCTCATGAGAGGCACCCCAAAACATATCCTTTTTAGTATTTTATTTTATTATTAGTATTTACTTTTCTATAGCTGTTTATTATTACTTGTTTTTCATTTTATGTTTGTTTGTCTTTCTTTTTCAAAGACAGAGTGAGTGCATCCATTTGAAGTTTGGGGGCGTGCTACGAGCCATGCCAACTATATAGTTCTCCATCTCCCAGGTCAGCTCCTTCCATGCTATTCACACATTGGGGAAAATGTGCAATTTAAGTTTGGGGGTATGGGGACACACTCACACACACACTATGTCCCATTTTTTTTTTGTTTTTTTATTGATAAATGCATGTTCATTCTGTTCCAAAAATTTTGGGTGATCTAAACAAATAATATGATTTGACTTCATAAGTGAACTTAACACTTTGAACATATAGGCCAATAATTAAGTTTTGAACATAGATAACTTACTTTTAGGCATTTAAGGATTCATAAGTTTGACTTGAACTAACACGAGCACATTAGCACATAGTTATGTGGGGTATGACCTGAAATTTTATTTGTATGTTTCTTTTGCTCGACTGTGAACCAGATGACCTATTAGATTAACACTTTGGCATAAATAGAAAAAAATTGTTATTGCTAAAAAAAAATGCTCTTAAAGATCAGTAAACTAATTTTTCACTAAGTAACTGGCCCTCTTGCCTCAGTAAGCAGTGAGTGTCATGTCAAAAGGTGAAAATTTTGTGCACTATGATCATTAAAAAGAACTTTCCACTGAGTAACTGACCCTCTTGCCTCAGTAAGCAGTGAGTATCACGTCAAAAGGTGGAAATTCTCATTGGTAGCATTAAGATCTGTTAATTTCGTAGCCTTTTTTACTCGAGTTAGTAAGTCCTTAGGGGTGTCTTTACAGCTAATGGCCTAAGACCATCTGGTTTGGGAGTCATTGGCTAAACGCTCACTACATGAGTCAAATAGAAAGCTTAAGGGAACTAACTTGGCAAAAATCTCACAAACAAAAGAAAAGAAGAAAATCTATGCCATCTTTGTTGATTCTAATAGGAAATTTGGTGAATCTTGAGACATCGAAACACTACACTTTAGAATTATTTGGAAACCTAATCTTTTATGTGCTAGTTCACCACACACTAAAGTCAAACTTGCGATCTCTTAAACTACCTCATGAAAGTGATTGGCGTTCAAAACTCTTATTCATTGCAAATATATGTTTATATTTGTTAAGTTTGCTCATGAATGCGCATCATAGTTTTGTGTGAAGACCTAAACTTTTGTGGACACAATGAATATTGGATCTATCTATGTGTTGTTATTTTTCATTTTAGTTTTGAGTTTTGTATTGCCAAGAGACTAGCAATATGTAAGTTTGGGGGTGTGATAGGTGCTTAAATATTCATATTTAAGCCCTCTTATTTGCATTTATTAAGTCCTTAGTTGTGTTAATTTAGTTCATTTTACTTCATTTCTGTGTTTTACATATTTTTGTAGGGTCTTGGAGAAAAAGAAGCATTTTTGGCACCTAAAAGAAGAAATTTGGAAATCCTAAAACAGTTGCTGGCAAAAGTGCGATCGAGCGCACTAGTGGGTGCGATCGAGCGCATAAGCGCTCGTGTGCACACAAGTAAGATCGAGTGCAAACTTGCGATCGAGCGCACAACGCATGCGATCCAGCGCACATGTACGGGCATGAACAGTAAAACAGCAGAACCAGTTTTGGAAATAGAGGAAGTTTTACGTTTTAAGAAGTTTAGGGTTTCCTGAGTCTTCTAGAGTTATTCAACCCCTATAAATACACCTGTAAACACACACAAAAATCATCACTTCTTTTATCTTTTGCTTAGCTCGGAGTTGTAAGCTTTGGACAAGATTGACAACCCATCTCTACAGTATTCTTTGGGTTTTATAGTTCATGTTTAGTTTACGCTATGATGTTATCTTAGATAGCATGTGTAACTAACTCTTTATAGGGCTCGATTGAAGCCATAGTTATGCTTTCCCATATATACATTCATTGATTATCTTCGCAATAGCCTTGATTATGATGCTTAAGTCCTGGGTCTGACATTAGTAACAAAAGATATCCACATCAGATTCTTGGGTTAATCAACATGGGAAATCGGGAGTAGATACCATGCCCTAAGTCTCATATGGTTGTCGATTTCTATAAATCTTATGCTTTCTTAAGAAACAACTCAGTAGATACCATGTTGAATCCCTTAAGAAAGAAAAGAGTTAGAGTAGATACTATGCCTAACTCGGTCCTTAAGGAAATCAATAGCTTAAGGAGTAGATACCATGCCCTTAGGTTGGCAACCATTAGGTATTCATAGGAAGGCTAGTGCATTGACCTATTACTGATTGGGAAAGTATGACTAGTGGTGGATATCAAAGCCCTATGTCTCATTATTATTAATTCACATTCAACAGTTATTTTGATCTTTTTTAAGAAACTGACTCTAAAACGAAATTCACCAATCCCTGTGGAAATGATCTTGCACTTGCACACTATGCTACCATTGACCTGTGCACTTGCAAGTAAAATTGTATGGTTATTTACTTATTTATTTAGGTAGATAAACGCATAACAAGGGCCCAGGCCACATCAGCACCCAAGCCACGTCAACACCAACCATTTTTTGGCATCAACAGATTGGCGCCGTCCATGGGAAACCACAATCTCTCGCTATTACAAAAGCGAAGAAGTACAAAAGAACTCATCTGTTATGATGCCTCCTAGAAGCAGTACGAGAAAGATCGACAAGGAAGCCCCGACAGCGTGCTCCTCTCCAATTCGGGGCAGTGCCGATAGCCAACAATCTGCACCCAGATTCCCCTCAATCCCAGAGTATGCAACACCCGGGTCGAGCAGGCGGCCCCTCGCCAGAGAACAACACCCTAACCTCTCTAGAACCAACTCTCCTGATTACGAGGAAGCAGCTGCGCATCTTCAGGCCCCTGTGGCTTAAGTACAGTTCCGAGAACTCTCTAAGATGATAGCCAATTTGGCAGCCCAAGTCTGATGCGGAAGCCGGCAGCCCTCCCTTTCTCCCCACCAAGCTCCAGAGCAGCAAAGTCATCTGATTACGCCCAAAGTATAACGCGATAGTTGTAGCACAGCTTTGTGGTGTCGATTCCACAGGGAAATAAGTTAATTACAAGCGAAGATAGAATCCTTAACACGAATGATAAAAGTTGAACGAGAGAATTTGAATAATAAAGTAAAGTGATATGCGAATTGTGTAATTGTAATGAAAAATATAATGGAAGTAACAAGGTTCGGGGAATCCTCCCTAGGTTTGTTGCCTTATTCTAATCTCAATTCAGTTGTTTTTATCTCGATTGCAAGTTTCACATCCCAAACAAGCAATCGGCAAATATTCAATCAAAGCACATATATAAACCCTAATGCAATTGTTATGAAATACTCTTTACTTTCAAGCACACATGACCTAACTTATAGATTATCAAGAAACGACAATATATCATACTGAAAATACTACAGTAATGGACAAATCTATAAGGGAAATCTACCGGACTCAATCACACCTCAGCAACATCACATAAGAAGAGCATGACTAAACTTATATAGGGGAGAAAGACACAATCACCGGATTAAGGGGAAATCTTCTAATTAGATAAAAAAGTAAATCATAACAATATTTAATGAAAATAAATCCATACTACAACTAAATCAAGAAAAGAAAATAAGAACAACTACACCTAAGGATTCACCCCTTTGCCTTGCTTGGAGATTAGCTGGCTATGGAGCTCATGCTTCCTTGAGTTGCCTCCGGCCTCTCAATGATCTCCTTCTTGGTAGCAAAGCTTCGGAGTTTCCACAGCTTGCCCTCTAAAAGTTCTTCAGATTCCTCCTAAAAACCCTCTGGATTGCTCCTAAAGGTCCTTTGGATCTGATCGATCGTAGACCTGGTACGCTCGAGCGCACTAGGCATCTTCCAGCTTGACCTTCGTCTACTAAAACTACCATAACTTTCTTTAGAAAAATCATTTTTACGAGCTATAAAATTCTTCAAAAAATAAACTTCTGGATCTTTCTAAGTATATATAGCTCATCTCCTAGTTCTTCTTACATCAATACAGTTTTAATTTACAAAAATGATTGATCTGTACAGGCAATTCTGGCAATTTTGTGAAACTCTTTTCCAAGTGCTTGTGAACCTTCACTTCGGTGTTCATCAAGTCATTGTACTAAAAGTAATGATAGCTTTTCCACCTCTTTTAAACTTAAAGTACCTGAAAATGCATCGAAATAGATCAATGATCCAAGAATGACACTTTAGAGTTGTTAAGGTATAAAAGTGCAATTCAAATCTAGATCAACCCTAAAATGCTAGCAATTAAGTACTGTTAAGGTGCATTTTATGACTCTCATCATAACCCCCAACTAGCTTATTACTAGTCCCTAGAAATTCAAGCGAAAATGAGAAATGAATTCTATGGTAGGAATCAAAACAAGGTAAAGCAATGCTAGTGTTAAACAATGAGCAATTCACATTTTTGTCTTAGAAATTGCACATAATACGGAGCACATAGAATCATTAAATATCACTTAAGTCCAAGAGTAATCCAAGCATCAATCTTAAAAACGTTATTGACTCTTATTATCCGCCTTACCATAATCCATTAATCTGAACACCCGGATGACTTTATGCATAACATTTATGAATACAAGTCTTGGCTTCTAAGAACATAATAAATTGCGTGACATCAATCACAAAAACAAGCTCCATAGGCTCACTTTTCAAATCACTCTCCACTATTGTAGAAAAATCACACTACATTGGATCAATAGGTCTTTAATAATCTTGTAACGTTAGGCTAAGGTAAAGGTTAAGAAAGAACAGGAAGGATTCACAAGTAAAAGAACTCAATCTCTTAGTTTTAAACACAACCACTTTAAGCACTTGATAACCTTGCTTCAACACCCAACTCTTTCAACCATTTTTTATAAGAGCATATCTTTCAATAAGTCACCACTTTTCTTTTCTTTTCTTCTTTCTTTGCCATAATTCACTTCTCTTTTTCTTTTCTTTTGTATTTTAGCATAAGACCATTCACCTCTTTTTTCATTTTTTTTCTTTTCTTTTCCACAACCCCCAACTTATCTCCTTTAATGTACTTTGGTTGTGGTAGTGATATTTTTTTCTTCATATTTCCATCCTTACTCCTTTTAAGTGCTTCTCAACAAATGTGTATAACTAAGTTCTTTTAAAAGAAAGGTAAGGATAAAATATTTTTAGGCTCATGAAGGTGAGTCAATGGGCTATTGAAAGAAACAAGGCTCAAAATCTTTTTCAAGAAAAAGCTCAAATAGGTGACTAGCGATAAATATAGCAATGGTAGGTTTGAAAGGCTCAAACGGTTCAAAAATGGCCTATATCATGTCCTAAGTAATGTGCATTATAGGAATTCGCCTCAACTGATTATCAAATAAGTTCTAGAACTTGTCAAAACTGTAAAAGTATTCACAAAGTAATCACACATAAAACTTCTCTAAATGTTTTAGACTAATCATACAATCTTACCGCAAACTAGAGTCTTAAACCAAATGAAGATTGATACTTAAATTATTTTCAAACTGAAGCAAGATTTAATTTCTTCTAAATGCTATATGCTATCTCAATGAAGCTCATATCATTGACATGTGAAAAAACTCTAAGGCTAACACCAAGCATGCTAAAAACAAACAAAAAGGGAATATAATACCAAGCAGTTCAACGGTATGCAATAATAAATGTGTTTCCTCCACCCCCAACTTAAGATAAGCATTGTCCTCAATGTAAAAGCAAAAATTAAAGAAACTCCCTTTTTAACCAAAGGTGCGTGGAGCTGAAAATTATCCACGACCAATTGAACTGATGCGCATGTTTGTCCCTCAAAAAGAAATACAAAAGTAAAACTGGAAAACAACAAAATAATAATAATAAACAAGAAAAAGAAATATGAAAAATAGTAAAAATAAAAGGATATGTTGTGGGTTGCCTCCCATGAGCACTAAGTTTTACATCTTCAGCCAGATACTTTTATTCCCACCTAGAAAAACATAGGTTGAATGCACCAGCCACTGCTTCACTGCCAAATTCAGTGCTTGTTTGGAGAGGCCTCAAGGATGTCATCAGTAACATCCGCAAATTCTGGCTCGATAATTGCTCTTGTGAGGCCATGGGTGAGAGTGGACTCTAATGGATTAAGGTGTTGGACCTTTTCCATGAATGAGTCAATCATGTATGCTTGGTGGCTTTCGTCCACATCCTCTAATTTTTTCGTTGTTGGGATGTGTAATAACTTAACACTTAGTGTCTCAATGGCATTCACTTCCTTTAAATTCATTTGAGCTAAGTGTTGATTATGGGATGTGGAATGAGCTTGGGAAGGGAGCTTACCTCACTCATTCATACTCAAGTAGCTCATTAACTTGGACACTTGGCTCCTTATCTCTTTATTTTCTTCAACAGCCTATGTAATTAAATATTCAAGTCTTTGATTAAACTTACCTTGTGCCTCAATAAAAGCATGTAAAGTGTCTTCTAAAGAACTCCTAGAAGATACAGGTGCATGATATGGTTCAAGATATGGTGCAGGGGTTTGTATAAGCTGCTGGTTTTCAGACTTCCAGCTGAAATTGGGGTGATTTCGCCATCCTGGGTTATAAGTATCAGAGAAGGGTACCAAAGGCTTCTTGTACATGCCTAAGGCATTACGTTGTTCCTCATACATCCCTCTCATCTCAGCAAATGTGGGGCACTCTTGGGTGAGATGAACTACCCCGCCACACACAAAACATGGTTTCAAAGACTCTACATGATTAGCTACTTGTGTTTGCTTTGAGCTTTTAGTCTTTAATACCTCTAGTTCCCTAGTGAGCATCTCGACCTTGGCCTTAAGGTTATCCTCTTCCCTAAGATGGTAAATTCCACCACCATTTGGGTGCCCTATAGGTCGTGACCTATTTGTGCTTTTAGTAGCACTAGGTCCAATCCAAGTGATCTTTTTTCAGCAAGCTCATTGAGGTACTCTATGGCCTCATCAGGATCCTTTTGTAAAAGTTCACCATTACACATCATCTCTACAAATTGACGCTCTCTATATATAAGTCCCTCATAAAAATAGCTCACTAAACGCCAATTCTCATACCCATGGTGATGGCACATACTCAAAAACTCCTTAAATCTCTCCCAAGACTGATACAAAGTCTCACTGTCCTTTTGTGCAAAGATGGAGATTTGCTTTTTTAAAGCATTGGTCTCATGTTGGGGAAAGTATTTATTAAAAAAGACCCGAGTCATCTCAGTCCACGACCCAATAGATCGGGGTCTTAGTGAGTATAGCCAACTCTTAGCTTTATCCTTCAAAGAGAAAGGAAAGAACTTAAGTCTCACAATGTCATTAGTTTCATTTTGACTATGAAAAGTCGCAACTACTTCCTCAAACTCTCTAATGTGCACATATGGGTTTTCCTTTTCCAAGCTATGAAATGGAAGAAGTAATTGTATCATCCCTGTTTTAAAATCCAGTTGTCGAGTATTGGCTGGAAACATGATGCATGATATTGTGGCTATGCGTGTAGGGTGGAGATAATCCTGAAGGGTCCTAGTGGGTTGATCTCCGTGTTCACTCATTTCTTCAGGACTAGATGAATTATCAAATAAGGGGTTTAAAAAGTTTAATTCTGACTTTAGCATAGGCCTACAAGCAAATCTACCCAAATGGTCTCTATATATGGGCATGCAAGATCACAAAATAATAAAAATCCTATAAAAAGAAAGAATAAAATAAATTAATGTAGCAAGCTAAAAGAAAGAACGAGGTTACCGCCTTTACAAACTGCTGAAAGAAAAACTATCTACAAATCTTCTACTGTCATGTCTCAATGTTGACAATTTTCCTTGTACTTAAGCGCGTTTCCCCAGCAATGGTGCTAAAATTTGATTACGCCCAAAGTATAACGCGATAGTTGTAGCACAGCTTTGTGGTGTCGATTCCACAGGGAAATAAGTTAATTACAAGCGAAGATAGAATCCTTAACACGAATGATAAAAGTTGAACGAGAGAATTTGAATAATAAAGTAAAGTGATATGCGAATTGTGTAATTGTAATGAAAAATATAATGGAAGTAACAAGGTTCGGGGAATCCTCCCTAGGTTTGTTGCCTTATTCTAATCTCAATTCAGTTGTTTTTATCTCGATTGCAAGTTTCACATCCCAAACAAGCAATCGGCAAATATTCAATCAAAGCACATATATAAACCCTAATGCAATTGTTATGAAATACTCTTTACTTTCAAGCACACATGACCTAACTTATAGATTATCAAGAAATTACAATATATCATACTAACAATACCACAGTAATGGACAAATCTATAAGAGAAATCTACCGGAATCAATCACACCTCAACAACATCATATACGAAGAACATGACTAGACTTATATAGGCGAGAAAGATGCAATCACTGTATTAAGGGGAAATCTTCTAATTAGATAAAAAAAAGTAAATCATAACAATATTTAATGAAAATAAATCCACACTACAATTGAATCAAGAAAAAAAAAAGAACAAATACACCTAGGGATTCACCCCTTTGCCGTGCTTGGAGATTAGTTGGCCATGGAGCTCATGGATCTCCCCATTGGTAGCAAAGCTTTGGAGTTTCCACAGCTTGCCCTCTAAAAGTTCTTCAGATTCCTCCTAAAGGCCCTCTAAAATTGCTCTTAAAGACCCTCTAGATCTGATCCCAGTTGATTCCAAAAGATGAAGTGAAGTGGTGTTTTTATAGGGGAATTCTCGGAGTGCAATGTGTTTCCATTCCGATGTGGGATACTGCCCGTGTGCGCTCGATCGCAGCATGGTGCGATTGAGCGCACTATGGTGCACTGCAAGGTATTTTTGACCGATGTGGGATGTCGCGAGTGCGCACTTGCGATCGATCGCAGACCTGGTGCGCTCGAGCGCACTCGGCATCTTCCAACTTGACCTTCGTCTACTAAAACTGCCATAACTAACTTTAGAAAAATCATTTTTATGAGCCGTAAAATTCTCTAGAAAATAGACTTTCAGATCTTTCTAGTATATATGGCTCATCTCTTGGTTCTTCTTGCATCAATACAGTTTTAATTTACAAAAATGATTGATCTGTACGAGCAATTCTGGAAATTTAGTGAAACTCCTTTCCAAGTGCTTGTGAACCTTCACTCCGGTGTTCATCGAGTCATTGTGCTAAAAGTAATGATAGCTTTTTCATCTCTTTTAAACTTAAAGTACCTAAAAATGCATCAAAATAGATCAATTATCTAAGAATGACACTTTAGAGTTGTTAAGGTATAAAAGTACAATTCAAACCTAGATCAACCCTAAAATGCTAACAATTAAGTACTGTTAAGGTGCATTTTATGAATCTCATCATCATCCGACAGAGATGATCCGACCTACAATCAGCCCCCTACCGAGCCCTCACTGTGTAGAGGTCGGTCTAAGGAGAGCTGCTTTTCAAGGAGCAACTTCGACTTAGACAGACAGTTCGAGGAAATGGAAGAGAAAATAGATTTGGCCTTAAAACACAAGAACCTTAGCATCTTAGATGAGCTCAGCATCCAAGATCCCCCATTTACAGAAGCTGTCTTCGAGACCTCGCTCCACCTCAACTTCAGAATGCGATAGGTTAGAATGTTCAGGAGACCCTCTGGACCATTTGTAGCATTACAAAACAACTATGATGCTGCATCGACATCCCGACCCCGTCATATGCCATGCCTTTCCCTTGACCCTTGAGAAGGCCGCGGGCACTTGGTATTCACGCATAACGCTGGGAGCATTGGCAGTTTCAAAGAACTAAGTTATGCCTTTGCTTCACACTTCCTCAGCAGCAAAGGGCCAAAGAAGACCTCAGAAATTCTGTTCAACATTATTCAACACCAAGGAGAGAGGCTTCGAGCCTACATATCCAGGTTCAACTCGGCAGCCTAGGAAATCCCCGACCTCTACCCAAACGTTCAGATGATGGCTTTCAAAAATGGGCTGAGGTCCGGGATCTTCAGCTCCAAACTCACCAGGCATCCCCCCAAGGACATGAACGAGGTCTTAGCCTGAGCAGAGAAGTACATGCTGGTAGAGGATGACCAGGCATTCAGGAGAGAAATGGAAGGAGAAACGAAAAAGAAGAAGAATGGCGTCGACCCACAGAGGGGGATGATTAGAAGATCCTCTCAAGAAAAGAGGTACAAACCCCAACCCAGCTCGACAATTTCACTCCCCTTAATGCATCTAGGACTCATATCCCCATACAGCTCCAAGATAAGTCGGTCCTCCAGTGGCCACCCAGGACTGAAGTGATAAAGCTGTTGGGTGTAGGGATCATGTATCCAATCTTTGATAGCAAGTGGGTGAGCCCGATTCATGTCGTGCCAAAGTGGGCTGGATTGACAGTAGTGATGAATAAAGACGACGAGTTGGTTGCAACTCATGTGTAGTCAGGATGGAGAGTGAGTATAGACTACCGTAAGTTAAATGCTGCCATAAGGAATGATCATTTTTCATTCTCATTTATTGATCAGATAGTGGAGCGTTTGGGTAGGCACGATTACTAATACTGGGTCTGGCTGAAGACGTTAAACTTAGCGCTCGTGAGAGGCACCCCATAACATATCCTTTTTGTTTGTTTATTATTTTACATATTTATTGTTACTGTTTATTTCTAGTGTTTTTTTTTTGTTTTCCAGTCTTTATTTTTCAGGGACAACGCGTACTTCAGTTCAAGTTTGGGGGTATGTTATGAGCCATGCCCGTCCAGCTAGTTCTCCATCTCCCATGTCAGCTCTTTCCATATTATTCACACATTTGGGGCAATGTGTAATTTAAGTTTGGAGGTATGGGAGACACATTTACAGTTTGTCCCAGTTTTTGTTATTATTAATTATTATTGTTTAAAAGAGAAGATAAATGCATGTTCATGTTCGTCTGAAAATTTGGTTGATCTGAAAAATTGTGATGTGATTTCATTGGTGAGCTTAAAATTTTGGACACATGATTTGATGGTAGAGTTTTAAAACTTTGTTACTTGCTTTGAGCATTTGAGAATTCACATGTTTGAGCTAATCTGACACGAGCACATTAGCACAAAATTGTGTGAAGTATGACATATGATTTTAATGTGTATGTTTCCTTATCTTAACTGAAACTGGATGACTTGTTGGATAAACACTTGGGCATAGAAAAGAATTAAAAAAAGAGAAAAAAAAACAAATAATACTACTAATATTTATAATGATCATCATCAATCAACTTTCCACTGAGTAACTGGACCTCTTGCCTCAGTAAGCAGTGAATGTTCACGTCAAAAGGTGGGAATTTTATTCATAATGATCATTGCGAAACTTTCCGCTGAGTAACTGGACCTCTTGCCTCAGTAAGCAGTGAGTATTCAAGTCAAAATGTGGAAATTTTGCTTGGTAGCATTAAGGCCAGTTTAGTTTTGTAGCCTTTTTGACTTGAGTTAGTAAGTTCTTAGGGATGTCTTTACACCTAATGCCCTAAAACCATCTGGTTTGAGAGTCATTTACTCAACACTCGATACATGGGTCAATTAGAAAGCTTAAGGGAACTAAACATAGCAGAGCCTTATAATAAAAATAAATAAAATAAAACAATGTCGTTGTTGTTCATTCTGATGAGAAATTCTATGAATCTTGAGACATGGAGACATTGTACATTGAAGTTATTTGAAAACCTCATCTGTATATGCTAATTCACTTTACACTGATTCAAGCTTGTGATGTCTTAACCTGCCTCTTGTAAGTAATTAGGTTTTAAAATTCCTATTCATTGCGAAGATGGGTTATATTTTTTAAGCTTGCTCATGAATGAATATCATGGTTTTGAGTGCTTCTTAAATTTTTGGATACCATGAGTGATGAACTTATCTTTATATTCTTTGTTTTCCATTTAGTTTTTTATTTATTTATTTTGTTTTGCTAAGGGACTAGCAAATCTAAGTTTGGGGGTATTTGATGAGTGCCAAATATTGCATATTTTGGCCACTTAATTTACATTTGTTAGCTTAGGAATTTGTTACTTTGAGTTGTTTTCGTTGTTTTTCAGGTTTACAAGCACTGGGAAAGGAGTTTCACTAAAATTTCCAGAATTGCCTATACAGATCAGTCATTTTTGTGGATTTTACCGTATTGATTCAGGAATAACCAGGAGATAAGCCATATATGCTTGGAAAGATCCAGAAGTCTATTTTCTGAAGAATTTTACGGCTCGTAAAAATGATTTTTCTAGAGAAAGTTATGGCAGTTTTAGTAGACAAAGGTCAAGCTGAAGATGTCTAGTGCGCTCGAGCACACCAGACTTGAGATCGAGCGCAAGTGCGCACTCGTGACATCCCACATTGGTTAAAAATGCTTTGCAGAGCACCAGTATGTGCTCGGGCGCACCAGACTGCGATCGAGTGCACTCAGGAAGTATCCCACATCGAATTTGGAACACATTGTACTTCGGGAATTCCCCTATAAAAGCCCCATCTTACTTCATCATTCAGTGTGCAATCCAGAGGACTTCTGCTAGCATTCTGGTGGATCTCAAAGGCTTTGCTACCACGAGGGAAAGCACCGCCCAACAGTGAGTGGAATTTCTCCCAATGTATAGTCAGTTTTAATTTATTTCTTTTTTAGTTTTAAATTTTAATGTTTAGCACTTTTATTGTGAACTTTAGTTTCATAATTATGAAAGGCTAAAATCTTCATCTAAGGTTGAAGATGAAGCCTCGCCACTGTTTGGCATAATATTTTTAGATTTATTCATACAATTCTGATATTTTTAGTATAAATGCTCTGTTCAATTATTTGAGTAAAATCTTATGATTGATTGCTTTTAAATTGTTAAATTGGATATTCCTTGTGTTTCATATGCCGGACACGACGGATCATTCAAATTAGATTGGATATCCATTGTGATTTGTGAATTAAACGAATACGTTGGATGGTTTTGGTTTAGTTTGGGTCTGAGCGTTTGAGTTGCTTGTCAAACGCTTGGACAAGCTCTCCAGGTCTGAGCGTTTGAGCTGCTTGTCAAACACTCGGACAAGTTCTCCAGGTCCGAGCATTTGAGCTGCTTGTCAAATGCTCGGACAAGTTCTCTAAGTCTGAGCATTCGATCTGCTTGTCAAACGCTCGGACAAGTTCTCCAGGTCCGAGCGTTTGAGCTTCTTTGCAAATGTTCGGACAAGTTCTCTAGGTCTGAGCGTTTGAGCTTTTTTGCAAACGCTCGGACAATTCTCTAGGTCCTAACGTCTTTGCATACACTCGAACCAATCCTCTAAGTCCGAGCGTTTGAATTACTTTGCGAACGCTCGGACAAGTTCCCCAAGTCCGAGCATTGCGAGACAGTTGTCAAACGCTTGGCCAAGACTTCTCCTAGTTCGAGCATTTGAAACTTCTCCCGTATTTCGCCCAAAATCATATTCATAAGTGTAAAAAGCAAGGATATTATACGAAGCAAAAATTGAAAAAAAAAAATATTTTATTGATTTATCAAAGGATTACAGCTAACGACCTCAAAGTACAAATAAAAAAGGGCCTTAACGGCCTCGAAGTACAGAGGAAAAACCAAGGCTTCCAACTTTTTAGGCAGTCGAGTACACGTACTGCCCCAGCCTTTTTGGTCTTCCATGGGCTTCCTCCCGGGCCTAAAAGCTTATTTCTACCACGAGCAGCCCCAGGCCCGGGGAACCTCCTCAACCGCTTCCACTCGGAATCTGGAAGAGGTCCTTGCCCCCGCTCGAAATCTGAAAGAGGTCTTGACCCCCGATTGAAATCAGGAAGAGGTCCTTACTCATTGGGCAACATCCCCCCTCCAAAGTAGACCTTTCTTCTCTCTTGGCTTCCATAAATCCCTCAAGGAACTGCTGACTCCCCTTTCTCTCCAAGATCACCACCATCCGAGCACTAGGTTCTCAGTTCTGGACTCTTAAATTCACTTTGATTTGGATTTATTAACAGAAACCCCCTTTTATAAGAAGAAAAAAACACGTTCGACGAGGGCATTTAATACAAACATAGAAAACGATGAGGCCTTTAAAATTCCAAGGTCGCTCATACATTTCTCTAGACAACTTTTCGCTTCTCAAGGATGACTAACCTGTTTCCAAGGTCGGCCATTTAACGCAAGTTTGACTAGCGCGTCCCAGAGTCAGACACCCTACGCTCCAAGACCAAGTGCTCAGACCGCGGGATGCATCCCCAGCTCCACTCACGTTCGGCTCAGTCCTTCGTTAAAAGGTCGTGCCCCACAATACTTCCTTAAACACATAAATGTACTTAAGGAAGTGGGGGGCCTGTGATGTGGCCCAAAACACTCCGGCCCAGTAAACACTCCAGTCTAGTAAACACTCTGGCCCAGTAGACTCTCCAGCCCAGCAAACACTCCAACCCAATGAAGAACGGCCCGACAAACCCACACCTGAGCCCCCTCTACGCACGCAGCCCTATAGCCACTCTACTCTACAACATACCGCCCTACAGCCGCCCACATCTGCAGCCCTATAACCACCCTACGGCACGTCGCCCTGCAGCCACCCTACTACGCGTCGCCCTGTAGCCACCCTGCAACACGCCGTTTCCAGAGCACATAATCAATGCCCTCCCACGCGCGGATGGCTATAAATAAGCTGAGGTATGGAATTTATATTCATTGAGACTTACCCGTTTACACTTGATTTACTTAAACCCTCGGCATCTCCCCTAAACCCTCGAGCTAACTTAAGCTTCAGAGTGCCCTCGGAGGTCTCCGCCTCCCCTCCTTCCGAGGGCCTTTAGTTCATCTCTGTTACTTGTGCAGGGCCCAGGTCACGTCAGCACTTAGGCCACGTCAACACCCAGGCCACGTCAACACCAACCGTTTTTTGGCATCGACAAAAGGAAAACAAAAATGCAAGGTAAGGCGTTCCATTATATTTTTAAAGAAATCAATTAAGTTTATAGGTTATAATGGAAGATAGTCATTTTTTATTTATTTACGATGTGAATAAAATTTGAAATTTAATTACTTATGTAATGATGAGTTATTCTGTTAATTAAATTAACTGACATCACAACGATTCCACCATTCAACGAGTACAACGCGCTACTCCATCAAACAAATATTGAAAACATAAATTAGATGGTATTCTGATTGCTGTTTCTTTGCTTTTCAAAATCTATGCATGTGCTTGGTTAGGTCTTAAAAAAATTCCTTTCGTTTTTTCAAATGCCATAAAGTCATGACTGTACTGCTATATCCTAGTCAAAATCAAATTGTACTTTGAAAGTAGTTCAATTAATGAAAAAGATTTTTTTTTTTTATGAAATCAACAGTTTCGACGAGAGAAAGGGTGATAATTGTAAAGTAAAAAAAAAAAAATTTGTAAACTAAACTTCAATTCACTGATTTTGCATATAAATTTGATGGGGTCATTTTATAATCAAATTTTATATATACTAGCTATGAATCCGTGTAAATGCATGAAATTTTTTTTTTCTCATAAAACGAATACAAAAATAATAAATAATTAATTTTTTTGATAAGTAATAAATAATTTATTTTATCATTTTGATCAGTAATAAATAAATAATTTTATCATTATAAATAAAAATTCTTAATATATAATTAAATAGTTGATTTATTTTTGTTGGGAATATTATTGCAATGGTTAATATTGTTAAAACATTATAAAGAAAACTAAAATCAATTACATTGAAATTGTATAAAAAATAAAGTTTATAATATATAAAATCTAAAATTGAGGACAATGAAGAATATAGCAATGATGTAATGACAATCCAAATAAGCTTCAACATTTAATACACGGAAATTTTTCTTTATCAAGACCTTTGTTTATATATTTGAATAGATATTTAATTGCTCTAGATTTATTGCACTTGTGGTCCACCATAACTCTCTTGTGAAGAACATCAGATCTATTATCAAGTATAACGCTTCACTTTTCAACAAATTTACTGTATTTTTCATCCATCTTTGTTATATTTTCCCTGCAAACCAATTCATGAGAGTTAAAGATTGATTATATAATTTAAAACATCATATTTAAAATGGATTAATATTACCTCATAATTTTGCTATTAGTATGAATAATCTCCAAGAATTTGCAATTGACAATCCCTTTCAATATAAGTTTTGCTTTGCAATAATGAAAACAATTAAAGTACGTATATTATATAGATATCAAAATCAACACAAACTTTAAAAAAAATGTATAAATATGACTATAAAAAATTAAAAGACAATAATCTAAAAATCTTTCTTCTAGCAAGCTACTATGCAGAGAAATAAAAACATGAAAACAATGAAAGAAAAAGTCAAAACTTAAGTGAAACTAAAGATAGATTGACTATTGAGATAATTATATTTTATTTTAGATAATTATCAATATAAAAAAACTTATTATTTGTAGATAACATGAGATGGAGCTGAATTTTCGTTAGATAAGAACAAGGCCAAATTTAAATTGATCTAAGTATTGATTGCTTAATGAGATAAGTATAACAATTGTATGTATAGAAAGGAATATGCATGCATTGAAACAAAGATAAAATTATCTTCTTTTTTATTTTATTTTTATACTTGAATCATATAAGCTAGATGCATATTTTTGTAATTAAGAAAACTGAATGAAAAAGTTCTTTTGGTTTAAAAATTGAAACTTTGGATTTATTTGGAGTAAACTTTACTATTGTCTATTATTTCTACCTTGTTTATTATTACCGTAGTTGAACACGAAAATTGTTTTCGTAGAGTTTTTTAATAAGTTATTGGGCCCTACTGTTGGATTCTTAATCCAACATTGGGCTTATATGTGAATAATTATGTGTTGTAGAATGTCATATAAGGTTTAGTCAATTTAAAGTGATCTACAAAGATTTAGGTAATTTGGGTTTTAATGTATCTAATAGGGTGTGGGCCTTTAATGTGTAGAGACTTAAGGGTAATTTCTATTTTTATGATGGGTTAAAATAGAAATTCCAAAAGATAAAAGGGAAGTTATCTATTAATAGTGGTTATGATCCTCAGATCACACGTGTTATTATTATTCTATTTTTTGACATCTCATCATCATAGAGAGCAAGAGAAAACAAAGGATTCTCTAAGAGAACGTGTTGATCTGGAAGACATATCGCTCTAGAGAGTAATTGATTGTCATGGATTCAGGTACACTTCTGTATATTAATCTTTTCATTCTTAGTGATTTAACATGAATATTTCCTGGATTTTGAGAGATGTTTTACATCCAAAGATATTTTCTAACAAATGGTATCAGAGCCCGTTCATGTTGAATCATTGAGAATCAGAATTTCATTCGATTACATGATGATTTGTATGTGTTTTTGGATTTAACGATTCCAGGTATGGTGTTGTTAAATTCGAGAACAATATAGGTTGTTATTTGTATAATTTTTCTGAAATTTGGTTGATTCAAAAGATATTTAGGATTCATTTAAAGAAAGTCATGAAATTGTACAATTTTTTGAGAATTTGGTTGATTTGCTGCCATAGTCAGTTAGGAATTAAAAAATGAGCAAAATCCCTTTAGAATCATCAAAAACGGAGTTCCAGAGGCCAAGATATGGCCGGGTCAAATTTCGGGTTGCGATTCAGATCGCGTGACCCGGTTGGAGGTCAGGGACGACAAAAACATCATGTCGTTTCTCTGGATTGAGAAAACGACGTGATATTTTTTTTGCAAAAAATGACATGACTTTTTAAGGTAACGGCGCTGACTTCAGTTGACCAACATTGACTTTGACCAAAAAAATGGGGTCAATTTTGATGCAATTTAATTTTATATATTGGTATGTTTATATATATTTTTTGGAATCAATTAATTGAAACAACATGTCACCAAAGTGACTTCTCTTGTGGAAATTAATTTGTTTTGGAATTTAAACGGTTGTGTGCATGTAAATTATGTGAATATTGACCGGCCCAAAGGAAGGTTGATATTTAACAGAATTGCATGGGCACCTGTGGTAATAAACATGTGATGATTATTCGATTTTTTCATGTGAACAATACATCGACCCAAAGGAAGATTTATTGTTCGACATGTTTCTTATTACAGTGTTTGATTACTACGCCAAGATATCACTTTCAAATTTATATTTTGTCTAAAGACGAAATATTAATGGTGTGCCCAGTATCTTGAGATGAGATTTACCTCTATTTAAATTTTATTGTTATTTCTGTTATGAGTAAGCTTGTTTTGTTTGTTTGTTGTTCTCTAGATTTAGCTACAATCACTCCTAATATCACTGCAAACATCAACTCTATTTCATGCTAAATGGCACAAATTTCAAGTCATGGCAAAAGAACCTCTTGATAATTCTTGGAGTCATGGATCTCAACCTTGTATTAAGGGCTGATTCTCCTGCACCTCTTACGGATAAGAGTAACTCTGATGAAAGAGGGATATAGAAAGGTTGGAGAAATCAAATCACTTGTGTATGATGATCATGAAGAACGCCATAACGCCATTCCAGAAGTATTCAGGGGTATAATGTTTGAAAAGATTACTACGGCTAAGGAGTTCCTTGCAGACATTGAAAAGAGGTTTGTCAAGAACGAAAGGGCTGAAATAGGTATGCTCTTGACAAGTCTAATTTCAATGGGATACAAAGGTAGAGGCAATATTAGGGAGTACATCATCGAGATGTCTCATCTTACTTCAAGGTTGAAAGCATTTAAGCTAGAACTTTCTGAGGACTTGCTAGTGCATCTGGTTCTGATATCCCTTCCGACACAGTTTAGCCAGTTTAAGGTGATTTACAGTTGTCAGAAAGAGACTTGGTCTTTGAATGAGCTCATCTTACACTGTGTTCAGGAAGAGGAAAGATTGAAGCAAGATAAGACAGAGAGTGCTCACCTGGCCTCAACCTCTAAGAACAAGGACAAGGGAAACAAAAGAAAGAAGGATAAGGAAGTTGCAGATACCACACCTCAAAAGAAACAATAAAAGAAACTGGGTCAACTGGAACTTACTGGTTGTTTCTTCTGCGGTGTTGAAGGGCATATGAAGAAGCATTGCACCAACTACCACGCATGGAGTACTAAGAAAGGTGTGCTTCTTAATTTTGTTTGTTCTGAAGTTAATTTAATTTTGGTACCTAGACACACATAGTGTATAGATTTTGGTGCAACAACTCACATCAGTGTGTCTATGCAGGGTTGCGTGAGTTGCCGAAAGCCAAGTGATGGTGAAAGATACATCTATGTGGGCGATGGCAAGATGGTTCAAGTTGAGGCAATAGGAAAATTTAGATTATTATTAAAGACTGGAATTTATTTGGATCTTAATGAAACATTTATTGTACCGTCTTTTAGACGGAATTGGATTTCTATTTCTGCTTTGGACAAATCTGTTTATTCTTGTTCATTTGGGAATGGAAAATTTAGTTTGTTTCATGATTCAAAATTGGTTGGTTCTAGTTCTTTGTTAGGTTATGATAATATTTATTTGATTGATACAATTGCTTCATTTAATGAATTCGTGCAATTAAGTACACGAGGCATAAAGAGAAAATTAACCAATGGGAATTCGGCTGCTTTGTGGCACAAAAGATTATGTCATATCTCCAGACGGAGAATAGAGAGACATGTGTTAGACGAAATTCTAGACCCCTTAGACTTCGCAGGTTTTGATGTTTGGGTTAACTGCATAAAGGGGAAACAAACCAATAAAAGGAGATTTGAAGCCAACAGGACTTTGGATGTCTTAGAACTTATACATATGGACATTTGTGGGCCATTCTCTACGGTTGCTTGGAATGGTCAACATTATTTTATAATGTTCATAGATGATTATTCTAGATATAGCAACATATATCTTATTCATGAAAAGTCACAATCACTGGATATGTTCAAAAATTTTAAGCCTGAAGTTGAAAACCAACTCAGCAAGATGATCAAAACTGTCAGATCTGACCGTGGTGGTGAGTACTATGGCTGATATAACGGTTCAGGTAAACAACGTCCAAGACATTTGTTAAATTCCTAGAGGAATGTGGTATCGTCCCACAGTACACTATGTCGGGTTCGCCCACTATGAATGGTGTTGCTGAAAGACGAAACAGGACGCTTAAAGATATAGTGAGGAGTATGATTTGTCATTCTACCTTACCAGAGTCACTTTGGGGAGAAGTGCTTAAGATTGCAGCATATATTCTTAACAGGGTTCCAACTAAAGCGACTACCAAAAACCCTTGTGAACTTTGGACGGGCAAGAAGCCTAGTTTAAAGTACTTGCACATTTGGGGATGTCCAGCTAAGGCAAGGCCTTATAGGCCCAATGAAAAGAAACTAAACTCAAGTACTGTAATTTGCTATTTTATTTGCTACTCTGAAAGATCCAAAGGGTACAACTTTTATTATCCCACGACTAAGTCGATTTTCGAGTCGGGAAATGCTCGGTTCTTCGAGGATGTTGAGTTTACGGGGGGAGATACAGTTAGGGACTTTGTCTTTGAAAAAGAATATGTTGATATTCCCACAAGTGTTATTGGCATTGATCAGGATTCCATTCCTGACTTTGTTTAAGACACAACAGATCAAGACAATGTCGGAGAACCTCTCATTCAAGAAATTATTCCAGAAAAACAAACTCTACCACCTCAAGAGCCTATGCCATTAAGAAGATCCACTAGAGAAAGGAGAAATGCAGTGCCAGATTACTGCATTGTATTTCTTCAAGAACATAAGGTTGACATTGGAGTGATGGAAGATGATCCGATCAACTTTCGTTAAGCCTTGGAAAGTTCTAACTCGCAGAAGTGGATTGATGCCATGAATAAGGAGATTAAGTCCATGAAGGACAAAGACATGGGGGATCTTGTCCTATTGCTAGGAGGTGCAAAACCCATTGGTTGCAAACGGATATTTAAGACCAAGAAGGATTCGAAAGGCGATATGGAAAGGTACAAGGCTCATTTTGTCGCTAAGGGCTTTACACAGAAAGAAGGCATCGATTATAAAGGGACTTTCTCTCCAGTTTCTTCGAAAGATTCTTTCAGGACTATTATGGCATTGGTGGCACATTTCGATCTTGAATTACATCAGATGGATGTAAAGACAACGTTTCTCAATGGTAACATTGATGAGACGATCTATATGGTGCAACCAGAAAATTTTGTGTCGGGAGACCCAAAGAATATGGTTTGCAAACTTAAGAAATCAATTTATGGGCTCAAGCAAGCATCTCGACAATGGCATTTCAAGTTTCATCAATTAATCATCTCGTTCAGTTTTGAGATGAATTTGGTCGATAATTGCATATACCATAAGTTCTGTGGGAGCAAATATAATTTTCTGGTTTTATATGTCGATGACATTTTGCTTGCCAACAACGATATAGGCTTATTGCATGAAACCAAGATATTTCTATCTAAGAATTTTGAGATGAAAGATCTTGGTCACACCTCTTTCGTATTAGGCATAAAGATACACCGGGATCGCTCTCGGGGTATTCTTAGATTATCACAAAAGAACTATATCGAACAGGTTCTCAAGAGATATGGCATGCAGGATTACAAACCATGTAATACCCCTGTGGCAAAGGGAGACAAGTTTAGTCTCAATCAGTGCCTTAAGAATGATTTTGAGGAAAAGGAAATACAGAAAATTCCTTATACGTTTGTAGTAGGAAGTCTGATATATACTCAGGTTTGTACGCATCTGGATATTACGTACATTGTTGGGATGTTGGGCAGATATTTAAGTAATCTAGGAGTAGACCATTGGAAAGCAGTCAAACGGGTTTTACGGTATTTATAGAGAACAAAAGACTACATGCTCACGTATCAGAGGTCAAATAAGCTTGAGATCATTGGGCATACTGACTCCAATTTTGTTGGATTCTAAGATAGTATGAAATCTATGTTGGGCTATGTTTATATGCTAGCTGGAGGTGCTGTCTCTTGGAAGAGTGCTAAACAGTCTCTTATAGCCTCTTCTACCATAGTGGCACAGTTCATAGCATGTTATGAGGCGTCCAATCATGGATTATGGCTGCGAAATTTTGCATAGGGCTGCGTATAGTGGACGGTATTGAAAGACCACTGAAGTTATTTTGTGACAATAAGTCAGCAATTCTATATTCCAATAACAATAGGAGCTCGACGAAGTCAAAGCATATAGACATCAAGTTCCTAGTTGTTAAAGAAAGAGTTTAGAGTGGACAGTTGTCTATAAAGCACATCGGTACAAACTCCATGATTGTGGATATGCTTACTAAGGGATTACCACCCAACGTGTTTCATGAGCACACTGCTCATATGAGTGTCATGTCATTTGAGGGTATTCAGTTTTAGTTGGAGTTTGTAATTTTAGATGCATTTTTTGATATAGACATATTTTCAGTTATTTCAGTTTATGGATATTTTAGAGTTATTTTCTACAAAAATAAAGTTTTGGTTTATTTACACTCTGATTTTGGTATGGATTGATTTCACTTAGGCTTAAGGGTGGACTAGTTGGAAATAGGCATGTTAAGATCACATTGCATGAAATTTCCATGCTACACATCCATATCATGATCCATGTCATTCAGTTGTATTGACATACGTGACCATTGATGGGTCGAGTTACGAAAGATGTAATGAAGGTCACTTTGATGCTATGTTGGTATGATTGATGGACCAGAGTGGTTATAGATACATTTCAGTAGTGACAGCACAGTAGAGCTTATTGTAAGTTTTAAATTACTCGCAAGCGTACGAGTCGTTTGCAGTATAGCGTTGTGCAAGTGCGAGGTCGAATCCACAGGGAATTGCGTTGTGAAAGTATATTTTCAATCTAAACTAACTCTATCTTAACCTAGTTCTGAATTTCAGATGATAATTTGCAAAAGAAATTAAAATTAAACTAAATTGATTTTTAAAAAAACTAATAAAAAGACTAAGGTTTCTAAATCCATCCCGCTAAAGTTAAGCATATATCTCAATGTTCTAAAGATAGCCTATCAAAAAATTCTATGAATCCAACTATAAGACAAAAAATAAAGAATATCCCAATTAAACCAAAAGCATCCAATGTATCCGCTCTTAACGAATCATAAAGGAAATCCAATTTAATCGAAAACAATTCGATGTATCCATCAGATGAAACACAAGGAATATCCAACAGAACAATTTAAACTCAATCAATCATAAGATTCTACTCAAATAATTGACGAAACATTTATACTAAAATAATGTCAGATTTGTACAAGCAAATCTGAACTACTATGCCAAACAACGACGAGGCTTCATCTTCAACCTTAGCTGAAGATTCTAGCCACTCATAACTATGAAACTACAATTCATAATAAAAGTGCTAAACATTAAACTAAAACAACTAAATAAAAAGAAATAAATAACTTTACATGGGAGAAATTCCACTCGCTGATGGGTGCCGCTTCCTTTTGTGGTAGCAAAGCATTCGAGATCCACTAGAATGCTAGCAGACGTCCACCGGTTAACACCAAAGTGGCCCAGGAATTGTACACTGAATGATGGAGTCAGATGGTGTTTATATAGGCAAATACCACGAGTGCAATGGGTTTTCAATCTGATGTGGGATGTGGGATATAGAAATATGTTTCCAACCGATGTGGGATTTGGGATTTAAGCCTTCACCTGCCCTTCAAAACTTCTGTTCACGCTGAAATCTCGCACAGCCCATACAGCCTGACCTTTGTCTACTAAAACGACCAAAACTTTCTGTAGAAAAATCATTTTTACGACCCATAAAATTCTCCAAAAAATAGACTTCTGGATCTTTCTAAGCATATATGGTACATATCCTGGTTCTTCTTGAATCAATACAGTTTAATTTTCAAAGATGATTGATCTGTACGGGCAATGCTGGCAATTTAATGAAACTCCTTTCTTGGTGCTTGTAAACCTGAAAAACAATGAAAACAACTCAAAGTAACAAATTCCTAAGCTAACAAATGTAAATTAAGTGGCCAAAATATGCAATATTTTTCACTCATCAGAGCTCATATGATTATTATTTTGCAATGCATAATTTTAAAGTTACACATATAGCCCAAGTGGGAGATTGTTGGATCGTTAATCAAATATTAGGCTTATATGTCATATAAGGTTAAACCCATTTAAAGTGGTTTACTAAGATTTAGGTAATTTGGATTTTAATGTATCTAATAGGGTGTGGGCCTTTAATGTGTAGAGACTTAAGGGTAACTTTTATTTTTATGATGGGTTAAAATAGAAATTTCAAAAGATAACAGGGAAGTTATCTATTAATAGTGTTTATGATCCCCAGATCACACGTATTATTATTATTCTTTTCTTTGACATCCCATTATCAGAAAGGAAGCATGAGAAAACAATGGATTCTCTAAGAGAACGTGTTGATCTGGCAGACATACCGCACGGCTCAAGAGAATAATTGATTGTCCTGGATTGAGGTACACTTCCACATATTAATCTGTTCATTCTTGGTGATTTAACATGAATGTTTCTTAGATTTTGAGAGATGTTTTACATCCAAAGATATTTTCTAACAAATGATATCAGAGCCCGTTCATGTTGGATGATTGGGAATTGGAATTTCATTCAATTACATGATGATTTGTATGTGTTTTTGGATTTAATGATTCCGGGTATGGTGTTGTTAAATTTGAGAAAAATATTTTTTGTTCTTTGTATAATTTTTCTGAAATTTGGTTGATTCAAAAGGTATTTAGGGTTCATTTAAATAAAGCAATGAAATTGTATAATTTTTTGAGAATTTGGTTGATTTGCTACCATAGGTCAGTTAGGAATTAAAAAATGAGCAAAACCTCTTTTGAATCGTTGAAAACGGAGTTCCGGAGGCCAAGACATGGCAGGCTCAAGTTTCGGGTTGCAATTCGGATTGCACGACCTGGTTGGAGGTCAGGGACGACTAAAACATCGTGTCGTTTCTCTGGGTTGAGAAAATGACGTGATATTTTTTTTATAAAAAAAACGACATGACATTTTAAGGTAACCGCGTTGACTTCGATTGATCGACGTTGACTTTGACCAAAAAACAATTTGGGTCAATTTTGGTGCAATTTAATTTTACATATTGGTATGTTTATATATATTTTTTGGAATGAATTAATTGAAGCAACATGTCACCAAAGTGACTTCTCTTGTGGAAATTAGTTTATTTTGGAATTTAAACGGTTGTGTGCATGTAACTTATGTGAATTGACCGGCTCAAAGGAAGGTTGATATTTAACAGAATTGCATGGGCACCTATGGTAATAAACATGTGATGATTATTCAGTTTTTTCATGTGAACAATACATCAGCCCAAAGAAAAATTTATTGTTCAACATGTTTCTTATTATCAGTTTTTGATTACTACGCCAAGAAATCACTTACAAATTTATATTTTGTCTAAAGACGAAATATTAATGGCGTGCCTGGTATCATGAGATGGGATTTACATCTATTTAAATTTTATTGCTATTTCTATTATGAGTAAGCTTGTTTTGTTTGTTTGTTGTTCTCTAGATTCAGCTACAACCACTCATACTAATATTAATGCCAACATTAACTCTATTCCTATATTGAATGGCACAAATTTCAAGTCATAGCAAGAGAACCTCTTGATAATTCTCAAAGTCATGGATCTCGACCTTGCGTTAAGGGCTGATTCTCCTGTAGCTCTTACGGATAAGAGTACCTCTTATGAAAAGAGGGATGTGGAAAGGTGGTTGAAATCAAATCGCTTGTGTATGATGATCATGAAGAAGGTCATTCCGAAAGCATTCAGGGGCACAATGTCTTAAAAGATTACTACGCCTAGGGAGTTCCTTGTAGACATTGAAAAGGGGTTTGTCAAGAACGAAAATGCTGAAATAGGTACGCTATTGACAAGTCTAATTTCAATGAGATATAAAGACAGAGTCAATATCAGGGAGTACATCATCGAGATGTCTCATCTTGCTTTAAGGTTGAAAGCACTTAAGCTAGAACTTGCTGAGGACTTGCTAGTGCATCTGGTTCTGATATCCCTTCCGACACAATTTAGCCAGTTTAAGGTGACCTACAGTTGTCAGAAAGAGACTTGGTCTCTAAATGAGCTCATCTCACACTATGTTTAGGAAGAGGAAAGATTGAAGCAAGATAAGACAGAGAGTGCTCACCTGGCCTCAACCTCTAAGAACAAGGACAAAGGAAACAAAAAGAATAAGGATAAGGAAGCTGCAGATACCACACCTTAAAAGAAATAACACAAGAAACCAGGTCAATCGGAACATACTGGTTGTTTCTTCTGCGGTGTTGAAGGGCATATGAAGAATCATTGCACCAACTACCACGCATGGAGTACTAAGAAAGGTGTGTTTCTTAATTTGGTTTGTTTTGAGGTTAATTTAATTTCGGTACCTAGACACACGTGGTGGATAGATTCTGGTGCAACAACTCACATCAGTGTGTCTATGCAGGGTTGCCTAAGTTGTCGAAAGCCAAGTGATGGTGAAAGATACATCTATGTGGGCGATGGTAAGACGGTTCAAGTTGAGGCAATAGAAAAATTTAGATTATTATTAAAGACTGGAATTTATTTGGGTCTTAATGAGACATTTATTGTTCCATTCTTTAGACGGAATTTGATTTCTATTCTGCTTTGGACAAATCTGGTTATTCTTGTTCATTTTGGAGTGAAAAATTTAGTTTGTTTCATGATTCAAAATTGGTTGGTTTCGGTTCTTTGTTAGGTGATGATAATCTTTATTTGATTGATACAATTGTTTCATTTAATAAATCCCTGCAATTAAGTACACGAGGCATAAAGAGAAAATTAACCAATGAGAATTCGGCTGCGTTGTGGCACAAGAGATTATGTCATATCTCCAAACGGAGAATAGAGAGACTTGTGTCAGACGAAATTCTAGACCCTTTAGATTTTGCAGATTTTGATGTTTGTGTTAACTGCATAAAGGGGAAACAAACCAATAAAAGAAGACTTGAAGCCCACGTGACTTTAGATGTCTTAGAACTTATACATATGGACATTTGTGGGCTGTTGTGAGTTTTAAATTACTTGGAAGCGCACGAGTCATTTGCAGTATAGCGTTGTGCAAGTGCGAGGTCAAATCCACAGGGAATTGCGTTGTGAAAGTATATTTTCAATCTAAACTAACTCTATCTTAACCTAGTTCCGAATTTCAGATGATAATTTGCAAAAGAAATTAAAATTAAACTAAATTTATTTTTAAAAACTAATAATTAAAACACTAAGGTTTCCAAATCCACCCCACCGAAGTTAAGCATATATGTTATAAAAATATAGCCTATCAAAACATTCCATGAATCCAACTATAAGACCAAAAAAAAAAGAATATCCCAACTAAACCAAAAGCATCCAATGTATCCGCTCTCAACAAATCATAAAGGAAATCCAATTTAATCGAAAAGCATTCAATGTATCCATCAGATGAAACGCAAGGAATATCCAACAGACAATTTAAACTCAATCAATTATAAGATTAACTCAAATAATTGATAGAACATTTATACTAAAAATTGTCAGATTTGTACAAGAAAATCTGAACTACTACACCAAACAACGGCGGGGCTTCATCTTCAACCTTAGCTGAAGAGTCTAGCCACTCATAACTATGAAACTACAATTCATAATAAAAGTGCTAAACATTTAAACTAAAACAACTAAATGTAAAGAAATAAATAAATAACTTTACATGGGAGAAATTTCACTCGCTGACGGGCGGCACTTCTCTTCGTGGTGACAAAGCCTTCGAGATCCACCAGAATACTAGCGGACGTCCACCGGTAAACACCAAAGTGGCTCAGGAATTGTACACTGAATGATGGAGTCAGATGGTGTTTATATAGGCAAATACCACGAGTACAATGTGTTTCCAATCCGATGTGGGATATAGAAATATGTTTCCAACCGATGTGGGACGTGAGATTTAAGCCTTCACCTGCCCTTCAAAACTTCTACTCACGCTGAAATCCCGCACAGCCCGCACAGCCTGACCTTTGTCTACTAAAACTGCTATAACTTTCTGTAGAAAAATCATTTTTATGAGCCGTAAAATTCTCCAGAAAATAGACTTCTGGATCTTTCTAAGCATATATGGTTCATCTCCTGGTTCTTCTTGCATCAATACAGTTTAATTTTCAAAGATGATTGATTTGCACGGGAAATTTTGGCAATTTAGTGAAACTCCTTTCTTGGTGCTTGTAAACCTGAAAAACAACAAAAACAACTCAAAGTAACAAATTCCTAAGCTAACAAATGTAAATTAAGTAACCAAAATATGCAATATTTTTCACTCATCATGGGCCATTCCCTACGATTGCTTGGAATGGTCAACAATATTTTATAATGTTCATAGATGATTATTCTAGATATGGCTACATATATCTCATTCATGAAAAGTCACAATCACTGGATATGCTCAAAAATTTTAAGGCTGAAGTTGAGAACCAACTCAGCAAAAGGATCAAAATCGTAAGATCTGATCGCGGTGGTGAGTACTATGGCAGATATGATGGTTCAGGTGAACAACGTCCAAGACTATTTGTTAAATTCCTAGAGGAATGCGGTATCGTCTCATAGTACACTATGCCAGGTTCGCCCACTATGAATAGTGTTGATGAAAGATGAAACAGGACACTTAAAGACATGGTGAGGAGTATGATTTGTCATTCTACCTTACCAGAATCACTCTGGGGAGAAACGCTTAAGATTACAGCATATATCCTTAACAGGGTTCCAACTAAAGCGAGTACCAAATCCCCTTATGAACTTTGGACTGGCAAGAAGCCTAGTTTAAAGCACTTGCACATTTAGGGAAGTCCAGCTAAGGCAAGGCCTTATAGGCCCAATGAAAAGAAACTAGACTCAAGAACAGTAAGTTGCTATTTTATTGGTTACTCTGAAAGATCCAGGGGGTATAAGTTTTATGATCCCACGACTAAATTGATTTTCGAGTCGGGAAATGCTCGGTTCTTCGAGGATGTCGAGTTTGCGGAGGGAGATACAGTTAGGGACTTTGTCTTTGAAGAGGAATATGTTGATATTCTCACAGGTGTTATTGGCATTGCTCAGGATTCTATTCCAAACTTTGTTCAAGACACAACAGATCAAGATAATGTGGGAGAACCTCTCATTTAAGAAATTATTCTAGAAGAACAAACTCTACCACCTAAGAGCCTATGCTATTAAGAAGATCCACTAGAGAACGAAGAAGTTCAGTGCCAGATGACTACATTGTATTTCTTCAAGAACATGAGGTTGACATTGGAGTGATGGAAGATGATCTGATCAACTTTCGTCAAGCCATGGAAAGTTCTAACTCTCAGATGTGGATTGATGCCATGAATGAGGAGATTAAGTCCATGAAGGACAATGACATGTGGGATCTTGTCCTATTGCTAGAAGGTGCGAACCTCATTAGTTGTAAATGGATACTTAAGACCAAGAGGGATTCGAAAGGCGATATGGAAAGGCACAAAGCTCGTCTTGTTGCTAAGGGCTTTACACTAAAAGAAGGCATTGATTATAAAGAGAATTTCTCTCTGGTTTCTTCGAAAGACTCTTTCAGGACTATTATGGCTTTAGTGGTGCATTTCGATCTTGAGCTACATCAGATGGACGTAAAGACAGTGTTTCTCAATGGTAACATTGATGAGACGATCTATATGGTACAACTAGAAAATTTTGTGTCGGAAAACCCAAAAAATATGGTTTGCAAACTTAAGAAATCCATCTATGTGCTCAAGTAAGCATCTCGACAATGGTATTTCAAGTTTCATTAATTGATCATCTCGTTCGCTTTTGAGATGAATTTGGTCCATGATTGCATATACCATAAGTTCTGTGGGAGCAAGTATAATTTTTTGGTTTTATATGTTGATGAAATTTTGCTTGCCAGTAACTATAGAGGCTTATTGCATGAAACCAAGAGATTTCTATCTAAGAATTTAGAGATGAATGATCTTGGTGATGCCTCTTTTGTATTAGGTATAAAGATACACCGGGATTACTCTCAAGGTATTCTTGGATTATCACAAAAGCGCTATATCGAACAGGTTCTCAAGAGATATGGCATGCAAAATTGCAAACCAGGTAAAACCCCTGTGGCAAAGGGAGACAAGTTTAGTCTTAATCAGTGCCCTAAGAATGATTTTGAGGAAAAGGAAATGCAGAAGATTCCTTATGCGTCAGCAGTAGAAAGTCTGATGTATGCTCAGGTTTGTATGTGTCCGGATACATTGTTGGGATGTTGGGTAGATATTTAAGTAATCTAGGAGTAAACCATTGGAAAGCAGTTAAACGGGTCTTATTGTACTTACAGAGAACAAAAGACTACACGCTCACATATCGGAGGTTAAATAAGCTTGAGATCATTGGACATACTGACTCCGATTTTGTTGGATTCCAAGATAGTATGAAAACTACGTCAGGCTATGTTTACATGCTAGCTGGAGGTGTTGTCTCTTAGAAGATTGCTAAACAGTCTCTTATAACCTTTTCTACCATGGCGACAGAGTTCATAGCGTGTTATGAGGCGTCCAATCAAGGAATATGGTTGCGAAATTTTGCACAGGGCTGTGTATAGTGGACGGTATTGAAAGACCACTGAAGTTATTTTGTAACAATAAGTCAGCAGTTCTATATTCCAATAACAACATGAGCTCGACGAAGTCAAAGCATATAGACATCAAGTTCCTAGTTGTTAAGGAAAGGGTTCAGAGTGGACAGTTGTCTATAGAGCACATCAGTACAAACTCTATGATTATGGATCCGCTTACTAAGGGATTACCACCCAACTTGTTTCATGAGCACACTGCTCATATAGGTGTCATGTCATTTGAGGGTATTCAGTTTTAGTGGGAGTTTGTAATTTTAGATGCTTTTTTTGCTTATAGACATATTTTCAGTTATTTCAGTTTATGGATATTTTAGAGTTATTTTCTGCAGAAATAAAGTTTTGGTTTATTTACACTCTGATTTTGGTATGGATTAATCTCACTAAGGCTTAAGGGTGGATCAGTTGGAAAAAGGCATGTTAAGAACACATTGCATGGAATTTCCATGCTACACATCCACATCATGATCCATGTCATTCAGTTGTATTGGCATACATGACCATTGATGGGTCAAGTTACGAATGATGTAACGAAGGCCGCTTTGATTCTATGTTGGTATGATTGATGGACGGAATTGGTTATAGATACATTTCAGTAATGACAGCAAAGTAGAGCTCATATGATTATTATTTTGCAATGCATAATTTTAAAGTTACACATATAGCCCAAGTGGGAGATTATTGGATCCTTAATCCAACATTGAGCTTATATATGAATAATTATGTGTTGTAGACTGTCATATAAGGTTAAGCCCATTTAAAGTGGTTTACTAAGGTTTAGGTAATTTGGGCTTTAATGTATCTAATAGGGTGTGGGTCTTTAATGTATAGAGACTTAAGGGTAATTTCTATTTTTATGATGGGTTAAAATAAAAATTCCAAAAGATAACAGAGAAGTTATCTATTAATAGTTGTTATGATCCCTAGATCACACGTATTATTATTATTCTATTCTTTGATATCTCATCATCATAGAGAGAGCAAGAGAAAACAAAGGATTCTCTAAGAGAACGTGTTGATTTGGAAGACATACCGCACGACTCTAGAGAATAATTGATTGTCATGGATTCATGTACACTTCCGCATATTAATCTGTTCATTCTTGGTGATTTAACATGAATGTTTCCTGGATTTTGAAAGATGTTTTACATCCAAAGATATTTTCTAACACCCACTTGATTATATATCCAATCTACCCAATGATAGTATAGCTATTATTGAAAGATTAAAGAATTTTATTAGTTAAAAGTAACACAAATATTTTGAATGTTGTTAAAAGTAACACAAATATTTTGAATGTCAGTTAAAAATAACATATAAATATTTTAAATTTGAAAATACATATTATTTTCAAAAAAAATATTTAATAAATAAATTATTTATGGATTTTAAAGGAACTTATAAAATTGAGTCACAATAATTTGATCTCTTTTCAATAATCTTAGCTCCGCAATAATGGAAACATTGGAACTATATTAAGTATAACAATCAACACAAACTTAAAAAAGCACACAAAAGCTTTTACGTAGAACACAAAAATGTGAGATAAAAAATAGATGAAAAAGTGGTTATTGAATTTAAAAGAACTTACAAAATTGAGTCACAATAATCTTTCTCTCTTTTCAATGATCTTTGCTCTATAGTAATGGAAACAATGCAAGTATATTAGGTATAAAAATCAACATAAACTTAAAAAAAATTGTAAACGTTACTATAAAAATATAAAAGACAATAATTAGAAAACTTTTCTTTTACCTAGTTGTTCTACAGAGAAATGAAAATATGAAAACAATAAAAGAAAAAAAACCAAACTTAAATGGAACTAAATATTGATTAACTAATGAGATAAACTATTTTTGTAATAGATAATTATCAGTATAACAAACTTATTATCTATAGATAAGATGAGATGAGGGTTAATTTCCTTTAGATAAGAATAAGTCTAAATTTAAATAGGTTAAATTTTATTTTATTATAGCATATAGAGGAAGGTAAGGTATATTAGTCATTTGCTTTATCATAAATTTACTATTTAAAATTTAAATTTCAAATAATATATTTTATCTTGGCCAAATTTTTATGTATCAAAACTAATCATTATCTTAAAAAAAAGTTTATAAAAATTCAATCTCTATTAATATAATTTTTTAATCTTTATTGAAATTTTAAAGAATTTTGTTAGTTAAAAATAACACCTAAATATTTTGAATATTAGTTAAAAATAACATATAAATATTTTGAATTTGAAAAAAGATATATTTTTAAAAAAAATATTTGATAAATAAATGATGTGTTTTTAAAAGGAATTTAAAGATTTCAGTCACAATAATTTTGATTTGAACCATATTTGACCCAACAATCAAATAAATACCTGTACAAAAAGTTTACTAAATTTTTTCAACAATCAACAAAGAGGAAGCAAAACAATCTCTGCCTTTAGATAAAAATAAGATCAAATTTGTAGGATGTACTTATGATAAGAAGTTTTATGATTAATGGAGAAAAATAAATATGAACTAAAAGATCTTTTATTTTCAATCAGGTTAAAAAGAAAAGTTGTAAATACATATAAGAAAGAAGAATGGTGGGAACAATGGATAGTTAATGGGTGACACACGTTACTTGATTAGGAGTTCCAAATCAAACCGAAAAAATGATTTAGTGAAACTATCGATTTGAAATTTCTATACATTTTTTATTATTGATTTGGTTGCTTTTTTTTTTTTTTTCATATACCTTACTAACCGAATTGAATCAATTATGTACACACACACACACACACACACACACACACATATATATATATATATATGTATAACTAACAATTAAAAAAATTTACTAATTTTTTTTTAAAAAATCAACAAAAAGGAAGCAAGACAATCTTTACTTTTAGATAAAAATAAGTCTAAATTTATCCAGACTTGTTAATTGATGAATCTAGTTCGTAGGCTTTTCTCGATTTCCCTATTCTTTTTGTTTTTGGATTCAAACTTTGTTATTTGAAAGTGTTTTGTTTTATATAATAGGTAATTATTTGGGGTTTATCTCAATTCTTAGAATCCAAAAACACATAGTAGAAGACCAGCAAATAACAAATTAATACCAAAAGAAAATCTGCTATAAACTCCAAAGACAATAAAAAAGAAAAAATCAAATACACTTACTGATTCTGCTGATCAAAGATTTCTTGAATGATATAGAACTGAGTCGTAATAATCTTCCTATGTTCTTAATAATATTTGTTCTACAATAATTGAAACAATGCAAATATATATTAAGTATACAAATCAACATAAACTTAAAATTATAAAATTATAAACATTAATATAAAAAAAATAAAAATAATAATCAGTATACCTTTCTTTTCGTTCTGTAGAGAAATAAAAATATAAGAACAGTGAAAGAATAGACTATATTTAAATGAAAATAAATACTGATTAACTAATGAGATAAATATTATTAATATAAAAAATTTATCTGTGAATAAAATGAGATGAGAGTCAAATTTATTTAGTTAAACATAAAAGTTTAAATAATATTTTATCTTAAGCAACAGAATCTCTGCTTTTAGATAAAAGTAAGTCTAACTCCGATAAAAAGCAAGTGCTGTATATAGGAAAAATATCACAATGATTGATGGTGATGTCTATCGCATCAATTGGCTAAGTTTATCAAATTACCAGCTTGTGACATATCAACAAAATGGTTAGATTTTCTTGTACCTATTATTTGTGTCAAAATTAATCGTAATTAATACATATATTGCTCGTTTGATATTTGCAATAACTTTGCCATAATTAGCTTGTGACATATCAGCAATTTTGCCATAACTTTTGTATTATAAATAAAATTGAATGAAATCAAATTATTAATTTTTGAAGAACAAATTTGATTTTTCATATCAACAACTCTTTTATAGATAAAAATAATTATTATGTGAGTGAATATTAATTAAGAATTATTATGATTATTATTAATAGAGAGATTAAATAATTTTGTTAGTTAAAGATAAAACATGTAAATATTTGAATTTGAAAGTATTGATAATTAAGTGGTATGTACGTGTCAGCATCCATATCATTGCTTTTGTGTGACGCTGGAATTGTTAAATATATATATATATATATATTAGATTTTATTTCACAATTTTTTACTATTGAGAAATTGATTTCACTAATTTAGTGTTTCATAAATGATAAATTCTTGTTTGGCACAGGGATGAAAGATACATGACATAAAAATTCATCTTACCGTTAAATAATATAAAAAAAATATATTTTATTTTTATTAAAAGATAAAATAAATACTTAAATCATGTAACTCTCGTGGATATTATGCTTAGACAAAAAAATTTCTTCACAAAAGACATCACTTTTTACAGTCGCAAAAAAGGTTGATGAGTCGGTGTGTTGGCTAGCTGTATATTTTTGAAATATATTGCACTGGAATTGTAAAATGAAGAATTTAGAAACGTCAAGGAAGGGTGTGGGGGGAAAGTACGTCAAGAAGGACAAGTCATCAAATTGTTGGCTTGGTTAACTCCAGGCCGGCCCTCGTAACCAACAGGCAATGGGATATGTGTGTGAGGTTTAGATCCATTTTCTCTATCAGAGCATGAAAGTTTTGCTCCATATTGTAACCCAAAAAAGAAAAGAAAAAAATCTGTGTTTGTCAACTTTCTCTGTTAACATGTAGGTGTGTTTAGTATAAAAAAGGTGAAAAAAAAAGTAACTAAGAAAAATTAAGTGTTTTTTTATGTGTGTTTAATAGGTACGATGAAAAATTAAGATCAGAAAATAATTTTCTCTAAACTTGAAAAAATGAAAAAAAAAAATATAAATATTATTTTTACTATTATATCATTGATAATATTAATGGATATTTTAAATGAGATTAGATGAAGATTAATTAATAAATTGATAATTTCATCTTTTCCTCTTTTATTTTCTATTATCCAATTCTCTCAATTTTGAAGGATTATGATTTGCACATGCAAAAAAAAAAAAAACATCAATCATATTAATTTTCTTTCATCTCTCATTTCTCTTCTACTAAATAAAACAAAAGAAAAATTCATTCCGTATATTTTTTTTTTCTTACTTTTCTTTCCTCTCCTATTAAGGATCTCTTTTGCATACCTCTGTAGCATCCCTGTTGCCAAACTGTTTTTATTTCCCTCGATCAATCACTATAGGGCTGGAGGGATTGAGCACAACTTAAGAGCATGATTTGTGAAACGGAAAACGAGAACAATTTTGAATCTTCAGCCACATTTGAGTATTGTGAAAATTAAATTATCCATCTCATGAGAAGGAAACGCCTTTGTTTTGTGAAGATTGAAATAATGAATATAATTTGTTTTCATACATTTTTCATAAGCCTTTTCTGCTTAAAGAAAAGTCTTCAAATCCTCCTCAGAGAGAGATTTTGAGAGGCACTGTTGTCCAGCAACAATATTGTCCATACTGGAACTTGGGCCTCCAAGTTTCTTCTAGACAACATTTTGGTGTTGGATTTAAACTGCATTAAATCCAGCACCAAACGTCGCCTATAAGCATTCATGTGGGCTCAGATTCTGATTTTCTATAGGGAAATCTGAGGTAAAAACTACTTACAAGATAAACCCATTCATAAGATGCAAATTTGAACAGAGAATTACCTGCAGTGAATATCAAATTAATTTCTAAACAAGGGAGAAAATAAAAAGATGAAAAATAAATTAAAAAATTTATAAGATATTGTTTACATCTCAACTAGCATGAATGAGACCAAACTCATAGCATGACTAAATAAACCTATTGGACCTTACATGCCAAGCAGGAGAAAAAAGGAAGATGTATATATATTACTCAAAGGAACAACACTATAAACTTTATAATCAATATGTATATATTTCAGACTAACCTAAGAACAGAATAGAAGCATTCAGAATCTACAGCAAAGAAAGCCTTGTCTCCACCCACTATGCTTCCGGAGATGTCTCCGTTCAGCTTTTGCCATTCTTACTGGACTGCTATTCCATTCAGACTGCAATCTGCATACATAATAAGCAGAGTAAATATTTATTTCAATTTAAAAAAGTACAAACGCAGAGTAAATAGTTTGAAGGACTATACACAGGAAAGGCGAAGGAACGAGTGCTAGTTGTGCTGCTATCTGATCGAAGAGAGAGGCTGCCAGAAAATGCTATTGGCCCTGAGTAACTTATCAGACCTGATACTGGACCCGCTGCAGAGAAACTCGTCTCCCCAATACCATTTTGAACTTGGCTTGAAACTGGCTGCCCATTCGAATTTTCGAGCCTGCAGGTATTTTTGGATTCAAGATTCGCACAATCAAGATTTTGAGGATCCTCTTTCCTACCACTTGATGCGAGTGCACGAGAGTCAAAATAAAAAGTGATGCTTCTAGTCTCCACTTTGCGATTGTAAGCTGCCTCACTGACAAGGACGCTATTGGTTGATTCTTCAGTTGTAGATACAAGACCAGGCCTCACCAAGTTTGTGTTGTCACTGCCACTGTTTTGTTCTTCGCCTGCCAAAACCAGATCAGAGCTCACCAAGTTCATTCCCTGACTGCCCTTGTTTGATTCCTCAGCTGCAGCAACCAAAGCAGAGCTCATCAGAAATGGTTCCGGATTGCCACTGTTCGATTCCTCAACCGTTACAGCAGAACTTACCAAGATTGCATTTCCACTCAAGCTCTGCATTCAAACCATACAATCAACGTCAACATGCATATTGCATACACCAAATATTTTCAAATATCAAATGCAGATAATATTGCAGACTGGAGATTCATAGCTCTCCGATTAATTAATACCTTCAGAGCAATGAAAAAGATAATTACTCATTTTCCCTTTTTTCTTTTTGTTTCGGTAGGAAGTTTATCTAGAATTCCATACACAATATAGTAATTTGGGCTACAATACGTGTACCTTAGAAGATTGTTCTTGAAGTTCATTGCTGCTGTTATTCGAAGGCTTGGAGTCAGGTCTCTCCATGTTCAACTCTGGAATTGAAACAATACCTCCAAGCATAAAAACCTCTCTGGAGACATCATTTACAATCTTGTCCATTGCACCATCCTTCACTTCCCCTGTTACCATCAAATCCTTAGAATCACATTGGCTAGCTATATGCTTATCAGAATCGCTTTCTGTTGCACATTTCAAAACATCTTGCATGGCCATATCAATATCCATTTTTGCAACGTTGGCTATTGTATCATCCTTCCCCTCCCTTGTCAGAACCAAATCCTTAGGATCACATTGATTGGCAATATGCTTGTCAGAACCACTCTCTGTGGGCAATTTCAAAACATCCTGAACTGGCTCATCGATCTCCATGTTTTCTTTCATATGTCCCCAACTCCAATCCTTTTCAGGAAACAGGAAATTGCAGACATCCTTAGCATCTACACCATTGTCAAACAAGAACTTGTCCCGCGTAGGAACACCCTCATCAATGCAGATGTCCTTGACAACATTATAAGTATTCTCTTTGTAGCAAACTATTAACTCGGGCAGTTCACATTCCATAACACTTTTGTCCATATAAAAAACTGAATCCTTCTCAAATGAGTCCTTTTTTCTGGAAGAATGAGAATAAGATGCAACATAATCTGTGTCTTCCTTTTCATTATCATTTGTTAAATCAATCACATGCACAGAAGAATCAAGTTTGGATGCAGTCCAATCATCCCCATCATTCATTGCACATGGTAACTTATCAGCATCCCCCTCTTTACCCAATAAATCACACAAGACTCCTTTCTGATTTTCTTTCATTATCCCATTTCCTGACTTCAATTCATCGGAATCCAGATTATTTTCACGGTATTCAAAAGGTTTAGAGACATGCTTCTGGCCTACAGTTGAACTGCAAAACAATTGCTCATTATCCGCAAGTGCGACGAAATACTCAGTGAAAAGGGAAAAGAACCATCTCGGCTAAAGTAAGTTCTCAAAAAGCTAAAGCCTTGAGAATAAGTACTAAAAGTCATTAAAAAAAAGTATTGATACCACCGGAAGGGCAGAAAAGGATCAATATTCAACACTATTCAAATATTTCTCCGAGATTTATGGGGGAAAATAGATAAAATAGGACTGCTAACTTTAATCTAAAGATGATAAAGAAGATGTCAAATGCAAACAGGAAAAAAATGAAAAGAAAAACGAAAGAGTACCAAGTTTCATGGTTTAACAACATAGAATTGGGATATATGGGAGAATTCTTCACAGCTAGCAGGATTGCTACCTTCAAGCATGCACCACTCAGGCATGTGCAAGATACACTGACCATGAAATGCATGACAAATTAGGTTAGCAAGCAATTCCGAATGACTCCACTGTGGAGAAAAAGGTAATAATAACAATAAGGAGACCCAATTGGCAAAACGTACTAAAGTAAGAGAATAGACTAAAAAGACTTCATTTAAAGAAGCAAACAATAATCACATATAAGGACTTTCTTTAGTTATATCAAGAAGGAGAGCAGCCCCACTGAACCAAGCACAATTTAACTGTGACCAATCACTATTGGCAATTAGAAAAGAAAATCACTTCAACAGTCACAAAGAAATGGTTGTCCAAGTCCTAATTACAGCAGTAGCATCAAATCAAACAAAATTTTATAGGTATTACCAAAATGGATTTGTAATGCAGTCCTAAATAGGCAACAGAGCATACATTAATAGGACAAAAGCACAAAACAAAAAATGAAAACATAATTTGTGAACTTATTGCAACAAAAGCTGATAAGCATTATCCTGAAACCATTAGAAAGATACTGGTGGGAAGTGCGATCATCAACCTGAAACTAACAGAAATCATCAACTACTCCAGCTAACAGGTTGAATTTAGCAAAAAAGGAAGTAATCATCAACCTCGGTAGCTGTTTTTCTACTTTTTTTCAAAATAAAAAAATAAAGCTAAAGCTGATATCCATACGCTTAATGCATGATCAGTGATGAAAAGTTAGAAATTAAAATATAACGAAAAAAAACCTTCAAAAGGTGCCATTTAAAAATAATCTGTTGATTGAAACAATCCTACCTACCCAAGTTTCTCACCGGCTTAAAAATTACTATTAATTATCCAATTATGTACACCAAAAACACTGTCAAACGAAACAAAGTTACTGTTATTATTTTACAAAGAAAAACTATAATTATTATCCAATTATATCGACAAAGAACAGTGTCAAAAATAATAAGTACAAAAAGAATGATCCATGGCCAAAAACTTTCGGCTAAGCATGTGCAATATTTTAGTCTGTCCTCAATTTACAAAAAGACAGAAACAAAAGTTTTAACTTTTGCAAAGCACATAAACTTTCAACAGCTAAATTATAATCATAATTTTAAAAAATCTTGATTAAGATTCCAAATGACCCCAGTTTTACAAGAATATTATTTTGTTTGGTAGCTCTAATCAGATCCAACCCAAGAGAATCTTAAAGAACTTCTAACCCAGATAGGTTCTAGAGAAAATCCCAGATGGATTTTACCTCAATCCCATGAGAAATTTTAGTAAAAACCAAAATGAGGGAATATCAGAGAACTTAATCAGATCCCAACAAATACACAAACCCAAAAAAGAACAAAAAATATTTAAAAAAACGAATAGTTGTAGGGAGAAAAGAGCAATACCTTTTTTATCAGCTAAAAGAGACTAACGCCTTTTTCCTCTCTGATTCAGAACTGACACTCTTCTGCAATCTTCAACCGCAAATTGAAAAAAAAAACCATAAATAACACAAAAAATATAACTTACGAAAAGGGTAAAATATTAAAAAAAGATGGGATCTGTTAGATAAAAAATACATAAGAGATAAGAGAGGGTGGCCGGGAGAGAGGGAGAGAGAGAGAGGAGAGACCTTTAGATTCTAGAGCAGCAGAGAAAGAGAGAGTTTATAGCTGAATTAAAACGGTAATTAATAAAAAAGCTTTAAATCATAGCTTAAAGTCGGCTTGAATAAAGAGTTTTTGCTGTTTAGAGAGAGATAGTAATAAAAAGTACTTGATAGAAAATAAAATAGTAGTAAATACAGAAGCCAAGAGTGTAAGGGGGAATGCAAATAAATAGAAAACCATAGAGAGGAGGGGTGAGTTGTAATTATCAAAAACCTAATAAAGGTCAACTGATTACCTTCACTGCAATTAATTATTTTGGATAACAACAAACGGCTCTATTCCTGTTAGAGACCCCTCTTTCTTACCCTCTGTTTTAGCATTTAATTATCACCCCTCTCTCTCTCTCAAAAGTCAAACCAAGAAAAAAATTGAAACAAAAATAAAAAACTTTTACCTGTATCACTACCCTTTATCTCTTCACTTTCCCGGAAAAATCCAATTTTCTCGCACCACCAAATTTTCCTCTAACGAAACAGCTCTCAATCTCTCACCAAATCAAAAACCTCATTACCGGATCCACCAATAAAAGTATCTCGATTTTCGAGGAGGCTTAAACTTTTCAGCTAACTAAAAATTCCTCTCTCTGTTCACACCAATCCCCAACATTTTAACAAATCCTCTGTTTGTGACTTTTTTCCTTATTTAATCCCTAACATCGAAGGAAAATGTTAGGATGTACCTGCGAATGAGTATAGTATTATGCAAAAATTATTGGTTGGGTCGGGAGTAAATTTTATGATTTAAACAAATTGAAAATTTTAAAGAGTTTTGTTAATAATATTAATATAAATATAAAATTAATATTATTAATACAATTTTTAAATTATTAATAAAAATTTTAATTATTTTAATTCAATAATATATATCCAAATTGATTAAGAATTTGTTACGATACTGTGTCAGGTAAGGTGGTTGAGATCTTGAGCTATCTCTGCGTACTAAATTAATTAGCGTATTCCGTAGTGTACTGTTTCCTCCCATAAACCAGAGCTCAGCAGACGATCCCCCTTTGTTTCTGCGTGGGACCCACTCACTGAGTCAATGGTGAGCTTAAAAAAATTTGTAGCCACCTGTTAAAAAAATATATTTAATGATAATTATTTAAAAATTTGAAAAATAATTGTAATTTAAATTTTTAGAATGTAAAAATTATGATTTAGGAAAACATACAAATAACAGACTTGTTAAAAGGATTAAGGTACGGTTAAATTATTTTAATATCATATGAATAATTATATATTATTTGATTGGAGAGATGTATTATTTATATGAGATTAAAGTTAGATAAAATTAATCATAATCTTATTTTTTGTCGTTTTACCTCTTCCATGAGGTAGAATCTATAATACTCATTTGAGACTAATTTTTTTACTTTTTTTTCCACTGAATAATAATAATAATAATTATTGTAACAATATTATAATAATAATTACTATTAAAATAATTATAACAACTATAATAATAACAAATCATAATTACTATTATAATAACTATAATAATGATTATAATAATATTATATTATAATAATAATATAAAATATTATTATAATAATTGTATTTTTTATGATAATAATTATAATGATAATGATAGTAATAATAATAATAATTTTTATTATAACTATAATCAAATTATTAGAAGCTAATACTCAGCATGCTAATACTATTATACTTGAATGAATCAAATGGAATAAGATCACTATTTCAGATTCTTGGCATTTTAAGGATCTAAATCCTCTTCAAAATGTTTCCAAATCTGATGTATATCAAATAATAGAATCTCCATATAGCAGCCTATTACTATTATAATTATAATCATATTATTAGAAGCTAATACTCATCATGCTAATACTACTACACTTAAAAGTCTCAATTAGAATGAGACCACTATTCCAAATTCTTGGCATTTTGAAGATCTAAATCCTCTTCAAAATGTTTCTAGATATGATGATCTCAAATAGTAGATTTTGCTAGATGCTTAGATCTAAATCCTCCTCAAAATAATAGATTTGATGAATCTCAAAATGTTTTTAAATCTGATGTATCTCAAATCGACATCCTCAATAAATTCTCTACATGTCAGTGTTCTCAACAAATTTAATTCTATAAGAAATTCAATAATTAATATTAAAGATTTTGCTGAGTCATCTAGACATTCAATTGCTTCCTCAATTAGTACTAAAAAAATCATTTTTCACCACTAAAACCACTCCAACAAAAATTGAGAGGTGTTAATTTCAAACCAGTTATTCCTAAAGCTACATATCAACCTGACACAATTTTTTGTTCCATTTATTCCTCAATGCTATACTTATCATGATTACCAAATGACTTGGTATAACATGTTCTATATTAAGTCATTTGAGCATTCGTGGTTTATTCATTTTGACAAAAGATGCCTTAAAGATTTTTCCATTATTGTTTCTCAAATGGTGGATTTATTTGGGACATTCTGAGAAAATATTTCATCTCATATGCAAAGATGCATTTTCCTTCTTCAAAGCTTAATCCAATGCAAACAAAGAATATGGAAAAGAATTATTATATGTTGTAACTTTTTCTATTTTCACGACGCAATTCCCTGTGGATTCAACCTCGCACTTGTACACACTATATTGCAAATGACTTGTGCGCTTGCGAGTAATTTAAAACTAACAACAAGTTTTTGGCGTCGTCGCCGGGGAGTTGTTTTGTTTGTGAAAATTAAATTTTTGTCTGAATTGATTTTATTTTTCTACTAGTTTAGTTAGTATTTTTCTTTTTGCAATTTTATTTTAGTTTATTTGTTTCTATTTGCAATTGCCCATAAAAAATAAAAATAAAAATATATAAAAAAACAGTAGAAAATTTTGGTGCTTGATCTGTTTTTGTAGTCTGTCGAATCACACTTTACTTGTGCTCGAGCGTATCTCCGCAGACAGCATCAGTAGACCGGCAGTAGCTGAAAAAAAATTGCTAATTTTTGTTGGCCCATTTTGTGAGTATTGTGTTTTTTGTTTTTGCATTTATTTTATTTTATTCTATTTATTTTATTTTATTGTTATTTGTATTTTATTCTTTTGTTTCTGCTAGTTAGTTTATTTTATTGCTTTTTGTGTGGTGTATGCTTGGTCGAAGATCCCTGAACTTAGAGTTGATACCTTTAGATCCCAAAATAAAAAGAACTCTTAGGAGAAATAAGAAAGCACTTGTTGAGAGAGAGACGATTGAGATGGGAGACAATTTAAGTAATGCAAATCAACCGTAGAATGTAGAGCAACCTAGAGCTTGGAACACGGACTTCACTACATCCTTTAGGGATTTGTTCGCACCCATTGCGACTAACTCCCCTTCTTGTATAGTGTTGCCACCAACCAATGCTACCCATTTTGATCTAAAGCCACATGTCATCCAACTCCTACCCTCATTTTATGGCTTGGATATTGAAAATCCTTACAACCATGTGAAGAAGTTCAAAGATATTTGTGCCACATTCAAGTTATAGAACTTCTCTGATGAGTCGGTCCATCTTAGACTTTTCCCTTTTTCTCTTCACGATAGAGCTAGGGCATGGTTGGATTCCAACACACTCGGGTCTATTACATCTTGGGAAAGCTTGTTGAGTAAATTCTATAATAAGTTTTTCCCAATGTCTAAAGTGAATGAGTATCGAAAGAAGATTAGTTTTTTCACTCAGGAGGAGGATGAGAAGTTTTCTGAGAGTTAGGAGCATTTCAAAGAGTTACTGATCAGATGCCCTCCACATGGATATGAGAAGTGGAGACTCGTTCAGTTCTTCTACCAAGGGTTGACTCAGCCCAGCCGTAGCATGATCGAGTCTATGAATAGGGGGCATTCTTAAGTCTGACAGGGGATGAAGCATATAAGGCATTGGACAAGTTGTCCGACAACTCACAATAGTGGGATTTTTCAAGCTGTCGGGACAAGTCCATTTGTGCCCCTAAGAAATGAGGCATCTATGACATTAAAGAGGACACTGACTTGAGGATAAAGATAGATGCTCTCACCAAGAAGGTTGACGCTCTCGCTGTGGGCTAGTCCATCAATGCTACCAATACATTCAATGTTGATAGCTGTTCCATCTGTGTTAGTCCTATGCATTTAGCACATAATTGTCCATCTATGCTGGCTTTTTCTGAGTATCTCATGGAACAAGTGAATGCTTTCAATGACTATCAGAAGAAATCAAATGGATCTTACTCCGAGACTTACAATCCAGGGTGGCGGAACCACTCTAATTTTTCATGGAAGCAGAACCAACCGATGAATCAGGGAGGAGCCCCTCATCATGCTCACAATCAATACCCTCCCGAATTTTCTTAACTAGTTCCAAGTCATGGTCGCTTAGCCCATCCAGCACCATCACCCATTTACCAAGCTCCCACTCAAGCGCCAGCGTCAGTTTCACAGTCATTGGAGGACACCCTCAAGGATTTCATGAAGATGACCGACCAATCCATCAGCGAAGTGAGGAGTGCGACAATAGTAAACACCTAAGAGATTGCCAAGCTAGAGAGTCAAATGGGTCAAATCGCAAGTCACTTGGGTGAAAGAGAAAAGAGAAATTTCCCCAGTAAACCCGTGCCCAACTTGAAGGGACAATTTGCGATTGGAAATTCATCAACTCCTACGCACGGGTAGAAATAAGTGTAATTGATTGTCACATTGAGGTCTGGGAGACAAGTGGACAATCAAGAGGAAGAGAACCCTGCTATGCAGCAAGGGCAAGAAAGTGGCAACAAGGAGAAGGGAGATGCTGAGCCATCTACAGCCATACCTACTATTAAGGATCTTCCTAGGTTGTTTATACCTAAAGCTTCTTACCCTAAGAGATTACAAGCACCCAAGAAATGAGGGAAGTTTGAGGACATTCTGGAGGTGTTCAAGCAGGTCCAAATCAATATCCCATTTTTGAATGCTATCTAGCAAGTGCCATCATATGCCAAGTTCTTAAAGGACTTGATCACTGTCAAGAGGAGGACGAATGTCCCGAAGAAGACGTTTTTGACCGAGCAGGTTAGCTCAATCCTTCAGTTCAAGCCGCCTATCAAGTATAATGACTTGGGTTATCCTACCATCTCTTGCATGATAAGAGTCAACCAAATTTAAAAGGCTCTTTTGGATCTAGGAGCGAGTGTGAATCTTCTGCCCAACTCAATATATTTTTCAGTTAGGGTTAGGATAATTGAAGCCCACATCCATGATGCTTCAATTGGCTGACAGGTCAGTGAAGATACCACGAGGAATAATTGAGGACGTTTTGATAAAGGTGGATAAGTTTTATTTCCTCGTGGATTTTATTGTGCTTGTCACAGAGCCGGTTCAGATTGTGGGGGGATTCAGATACTGGTGATTCTAAGGCGACCATTCTTAGCCACGGCTAATGCCCTGATAAATTATAGGACATGGGTGATGAAGATTTCCTTTGGAAATATGACAGTGGAGCTGAATATCTTTGATATCAGTAAGCAACCACTGGAATATGATGAAGTGAGAAATGCATGCTTGATAGAGGAGATTATTGAGGAGACTGTGGATGAATCAAGCATTGAGGACCCCCTAGAGGCATGCTTTGCTCAGTTTGGAGAGGATTTAGATTTGGATAAGTTACTTGAACAAGCAAATGCTATTTTGGAGTCTGCTCCTAGGGAAAGCAGTGAGATGGAGGAGATCGCAACACCTGAGCCCCCCAAGAAGGAACTTAAGCCTTTACTGGACAATATTAAGTATAAGTTTCTAAGTCGAGCAGATTCTTTGCCTATGATTATAGCTTCAAATTTGGTTGATCCTCAAGAGGAGAAATTATTAGACGTTTTAAGAGAGCACAAGGAAGCTATCGGTTGGACTATTGAGGATATCAAGAGGATCAACCCCTCAATGGAGATGCATAAGATACATCTGGAAGAGAATGTCAAGCCATCGAGGGAGCCACAAAGAAGGCTCAACCCAGCTATGCAAGAGTTTGTGATGACTGATGTGATAAAGTTGTTGGATACAAGGATCATTTATCCAATCTTTGATAGCAAGCGGGTGAGCCCGATTCATATCGTGCCCAAGCGGGCTGGATTGACAGTAGTGAAGAATAAGGATGACGAGTTGGTGCTAACTCATGTTCAGTCAGGATGGAGAGTGTGTATAGACTACCGTAAGTTGAATGCTGCCACAAGGAATGATCATTTTTCATTCCCATTTATTGATCAGATGGTGGAGCGCTTGGCTAGGCATGATTACTATTGCTTTTTAGATGGCTATTCTGGATATAACCAGATCCCTGTGGACCCTGAAGATCAGGAGAAGATGACGTTTAGCTGTCCTTTTGGGACATTCACCTACTGTCGCATGCCCTTTAGGTTATGCAATGCACCCACTACTTTTCAACGGTGCATGGTCCGCATATTCTCTGACATGGTAGAACATTTCTTAGAGATTTTCATGGATGACTTCTCTGTGTTTGGTTCATCATTTGAAGAGTGTCTGCACCGTCTCACTTTGGTCTTAGTACGGTGTAAGGAGAAGAACCTGGTGCTTAATTGGGAGAAGTGCCATTTTATAGTCAGGCAAGGTATTGTATTGGAGCACGTCATATCTTATCGAGGGATTGAGGTCGACAAAGTGAAGATGGACCTGATTTCCAACCTTCCACCCCTACGTACGGTGAAGGAGGTTCGTTTTTTTCTGGGCCATATAGGATTTGACAGGCGATTTATCCAGGATTTCAGCAAGAACACCAGGCTTTTGTGCAAGTTGTTGTTGAAGGATGCCCCATTTTTATTTGATGAGGATTGTAAGAAAGCATTTGGGGATCTGAAAAAGATTATGACATCCATACCCATTATTCAGCCACCCAACTGGGATGTACCTTTTGAGATTATATGTGATGCATCAGATTATACAGTTGGAGATGTTTTGGGGTAGTGTGTTGATAAACTCCCCCATGTCATCTACCATGCAAACAAAACTCTAAACGACGCACAGCTCAATCACTCTACACTGAGAAGGAGTTGCTAGCAATTGTTTTTGCATTGGACAAGTTCAGATCCTACTTGTTAGGATCGAAAGCCATTATCTACTCGGATCATGCAACATTGAAGTATCTTTTCTCCAAAAAGGATGCTAAATCTCATCTTATCTGATGGATTTTGTTACTTCAGGAGTTCGACATAGAGATTCGGGATAAGAAATGTTTCGAAAATGTGGTGGTGGACCATTTATCTAGGTTAATAGTGGATTTCACTGATGCCGCCATTCCCATTTCTGAAACCTTTCCTAATGAGCAATTGATGTACATTGCTCACAATCCCGCACCATGGTTTGTTGATATAGTGAACTATCTTGTCACCGGTCAAATGCCTTTACATTGGGAGCGACAAGATAAGTTCAAGTTTTTTTCCATGGCAAAGCATTTTTTCTAGGATGATCCTTACCTGTTCAAGTATTGTCCCGATCAGATCATTAGAAGGTGTATTCCTGAGCATGACCAATCTAATATCATCCCCTTTTGTCATGATCATGCTTGTGGAGGCCATTTTAGTGCTAAGAAGACCGTTGCGAAGATTTTGTAGTGTGGAATCTATTAGACTACCCTGTTCCAAGACTCTCACACCTACTGTGTATCTTGTGAGCATTGCCAAAAGCTAGGGAGTATTTCTAGGAGGAATATGATGCCCCTCAACCCCATTCTGATTGTTGAGATTTTTGACGTGTGGGGCATTGATTTTATGAGACTTTTCCTAAACTCCTTTAGCTATCTGTACATTCTAGTCATTGTGGACTATCTGTCCAAATGGGTGGAGGCCGTTGCATGCAAGACCAATGACCTCAGAGTTATGGTCCAGTTTTTGAAAGACACTATCTTTACTTGTTTTGGTATGCCACGAGCAATCACAAGTGATGGAGGTAAGTACTTTTGCAACCGAATTTTTGAGCAGTTGATGAAGAAGTATTTCATCACATATAAGATTGCCACCCCGTATCACCTGCAGATGAATGGACAAGTGAAAATTTTTATTCGCGAGATCAAACACATTTTGGAGAAAACTATGAACCCTAGTAGAAAAGATTGGTCTCTGCGATTGAATGATGCAATGTGGGCATATCGAACAGCATTCAAGATGCCAATTAGCATGTCTCCATATCGTCTTGTGTATAGAAAAGTATGTCACCTTCCAGTGGAATTAGAGCATAGAGTGTATTGGGCTATCAAGTAGTTGAACTTCAATCTTTCGAAGGCTGGCTCACAAAGGAAGCTCCAACTCAATGAATTAGAGGAGCTGCGGAATGATGCATATGATTGTACGCGGTTGTACAAGGTACAAATGAAGAAGGCTCATGACCAAAACATTTTGAGACGATCTTTTGAGCCTGTTCAAAAAGTTCTTCTTTATAATTCACGCTTGCATCTTTTTCCATGCAAGCTCAAATCTCGATGGACAGGCCCATTTATTATTCGGTCAGTTTTTCCTCATGGGGCCATCGAGAATGAAGATCAAAAGAATGGTAACACTTTCAAGGTGAATGGACAGAGGCTAAAACCATTCTTGGAGTTGAGGAGTCTGGAGATTGAGATGACATTGTTGGAGGATCCTCGTTACCCAGAGTGATTGTCATCTATTATGGAGAGTCTAGCTGAAAACGTAAAACTTAATGCTCATGGGAGGCACCCCACAACATATCCTTTATGTTTTTTTTTCATATTTCTTGTTACTGTTTATTTATAGTATTTTTTGTTTTCCAGTATTACTTTACTCTTTATTTTTCAAGGACAACGCGCACTTCAGTTCAAGTTTGGGCGTATGCTATAAGCCATGCCAGTCCAGCTAGTTCTCCATCTCCCAGGTCAACTCTTTTCATATTATTCACACATTGGGGACAATGTGTAATTTAAGTTTGAGGGTATAGGAGACACATTACACATATTTTGTCCCAGTTTGTGGTTGTTTTTCTTTTCTTCATTTTAAAGAGAAGATAAATGCATGCTCATGTTGTTTTGAAATTTTGGGTGATCTGAACAAATATTGTGATGTGATTTCATTGGAAAGCTTAAAATCTTGAACACATGATCTGATGATAGAGTTTTAAAGTTTAGTTACTTACTTTAGGCATTTGAGAATTCACATGTTTGATCTAATTTGACACGAGCATATTAGCACATAATTGTGTGAGGTATGACATGTGATTTTAATGTGTATGTTTTCATGGCTTAGCTGATTCCGAATGACTTGTTGGATGGACACTTTGGCATAAAAAAAAAATTTGCACAAAAAGAGAAAAATGCTCGTAATTGATAAACTTTCCACTGAGTAACTGGACCTCTTGCCTCAGTAAGCAGTGAGTGTTCACGTCAAAAGGTGGGAATTTTGATTGGTTGCATTAAAGCCAGTTTAGTTTCATAGCCTTTTTGACTCAAGTTAGTAAGTCCTTAGGGGCGTCTTTACACCTAATGCCCTAAAACCATCTGATTTGGGAGTCATTAACTCAACACTCGCTACATGGGTCAATAAGAAAGCTTAAGGGAACTAAACATGGCAGAGCCTCACAATAAAAGAAAGAAGAAAATAAAATTATGCTATTGATTGTTCATTCTGATGGGAAATTTTGTGAATCTTGAGACATGGAGACATTGCACATTGGAATTATTTGGAAGCTTCATATTTATGTGCTAGTTCACTTTACACTAATTTGAGCTTGTGATGCCTTAGCTAGCCTTTTGTAAGTAATTAGATTTTAACATTTCTATTCATTGCGAAGGTGGGTTTATCTTTTTAAGCTTGCTCATGAATGAATATCATGGTTTTGTGTGATACTTAAATTTTTGGATACCATGAAAGATGGATTTATCTTTGTGTTCTTTTTTTTCCACTTAGTTTTTAGTTTCATATTGCTAAGGGACTAGCAATACGTAAGTTTGGGGGTGTGATAAGTACTTAAATATTCATATTTAAGCCTCTTAATTTATATTTGTTAAGCTCTTAGTTTGTGTTATTTCATCCTATTTTATCTCCTTTCTGTGTTTACTATGTTTTTCTAGGTTTTTGGAGCAATATGAAATTATCCGGCTTAAAATAAAAGAGACGTGGGCAAAAGTTTTGAGCGGCATGTGAAGGCTTAAATCCCACATCCCATATCGGTTGGAAACACATTCTACATCCTACATCCCACATAGGTTGGAAACACATTGCACTCATGGAGTTTCGCTATAAAAGCCCCATTTCACTTCATCTTCAAGGGTATGGACCTCAAAGGCTTTGCTATCAAGGGGGGAGAGCGCCGCACAGCAAAAACAAAAAGAAGAAAAAACAAAGAGGGGAGCCTGCAAGTGTAATTTCTCTCTCAATTTATTTTCAGCTTTAATTTATTTCTTTTGTGTTTTAAAGTTTAATGTTTAGCACTTTAATTGTGAAATTTATTTTCATAATCATGAGAGACTAAAACCTTCATCTAAGGTTGATGATGAACCCTCGCCATTGATTAGCATTATATTTTAATATATATTCGTACGATTCCAACATTTTTGTATCGATGTTCTATTTCAGTTCAATTGTTTGAGTAAATTCTTATGATTGATTGTTTTGTTTATAAACTATTCAAATTGGATATTCAATGTGTTTCATCCGACGGATATATCGAATCATTCAAATTAAATCGGATATCCACTGTGATTTGTAAATTAAACAGATACATTGGATGATTTGATTTAATTAGGGTATTCGTTGTGATTTGTATATCGATGGATTCATGGAATTATTTGATAAATTACTTTTATACAGAACATACATAGGATGTAATTGCTTGTCGGTTGTAGGAACAAAAATCATGAAAATATATGCTTTAATTTGGTAGGGTGGATTCAGAAACCTTAGTGCTTTTATTATTTGTTTTAAATCAATTTAATTTAGTTTATATTCTTTGCACAACACAGTTTGAAATTCGGAACTAGGTTAAAATAGGGTTAGTTTAGATAAAAATCTATTTTCACGACGCAATTCCATGTAGATTTGACCTCGCACTTGCACACACTATATTGCAAAGGACTCGTGCGCTTGCGAGTAATTTAAAACTCACAACACTCATCTTTAAGAATTTTGTCAAAGAAAATACTATTAGAAGAATTATCTCAAATTCCATGTGATGATGATGATGAAGTTGCTTCAACTGTTCACCCAGATAACATACTCGATGGACAATCCTCCCAAAATCCTTTTGAGTTGTAAAGGGATTTTGTCATTTTCGAACAAGCAGGCACCGAAAGATAGATCACAAGTCATGATTTTTTAAAAGGCAGATTCTCAACTACCATTAATCAAAAATTATTTTGGCCTCATATGATAATTTCAAAACGTAGATGCTCTCTTTTAAAAAAACAAATACTCTGTCAAACAGAAGTTGATCAAATTGTTAAAAGAATAACAGTGTTTAGGACACGTCAAAAGGCCTAAATAATTTTTTAGATTCCAAGTTCTTTCAAATCCGATGTCCTTCATCTATAAATACTAAAGATTTCAAATTTTGAAGGCAAAGTGAATTTTAGAGAGAAATTAGAAGAGAATTATTGTACTCTTATTCTCTAAAATTTTCTTTGTAAACACTTACATAAAAAAAAATTCAAGTCTATAAAGCTCCCTTGCGAGATGCTATTAAAAAAAATTCACTGTTCATTTTATTGTTTATCTGCATGCTATTTTATTTTATTTTGCATTATATCTCACATTAGTCATTCTCATTTTTAGCATTATATCATTCTATCTGTTGACCCTTATTTGATTTTAATTATATCAAAACAATACTTTACATGTGCTAACAGTTTTATCTAAGTTTTCTTTTAATCAAGTCTAAACATCCAACTCAAGAACAAGATGTAATTCAAGCATAAAGAAGAAGAGATCGTACTTGAGAAACACTCAAACGAAGACCGAAGACCTAGTTTAGGTTTTAAGGTATATAAGACCTGTAAATCTCTACCAACAAGTACTTAGCTTTTTAATATGGCTCATTTTTGTTTTAACAAAATGTTCTATAAATAATCTTTTTTTGAAGAGAAAAATATTTTGAAAACAGAAAACTCTGTTCTAGGATATCGAGTCGACTGAATGGTTTATGTAAACTGAGGTTCTAACCCAAGAGGGGGGTGAATTGGGTCTTTAAAAACTTTTGCTAATTTCTTACAAGTTTATAAAAACTGTTAAATGTACAAAGAATACAAACAAGTAATGTGCTTTAAGTAAAAGAGTTTAAGGAAGAGAAAGTGCAAACTCAGTTTACAGTGGTTCGACAGTATCGGATTCCTTCCGACCCTGCATCCATTCTCTTCAAGGAACCTCTTTGAAGTAATCCACTAAAACTTTTAGTCGTACAACTTCATTGGTGTTGTACAAACCTTATAACCAATCCCTTCCTCATGGAATTTATTCCCTTCCTTGCGAAAGCTAATCCCTTCCTCACGGAAGCTTACAAAGAAGTGTTTAATTCTATATACTCTAAAAGTTATTACAACTCTTTACCCTTTACAATAAATGTGCTTTTCTATAAAGTAAATGGTAGAGAGATTGCAATGAATGCTTTTACTAATGAACAATATCTCACTTTCAAGAATAAGCTTGAAGAATGGCTCAACAATAAAATTTTCAAAGCTTTTGAGAATTAATGAGCAAACGTGTGAATTAAATGTGTTATCTTCTTGTTTTAAATGCTCAATGAAGTGGGTTTATATAGCCTTAAATCAATATGGCCATTAGACACTGACTTGGTAGGTTTGGTACATTAAATGCTCAAGTTCTGCATCTCAAACGATCATATTTTCGAATTATCAGTCGATTGGGTCCTTGTACCAGTTGACTGGGTCAAGTGAGAAACTTCACTTTTAGGCTATTGGGGAGTACCAGTCGATTAGGTTCTAAGCAATAGTCGACTGGGTCCTAAGCACCAGTCGACTGGGAACTCACTGTCCTAGATGCTAGTCGACTGGGTGCTCTACACCAGTCGACTAGGGACATTCTGTCCTATACCCTAGTCGACTGGTATATTGAACCAGTCGACTGGATTGCCCTTCAACCTAGCTTTTCATAAAATAGTTTTTGACTTGGAAGTATTTGAATTAAAGGTTTTTTCAAAATCCTTTTGTAAAAAGAGCCATAAAACAAGTTAAATACTTGAACATAAGAGATTTATAATTGGTTTCAATACCTTAATGTCTATTTTATATCTTCTGTCTTGTCTTTGCGTCTGAAATTGGTTGAGTTCTTGCATCTTGTTTCTTTGCTGAAAGCTTTTACCATTTAAAAACTTAGATAAAATTGTTAGTACAATTAGAGTAGTGTTTTATCATTATTAAAAATAGATAAAGGGTCAACAATCTCCCCATTTTTGATGATGACAAAACTAATGAGATAAAACAGTTTTAAAAAACTAAGTGTTGGGTTTTTAGAAAAAAAATGGGCAGAGTTTCCTTTGTTTTTCGGATAAAACCAACCTGTAAAATAGTTCAAACGCAGTTTATAAACAACCCAACCAAGCAAAGTAAAACAGACTTATATTCAGTATGGTTTGCGGAGCAATGCTCCCCCTAAATCTATACTCTATTTTAAATTTACATTGATATTTCTCTTTCTTATTTTTCTCCCCCATTTTGACAACAGTAGTAAAGGGGGTGCAAACTCAAAAAATAATCAACATGGATAATATAGACAGGAATATAATGAAAAAAAAACTTGTGTGCGAAAACTAGGCATTAGTCGGCGTTTGGAAGACTTCTCGAGAAGAACTGGAAGTTTCCACACTAGTATAAGTAGTTAAAGCATATTGCAAAGTATAAATGACTTAAACTAAGTAATCATATAGCTTAAAAGTAAAGCAAATATATGAACCATAAGCTAGATTACTGAAATATAGGCAAATATATACAAGCATCCATACATCATAGGCTTCTAGAAGCCAAATATCGAATACAATAACAGAAATGTATGATAAAGTAGTAAATGTTCGTGCTAAGATCATCTAAGAGCTATATATACAAGAAAAGGGATAAAACAGGAAGCTTAGCGAGTGGGAGAATCAGAGCCATCTCGAATAACATCCTGAAGCTCAGCCAAGGAGCCCTCTGTGTGCTCTCAGTGCAGCTCGAAGTCATTTCAAAGTGAGCAAAAGTCATGGTGCATGGAATCAATAGAAGCGCTCAAGCTCTGGAACCCGGACTGCATGGATAGTTGGAGGCTCAAAATAGCCTGGAGTAGATCATCGTACCCAACCTGACCAGTACTAGAACCACCATGATGTGGTGCTCAGTTATCAATGTCCGTAGTAGTGGGAGGGGCTACATCACCAGGAACCTTATTGTCTTCCTTGCTGCTGTCACCCTCTCCAATCCTTATTTTCTTCTCAGACTTTGAGTAAATCAAACCATCACGGATAGTGCACCCCATCTTCTTTAGAGAAGAGACATTGATGATGTCTTTAGGGCCGATGTCCTAAGCCTTAGAGGCGGGAAGGCAAACCCAAAAATGCTGGAGGATAAAGGTGATGAGCATCCCATAGGGAAGGCACCCGAAGTCACTAGTTTCGCCGTTGATCATGTTGGTGAGCAGTAGGGGGTAGATATTGAAGTGGTGTCCAGTTTTAAGACACCAAATCAATACAATGTCTATCTTCGAGAGATAGCCCTGACTCCCAAGTCGTGGATGGATGGTCCAACTCACGACGAGATTGAATAGCTTCGAATCGAGGGGCATATCACTACATGTGTGAAATGTAGTTGGCCGAAAGATGTAGTTAGGGTCTCTTCTAATGATCTGGCATGCCTCCTTATAGTCGAAGTTGTTCGGTCATCCATCCAGACTTCATTGGATCCCTCCTACTGGGATCCTCAAGATGCTCACCAGGAGGTCAGTGTTCACCTCAAACTCCATGTCCATCACACTAGTTCTGAAATGAAGAGTCAGTGGACCAGGTTTCACCAAGTTCGCGTAGAACTGGTGAATTAGGCGTGGGTAGTACTTTTGGTGAATCTTGACAAGTAGTGTCAAGTGCACTGCCTCAAAAGGAGGTAATATGTCAAAGTTTGCATGATGGATAGAACCGAAGTCAACGAATTTACCTGTCATGATCTTTTTGTGTCGAATGACAGAATTGTACCTCTCTTTGGTGGCTAGACTCCAGAATAGTGAGTTGTTGAGCTCAATCCTCGCCTTTTTGCTCGAGGAACCCGCCAAGCCTTTTCCTTTGGCATTTGGTGCCGTGGATTTCTTGGACGGTGGCCTTGTAGACACGTGAGGTCCTCCAATGATGGTTTTGATCCAGATTCTCTCAAACGTTTTGAAAAATGGTTTTTAGGGAGATCTGAGAGATTTTTGGGAAAAAAGAAACTTCCAACCGTGAGTTGAAATGAAGGTGATGGGGGATGAGATTAAGGTTTCTATGGAGTGTTTTTGTGAGATTTTGGACATAAAATGAAGATTTTCTATAGAGAGAAAGCTTCAAGGTCTTTAAAATGGCGTGAAATTTATGAAAAATTGAAGTGACTATTTATAGAATCGTTATACCAGTAGACTGGGTTAGGGCACTAATCGACTGGGTCTTTCACTAATTTAGGAAATTTTGTCATACCAATCGACTAGGTCGGGACATCAGTCGACTGGGTAAACTAGCAGAGATATACCAGTTGACTGGGTAATCCATACCAGTCGACTGGGCAGTTAACAGAAATTCAAATTTTGGCTCCAAACAAGGTCTTGTTCTACTAGTCGACTGAGTACTTAGACTAGTCGACTGGGTGAAATGGCAATGTATTACCAGTCGACTGGGGTCATCTTACTAGTCAACTGGACCCTTAAAGAAAGCTCCAGCTTAGAGTTTTAGCACGAAATTTGTTTATCTATACCATCTTGAGTGAGCGAAATATTAAATTAGGTATAATACTCATTCACTAGATGTCAAATATCCAAATAATGAATGATGATGCAATCAAACAAGCAGTTTATTGTTGTGAGTTTTAAATTACTCGCAAGCACACGAGTCGTTTGCAATATAGTGTGTGCAAGTGCGAGGTCGAATCCACAGAGAATTGCGTTGTGAAAATATAATTTAATCTAAACTAACTTTATCTTAACCTAGCTCCGAATTTTTAATGATATTTTGGAAAACAAATTAAAACTAAACTAAATTGATTTTAAAAACTAATAATGAAAACACTAAGATTTCAGAATCCACATAACCAAAGTAAAGCATATATCTTCATGTTCTATATAAAAAAAATAATCTATCTAACATTCCATGAATCCAACAAAAAAACAACGAATATCCCAATTAAACCAAAAGCATCCAATGTATCCGCTTTTAACAAATCACAAAGGAAATCCAATTTAATCGAAAAGGATTCGATGTATCCATCGGATGAAACACACAGAATATCTAACAGAACAATTAAAAACTATCAATCATAAGAATTTACTTAAACAATTGAAATAGAACATTTAAACTAAACATATCATAATTGTATAAACATATCTGAAAATATAATGCTAAACAATGGCGAGGCTTCATCTTCAACCTTAGCTGAAGATTTTAGCCACCCATTATCATGAAACTAAATTTCACAATAAACAGTGCTAAGCATTAAAAACTGGAAAAAAATTAAAACTAGCTATACATTGGGAGAAATTCCACACGCTGTTGGGCAGCACTTCCCCCGGTGGTGGCAAAAGCCCTTAGGAGATCTACTAGAATGCTAGTAGAAATCCACCAGACTGCCCACTGAATAATGAGGTGAGATAGTGTTTATATAAGGGAATTCTCGTAGTACAATGAGCTGAAAATTCGATGTGGGATACTGCCTCTTTGCGATCGATCGCAAGTCTGGTGCGATCGATCGCAGCATGGTGCGATGCAATGCGTCTGGCGCGCTGTAAGTGCTTCCTATCCGATGTGGGATATGTGAGTCAACTGCGATCGATCACAGCCTTGTTGCGCTCGAGCGCATCACAGTGCGCTGCAATATATATGCAGTATCAAAAGTTTCCTTTCCAATGTGGGATGTTCGAGTCACTTGCGATCGATCACAAGTCTTGTGCGCTCGAGCGCAGGTGCGATTGATCTCATGCCATGTGCGCACGATCGCAGGTGAGATCGATCGCACATCCTGTGCGCTCGATCGCACTAGGCATCCTCAGCTTTGCTCTTTAAGCCCTGAAGTTTCAACATTACTTCATTTTATTCCAAAACCTATAAAAACACAGAAAATAAATAAAATAGCACAAAATTATGTAATTAAGAACTCAACAAATGTAAACTAAGGGGCTAAAACATGTAATATTTAGCACTCATCAAATACCCCCAAACTTACATATTGCTAGTCCCATAGCAATACGAAACTAAAAACTAAATGAAAAACAAAGAATATAAAGATAAGTTCATAACTCACGGTATCCAAAGATTTTAAGAGCACACACCATCATGATAATGATTCATGAGCAAGCTTAAAAAGATAAACCCATCTTCGCAATGAACAGAAATGTTAAAATATAATTACTTACAAAAGGCAGGCTAATGCATCATAAGTCTGATTCAGTGTAAAGTGAATTAGCAAATAAAAATGAAGCTTCCGTATGAGTCCAATGTGTAAGGTCTCTAAGTCTCAAGATTCACCGCATTTCCCATTAGAATGAACGAAAATGGCATGTTTAGTTCCCTTAAGCTTTCTAATTGACCCATGTAGCGAGTGTTGAGTCAATGACTCCTAAACCAGATGGTTTTAGGGCATTAGGTGTACAGACACCCCTTAGGACTTACTAATTCGAGTAAAAAATGCTACGAAATTAAACAGGCCTTAATACTATTAAACAAAATTCCAACCTTTTGACGTGAACACTTACTGCTTACTGAGGTAAGAGGTCCAGTTACTCAGTGGAAAGTTTATTTATGATCATCATTTTCATTCATATATATATATATGCCAAAGTGTTAATCCAACAAGTCATCCAGTTTCAGTTAAGATAGAAACGTACACATTAAAATCACATGTCATACCTCACATAATGCGTACTAATGTGCTCGTGTTAGATTCGAGATCAAACATGTGAATTCTCAAATGCCTCAAGTAAGTAACTAAATTTTAAAACTTTATCAACAGATCATGTATTCCAAAATTTAAGCTCACCAATGAATCACATCACAGAAATTGTTTAGATCAACCAAAATTTCAAAATAACATGAGTATGCATTAAAAAAACAACAAAAAATTAGGACAAAGTGTGTGTAATGTGTCTCCCATACCCCCAAACTTAAATTACACATTGACCCCAATGTGTGAATAATATGGAAAAAATTGACCTGGGATATGGAGAACTATTTGGACTGGTATGGCTCATAGCATACCCCCAAACTTGATCTGCAGTACGCGTTGTCCCTGAAAAATAAAGACTAGAAAACAAACAATACTGGAAACAAACATTAAGCATAAATATGTAAAATAACAAACAAATAAAAAGATAAGCTGTGGGGTGCCTCCCATGAGCGCTAAGTTTAACGTCTTAAGCCAGACCCAACATTAGTAATCGTGCCCAATTAAACGCTCCACCATCTGATCAATAAATGGGAGTGAAAAATGATCCTTCAGTGTGGTAGTATTCAACTTACGGTAGTCTAGACACATTCTCCATCGTGACTGCACTCGAATTGGAACCAACTCGTCGTCTTTATTTATTACTACCGTCAATCTAGCCTGTTTTGGCACGACATGAATCAGGCTCACCCACTCGCTATCAAAGATTGGATAAAGGATCAGAACCTCTTGTATAGTTGGGTTGAGCCCTCTTTGTCACTCCTTGGATGACTTGGCATTCTCCTCAAAATGTAACTTGTGCATCACCACCGAGGGGCTTATCCCTTTGATATCCTTAATAGTCCAGCCGATAGCTTCATTGTGCTCTCTTAAAACGTCAAATAATTTATCCTCTTGAGCATCAACCAAATCTGAAGCTGTGGTCACAGGCAAAGAATCTGCTGGACCTAGAAACTTATACTTAAGATTGTCCGGTAAAGGCTTAAGTTCCTTCTTGGGGGGTTCAGGTGTTGTGGTTTCCTCCGTTTCACTGATCTTTTGAGGAGAAGACTCCAAAGTAGCATTTGCTTGCTCAAACAACTAATCCAAATCCAAATTCTCTTCAAATTGAGCAAAGCATGCCTCCAAAATGTCCTCAGACTCCTCTTCTTTCTTGGGTGCTTGTAATCTCTCAGGGTAAGGCGCTCTGGGTAAAAACGACCAAGGGAGATCCTTAATAGGTGTGGCTGTAGATGGCTCAGCATCTCTCTTTTCTTTGTTGCCACTTTCTTGCCCTTGTATAGGAGTTGATAAATTTCCCTCCGCAAACTGTTCCTTCGGGTTAGGATCAAGTTGACTGGGGAACTTTCTGTTCTCTCATTCACCCAAGTGACTTATGGTTTGGCTCATTTAACTCTCTAGTTTGGCAATCACTTGGGTGTTTACTATTGTTGCACTATTCACTTCACTCATAGATTGGCTAGTTGTTTTCATGAAATCATTAAGAGCGTCCTCTAATGACTGTGAAACCGACACTGGCGCTTGAATGGGAGCTTGGGAAGCGGGTGATGGTGCTGGATAGGCTGAGCAACCATAACTTGGAATTGGTGGAGGAAAGTCAGGAGGGTATTGATTGTGAGCATGATAAGGGGCTCCTCCCTGATTCATCAGTTGGTTCTACTCCCATGAAAAATTAGAGTGGTTCCACCACCCTGGATTGTATGTTTCGGAGTAAGATCCATTTGATTGCCAACAACAGTCATTGAAAGCATTCGTTTGTTTAATTGGATACTCGGCAAAAGTCGGCATTGATGAACAATTCTGTGCTAAATGCATAGGACTAGCACAAATAAAATAGCTATCAACATCAAAGGAATTGGCTGCACTGATGGACTGGTCGGTCATCCTCATGAAATCCTTTAGGGCGTCCTCTAAAGATTGTGAAACCGGTGCCAGATTTATCCACATTTTTGTTCTCTTTTTTATTTTTTTATTTATCAATGCAAAGAGAAACAAATAAAATAAAATAAAATTGCCAAAAAGAAAAATCAAATAAACAATGCTAACTAACTAGTAGAAAAATAAAATCAATTTAGACAAAAATTTCACAAACAAAAACATTCCTCGGCAACGGCGCCAAAAACTTGTTGTGAGTTTTAAATTACTCGCAAGCGCACGAGTCGTTTGCAATATAGTGTGTGCAAGTGCGAGGTCAAATCCACAGGGAATTACGTTGTGAAAATATAATTTAATCTAAACTAACTTTATCGTAACCTAGCTTCGAATTTTTAATGATACTTTGGAAAACAAATTAAAACTAAACTAAATTGATTTTAAAAACTAATAATAAAAACACTAAGGTTTCAGAATCCACCCAACCAAAGTAAAGCATATATCTTCATGTTCTATATAAAAAAAAATAATCTATCTAACATTCCATGAATCCAACAAAAAACAACGAATATCCCAATTAAACCAAAAGCATCCAATGTATCCGCTTTTAACAAATCACAAAGGAAATCCAATTTAATCGAAAAGGATTCGATGTATCTATCGGATGAAACACACAGAATATCTAACAGAACAATTAAAAACTATCAATCGTAAGAATTTACTTAAACAATTGAAATAGAACATTTAAACTAAACATATCATAATTTTATAAACATATCTGAAAATATAATGCTAAACAATGGCGAGGCTTCATCTTCAACCTTAGCTAAAGATTTTAGCCACCCATTATCATGAAACTAAATTTCACAATAAACAGTGCTAAGCATTAAAAACTGGAAAAGAATTAAAACTAACTGTACATTAGGAGAAATTCCACACGCTGTTGGGCAGCACTTCCCCCGGTGGTGGCAAAAGCCCTTAGGAGATCTACTAGAATGCTAGTAGAAATCCACCAGACTGCCCACTGAATAATGAGGTGAGATAGTGTTTATATAAGGGAATTCTCGGAGTACAATGAGCTGAAAATCCGATGTGGGATACTGCCTCTTTGCGATCGATCGCAGCATGGTGCAATGCAATGCGTTTAGCGCGCTGTAAGTGCTTCCTATCCGATGTGGGATGTGCGAGTCAACTGTGATCGATCGCAGCCTTGTTGCGCTCGAGTGCATCACAGTGCGCTGCAATATATATGCAGTATCAAAAGTTTCCTTTCCAATGTGGGATGTGCGAGTCACTTGCGATCGATCGCAAGTCTTGTGCGCTCGAGCGCAGGTGAGATTGATCTCATGTCGTGTGCGCATGATCGCAGGTGCAATCGATCGCACGTCCTGTGCGCTCGATCGCACTAGGCATCCTTAGTTTTTCTCTTTAAGCATTGAAGTTTCAACATTGCTTCATTTTATTCCAAAACCTATAAAAACACAGAAAACACAGAAAATAGATAAAATAGCACAAAATAACATAATTAAGAACTCAACAAATGTAAACTAAGGGGCTAAAACATGTAATATTTAGCACTCATCATTTATCATAATCTATTAAGCCCATTGACAGTCTAATCTTACAAAAATTAACTTCACTTAAGGGTTTTGTAAGAATATCAGCTATTTGATCTTTTGAATGAATGAATTCTAGCCTGATATCACATTTTTAAGCATGATATCTTATGAAATGATGTCTAATTTCTATGTGTTTAGTTATAGAATATCGAATAGGGTTTTTGGTTAAGTTGATAGCACTGGTGTTAACACAATGAATTAGAATATCTTTAAAGTTCATTGCACACAACAATTTTTGGCTGCTACATATTCCGCCTATGCGGTTGATAGCGCAACCGAGTTTTATTTCTTGGAAAACCAAGAAGTTAGTATTGTTCCTAAGAATTGGCATGTTCTACTAGTGCTTTTTCTATCTAGCCTACAAAATCAGCATCTGAATATCCTACAAGCTTAAAAGATGAATCTTTAGAGTACCATAATCCTAGGTTTTGAGTTCCTTATAGATATCTAAGGATTCTTTTTACTACAATCACATGTGATTCCTTAGGATTAGCTTGAAATCTAGCACACATGCATACACTGAACATTATATCAGGTTTACTTGCAGTTAAATAAAGTAATGCTCCTATCATGCTTCTATAAGTTTTAGTGTCTCCACACTTACCTCCTTCATTAAGGTCAAGTTTTGTAGAAGTGCTCATAGGAGTGCCAAGTGACTTTGAGCTTTCCATCCTGAACCTTTTTAGTAGGTCCTTAGTGTATTTTGATCGATTGATGAAGAAGCCTCCTTTCAATTGTTTGATTTGAAGTCCAAGGAAGTAGGTAAGCTCTTCCATCATGCTCATTCCAAATTCACCTTGCATGCACTTAGCAAACTCTTGACACATAGATTCATTAGTAGAACCAAAAATGATATCATCAACATATACTTGGACTAGTAGTGTGTCATTTTTGTGAAGAGAGTTGTGTCTATTTTTCCTTTTATAAAATTATTTTCAATAAAAAACTTACTTAGTCTTTCATACCATGCTCTTGGTGCTTGCTTTAACCCATATAGAGATTTAGAAAACCTGTAGATATGACTTGGAATACTAGGATTTTCAAATCCAAGAGGTTTCTCAACATATACCTCTTCTTCTATAAAGCCATTTAAAAAGGAACTTTTTACATCCATTTGAAATAATTTAAATTTGTTAAAGCATGCAAAGGCTGATAACACTCGAATAGCTTCTAATCTAGCTATAGGAGCATAGGTCTCATCAAAGTCTATTCCTTCTTCTTGATTATATCCCTTAACAACTAGTCTAGCCTTGTTCCTAGTTACTATTCCATTTTCATCCATCTTATTTCCAAATACTCATTTAGTTCCTATTATAGTATGATTCTTTAGTCTAGGAACTAGATTCCATACATTGTTTCTTTTAAATTGATTTATTTATTCTTGCATGGCATTTATCTAATCAACATCCTTCTCGGCTTCTACAAACGTATTAGGTTTTATTTGAGATAAATAGACTACACAATTGCAAATATTTTAAATAAAGGAACGAGTTCTTACCCCTTGTGAAGGATCACCAATCACTTGATCGATTGGGTGATAATTTACATATCTCCAATCTTTGGAAAGATTATCCTCTTGTTGACTTGTACATGGTTGGTCAAGTTTGAGAGCTTCTACCTCTTGATTTGTTTGAGATGCGCTCTCCCTTAGGTCAACAATGGGAGTAGGTGTTTTCGTTCTTGGAATGAAATTTGTATCATCATTGAAAGAAACTACTCTACTACTAATTGGGTTAGACTCATCAAAGACTATATGTACGGATTCTTCTATGTAATGCCCGTATTCATAAAGTAAAGGTAAAGAAGTAAATTAATAAATATAGCATGAAATTAAAATTATATATTTTACGCAAAGGATATAGAATGGAACAAAATAATTCTTTAAAAAAAATTTCTAGGATGTGAATGTCATTAAAGGATTTTTGAGATGTAGACATCATTAAAGGATTTTTGGGACATGGACATCTTTAAAAACTTTTTGGGACATGGATGTTATAAAAAAAAAAAAAAAAAATTGATCTCACGTAAGAATGAGATCAGAAGAAGGAAAAGAAGAAAAAAAAAAAAAAAGGGTGGTGGAAATCATGCTTCCATCATTATCCATTTAGTGGAGGCATTTTAAAAAAAAAAATGAGAGAATTAGGTGGGAGGCTTTTGAAGACTAAAAATGTGGAAGCTTATTTTTAAAAAAATAAATAAAGACTGAAAGTTAGGTGGGAGGTGCAAGTAAGTTCTCATATATATGTATGTATAACTGAACGATTTCGTTCAGTTTTCTTTCAATTTCCCTTGTTTTTCTCAAAATATTTGGAAACCCAAAGAAAAGTCAAAAGAGCAAAATTTTGAAGGGATTTTCTACAGAATTTTATAAAGGATCACGAGAAGCTATCAGTATTATGAGGTAATAGCATAATATTTATTTTTGAATTTTTAGCATATATAAAATTCCCGGAGCTCAAAGTGAGAATTTTTGTAGGGAGTGGTTTATGATGATTTTAAGAAATAATTAGAAATTTAATACAAATATTATGTCAGGTGTTGACTATTTACAACGAGAGAAATTTATGAGAAGAACCAGGAAAGGCAAGAAAGTGACCCACGGGTAGCTTTAAGTGCTACGGGGTGAGTTGGATTTACTTTAAGTAATCTAAATAAAAAAATAAATTATTTGGTGATAATATTAAATTTAATTATTAAAGTATGCTTTGATGATAGATGAAAAATTGATTTATGGGTATGGTAGGAAATTTGGACATGTAGAAATATTTTTCGGTGAGAGATGATATTTTTAGAAATCATAAGTTTATTTGAGAATAAAATCAATAAATAAATTATTGATGAGACATATTGATATTTTAACAGGAATTATGATGAGATGAATTTTAGTAGATCTTGCCAAATTTTGATGAATGATTTGAGATGAAATTTAGTGGATCTTGACAGACTTTAATAGATTATTTGATGTGATTTGAGAAAAGAAGAATTTAGTAGAATTTTTATATAATTTGATAAAAATCAGGATGATTGGATGTGAGGAATTTTAAAGAAGCTTTGTTATATAAAATTGTGGATAATCAGGATAGCCAATTTAAGTGGTTTGAATTTTTTTATATTACTGTTTCATATCATTGTTCATGTGCATATGCATTTAATAATATAACTGAAAAAACCGGGAAGGCAGCCGATCTAATGAAATAACTGTGACAGCCAGTGTATGCTGGAATTAAAAGTGAAAACCGTGACAGCAAGTATATGCTGGAATTAAAAGTGAAAACCGTGACAGTCGGTATATGCTGGAAAGAACCGGGAAGGCAGTCGGTCTGATGAAAATGATAGAACCGAAAAGGCAGTCGGTCTAATGAGAATAAAATAACCGGGAGGGCAGCTGGTCTAAGATAATAGCAACCTGTTGACAGGTGGGAAGACGTTCCCATCATAATCATTCATGCATTTGCATCTTTTTAATTATTGCTGCATTATTTAAGATGCTGAGATGTGATATATTATTGTGAATTTAATTATAGATGGTTGAGTCTCATAAAAAGAGACAGCTATGATAATGAGATTATTGAAATGCTGAGATGTGGGACATTATGGTGAATTTAATTATAAATGGTTGAGTCTCATAGAAAGAGACAGTTATGGTGTTAAGACTTATTCAAATGGGAGATTTTATGATGTGAACCTCATTACGAGGTAATTATAAGATAATTGATTGTCTTAAGGTGGACCAATGATTGAGAAGATTAGATTGATAGAGAATAAATCTTATGATATGGGAAATGATAGTAGAAAGTTGTCATCAGGTTATGTGAAAAATAAAAGATTAAATATTAAAGGATTATTTATGGAATTTGGAATACTTTTATTAAATTTAATTCACTGAGCTTGTGAAGCTCACCCCTCATTGTACAATGATTTTTAGGTAGCAGGATTGGCAAATAGCTTGATGAGTTGAGGTTAAGAAGAAATCATTTTCTGTAAGCTGCGTACGTGTCATCATCCTCAGACTAATGAGAAAATAAAATGACAAATTTATTTGTAACTCTTCATGCATTTTACGGATTGATGTAAAGTTCTTTTGGTAATATTTATTTTTACTGCTGCATATATGTGTCGTGCTGGGATTATCAAAAAGTGATGACACCGTTTCGGGGTGGCCAACCCGGGATGGGTCGTTACATTCTACCACTAGTATTCTCTTGTTAAAGACTCTATAAGCTTTATTAGAGGTTGAATATCCTAATAATATCTCTTCATTGGTCTTTGAGTCAAATTTACTCAAGTTAGTTTTATTGTTATTTAGGATAAAGCATTTACAACTAAAAGCACGAAAATAGGAGATATTAGGCTTTCTACCTTTTCATAATTCATACGGAGTTTTGTTAAGCATAGGCCTAATTAAAATTCTGTTTAAAATATAGCAATAGGTGTTTACGGCTTCTGCCCAAAAGTATTTTGGCAAGCTATTTTCACAAAGCATTGTTCTTGCAAATTCTTCCAGAACTCTATTTTTCCTCTCAACAACTCCATTTTGTGGAGGAGCTTTATGAGCTGAAAAGTTGTGATCAATTCCATTTTCATCACAAAAATTTGAAAATCTTTAGTTTTCAAATTCTTTTCCATGATCACTTCTAATGCTTGAAATACAAATTCTTTTTTCATTTTGAATCTTTTTACAAAAGTTTTCAAATCCTTTATAAGCTTAATCCTTGTAAGCAATAAAGATAACAAAGGTATATCTTGAATAGTAATCAAGAATAACAAGAACATATTGATGGCCACCTAGACTAATGGTACTTATTGGACCAAATAAGTTTATATGCAAAAGTTCCAATGGTCTAGTAGTTGAGACTACATTTTTTTTAACAAGTGTCACACACATTATCTTTTTCAAATTTTATTTTTGGAAGTCCAATGATTAAATCTTTTCTTGAAATGATTTTAAGAAAATCAATATTCACATGACCAAGTCTTCTATGCCGTAGCCATGAGTTTTCACTAAAAGCGAGAAAACATTTTCATTTTTCGAATGCAAGGATTTTAAATCAACTATATAGACATTTTTCGTGTCTATGGCCAACAAACTTGATCTTGTTACTCTCGATGTCTATAACTAGACGATGAGAGGTTTCAAATATGACTTTGTTGCCTTTGTCACAAAGTTGACTAATACTTAGTAAATTTAGCTTAAGGCGTTGCCATATAATACATGATCAATGGTTGAGAAATCATTACCAACTTTTCTATGCCCGATGATCTTTATTTTTGTGTTGTCTCCAATGGTGACATGTCTGCCATCTCTTAGAGTTAGCTCTTTGAATGCACTTCGATCACCCGTCATGTGCTTTGAACATCCACTATCAAGGTACCAACAGTTACCTTTTTTTTTTTTTTGGTGTGGAGACATATCTACATCACACAAGGATACACATTTGCACTCTTAGGTACCCAAAATTTCTTGGGTCCTTTGGGGTTAGTCCTAGAAAATATGGTTCCTTTAGGGACCCATGCTTTCTTAACAATGTAAGGTGTTCTATATTTATAGACATGTTGATGATGCAAAATCCTAGGATAATAGTTATTGAAATTTCTAGGATTTCTTAGATGTGCATGTCTATAGCTCTTTGGATAAGTATCCATAGGATACATATTTCTATTGTGAAGATTATGAACATGCATGTCACTTCTAGGAAATGTATGATGATGATTTCTAGGATATATGCTTGCATTATTATGAATATGCATATGTAATACCTGTAATTGTAAAGTAAGAGTAAAGAAGTGCTTGAATAAATATGACATAGAGTTAAAATAATATATATATTTAAGTGTGAAAAGTTAAATTTTTATAAAATAAATCAAAAAAAAATCTGGAGTCGTTCAGAAGAAAAAAAAAACCTGGTTCTCCAGAAGAAGACAAAAAAAATAAAAAAATCTGGCAATAGGTGGCAACACTTGTTGCTAGGAGGATGAGACCTTGTTGTATGTTCGGCAGCAAGACCCCCTTGCGTGGAGCATTTTAGGGAGCTGCTAAGTTGCAAATGTTTGCATATATATATATATATATATATAACGTAATTTATTTTATTACTTACCAAATCCTGTTTGGTTTTCCTTCAACTACGATTCAAATTACTCTTTTTCTTTAAACACTTAAGAGCCGAAAGAAAGGTTGAAAGAGAAAATTTTTGAAGGGGTTTACGGGAGAGTTTTATAGAGAATCATAGGAAGTGCTAAGAAAAAACAGAAAGTAATAACGTGAAGTTTATTTTTTAAATTTAGCACACATGAAATTTCTCGGAATTCAAAGTGAGAATTTTCAAAGGGTGTGAATTATGAAGAATTGAAGAATACATTAGAAATTTAATAAAAATATTATGTCAGGTGTTGACGATCAGCAACCGAGAAAAATTACTGAGAGGAATGGGAAAGGCAAGGAGGTGATCCACGGTATATAGAAAAAGTGGACATATCAATGTTGGTTGATCTTAGTGCAACCCATTCTTTTGCATCCAGTATTCATATGAAGTTGATTTATTACCTTTAAATATGATAGATCTTCATTCGATTTTGGGAAAGAATTGGTTATCGACGTATTATGACTGGGTTGATTGTTCCAGAAAGAATATAGTGTTCAAGATATGGATGTGAGGAGTATTTGGCATACATAATGGATTCTAGATAGGAAAATAGGAAGTTAGAAGAAATCTTGGTTGTGAAAGATTTTCATGATGTGTTTCATGAAGAGTTAACTAGATTGTCTCACAGTAAAGAGATTTAGTTTCCTATAGATGTGATTTTGAGTTCAACACACATATCTATAGCACCCTATAGATTGACACCAGCTGAATTAAGAGATTTAAATGTTCAAGAATTTTTAGATAAACAATTTATCGGACCTAATGTATTTGGGGAGCCCCTGTGTTATTCGTGAAGGAGGAAGATGGAACGATGAGACTGTGTATAGACTACAAATAGTTGAATATGAACAAATATCTTTTACCCAAGATAAATGAATGGTTTAAGCAGTTGCAAGGAGTGAGAGTGTTTTCTAAGATAAACCTGAGATCAGGTTATCACCAGTTAAGAATAAAGGAGGGAGACATGCCTAAGACTGCATTTAGGACACGTATGGTCATAAGTTTCTTATAATGTTATTTGGATTGACTAATGTTCCATAAACATTCATGGACTTGATGAATAAAATTTTAAACTATTTGTTGACAAATTGTGGTTATAATTATTGATGACATTTTTGGTATATTCTAACAATGAGGAAGAATAGGTGAACATTAGAGAGTGTGTTGGAAATTCTAAGGAGAGAGAGATTGTATGCTATAATTTCCTAAATGTGAATTTTGGCTGAATGAAATAACTTTCTTGGAACATGTAATATCTGAAAATGGCATAACAATTGATCCACAAAAGGTAGAGGCAATGTTAAGTTGGGAGAGACCAACTAACGTGACTGAGATTAGAATCTTCTTGGGGTTAGCATGTTATTATAGAAGATTCTTTCAGAATTTTTCTATTATTGTAATACTGTTGAATAGACTGACCAGGAAAGATGTGAGATTTTTATGGTGAAGGAAGTGTGAGAAAAATTCTCAATTACTAAAGAAGAAATTGACTACAGCTCCAGTATTGGTGTTTCCTTCTGGTGATGAAGGATTTGTGGTGTATAGTGATGTGTCACATCAATGATTAGGATATGTGTAACATAGGAAAGCTGTGGACCATACTTCTAGGCATTTGAAGATTTATGATAGAAATTACCCTACTCATGGCTAAGAGTTAGCTGTTATAGTGTGTACTTTAAATATTGGAAACATCATCTGTATGGAGCCACTTGTGAGATATTCATGGGTTATAAGAGTGTGACATACTTACCTACCCAGAGAGATTTGAATTTGAGGCAAAGATGGTGGATGGAGTTGATTAGTAACTATGATTGTATAATTCACTATAATCTAGAAAATGCGAAGGTGATAACTGATGCATTGAGTAGAAAGTCTACATGAAGGTTAATTGTTATTGGGAGTCCTGATGTGAAATTGATTATAGATTTAAAAGAGGTAAGAATGAAGTTGAATATCAGTGATAGAGGATCATGGTTAACGAATATGGTTGTACAGTCATCCATAGTAAAATGCTTTAGAGATGCAAGGTAGAGATGAAGAGATAGAAAAGATTAAGCATTGAGTGCTTACTAGAAAGCAATATGAGTTCAAAAATTTGAAATGAGAGTATTTTGGTATTAGAACATGGATTTGTGTTCCCAATGATGCGGAGTTGAGAAAGAAGATATTGAGAAAGGTACATGATGATGTATATTCGATACACCCAAGTAACAATAAGATGTATAGAGGATTGAGACAGAATTTCTGGTGGTCAGGATTGAAGAGGGATGTAGCTGAGATTATAAGGTTGTATGAAGCATCATTAAGTATAGTGTCAAATAGAGATGCTAAATTTACATCTTGGTTTTGGAGAGACTTTCAGAAAGCCACGAGTACACAGTTACAATTTAATATAATTTTTCATGCTCAGACAGAAAGGATTATTAGAGAACTAGAAGATATGTTAAGGGAAAATGTGATGAGTTTCTCAGTATGTTGGGATGCTTACACACCATCGATTGAAATCGCTTATAATAATTAGTATCAAACTAGTATTGGGATAGCACCGATTGAGACATTGTATGGTAGGAGGTTTAGAACTCCTATATGTTAGGAAGAAATAGGAGAGAGAAATATATATGGTCCATAAATTGTTGAGTTAACAACTGAGGGGATCAAATTGGTTAGAGAGAACTGTAAAGCAACACATAGTAGACCGAATAGCTATGCTGATAATAAAAGAAGATCTCTTGAATTTCAAGTAGGTGATTGGGTGTAATTAAAAATATCTCCATGAAAAGGTGTGTTGAGGATCAAAAAGAAAGTAAAGTTGAGTCTAAGGTAAGTGGGACTCTATGAGGTTATTGAGAAAGTTGGGCTAGTTATAAATAGCCTGGGTTTGCCTCCAGAGTTGAAGCATTGACATAACATATTTCATGTTTTACTTTGACGAGAGCACTTACTTGATAAATCTCATAATATTTCGAGCTAAGCTATAGAAATTCAGAAAGACTAGGCTTATATACAAGTACCAGTGAGAATTTTAGATAGAAAAGAACAAGTCTTGTATAATAAAATAATTGCATTAGTTCAAGTTCTGTGATAGAATAAGGATGTTGAAGAGATTACGTGAAAGCGTGAGACAATTATGAAGAAAAATTATTCACATTTGTTTATGGAGTTAGGTAAGGAAATTTCGGGGACGAAATTTTTATAAGGTGGGTAGATTTATAATACCCGTAATTGTAAAGTAGGGGTAAAGAAGTACTTTAATAAATATGACATAGAGTTAAAATAATATATATATATATATATATATATATATATTACTCTTTTTCTTTAAACACTTGGGGACTGAAAGAAAGGCTTAAAGAGCAAATTTTTTAAGGGGTTTACTGGAGAATTTTATAGAGACTCACGGGAAGCGCTAAGAAAAAACAAAAGATAATAACGTGAAGTTCATTTTTGAAATTTAGCATACATGAAATTTCTCAGAATTCAAAGCAGGAATTTTCAAAGGGTGAGAATTATGAAGAATTGAAGAATACATTAGAAATTTAATATAAATATTATGTCGATGATCAGCAATCGGGGAAAATTGCTGAGAGGAACAGGAAAGGCAAGGAGGTGATCCACAGTAGCTATAAGTGCTATGTGGTGAATTAGATTTACTTTAAGTAATCAAGATAAATATGAAATATCTAGTGATAATATTAGAATAAATTATTAGCTTATACTTTGGTGATAGATGAAAAATGATTGATAGGTGTTATAGAATAGTGGATATGAAGAGAATTATTTTATGAGAAATAATATTATTGGAATAATGAGTTGATTTAATAATAAAAGCGATAAGTGAAATTCTTGATGAGCTATGGTTGATGTTTTGATACGATTTATGAGGAGAGGAAATTTAGTGGATCTTGACAAGCTATAATTGATGATTTGATGTGATTTATAAGGAGAGAAATTTAGTGAAATTTTTCAAATAATAATTTGAGAATAATCAGGATAGTTAATTTAAATATTTGAATTCATGTTTGTTTTCATATTATTGTTCATATGCATATTTCATTTCATTGTTCATATGCGTATGCATGAAATAAAAGAACTGGGAGGGGGTCGGTCTAATTGAAAAACCATGATAGCCGGTATATACTAGAAATAAATGAAAACCATGACAGCTGGTATATGCTGGAAATAAATGAAAATCGTGACAGCCAGTATATACTGGAAATAAAAGAACCGAGAGGGGGTCGGTTTAAGATAAAAACATGTCGACATGTGGGAAGACGTTCCCTAATAATAATTTATGCATTGCATCTGTTTTAAATATTGATTGTATTACTGAAATACTGAAATGTTGTTTGTTATTATAAATTTGTTTATAGATGAATGAGTCTCACGGAGAGACAATTATGGTGAGAAAGAAATATAGAAGTATGATATGATAATAACCATCTAAATGGTAGACTGTATGCTGTCTCATTATGAGGTAATTATGAGATAATTGATGGTCTTAAGGTGAACAAATATATAAGAAGAAGAGATTGATAGAGAATGGGATTTATGATATGTGTAGTGATAATAGAATACTATTATCAAGTTATATGAGATATCAATGATTAAATATTAAAAGACTATTTATACAAATAGAATACTTCTAGTAAATTTAATTTACTGAGCTTGTGAAGCTCATCCCCCATTGAACAATGATTTTAGGTAGCAGGCAGGACAAATAGTTTGGTGAGTTGAGGTTTAGACGAAATCATTATCTGTAAGCCACGTACGTGTCCACATCCTCAGACTAATGAGAAAATAAAATAAAAATTTATTTGTAAATATTCATACATTTTACATTGTATATATTGTTTAAGTCAAGATCAAAATGATGTATCTCCCTTGTTGAGGGTTGAGGAATGATGTACAAATTTTTGTTGGCATTATTTTCTTGTTGCATATATGTGTCGTGCTGAAATTTTCAAAATGTGACAATACCGTCTCGGGAGTGGCCAACCTGGGATGGCTCGTTACAACATATTATTTCTAGGATACACATGATGGTAATTCCTAGGATATGCATGTGTAGTGTGCAAGTTTTGAGTATACATATTATCTCTAGTATGCATATAATGGTTACTCCTAGGATGTTTATATGCATTTCTTGAATGATTGTTCTTAGCATTTGCATTTCTTGAATAGGCATACATATAAGCCTGAGTATTTCTATGATGCTTAATTCTTGTATGTGCATTAGAATTAGTATTTTTAGACCTACTAGCATTCATTGAAGGAGTGCTTTTGACCTTGCTAGTGGTCTTTGAAGTTGAGGCTTCATTCACACATGATGCTTTCATGAATAAGGTCTCTTTTGATTTTTGCTTGCCTAATGGAGAATAACCCAACCTGGATTTTTCTCCACTTAATCTTTGGCAAGACAACACTTGATCTAGCTTTTCTTTTCCAAACATCAGTCTTGATATAGTGCTATTCAATTCTATTATTTTCTTCTTTAAGTTTTCATTTTAATCTTTAAGAAAATCTTGAGAAGAATTATAAAGCAAGGAAGACGGTTTTTCTTTTTCTTCCTTTAAGCCTTCCATCTCTTTAAAAAGAGATGACACCTTCTTTTTGAGAATGGTGTTCCTAGAATCGAATTTCTTCAATTCTTCATGCATTTCATTTATGACCTCTATTAATTCTTCACTACTACTAACAATGTTATTATTAAAAGGGGAAGAATTTGATACCTCATTTTCATCGTCGATTGCCATTAGACATAGGTTGGCAATTTCTTCATATCCGACCTCATTTTCTGAGGATTCTTCTTCTTCGTCATCACTCCAAGTTCTTACAATCATAGCTTTCTTTTTTAAGCTCTTATATGGTTTGCTTGTCGCTGTACAATCGGCCTTGATGTTACCAGGATAGGTGTTCCCTTTTTGAAGTGGGATCCTTTGTGTAAGGTTTCTTACTCTTCTTCAAGAATCTGTAAAACCTCTTGGTGATTAGAGCCATCTTACCATCTTCTTCGTTGCTCTTCACCTCTTCTTCCATTTCTTCCTCTTTGTTGCTTGTAGAGGCTTTAAGAGCAATTACCTTTTTCTTCTTCTCATTATCATTGACAGTAGGACTTATTTCTTCCATCTTGTATGTCAATAGTGATACAAGAAGTGTTTCGACATCAAGTTTGTTAAGATCTTTGGCCTCCATGATGGCTATCTTCTTTGCTCTCCAAGTGGATGGAAAAGACCTTAAGCTTTTCCTTGTTAGTTCAAATTCCTCAATGTTCCTACCAAAAAGCTTCAAACAGTTAATAATAGTGGCGAAACGTGAGTGCATTTGAATAATTGTTTCTTTAGTAGACATTTTGAAAGATTCATACTCGGAAACTAGCATATAAATTTTTGATTTTTTAACTTCACTAGTTCTTTCAAATGTAACTTGCAATTTGTCCCAAATCTCCTTAGCTAAAACATAAGCAGAAATTTTATTATATTCAGAAAAATCACAATGTAAAATACTTGTGGCTCTACTTTTTAGAGACATCATTCTACAATCCTCTTCATTGAACTCAGTTTTGAGTTTAGACATTGTATGATTGATTTCTCCAATAGTTATTTCCTTTGTAGGAATTTTAGGTCCTTTATCAATGACTCTCCATAGATTGTAATCTTGTCCTTCAACAAATATTTTCATCCTTTTTTCCAATAGTTATAGTTGAATCCATTGGACAAGGGAGGCTTAGTATAGGAATGCCCTTCGGAGTAGCTATTTGATGCCATCGAATCAACTCAATGATTTTAAGCCTGAAATTAAGAATGAGGCTCTGATACCAATTATAAACCGATGTTCTAACCCAAGAGGGGGGTGAATTGGGTTTTTAAAAACTTTTTCTAATTACTTACAAGTTTATAAAAACTGTTAAATGTACAAAGCATACAAACAAGTAATGTGCCTTAAGTAAAATAGTTTAAAGAAGAAAAAGTGCAAACTCAGTTTATAGTGGTTCCGCAATATCGAATTCCTGCCAACCCTACGTCCACTCTCTTCAAGGAACCTTCTTGAAGTAATCCACTAAAACTTTTAGTCGTACAACTTCACGGGTGTTGTACAAACCTTACAACCAATCCTTTCCTCACGAAAGCTATTCCTTCCTTGCGGAAGCTAATCCCTTCCTCACGGAAGCTTACAAAGAAGTGTTTAATTCTAAACACTCTAAAAGTTATTTCAACTCTTTACCCTTTTATAATAAATTTGATTTGCTATAAAATAAATGGTAGAGAGATTGCAATGAATGCTTTTACAAATGAACAATATATCTCTTTCAATAATAAGCTTGAAGAATGGCTCAACAATAAATATTTCAAATCTTTTTAGAATTAATGAGCAAACTTGTGAATTGAATGTGTTATCTTCTTGTTTTAAATGCTCATTGAAGTGGGTTTATATAACCTTGAATCAATATGGCCATTAAACACTGACTCGGTAGGTTTGGTTCATTAAATGCTCAAGTCCTGCGTCTCAAACGGTCATATTTTTGAATAACTAGTCAACTAGGTTAAGTGAGAAACTTCACGTTTAGGCTATTGGGGAATACTAGTCGACTAGGTCCTAAGCACCAGTCGACTGGGAACTCACTGTCCCAGATGCCAGTCGACTGGGTGCTCTACACCAGTCGACTGGGGACATTCTGTCACATACCCTAGTCGACTGGTATATTGAGCCAATCAACTGGATTGCCCTTCAACCCAGTTTTTCATAAAACTGTTTTTGACTTGGAAGTATTTGAATTAAAGGTTTTGTCAAAATCCTTTTGTAAAAAGAGCCATAAGACAAGCTAATTACTTGAACATAAGAGATTTACAGTTGGTTTCAATACCTTAATGCTTATTCTATATCTTCTATCTTGTCTTGGTGTCTGAAACTGGTTGAGTTCTTGCATCTTGTTTCTTTGTTGAAGGCTTGATAAGAGCCATAAAATGCATCTTAATCGTACTTATTTGTTAGCATTTTAGGGTTGATTTAGGTTTCAATTGCATTTTTATTCGTTAACAACTCTAAAGTGGTTTCAATACCTTAATGCTTATTCTATATCCCTAAGTTTTGTTGTTCTTTAATTCCTTTATTAGTTCAGTAGTAATATGGATTTATCGTTAAACATTATTATGATTTACTTTTCAATTTAATTAGAAGATTTCCCCTTAATCCGGTGATTGCATCTTTTTTCCCCATATAAGTCTAGTCATGCTCTTCTTATGTGATGTTGTTAAGGTGTGATTGAGTCCGGTAGACTTCTCTTATAGATTTGTCCATTACTGTAGTATTTTCATCATGATATATTGTTGTTTCTTGATAATCTATAAGTTAGGTCATGTGTGCTTGAAAGTAAAAAGTATTTCATAACAATTACATTAGGGTTTATATATGTGCTTAATTGAATATTTGTCGATTGTTTGTTTGGGATGTGAAACTTGCAATCGAGATAAAGACAACTGAATTGAGACTAGAATAAGGCAACAAACCTAGGGAGGATTCCCGGACCCTTGTTGCCTCCATTATATTATCTACACAATTTTCACACAATACTTTATTCTTTTACTTGATCTTTATCGTCTGTGTTAAGGTTCACACCTTCTCTTGTAGTTATCTAGTTTCCCTGTGGAATCGACACCCCAAAGCTGTACTACAACTACCGCGTTACTCTTTGGGCGTAACCAAATTTTGGTGCCGTTTCTGGGGAGACACGCTTAAGTACAAGGAATATAGTCAACTTTTGACATGATGGTAGAAGAATTGTAAATAGTTTTTCTTTTCAGCAGCTATAAAGGCAGTAACTTCATTTCTTTTTTTAGCTTGCTGCATTTTTTTCCTTCTTTCTTTTTATAGTATTTTTTTTATTATTGTTCCTTTTTTCTAAGTTTTGATTTTCTGATTTTTTTTTATTTTTTATTATTCTGTTTTATTTATTTCCTCTCTAAACTCAATTGGTGTATGTTTAGACCGAGAGATTCGCGAGGTAGATTCATTAAGGGACCCGAATTAGAATTACCCTTTCCTTCCACGTCCATTAGTGAAACCTCGCCTAGATCAAACCATATTGCACCCCTACAGGAGAATTTAGAGTTGTTAACATGGCCGATAACCATAATGAGAATGTTGCTAGGACACTGCAGGATTACCTTCACCCTACACTCACAGTCACACCATCATGCATTATGTTTCCAGCCAATACTCGCCAATTAGAGTTTAAAACAGGGATGATACAATTACTTCCTACATTTCATGGCTTGGACAATGAAAACCCATATGTGCACATTAGAGAGTTTGAGGAAGTAGTTGCAACTTTTCATAGTCAAGATGAAACCAATGATATTATGAAACTTAAGTTCTTTCCTTTTGTTTTGATGGATAGAGCTAAGAGTTGGCTATACTCACTAAGACCACGATCTATTAGGTCGTGGACTGAGATGACTCGAATTTTTTTTAATAAATATTTCCCCTAACATAAGACCAATGCTTTAAAAATGCAAATCTCCACCTTTGCACAAAAGGATAGTGAGACTTTATATCAGTCTTGGGAGAGATTTAAGGAGTTGTTGAGTATGTGCCCTCACCATGGGTATGAGAATTGGCGCTTAGTGAGCTATTTTTATGAGGGACTTACATATAGGGAGCACCAATTTGTAGAGATGATGTGTAATGGTGAATTTTTAGAAAAAAATCCTGATAAAGCTATAGAGTACCTCAATAAGCTTGCTGGAAAAGCTCACACTTGGACTGGACCTAGTGCTACTAAAAGAAAAAATAGGTCGAAACCCAAATGGTGGTGGAATTTACCATCTTAGGGAAGAGGATAACCTTAAGGCTAAGGTCAAGATGCTTACTAGAGAACTAGAGGTATTAAAGACTAAGAGCTTCAAGCCAACACACGTGGTTAATCATGTAAAATATTTTGAATCATGTAAAATATTTTGAACCATGTTTTGTGTGTGGCGGGGTAGATCATCTCGCCCAAGAGTGTCCCACATTTGCTGAGATGAGAGGGATGTATAAGGAACAATGTAATGCCTTAGGCATGTACAAGAAGCCTTTGACACCCTTCTCTGATACTTATAATCTGGGATGGCGAAATCACCCCAATTTCAGCTGGAAGTCTGAAAACCAGCAGCTTGCACAACCCCTGCACCATATCTTGAACCATATCATGCACCTGTGTCTTCTAGGAGTTCTTTAGAAGACATTTTACATACTTTTATTAAAGCACAGGGGAAGACTAATCAAAGGCTTGAATCTTTAATTGTGCAGGTTGTTGAAGAACATGAAGAGATAAAGAGCCAAGTGTCCAAGTTAATGAGTTACTTGAGTGTGACTGAGCGAGGTAAATTTCCTTCTCAAGCTCAGTCCACACCCCATGGTCAAAACCTAGCACAACAGAATTTGAAGGAGGTGAATGTCATTAAGACACTAAGTGGTAAGTCATTACACATCCCAGCAACGAAAAAATTAGGAGATGTGGATGAAACCTACCAAGCATAAATGATTGACTCATTCATGGAAAAGGTCCAGCACCTTAATCCATTGGAGTCCACCTTTATCCATGGCGTCACAAAAGCACATATCAAGCCAGAATTTGTGGATGTTACTGATGACATCCTTGAGGCCTCTCCAAAGCATACAAGCACTGAATTTGGAAATAATCAGTGGCTGGTGCATTCAACCTATGTTTTTTAAAGAGGGAATAAAAGCGTCTGGCTGAAGATGTAAAACTTAGCACTCATGGGAGGCAACCCACAAAATATCCTTTTATTTTTATTTTTTTATATATTTATATTTATTTTTCTTATTTATTATTATTATTATTTTGCTGTTTTCCAGTATTAACTTTGTATTTCTTTTTCAAGGAAAAATATACGAAGTAGTTCAAATGGTGGAGCACAATTTTTAGCTTCTGTGCACCTTTGGCTACAAAAAGAGTTTCCTTTACTCTTTCTTTTACATTGAGGTCAATGCAATTTTTAAGTTGGGGGTGGAGGAAATGCATCTCTTTGTTTCCATATTCTTTATTTGCATACATTTTTTTTTCTTTTTCCATTGAACTGCTTGGTGTCGTTTTTCTTTTTGTTTGTTTCTAGCATGCTTTGTGTTAGCCTTAGAGTTAATTCACATGTCAATGATATGAGCTTAATTGAGATAGCATATAGCATGTAGAAGAAGTTAAATCTTGCTTCGGTTTGAAATTAATTTAAGTATCAATCTTTATTTGGTTTGAGACTCTAGTTTGTGGTAAGATAGTATGATTAGTCTTAAACATTTAGAAAAATTTTATATGTGATTGCCTTGTGAATACTTTTGTGGTCTTGACAAGCTCTAGAACTTACTTGATAATCACTTGAGGTGAATTCCTAGAATGCACATTACTTAGGATATGATATAGGCCATTTTTGAATTGTTTGAGCCTTTCAAACCTACCATTGCTATATTTATCACTAGTCACCTATTTGAGCCTTTTTCTTGAAAAGAAAAATTGAGCATTGTTTCTTTCGATAAACCATTTACTTACCTTTATGAGCCTAAAAATATTTTATCCTTATCTTTCTTTTAAAAGAACTTAGTTATACACATGTAGTGAGAAGCACTTAAAAGGAGTAAGGATGGAAATATGAAAAAAAAAAATATATAACTACCACAAACCAAGTACATTAAAGGAGATAAGTTGGGGGTTGTGGAAAAGAAAAGAAAAGAAAAGAAAAATGATGATGAAAAATAAGGTGAATGGTTATGTGCCAAAATAAAATAAAAATGAATTATGGCAAAGAAAGAAGAAAGAAAGAAAAGAAAAAAAAATGGCGATTTGTTGAAAGAAATGCTCGAAAAATGATTGAAAGAGTTGGGTGTTAAAGTAAAGGTTATCAAGTGCTTAAAGTGATTGTGTTTAAAGCTAAGAGATTGAGTTCTTTTACTTGTGAATCCTTCCCGTTCTCCCTTAGCCTTTACCTTTACCTAACGTTACAAGCTTAGTAAAGACCTATTGATCCAATGTAGTGTGATTTTTTTTTCTGCAATAGTGGAGAGTGATTTGAAAAGTAAGCCTATGGAGCTTGTTTATGTGATTGATGTCACACAATTTGTTATGTTTCTAGAGGCCAAGACTTGTATTCATGAATGTTATGCATAAAATCATCTGGGTGTTCGGATTAATGGTTTATGGTAAGATGGATGTTAAGAGTCAATAACAATTTTAAGATTGATGTTTGGATTACTTTTGGATTTGGGTGAAATTTAATGATTCTTTGTGCCGTGTGTTAGGTGCAATTTTTGAGACAAAATGTGACTTACTCTTGGTTAACACTAATATTGCTTTTCATTTACTTTGATTCCCACCGCAGAATTCATCTCTTGTTTTCGCTTGAATTGCTAGGGACTAGCAATAAGCTAGTTAGGGGTTGTGATGAGAGCCATATAATTCATCTTAATCGTACTTATTTGTTAGCATTTTAAGGTTGATTTAGGTTTCAATTGCATTTTTATTCGTTAACAACTCTAAAGTGGTATTCTTGGAGCATTAACTTATTTCGGTGCATTTTCAAGTATCTTAAGTTAAAAGAGATGGAAAAGCTATCATCATTTTAAACATGAAGCTTCAATGAATACTCTAGTGAGAGAATGGTCACGGAAGAGCCAAGATGAAGAGAAGCCAAGAAAGGAGTTTCACTAAATTGCCAGAATTGCCATACAAATCAATCATCTTTTCAAATTAAACTGTATTGATGTAAGAAGAACCAGGAGATAAGCCATATATGCTTAGAAAGATCTAGAAGTCTATTTTCTGGAGAATTTTACGGTTCATAAAAATAATTTTTCAAGAGAAAGCTATGGCAGTTTTAATAGCCAGAGGTCAGACCTCCAGAACAACATCAGGTCAAGGTGCACCCTGGATGGAGCTGGGGTGCCCCCTTCAGAAAGATGACCAAAAGAAGCTTAAAGAGCCATCATGTCAAGGTGCACCTTGGATTAAGCTGAGGTATACCTTGAGGAGCTAAGGCGCACCCTGGATGAAGCTGAGGCGCACCCACCGCACAAGCAAAAAGCCTGACAAAAGCCAAGGTGTGGCGTGACTAAATCCAAGGAGCAGCACACGCACAGATCATGTTCTCCGAGTTAGACCCTAATTAGGTCTTTAATGATTTGTTCAAACCCTAAAACACCCTTATGCCTTGTACACTATAAATAGGCCATTTAGGGTTTGTAATTAGACATTCATAAAATAGATAGAAGGCTGAAAAACTCAAGGGAGGGTGCCACACTCTCCCCCATGGTCGACTAATCTCCAAGCAAGGCGAAGGGATGGATCCCTAGGGTTTGTTGTTCTTTAATTCCTTTATTAGTTCAGTTGTAATATGGATTTATCGTTAAACATTATTATGATTTACTTTTCAATTTAATTAGAAGATTTCCCCTTAATTCGGTGATTGCATCTTTCTCCCCCATATAAGTCTAGTCATGCTCTTCTTATGTGATGTTGTTGAGGTGTGATTGAGTCCGGTAGATTTCTCTTATAGATTTGTTTATTACTACAGTATTGTCATCATGATATATTGTCGTTTCTTGATAATCTATAAGTTAGGTCATGTGTGCTTGAAAGTAAAAAGTATTTCATAACAATTACATTAGGGTTTATATATGTGCTTAATTGAATATTTGTCGATTGCTTGTTTGGGATGTGAAACTTGCAATCGAGATAAAGACAACTGAATTGAGACTGGAATAAGGCAACAAACCTAGGGAGGATTCCCGGACCCTTGTAGCCTCCATTATATTATCTACACAATTTTCACACAATATTTTATTCTCTCACTTGATCTTTATCGTCTATGATAAGGTTCACACCTTCTCTTGTAGTTATCTTGTTTCCCTGTGGAATCGATACTTCAAATCTGTACTACAACTACCGTGTTACTTTTTGGGCGTAACCAAGGCTTTTACTGTTTAAACACTTAGATAAAACTGTTAGTACAATTAGAGTAGTGTTTTTTCATTATTAAATTAGATAAGGGTCAACAATTTCATTCAGTCAATGGTTTAGTCGACTGAATGAAAAACATAAAGTTTCCTTCATTTAACCAGCCGACTGAATAAACTATGCAGTCGACTGAATGATAGACCTGACTTAAAATTGATATTCAAATAGTCATCCAGTCGATTGGACAATCCATCTAGTTAACTGGACGTTCGAAATAACGGTAATATTTCAGTTCAGAAGGTCAACTCAGTGCCTTTAATGCACTAAACTACTCCCAAACGAGATTTTTTTTTAGAGTAACGGCTAGTAGGTTTCTTATCTATAAAAACCTATCATAAATGAGATATAGAACACACACAAGAGCATTAAATCTTCATCTACTTATTTGCTATCAATAAAAGCTTTCAGAATTCTTTATAAGTCATTCTTAAAAGCTTTGTAATTCTAAGAGAGATATATTCTTTCTTGTAAGAGCATTAAATTTAAATCTCTCTTGTCCTTCTTCCATATTTAGTTCATATCTTTGTAAAGAGAAAGAGTTAATGTAACTCTTAGAATGTTTAGGTATTAAACACATCTTGGTAACTTCCTTGAGGAAGAGATTATTGTAAGGTTTTGGCAACACTCGAGAAGTTACTTGACTATTCTTAGTGGATTGTTTCAAGGAAGTTCCTTGAAGAGAGTGGACGTAGGGTCGGAGTGATTCTGATATTGCCAAATCACTATAAACGGAGTTTGAATATTCTCTTCCTTTACTCCTTTAATTTCAAGCAATTTATTTATTGTGTGCTTTACTTGATTAAATTGTTAAAACTTTTTTTTAAATGTGAAAAGTTTTTAAAACCCAATTCACCCTCTCTTGGGTTTGTACCTCGGTCTACACTATAACTACTTATCTATTTGGTGATTTATGATTTGCAATCCTTTATTTATTTATTTGTTTTTGGTATTAGAGCCAAGTTTAGTTAGTGAAAATTTAATTTTACTATTAATTTCAAATTAGAATTTCTTCAAAATTAATATTTTATTTCTCCCAACTATTCTTTGGGTTTAGCGTTGGTCAGTCTTTGCAATCCGTTGGCCGACCTGTTGCTATACCTATTCGGTTTTTAGGGTGGTCATGGATAGGTGGTCTCAACTAACTATTGAAGACTAAGATAAATTTAATATTAAGTTGGATGAGTGTATTTTAATTTCTAATGGCTAGTTTAATTAGACGAACATTAGCTAGGCGTAGCAATGATACTTAATAATCAAAATCATTTTCTTCCTCTAGTACATATAATCCAAACCTAGAAATCAATAAATAGTCAAGAAATCAATATTTCAAAAATTGAACAAGACCTTTTAAATTGGAATATTCCAAAACAAGATGTTAAAACTATTTACAAAATATAAACTTTTAATTTTAAAACTAGTTATTCAATCAAAACTTCATAACAAACTTTGTCTATATGTAAAGAACATGAGACTATTCAAATGTTTTCTTTTCAAACTATTTCAAAGAATAGAAATGAAGGTTTCAAGTACTTGTATCTAGGACTAGTTCATATAGCAATCAAACCATTATATTGTTTGGGTATATATACTATGGTGATGCTAATGCTAAGAGATGCAAGACATAATTTTTTTTCTTCAAATTCTTTACTTTTTGTTATTTAATCTAATTTGCCTATCAGCACTGTTTATTTTAATTGTTATCCAAATTTTTTAGTACATATTTTTTATCCTAAAAGTCACAAAACTCTTAAACTTAATATTCAAACACGACACTTAAATTTTGAAAGAGAATCAAAGCTATTACTCTAATCTATATGTTAGAATTTTGGCTCAAATCCCCATAAGAAAGAATTCAAATTAGTTTGGGAAAAGCGGTTTCTTATTTTTTAGTTTCTTTTTCTAATAGGAGTAATAGTAGTAGTCTCCTAATGTTGTTTTTTTTCCTATTAGTATTAGGAAAATATCATCTACATAAAATGGGTATTAGAGAAGATTTGAGACACACCCATAATTCCAATATACATTGTAAATCAGAGGGGTTTACTATTAGATATAAGATAAGAGCTTTGGGTGTATTGGAGTTTTGGGGTATCAAGTAGATAGCACTTACAACTAGAGCTAGGTTGAGAGTTTTGGATGTATTAGGGATTTCGGGTTGTGAGCTTGTGAGAGTTTAGCAACTTTTCTCTTCCTAAAGTTTTAATTAAAGATTAATAAAGCAGTAGGTTTGTTGGTGAACATAGGCAAAGAGGTTACCGAACTATATTAAATTTTTGTATTCATGCTCTTTGTTTGTTTTGCCTGTTTAATTGTTGTGGTTGTATTTTTTTACCAAAAATTTGAGTAGGGAATTTTAGAGGTAAAATCCTAACAAGTGGTATCAGAGTTATGGTTCCGATGACAAAAAAATAGGCATGATTAATATTGAGCAATATGATGAAAGAAGATGGATGATGGTATGTGTATTAGTCCTTTTCAATTCCGTTATCATTAATTTGTTGAGTAGTATGTTGGTTGAGACGAAGTACTTGCCACTAGAAGAAGATGATATAGTCACGATATATGGTGGGCAAGGAAGTTTGGAAGAATGGGGAGGTTCCCGCTGTACCTCCAGAGAGAGATAAGTTGAAGAGGCCAAGTACGTTCAAGATTGAAGAATTATTCGTAATTATATCAAGTGAAGAGCCAGGCAAAGTGAGTGAGTAGAGCATTTTAAGAAAGGTAAAGGAAAGATCAAGATTCAAGTCTCTAGATTTTTCAAATAAAGAGTGCATCTACAATGAGGAAGAGTAACACACACAATTGCAAAGTAAAGCCATGATGAAGAACTTGGAAGAGTTAAGTAGAATGAAGGAGAGTGATAATGGAAAGGCTAATGAGCATGATGAGATGAAAATTTTTGATGGTTCAAATGTAGTGATGACATATATCATGAACGAAGAGAGTTTGTATGTTTTGAATGAGATGACAGTTGCTTTGAAGATTAAGTGGATGAAATGAAAAGAGCAAAAGAAAGAATCACACCAACTGAACAAGAAAGTCAAATTTGATGATGAGGTATAGAATTTGAGCTAAGGTGAAGATTTGTTAGGATTTTGGCTTAAATTCCCACAAGAAAGAATTCTATTTGGTTTGGGAAAAGTGGTTTCCTATTTTGTAGTTACTTGTTCTAATAAGAGGAGTAGTAGTAGTAGTAGTAATCTTCTATGATGTTATCATTTTCCTATTAATATTAGGAAAATATCCTCTATATAAAGGGGGCCTTAGAGAGGATTTGAGACACACCCATAACTTCAATATATATTGTAAATCAGAGAAGTTTACTACTAGAGCTAAGATGAGAGCTTTAGGTGTATTGGGGTTTTGGATTACCAAGTAGAAAGAACACTTACAACTAGACATAGGTTGAGAGTTTTGGGTGTATTTGGGCTTTCGGGTTATGAGGTAAGTTTAGCAGCTTTTCTCTTCCTAAAGTTCTAATTGAATATTAATAAAGCAGTAGGTTTGTTGGTGGACATAGGAAAAAAGGTTGCCGAACCACATTAAATTGTTGTATTCTTGCTCTTTGTTTGTTTTACCTATTTAACTGTTGTGGTTGTATTTTTTTTTACCAAAAAATTGAGTAAGTGGATTTTAGGGGTAAAATCCCAACAAATGGTATCAGAGTTATGGTTCCAATGATAAAAAAAATAGGCATGATTAATATTGAGCAATATAATGAAAGAAGATGGGTGATGGTATGTATATTAGTCATTTTCAATTCCGTTATCATTAATTTGTTGAGTAGTATATTGATAGAAACGAAGTACTTGCCACTGGAAGAAGATGACATAGTCACGACATGTGGTGAGCAAGGAAGTTTAGATGAATGGGGAGGTTCCCGCGGTACTTCCAAAGAGAGATAAGTTGAAGATGCCAAGTATGTTCGAAATTAAAGAATTGTTCATAATTATATCAAGTGAAGAGCCAGTCAAAGTGAGCGAGTATAGCACTTCAAGAAAGGTACAGGAAAGATCAAGATCCAAGTCTCTAGATTTTTCAAATAAAGAGTGCATCTACAATGAGGAAGAGGAACACACACAATTGCAAAGTAAAGCCACGATGAAGGACTTGGAGAAGTTAAGTAAAATGAAGAAGAGTGGTAATGGAAATGCTAATGAGGATGATGAGATGCAAGTTCTTGATGGTTCAAAGGTAGTGATGATATATACCATGAACAAAGAGAGTTTGTACGTGTTGAATGAGATGATAGTTGCTTTGAAGAGTAAGCGGATGAAATGAGAAGACCAAAAGAAAGAATCACACCAACCAAACAAGAAAGTCAAATTTGATGATGAGGTGTAGAATTTGAGCTAAGGTGGAGATTTGTTAGGATTTTGGCTCAAATCCCCACAAGAAAGAATTTTATTTGGTTTGGCAAAAGTGGTTTCCTATTTTGTAGTTGCTTGTTCTAATAAGAGGAGGAGTAGTAGTAGTAGTAATCTCCTATGATATTGTCATTTTTCTTATTAGTATTAGGAAAATCTCCTCTATACAAAGGGGACCTTAGAGAGGATTTGAGACACACCCATAACTCTAATATACATTGTAAATCATAGAAGTTTACTACTAGAAATAAGATGAGAGCTTTGGGTGTATTGGCGTTTTGGATTGTCAAGTAGAGAGAACACTTACAACTAGACCTAGGTTGAGAGCTTTGGGTATATTGGGGCTTTTGGGTTGTGAGGTTGTGAGAGTTTAGCAACTTTTCTCTTCCTAAAGTTGTAATCGAAGATTAATAAAGCAGTAGGTTTGTTGGTGGACGTAGGCAAAGAGGTTGCTGAACCACATTAAATTGTTACATTCTTTCTCTTTGTCTGTTTTGCCTATTTAATTATTGTGGTTGCATTTTTTTTACCTAAAATTTGAGTAGGTGGATTTTAAAGGTAAAATCCCAACACTATAGAATATATTATAAGATAATGACAACAAAGATTAACCCTAAAGTTCTTAAGTATTCTAAACTAGGAGAAACTCTATTATTATAAGGTAATGCTCAACATGCTAATTTTATTACACCTAAATTACTCAAATGAAAAAGATTACTATTCTAGATTCTTTGCATTTTGAGGATCTAAATCCTCCTCAAAATATTTTCAGATCTGATGTATCTGAAATAGTATAATCTCCATATGGTAGTGTTCTCATCAGATTTAATTCTATGAAAAATTCAACAATTGATATTAAAGATTTTGCTGAGCCATATAGACATTCAATTGTTTCCTCAATTAGTACTAAAAGATCACTTTCACAATTGAAACTACTCCAACTCTATTGAGAGGTGTTAATTTCCAACCAGGTAAACCTATATATCAACTTGAAAACTCTAGACAACAAACAGAAGATTATTGATCTCCCCATGTCACTTACTCAATCTCAAATACAAGAAGAGGTAAATCAATTATTGTAATCACTAGTAAAAAATTTATTATAGATAAAAATATGTTAAGAGATGATTTTTATCATAAAAAATACTTCAAAATGAGAATGATACTTCTCTACTTTCTCAAAATCTCAGATATTACAAATCCGAGAAGAATGATATGAATACATGAATCAATTATGTATTAATATTAAGTTCTTTGATTGGTTTGAGATGCATATTTTTAATAATAAAATATTTAACCCTTTTACTACAAACCATCCTCAAATAAATGTTACACAATTTTTTTTTCCTTTCAAAAATGGAAACTAAATATAATCAAGTTTTTGATTCAGTATATCCTCCTTTTATTGAAATACAATTTCCTTTCAAATAAAACCAAGTTACAACCACTCCTTTTAAAATGCCATCTAAACCAGATGAATTAGATATCATATATAGGGATATAAAAAAATATATATCAACCAAACAACTACACAAATCAAATATTATATACAATAGCTAATCAAGTAGATCTTCTGTCTTCTCATCAAATGGATGAAGTAAATACAATCAATATGGTAACTTTCGAAGAATAATTAGAAACAGAAAATGTACAAGAACCTCATTAAATAAATAAAATACGTAACAAAACATACAGAAGATAGATACTCTCTGTTCAAGCTAAACATGATAATAGAAATATAAGCGAATGAAATTTAGATGGAATAAGTGAATATCAAATGCTCAATATTCTTCAAGAAATGATAATGACTGCAACAACCTATAAAAGTAATTCCGATAATACTAATCATAAGATTGCAAAGATGTTAGTAGCAGGATTTACAAGACAACTCAGAGGATGGTGAGATAATTATATTACAACAGAACAAAAACAATTAATACTCATTGCAGTTAAACCTAAAATACCCTCAAATGGGACAACAAACTGCAACCACATTAAATGTTCAAAATATTGTTTCAACCCCGATCAATCTCATCTTTAATCTAGTAATCTTACAAACCAAATATAAAATTAAGGAATTTTTTTTATAATCTACTCTATCCTATCTTATGTTAATCATAATTCTATTTTACCATGAACCAATTCGAACCTAAGTATTTACAATGGTACGTTGTGTAACACTAAATCTGAAACTCTCAGCTTTAGACCATTTGGGCTTAACATCCGCGCTGGGGGGCCCGAGTTGGTTCACCATTTTGAGCTTTGATTTGAGTTGTACACCCTGTACATGTTGGATGACCTGGCTATGATTAATAGCTAACGTGCACCGTGAGGTAATATAAAGCCTTTTTTGTCATTACATGGATGCGTGTGTATATGCAGCGTTTAATGATAAGATGTTAAGGTACAGTTAAAACTACCGTACTATTTTTCTATCTTTAAGTTTATCATCATGCAATAGGCCCCGCCTACTGGCTGGTATGATTCATGGTTACCGAGTCCCACTTAAGTACCTGGCTGGGATTGATTGTGTTAGCCAGATCACGATTGCCAAGGTTTCATTGCATCATGAGTAAATAATATTTCATCAGTCCCTTAATTTCAATAACTTATTATTTTTTTATTTAAGTTTTATTTTAATTATTATATATATATTATTTTAAAAATATAAAAAATATTTTAAAAAAATTTTAAACTCTATTTATTTATAAATGAAAAAAATTTCTTAATGATTTAACAATAAAAAAAATTAATTTAATTAGTTAAATAATAAACTTGACAAAAATTATGGATAAATAGAATAATCAAATTGAAAATTATTTAATCCATTATTCTATGTCACACTGCACAAAATTTTTAAAGTTTTTATTTTTACATATATCCATTATATTTATATATATTTTTATAACTATTTCTATTTAGGTAATTAGAAAATCACTTTAATAGACGGAAATATTCTTATTATGTCAATGCCACTTGAATCTACGTTATTAACTATGAACTTGAACTTTTTGATCGGTCTCAAGTACTAGGTTATAGCATCCTTGCTTGAAATAGTTCATCTCCTTTTACCCTAGCCTAGCAGCTTGGGTCGGACACGCTCTTGATCCTATTATTTAAACTTCACTTAATCATTAATAGTACGTTTAGATGAATTAATTGAATGGTTATATATCTATCACTCGATTGATATTAAATATATTAAATGTTATCTATATTGATAATGGATTTTTTAATTGATATGATAAGTTAATTTTATGTCAGTAATATTTGTACATATACTCTTTTTTTATCATCACAATGATGAGATTGCTTCTTTGATTTCAATATATATATATATATATATATATATATATATATATATATTCTCTTGACGAATACTGTTACACAATCAATCAACATGTTCAATTATTTTTTACTACTTGACCACTATAAAATGCGAGCAGTAACAAATAAGTTTGGGTAAAATAAAAAATAAAGATTTGACTCTATTCACAAAATATGATGTTTTTTCATTAACATATTTTAATATGAACAAAATGATTTGATAAATTAATTGTCAACAAGTCATTTTACTCATTCATGATAAAACTATAAAATATTTACAAAAACAAATAACCGCATAAATATCTTAAATTAAATAAAACTATAAAATAAATGAGCTAATCCATTGACCATTGGCCATTGGCCATCATGTTGGCAGCCCTTCTAGCATGCCGACAAGAATAGCGATTAAACTGCTTCATCCACTATTGAGCTTCAGAATCAAATTATGGAAACTAGCAACAGACTTGGCACTAGAATTTAGAGCGGACATCACCAAACTCGCATCATTTTCAAGCACTATACTTCTAAAACCAACCTCTCAAGCGAAACACAAGGCTTCAATGATGGTTTGCCTTTGGCTTTCACCGTTGTCACCTCCTAAAGAATATAAACAGTAGCGGATATGAAACTTTACACGTGACCAAACTCGTGCGCACCTACCTCCATGAGAGATTTACCATCAAAAGTGGCACCATGCACGTTTAACCCTATTTGATAAGCTTGTGCATTAAGCGATTAAAATGGTTTAAGCGATTAAAAATTGTAAATTTACTATAAAAAAGTATTATATGTTTTACAATAAAATGTATTAATAAGATATTCTGCTTATTGTTTAGTACAAAACATTAAATTAATCACTTATAATTTTTAAAATGATATAAAAATAATAATTATTATTTTAGTCGATAAAATTTTTTTATTACACAAAAAATTATAATTCAAATCTTACTCATAAAATTAACCTCCAATAAGTCTCTTTTAAACCAATATATTTAAACAACAAACAGCAAATGGGTTTCTTATTCAACAATAAAGTAATACAATCATGGATCAATTTGTACTCATCTTGTTAAGTTCACTTTTCAACCCAACGAATTAAAAGTAAGCCATAGTACCCGACCTATTGAATTCGCAAACCAAGACACTTTCTCTCTCACTCTTTCTCAAAATCAATAAAGAAACACAAATTAAAAGGTGAACAATTTCTTTGACACCGTTGCCTTTAGCTCTCCACAACTCATGAACCATGATACAAGTAGACACAACTCATGCAACCTTTAAATATTATACTCGCAATAAATATAAATATACTCGCTTTTGACCTATGATTTTGTTAATATGTTATCAAGACAAAATAGAAGTTATTAGCCTCCAACATATATGACGCAGTGGTAAGTTTGACTTTCGAGATGGTGGTTTTTCTGTGAAGTCTCGGGTTCGAGTCCTGTCACTGCGCTGCACATCCTGCGATTTACATCCTCCACAAGGTCATTGGACAAAGATTATGGGAGCGATCGTAATGGTCTGTTATCCAAAAAAAAAATAGAAATTACTACTATCTGCGATTTACATCCTCCACAAGGTCCATGGACAAAAATTATGAGAGCGATCGTAATGGTTTGTTATCTAAAAAAAATAGAAATTACTACTATGTATTAATATATTAGTTAATAACAATAACCCTTCTGCCATCCATATATTAATTGTTTTAACAACCTAATTAAGAAACTCATTTTCTTTTATTATATGTCCAATAAAACACATTCTATATTATTTTGTGGGGTCCGGTTCTCCTAATTAACAAAATATAAAAATTAGAATATTAAAACTAAAAAGTGGTTTATTGTCACATGAATGACTTTCTTTTTAATAATCTAAAACATTCAATAAAGCAATTTGCAATATCCTCTTAAATATAACTGAGCAGTCTAGAAAATAGCAGTCCTTAATTCACAGCTAAGGGAGGTAAAAGGAAGCTAATTGATGAATAACTTACATAACTATATCCACATGCCGAGGAGCATAATGTCCACCACCAATGCCAAGAAGGACTTTGTTCTTGTCATTCTCACTTACATATCAATAAATGAAAAAAAAGAGTTATTCTAATAGTTTGATGCATATAATGATGAAATACATTAATCAAGAAACAAAATTACTCTACGGAAAATGCAATGAACTCTAAGGGTGTGTGCTTAGTAGGAGAGAGACGTGGGAGGGAAGAAAAAGGAGAAGAAAGAAAAGTGGGTAGACTGTTGAGTGCAGTTTTCTCTGGTTTAGTTGGAGAGAAAAGTGAGAAGAAAAAAAACAAAGAAGATTGATGTTTTTCTCTTATATTTACATATCATAATTCTCCCGAATTAAGAGGATTAAAGAGTGAAAAATAAGAGAGGAAATAAATGAGATTATCATTATATCAATTTATCCTCATCTAATCCCTCAAATTAACATTATGAAAAGGATAATGGTGAAAATGATACTATTTGAATTTTTTTTTTCCCATTTTTCCACTACTAAACATGCGAAAGAGAAATTTTTGTAACTCTAGTTTTCCATCCTCTCTAATAAACACATGAAAAAAAAGTCAATATTCTTACTTATCTATCCTTTTAGTTTCCCATCCTCTCACTTTTATCTCTTACTAAAGACACCCTAAAAGGCACAACTATGCAATGACTAACTGGAAAAGCAATCAAAAGATAACTAAAAAGATTTGCATGATAAATGGAAACAAGGCACATTATGTGCTTTCATGAAAGAAAGAAAATTGTAACGAACAGAAAGAGTAGGACACAAAATAAAGGCAGCATTAACTGCTTATTTCTCAGTAGCTATTAGGAAACAACTCTACACAAATAAAGCAACGAAGGTCTGGGCCAACACTGCAAACATAAATGTCCAGCTGTGCATCATAATGGTAGAGTTTTCTAATGATTATTGTTTCAGTTACATTGCCAGTACGTGCCCCAGTTTCCTACAGCGGCACCTCCTCCAGCCCAAGTCCTTCCCAAATTAACTTCAAGCACAAATAGCACCATGTTAATATGGAATAAAAGAAATCACTTTTAGCAACTGTGAATTTTAAATTACTTGTAAGTGCACGAGTCGTCTGTAATATAGAGTGTGCAAGTACGAGGTCGAATCCACAGGGAATTGTGTTGTGAAAATATTTTTATCTAAACTAAGTCTGTTTTAACCTAGTTCCAAATTTGTAATTGTATGTTGCAAACAAATTAAACTAAACTAAATTGATTTAAAAACAATTCATAAAGATACTAAGGTTTCTGAATCCAACTCACCAAAGTAAAGCTTATATTTTCATGTTCTATATAAAAGTAATCAAAAAATTCCATGAATCCACCATTATACAAATCACGACGAATACCCAAATTAAACCAAAACCATCCAATGTATCCGTTTAATTTACAAATCACAAAGGAAATCCAATCTAATTTGAATGATCCGCCGTATCCAGCAGTTGAAACACAAGGAATATCCAATTTAACAATTTGAAAACAATCAATCATAAGAGTTTACTCAAATAATTGAACAGAACATTTATACTAAAAATATCAGAATTGTATAAACAAATCTAAAAATATTATGCCAAACAATGTCAAGGCTTCATCTTCAACATTAGATGAAGATTTTAGCATCTCATAATTATGAAACTAAAGTTCACAATAAAAGTGCTAAACATTAAACTTAAAAACTTAAAAAAGAAATAAATTAAAACTGACTATATATTGGGAGAAATTTCACTCGCTGTTGGGCGGCGCTTCCCCTTGTGGTAGCAAAACCTTCGAGATCCACCAGAATGTTAGCAGAAGTCTTCCGGATTGCACACCAATTGCTTCAGTGAGGTGGGGCTTTTATAGGGAAACTCAAGAGTGCAATGTGTTTCAAATTCGATGTGGGATACTACCCGAGTGCGCTCGATCACAGTCTTGTGCATTCGAGCGTAGCATGGTGCACTGCCTGACCTTTGTCTACTAAAACGATCATAACTTTCTCTAGAAAAATCATTTTCACGAGCCGTAAAATTCCTCAGAAAATAGACATCCGAATCTTTTCAAGCATATATGGCTCATCTCCTGGTTCTTCCTGAATCAATACAATAAAATCTACAAAAATGACTAATCTGCCACGATGAAATCACACACAACCTAACCTTTGTCTACTAAAATTGCCATAATTTTCTCTAAAAAATTCATTTTTACGAGCTGTAAAATTTCTCAGAAAACAGACATCTAGATCTTTCAAAGCATATATGACTCATTTTCTGGTTATTCCTGAATCAATACAGTAAAATACACAAAAATGACTGATGTGTACAGGCAATTCTGGCAATTTTAGTGAAACTCCTTTCTGAGTGCTTGTAAACCTGTAAAACAACGAAAGCAACTCAAAGTAACAAATTTATAAGCTAACAAGTGTAAATTAAGGGGCCAAAATATGCAATATTTGGCACTCATCAAATGCCCCCAAACTTACATTTTGCTAGTCCCTTAGCAAAACAAAATAAAAAACTAAATGAAAAACAAAGAACATAAAGATAAGTTCATCACTCATGGTATCTAAAAATTTAAGGAGTACTCAAAACCATGATATTCATTCATGAACAAGCTTAAAAAAGATATAATCCCTTCGCAATGAATAGCAATTTTAAAACATAATTACTTACAAGAGGCAGGCTAAGACATCACAAGCTTGAATCAGTGTACAGTGAATTAGCATATACAAATGAGGTTTCCAAATAACTTCATGTACAATGTCTCCATGTCTCAAGATTCACAGAATTTCTCATCAGAATGAACAACGATGGCATAGTTTTATTTTATTTTTTATAATTTTTTTTTTATTATAAGACTCTGCTATGTTTAGTTCCTTTAAGCTTTCTAATTGACCAATGTATCGAGTGTTGAGTCAACAACTCTCAAACCAAATGGTTTTAGGGCATTAGGTGTAAAGACACCCCTAAGGACTTACTAACTCGAGTCAAAAAGGCTACAAAACTAAACTGGCCTTAATGCTACCAAGCAAAATTCCCACCTTTTGGCGTGAACACTCACTACTTACTGAGGCAAGAGGTACAGTTACTCAGCGGAAAGTTTTGCAATGATCATTATGAATAAAATTCCCACCTTTTGACGTAAACACTCACTGCTTACTGAGGCAAAAGGTCCAGTTACTCAGTGGAAAGTTTATTGATGATCATTATATATATATATATATATATATATATATATATATATATATATATATATATATATATATAACGTTTCTATGCCAAAGTGTTTATCCTACAAGTCATCCAGTTTCAATTAAGTCAAGGAAACATACACATTGAAATCGCATGTCATACCTCACACAATTTTGTGCTATTGTGCTTGTGTCAGATTAGATCAAACATGTGAATTCTCAAATGCCTAAAGTAAGTAACAAAGTTTTAAAACTCTATCACCAAATTATGTGTTAACAATTTTAAGCTCACCAATGACATCACATCACAGTATTTGTTTAGATCAACCAAAATTTCAAAATAATATGAGCATGCATTTACCTTCTTTCTTTTTCTTTTTTTTTTAAATGAAGAAAAACAACAACAAATTAGGACAAAATGTGTGTAATGTGTCTCCTATACCTCCAAACTTAAATTACACATTGACCCAAATGTGTGAATAATATGGAGAAAGCTGACCTGGGATATGGAGAATTATCTGGACTAGTATGGCTCATAGCATACCCCCAAACTTGATCTGAAGTACGCTTTGTCCCTAAAAAATCAAGACTGGAAAACAAAAAACACTAGAGAAAAATAGTAACAAGAAATATGTAAAATAATAAACAAACATAATGGTTATGCTGTGGGATGCCTCCCATGAGCGCTAAGTTTAACGTCTTCAGCCAGACCCATCATTAGTGATCGTGCCCAGCTAAGCGCTCCACCATCTGATCAATAAATGGGAGTGAAAAATTATCATTCATTGTGTCAGCATTCAACTTATGGTAGTCTATACTCACTCTCCATCCTGACTGCACACTAGTTAGAACCAACTCATCATCTTTATTCATCACTACCGCCAATCCAGCCCACTGTGGTACAACATGAATCGGGCTCACCAATTCCCTATCAAAGATTGGATAAATGATCCCTACATCCAATAGCTTTATCACTTCAGTCCTCACAACCTCTTGCATAAGTGGGTTGAGCCTTCTTTGTGGCTCCCTCAATGGCTTAGCATTCTCCTCCAAATGTAACTTGGGCATCACCACCGAGGGGTTGATTCCCTTGATATCCTCAATAGTCCAACCGATAGCTTCCTTGTGCTCTCTTAAAACGTCCACTAATTTATCCTCTTGAGCCTCAACCAAATATGAAGTTATAATCACAAGCAAAAAATCTGCTGAACCTAGGAACTTATACTTAAGATTGTCTGGTAAAGGCTTAAGTTCCTTTTTGGGGGGTTCAGGTGTTGTGGTCTCCTCCGTCTCATTACTCTTTTGAGGAGCAGACTCCAAAGTAGCATTTGCTTGCTCAAACAACTTATCCAAATCCAAATCCTCTCTAAACTGAGCAAAGCATGCCTCCAGGGGGTCCTCAATGCTTGATTCACCCACAGTCTTCTCCATGTTACTACTCTCCCGAGGAGCAGACTCCAAGTTAGCATTCGTTTGCTCAAGTAGCTTATCCAAATCTAAATCCTCTCCAAACTGAGCAAAGCGTGCCTCCACAATGTCCTCAGACTCCCCTTCTTTCTTGGATACTTGTAATCTCTCAGGGTAAGGTGCTTTAGGTACAAACGACCTAGGAGGATCCTTAACAGTAGGTGTGGCTGTAGATGGCTCAGCATCTCTCTTCTTTTTGTTGCTACTTTCTTGCCCTTGCTACATAGCAGGGTTCTCTTCCACTTGATCATCCACTTGTCTCCCAGACCTTAATGTGGCAATCGACTGCACTTGTTCCTGTCCATGCGTAGGAGTCGATGAATTTCCCATCGCAAACTCTTCCTTCGGGTTGGGCGTAGATTGACTAGGGAACTTTCCCTTCTCTCCTTCACCCACGTGACTTGCGATTTGATCCATTTGACTCTCTAGTTTGGCAATCGCTTGGGTGTTTACTGTTTGCGCATTTCTTACTTTGCTAATGGAGTGGCTGGTCATCTTCATGAAATCCTTAAAGGTGTCCTCCAATGACTGTGAAACCGACACTAGCGCTTGAGTGGGAGCTTGATAAGCGGGTGATGGTGCTGGATGGGCTGAGCGACCATAACTTGGAACTGGTGGAGGAAATCCGGGAGGGTATTGATTGTGAGCATGATGAGGGGCTCTTCCCTGATTTATCATTTGGTTCTGCTTCCATGAAAAATTAGGGTGGTTTCGCCACCCTGGATTGTACGTCTTGGAGTAAGATCCATTTGATTGCCACCGATAGTCATTGAAAGCATTCATTTGTTACATGGGATACTTGACAAAAGCCGGCATAGATGGACAATTCTGTGCTAAATGCATAAGGCTAGCACATATGGAATAACTATCAACATTGAATGAATTGGCTGCACTGATGGACTGGCCGGTCATCTTCATGAAATCCTTGAGGGTGTCCTCTAAAGACTGTGAAACCGACGCTGAATTCATCCATATTTTTTTTTTATGGGCCAACGCAAATAAAAACAAATAAAATAAAATAAAATTGCAAAAAGAAAAATCAAACAAAAAATGTTAAACTAACTAGTAGAAAAATAAAATTAATTCAGAAAAAAATTTAATTTTCACAAACAAAACAGTTCCCCAGCAACGGCGCCAAAAACTTGTTGTTAGTTTTAAATTACTCGCAACGCACGAATCATCTGCAATATAGTGTGTGCAAGTGCGAGGTCGAATCCACAGAGAATTGCATTGTGAAAATATTTTTATCTAAACTAAGTCTATTTTAACCTAGTTCCAAATTTGTAATTGTATGTTGCAAACAAAATAAACTATACTAAATTGATTTAAAAACAAATGATAAAGATACTAAGGTTTCTAAATCCACCCCACCAAAGTAAAACATATATTTTCAAGTTCTATATAAAAGTAATCAAAAAATTCCATGAATCCACCATTATACAAATCACGGTGAATACCCAAATTAAATTAAAACCATCCAATGTATCCGTTTAATTTACAAATCACAAAGGAAATTCAATCTAATTTGAATAATCCGCCGTATCTAGCAGATGAAACACAAGGAATATTCAATTTAACAATTTAAAAACAATCAATCATAAAATTTTACTCAAATAATTAAACAGAACATTTATACTAAAAATATCAAAATTGTATAAACAAATATGAAAATATTATGTCAAACAATGGCGAGGCTTCATCTTCAACCTTAGATGAAGATTTTAGCCTTTCATAATTATGAAACTAAAGTTCACAATAAAAGTGCTAAATGTTAAACTTAAAAACTTAAAAAAGAAATAAATTAAAACTGACTATACATCGGGAGAAATTTCATTCGCTGTTGGGCGGCACTTCCCCTCGTGGTAGCAAAACCTTCGAGATCCATAAGAATGCTAGCAGAAGTCTTTCAGATTGCACATCAATTGCTTCAGTGATGTGAGGTTTTTATAGGGAAACTCAAGTGCAATGTGTTTCAAATTCGATGTGAGATACTGCCCGAGTGCGCTCGAGCGCAGCATGGTGCACCGTCTTACCTTTGTCTAGTAAAACGACCATAACTTTCTCTAAAATTATTATTTTCACTAGCCGTAAAATTCCTCAGAAAATAGACATCCGGATCTTTCCAAGCATATATGGTTCATCTCCTAGTTCTTCCTTAATCAATACAGTAAAATCCAAAAAAATGACTAATCTACCACGCTGAAATCACACACAACCTGACCTTTGTCTACTAAAACTGCCATAACTTTCTCTAGAAAAATCATTTTTACGAGTCGTAAAATTCCTCATAAAATAGACATCCAGATCTTTCAAAGCATATATGGCTCATTTCCTGGTTTTTCCTGAACCAATACAGTAAAATACACAAAAAGGACTGATGTGTACACACAATTCTGACAATTTTAGTGAAACTCATTTCCGAATGCTTGTAAACATGTAAAACAATAAAAATAACTCAAAGTAACAAATTTCTAAGCTAACAAGTGTAAATTAAGGGGCCAAAATATGTAATATTTGGCACTCATCAGCAACCTGTCTATCATACTGGCATGCCACCCACTGAGTGCATTTGACTATAACTTAAGAAAGATGTCGGAGGGAACACATGGCATTTAAGCTAAAAGTATGATAAATCATGTGCGATCAAAAACTTTTGGTATATTGTTTAGCGAATTGTTCATTAAAATGTCATGCAAACATAGAAAAAACCCAAAATGTAAGAATGACCAAACAAGAGTCAGTGTAAGTTATAATAGCAGGGACATGCAGATAAATGATGCTCAAAATTGTAAAGGCCAGGAATCACTACTTAACGAGAGCAATGACTTGAACAGCATCCTGCCTCTTCCAGCACTCTTCCGTACTACCTATATCATCCAGAAGAAACCAATCGACAATAAAATACAAGTTTCAAATAGTCATCAATTAGAAATTTATAGGTAATATAGGATCCAAAGGAGCTTCAGTATCTGCACTACCAGAAGACTATTAGCCCAAATCAACAAACATAGCAAACATAACATGTACATGAGCTAATTATAAAACAATAATACCAATCCAGTCTGAAACATTTTACACCATTTTATCCTACCAAGTAGCTTCGGCTGAAGATTTAGCAACAACCTTGAACCAAACACAATCCACCTGTTTTCTGTACATTTGGATTAAAAGTCCTAGAAGTTAGCAAATAATTTCTATGTTTATAGGTAATTGAGTTAAACATAATCCAAACCGGCAAAAGACATATTCATGGAAAATGGCACTATTCACTCCAAAAGTTCTAACCTTGGAGAGGCAAGACATTACAAGATTCATGATAAGAAACATAAAGAATTCAACCAACATGGCAATTTTTTTCTTTTACTTTTTGACTTTTTGGGATTTTATATATATATATATATATATATATATGGTTTTCATATAAAGATTCACCACCATCAATCCAATAAAGTTTCCTACCAAGGAGTGAAGACGATGATATCCTATACTATGCATAAAAACAGAAAAAGGGTCTTTGTCTTCTACTAGTAGGATACATAACCTACTTATAAAAAAACGGATATGTATCCTATTTTTTCATTTCCCAATTTTACCCTCAGAATTTAATATATCTAATATCTCTTTATACATAAAACAACCATAGCCCCCAGTTTTCCATCGTTTCATCGGTCCCTCTCTCTCTGCACTCTCTCATTGATGTGAAATGCTGGTGAAATTGAAGGCAGTGCGCACCTTGCCCCATCCCTATCTCTCCTCTCTTGATAGGGGTTTAGTCTCTGGCTAACTCTTCTCTCAGCCAAAATGGCCTAAAGGAAAGTAGAATTTTTATATGCAAATGAAAATCTTCATTGAAACCACACGCTGTGAGATATATAACTGCAGTTTAGTTAATAGTTTGCTTCCATAAATTCAATTAATGAAATAAGTGCAAAGAGTATCTGTCTATTTATTTATTTTCTGGGATTGGCAGAATAAATGACCAGATTATGATAAACATAATCCATCACAGTCCCAATTCTTCACTCTCACGGTGACCGTGCAGTGAATGAATCAGTGGTCCAAAAATTCTAAATCTGCCAGGTATTACGGAAGATGGTCAGTACAAGGTCAGGTATAGGCCTCTCATCAATCATCAGGCTCAATCACTTGGCTGTCTTCACCTGTTAACTGAAAGTAAACTGAAAGCCATTGCACAATGACTGAAGGATTTAGGACTTTCACTAATTTGGTACTCATGGTATTAGCTTACAACTGACAGGAGATTCTCAGGATGGTAAATTCCTAAATGTAGGAATACTGTCAAAAAAGTTTTTGAAAATTGCAAATGTATGTATTATTTGCAACTTTTTGTTTTGATCCTTAATTTTTTTTAATGAATATGAATTTTGGAAAATATATCAGGGCTGCAGTATGATATCAAACAGCATTATGCTTCAGTTAACATGCAAAATCATCTTGTATTTGCCATTAAACAACTTGGTATCATGTTTTGTTTTCACACCAGCAGGTGTGTGTTTGAAGCTACTTGTCTTCGATTACAGAGCAAGGCACTTCTTATGAGATGCCAGATAGTAAAGATTCAATGCTTTTGGCAAAAACTGAGCTTTAGTTCTTCATGTCAGCGTGGAATTAATTCTCATTGTGTCTGTTCTTTTGGAAATTTTTTATCTGTTTTTCTTACAAATAAAATATATATTCTTTATTCATAAAGAAATTATTTAATAATCTATAATTGTGGTATTATTTTGGCCTTGTTGAAAATTCCACACCTACAATCTTGCCCTGGAATCTTATTACAACCAGAAGAACGTGTAAAAGTAAGTTGGGTCATCTGGGTCGTCAACCTTCCACTAATTTCTGTCTTGTACATTGCATAAATTTAATTCTACTGTCATGGAAGTATAAGTTCAAAACATGATTTTCTTTCTACTTGGAGCCAACAAGGGGAAAGGACTTGTTAACAACCTTTTAATTACCCTTCTTACTATTGATTTGAATGGTACTCGATGGGAACAATTCAGAACCTACGGAACATTTAAACATGACTAGGAATCACTCACTTCTCTACTCTGAAAACAGTGAATTAGCAGGGGCTTGTTTGGAAAGGGTTTTCAAACCCTTTCAGTGTTCAAACTCTAGAAACCCTTTTCAAACACTGGTTGATATGTTTGGGACGTAGTGTTCAAACACAGTTTCTGAACAGTGTTGTAAAATTGTGTTTTCAAACACTCTAATTTGAAAACTCCAAAACGGAGTTTTCAGTGTTTGTTTTCATTTTTGAAGCCTTGAAACACGACTCAGAGTTCTTGCTCTCTGCTCTCTACTCTCTTCTCTCGATTTTCATTCCTCATCTACCTCCGAGCCTTCTCATCTCACCCTCAGTTTTCGGTTTTCATTCCTCATCTCCCTTACCCCTTCTCATCTCACTCTCGCACAGTCTCTCCATTTCCAGAAGCAAGGGTAGCATCCCAGCCTCCTTCCAGCAGCGTCAATGTCGATTAATGTATGGATTAAGTACTTTATAAATCAAGTTGCACCAACTCATTAAGCCGGCCGTTGACAAAAATGGAGGAGGAGAAAGAGAAATTAATCGGAGAAATCGAAGAAACAAACACGGAGCAGTACAGGCCTCAATCGAACCCGAATCCGAGAACCGTGAGGACAAAGGTACCCGGGGTGGAGATCTATCTCTATCGACATGGTAAAGGTCCGATTGACGTGTTCAAGTCGAGCTTGGGCGGGTGGGATCAGGACCAGCTCGAGGTCCGCGACATCCTCGACAAGTACAGGTTCAAGTCAGTCTTCGCTTTCAATCATGGGTCGGGCCGCGGGTCCCTATCCGGTTCAACCGGAGGAACGGGAGGTCTATGCTTACGTATAGAGATGGATCTGTTGTTCATATTGACGGAGAGCCGAAGGTAATTTATTTGACTTTTGAATTTGTAGATTTTGTTAGTTTAATTTCGATTAGTGTTCTGGTTTTATTGCTCGGAGAAACGAGTCAAATTGGAAAGCTTACTTCAATTGTCTTTTATAATTGTATAAGATTTAGTTAAATTTTTTGTTTTTCCCTTTAAACTTTAGATATAGGCACTGTTAGATTTCTGGAGGTACGATAAATAAAATAAATGTATATCCATGATGCCTTTGAAAGTGTTTTTGGCAACCTTTTCATGTTGGGTGGATGTTTCTTTCTTTTGTTTTCCAGTTCTAAAAATTTGGAGCATTGTTAAATTCAAGTTGTTAATTTATTTCTTTTCTAACATTTTCAATAGCAATTCATATATGCATAAGTAATCGTTTGTCATTAATACCGGCTGGAAACTCTTTTTTTTCTAAAATCTTGATTATATTGTTTTCTATATTTGCATTCAGTTGTCAATATGATTGATGTTCTGCAATAACATGAGCAAATCAGTCTCTAATTGAGAAACATTATGCTTGAAAATAGATGGGGCTAAAATAATGTTGTTTTGCAAGTCATGGTAGATAAATGGGAGAAAGAATTGTTAAATGGATTTAAAAAGCTAATGTCAGCATCCATATTGGGCGGGATGGATAAATGCCATGTGCCCGCTAACCTCACTAGGGAACGGAAACAATTTGATTAAAGTTGAGGGTGTCACAAGGAGAAGAAGAGTGTTGGGGGGAGACGGGGAGAGAGGTGTTTGAGGTGGCTAGAGAAAGTGTGTTGGTCTGTGAAGTCTGAAAAACTATGTTTACTTAAGGATGAGGTGGTGGACTGTCATCCATGGTTTATACGTAAAGTATATTCAGATTGTGTCAGCTTCGGTTTGTTAATGTGCTGTCTATAGAAGTTACATTATAACTGATTGTGGATGGCTGTAGACCATGCTTCAAGCTTTCATTCAACTAGTATTTGAAATGGCCCAATTAGTGCCAAGGTTCTCTTAATTAGCTGCCCTTATAGTAGCATAAACCGGTAGTGCTGCTTTCAAATGTATAGCCATGCTTTCACATTGGTATATTCTTGAGGGACTTTCTATCATAGTAATTATTACAATGTGGATTTACTCCATGACCTGTTAAATTGCTGATCATGATTCACTAGCGTTTTAGAATATTGAAAAAATGGTTATCGCCTCATTCAAACGAGGATAGCACTTGAAAATGCAACCTCAGGGGCATTAAGTTAATTGATAGATCTCAGAGGCAGCAGAAAAATATTTTCATTCAGACTATGTTAGACTAGCAACATTTAATGGCATGGCGCCAAAAAGGGCAATCCATTAATGTTATATAAGCCATTAGTGGTGGTAGTGAGGTGATAAAGGGTGCAATGTCCACAAAATATTGATCCTTGCATCAAAGGATCAATATGGAAGTGAATCGAGTTCTTATTTCTGAATTCTGACCTATTGGATGAGAAAGAAGCGTAAATAAAATTGACACTGGTGTTTTGACCTAATTTACACTTTAAGCAGAGTAACACATGGATAATACAAGATACTAAGCTATTTTGAAAAGCTAAGTAACATGCGTTTGTGCAAATTTCAAACTAGTAAAATATTAAGATATGTTTCATGACACCTTCAGAGGTAACATACAACCTTTTTTAATCCTTGAAAATTCTTTGAAGTCTGTAGATGGTGTCATCTAAATTGGATAGCTGGCTGTGAATGAACTCATCCACCCCACCCCAAAGAATTGTGAAGTTTATATTTTATAATACTTTTCTTTCTTCCTAGTTTTCACTTGCTGATAATTGTTCGTTCTGTTACTTGAACTGCAGAGGTCATATTTTGTGATACTTATCTTTTCCTACTCATTACTTTGTGCTCCATCCTAATGCTGGAGTTTTACATTATTTAATGATTAAGCTCGGTGATTAATTGTCTGAATCTGTGCAGGTATTAGTGCGTATCTGAGTAGCTCTTCTGCCTAAGCAAAGTTTACCACCCTTTCTAGCCAAGTGAACTGTTGCTTCCCCGAATCTCTCTCTGTGGATGTACTTGCAGTTGCTGATGCATGTGCTACCTTGCCTATGCATTTGCACATCCTCTTGTTGCATGAAATTGTCTTTAGTGCTTTTATAAATTTGAATTTGTAATCTTGTTGTGAACACTTAGGTACAATGGCTGGTTGGATGCTATTTGTAAGATCTGGATGACTGAAGGTGCTAAGGGATTCTTCAGAGGAAGCATCCCCAGGATTACATGGTATATTCCAGCCTCTGCTCTTACTTTCATGGCTGTTGAATTTCTCAGGGAGCATTTCAATGAAAAATTAGAGAATGATATTGTGCATGAAGTTGTAAGCTTGTCAATAGAGAAAAAGGGATCCTCTTAACCAGAGATGGCTTAGAACTGAATCTCATCTTGAATCTAACCAGTTTAATATGAAGATAGGCGTTGTATCTATATTCAAAGCTTTCAGATGCTGCAGAAATTGACAATTGTCTAGATTGGCTGATTTGCCTTTATGATGTTAGGATGGAGGTGAAGAAATTTTGTGATAGTAATTTTTGTTTGTTAAATTGAAGTTTAGATTGACTGATTTGCCTTCATGACTGTAATAAGCTTGATTAATTGCTTTAAGGAGCGAGTGATACCATAGACACCAACTTGTAATTTTCTTTAATGGGGAAAATGGTAGATGCATAAATGTACCATATAGCATTCGTTTCACCCTTTTATGATTTATTTTGGTTTAATATTGACTATTGCTAGCCTATAAATTTTTTGATCAGAATCCGCTAATCCACTTAATAAACAAATCAAATTTGATTTATTTTGATCCGTTTCGATAATAACCATGATTTTAATATTATATGGTAATATACTCTGTAACATATATCTTTTTGTTTTTTTATTAAAAGCGGTGAAATATAAGTATAATTATATAATAATTGTTGTCATGTTTGATCGATTATATATAAAAATATTAACATTTTAAAAATAAAATAATATTAATTATTTCCAAGTATTTGATGTGTGCTTAAAAAATTGTATTTAGTAAATATGAGAAATAAAATTAATTTTAGATATTAAAATTTAAACTGAACACTGAAAACAATTACAAGAAGCTGTAATCCAAACAGTTTTCTATTTTCAAAACAGTTTTCGAACACTGATTATCCAAACAACATTTCACTGAAAACTGTTTTGGAAACAGTTTTCAAGTTATAGTTATCCAAACATGTTTTCATCAGAAAATTGTTTTCAGAAACTCTTTTCAAACACTGAAAACTGAAAACTCTTTTCGAACACTGAAAACTGAAAACTTTTACCAAACATGCCCCAGCATTCTCACATTAGGTGTGTGCACTCACTTCTCTACTCTGAAGTAAGTGTGTGTGTGTCTACTCTGAAAACAGTGAATTAGCAGCATTCTCACATTATGTGTGTGCACTCACTTCTCTACTCTGAAGTAAACAGTGAATTAGCAGCATTCTCACATTATGTGTGTGCACTCACTTCTTTACTCTGAAGTAAGTGTGTGTGTGCGCGCAGTGAATTAGCAGCATTCTCACATCATGTGTGTGCCCTTCGTGTGTGTGTGCGCGTGCGCGCATGTGTGTCCTTCATGTGTGTGTGTGCGCTCAGTGAATTAGCAACATTCTCACATTATGTGTGCCCTTCGTGCGCGCCTGCAAACACCACCTGTTATGGTGGGGGGTTAGACAGACCCCTTTCTGAAAAGTGCAGGAAGTGATAGATGATGATGAGATAATTTGAAAGAGTTGAGAAATAACTACGGTGAGGTTGTATACAAGGCTATGATGAAATAAATGTATGTATTTTGATTAATTATACTCATTTCATGTGTACTCATAATTCATACTGTTGCCTTTTCTACATTTTCTTCTTTTGCATATGTCTCATGAATTTAGTGGCTGCTTATTATAGTTTGTCTTACCTGATTCCAAAATCAAGTAAATTCAGAGAACAACATACCTCTGTTTCCTTAATGGCTTTAGCCAAACCAATCATTGCAAAGATGTTAACAACTGGAGCATTTAACTCTTTTATTTTAAGATATATAATAACCAGATATGAGTTTGGTATTTTGACTTCAGAGATGCAGAAAATTTAGAAGCTAGAGTTCAGCTAATGGCTTTCTGATATAAATGAGATCTTAACTCATCAGCCTCATTAAAAAAAACGTATTGTTTCAGTAATCATACTGAGGGTTTATTTGTGTTGTTTATTCCGTTCAGGTACATCTCTTCAATGAAGATGGCTGTTCTAAGTGATATGCTTCATGTTCTCATAAATTGTTTAAGCAATAGGTAATTCTCTGGAACCAATCTCTCTACTTGTGGTTGAAGGCGAGCATAGTCACCAAATGATATGTTAGCTTACATCCATGTTGCAATTTCTTACTGTCTGTTAATCCGTTATCTTTTACCTGAAATAGATTGCTATCCACTCCACAGTTTACATTATAATTTTGCTTAGTGAAAATATAAAATGATATTTTGACACCTTAATTATCACACTTCAAGTTGCAAACGTATTACTTTGAGAGCACAAAACGAAACTAGTCCACCAACGAAATGTGCTTACTATAAATCAAGCTGAAATGTGGTCTAAAAAAGACAAACTTACCAATCTCCAGAAACATGGTAGGCTTACTAGTCAGTCACCGGTCCGTGATGAGTTGCCTCCAAAGTAATCTACTTCGAAGTAAAAACAATATAAAGATTGTATAATAGTGATTATTAGAAAAATTAAATTTATACCTCAAAACTCAGGAACTAAATTATGAGAGACAGCAATTTTCTTCAATAGCAGCAGCCTGGGCCCCATCCTCGGATCCGGCGCGCTGCCCATCCCGGCCTCCTTCCTTGTGGCGGCACCTCCCCTTCTCGCAAATGAGGCACCCCTACATTTTATTAACACGTTTTTTTTATAAAAAAAGAAGAGAAGAAAGAAAATACCTTCCTTTAATCACGCAAAACTGAAGGATGATTAATTAAATAAATTAATCTAATTTAATTTTAGTATGTACCAATAGGGTGAACAGTGAGCGCAGGTCGATTGGAAACGGCAGTGTTTTTGCTGAGCAAAATAACTTCTTCCACAGCCTCGTTGGTGGCTTCCTCCCAACGCTTGTCCAAATCGTCCTCTTCCACCATGCTTTTGTCGTGTTGCAGTAATCTCGCTTGCTGATTAGCAATGCTCTTTATATCCTAATTAAAAAACCAATTAAATAAAAAAACAAAATTAATATAATTTTTTAAGCACAAGTGATTAGCACTGCCGTGTGATCAATGTGAAAGAGATGGGCGACCTGAAATAAGGAAGGACCGCATCGACAGGAGCGCTGTCGCTGGGTTGATTGATGCTGGATCGGTCGTTGTGGCTACTATTAGCGTCACAATTATTTACTCTCCCTCACTGGTTGTGCGTCTCCTTTTGTTTTAGTTAACTTTTGTGTATAGTTTATTGTGTTTGGGGCCTTTTGGCCACCGTGTGAGGGTGCAAGGAAACTACCAAAAGTGCCATGATCTTTTTATTTTATTTTATTTTTTATATTATTACATTTTATAAATATAATACATATTATTTATTTTAATAATAATTATAAATTATTTAATTAATTATTTATAAATTATAATAATATAAAAATATAAAAATATTTTATATAATTTATATATTTATAAAATTATAATTATTATATTATAAAAAATTAATAAAATATTAATTTTTAATAAAAATTATTTTTAATTAATTTTATTTTTATTTTTATTATTTTAATTAATTAATTAATATTATTTTATAAAAATTTTGCAAACACTTCATGTTTTAAAGTCCACAGTTTTCGCTTCAGAAACACTGATCATCAAAAGTTAAAAACCACGAAATTTTTTTTAATTGATTTTATTCGATTACTCTTGTATTTTTCCTTCGGAGCAGCACTCTTAACAGCATTACCTGCAGCTGTGGCATAAAGAACTTTGCCTTTGCCACTTCGGCAAAGCTGAAACGGTGCCGTTTTGGTGGAATATGAGAAAACAGAAAAAAAGAAAAATTCAATACTCTGTTGCCTATAATCGAACTGGAGGCCTTTTGCGAGTCAGACAAACGATATAGCCATTGCAGTACAAGATCAATACGTTGAGAACTGTTTCACATTTAGGTATTCACTGGAAAATAAATTTTGCTAGGAACACGTAAATGAACTCCGGAAGACGCTTGAAAGAGAGAAAAGGCCTCGGTGTCAAAGCAGACAGATGTTGTATACCTCAGCGGTGTACAGAGTTTCTCTGTTATTCATGGCTTCCAAATTCAAAGCCCACTGCCTCCATCAAAGTAAATCTCTCTCTCTCACTAACTTCCTTTTTAAAAAAAAAATTAATTTCACTTAAAAAACTTAGGAACCGAAACCCTAGCCTTTTTTCCTCATAATGTGAAACTGAAATCCCGAGATAAGCACACAAACGGATATTCATGCATATTATATATGTGTTCTTACTGATGAAGCGCAGCTAACTCATTTGATTGTAATCAACAAATAGTTGCAGATACGGCGGTGCAGAGCACAGCTAAGAAAGCAAGGACAATGAGCACTGAATCCTCCGTAAAGGACGCTTTTGTCAAATACGTAGACTACCTCAATGGCTTAGTAATTCTCATTTTGCCTCAATTTTTTAATATATATTTGTAGGAAAAATGAAATAATCATATTTGTCTTCTGTAATATCACTATATTCTGTTATGAGTAAGCTAATTTGTTGCCAACTGCGTACTCTTCGTACCTCAGTTGAGCTCGAAAAACAATTGAGGCCGTAAGCTATTAATTTGACAAGAACTTCTTGGAATTTTAAATCGTTTAAAGGAAGATAATATGAAATTATGTTCTTGATTGTTTTATTATTTTTTTATTGATAATGTGAAACACGTGGGTCCCGAATTTTAAACAATTGTGCTGAATGTACAAAAAAATAACATCAGAGCATTGTACTGGAGAATATGTCGTTATTCATTGGAATTAAATTAACTTCATATAATTATCAATTCAATTTTCACTACAAAGGTTGAAGGAGGGGCATTTATTTCCAGTCTACAGCTATATGCTTCTTTATAACCCAGAATGTTGCATGAAAAAAATTATTGACGACCACTTGATTACCAGAAAGGGAGATGCCAATAATTTCTGTTGGCAGTTTGTGGATGACGCTATATCTGGGTTTAGGTCTTTCAAAGAAATTTTTGTACTGTGGCAAGGTTAGGCCTAGGGTTTGGGAAGTCATCTTTAGCACAGCGGGAATGTATGTGAAGCCCAATGAGACTAAAATGTAAAATGAGGGGGGAAAAGGAATTCTTTATTTGTTAAGGGTAGATGATTTATTACATTTTTTATGTGTGTTAACGGAGTGCAGAATTTTTAAAGTGTCACTTTATTCCCCATCACCTTTTAAGTAAGCTAGTTTACGCCATTCTCGGTTGTTGAGATGTTTTTGGTTTAGTGGTTCAAATGGGCAAAGAAGTTAGTTTGAGAAGCATCCCACTTTTCCTGTTTTCAAATAAGAAGTTATCTGAAGAACTTACCTTTTTTTTTTGCTGGTGCTGTGTATAATGGCCTTGTAAGGGTTAGATCGTTTTGGATTTTTTTCCTTCCTTTTTTGGTGGGAAGGCAGATTAACATAAAATTAGAGCAGCATTACATAGTTCGAGGGTGGCTAATTCCCACACTGTCAGCCATCAGAAGTAAAGAAATACAGTCAGATGCATTAGCATACAAAACATAAGGTTCAAGAGTAAGTCCATTTTTGTCGAGAATGTCAGCACAGTGGTTCCCTTTTCGGAATGTGTGGTTGATTTCAAGGCAATGAAGTCTCCTCAAGAGGGACCAGCAATAAAAAATGAGAGAGCTCAATGGATGCTGGTTGCAAATGTTAGGAGAAAAAACCATTTCAATCACCGCTTTAGCATCTATTTCCACGATGAGCTTATCAATATGAAGATCATCAGCCAGACGAAACCCATCACGTAGAGAAATTAATTCTGCCATCATATTTGTTGCACACCTTATGTCTCTAGAGAAACCGGCAATCCATCTTCCATGTTCATCTCTTCTCAGACCACTAGCACCTGCTAAACTCGAATTTTCCTTTGCGGCTTCATCTGTATTGAGCTTGAAGAAATGGGCAGGTGGGGGGATCCAGTTGACCGTGATGGTAGAAGGATGAGGGTTTGGAACAACCCTTCATGGTGAACCATTCACTGGTTTTAGAGAAAGAAAGAGGTATTGGTTTAACAGAGGCAAGGTTTTGGAAATCATACAGCCATTTGTTGCAATATAACCAAACATGCCAGCACAAAAAAGAGAAGAGGCAAGCCCAAGGCAGTTTAGAGGAATGTAAAACAACAGAAGAGCAGTTAATCTTAAGCCAGTCCCAGGTATCAAGATCAAAGGAGTTAAGAAGGGATGAAGGAGGGGAGATGGCAGATCAAATGGAGGAGCTGTTTGACGAAGGATGTGGAGAGTGGTTTCAGGGTATACGTTGCAACGGGGACATAAAGCAGAAAGGGAGATGTTGCAGTGATAGAGTAAACAGAGAGGGAAGGCGGTTTTGAGAACAAAGCCAAAGGAAGCTTTGTATTTTGGCTGCAGTGGGGGTTTTCCAAGCCTAGGACCAGTTACGCAGGTTTGGTGTTTGTAAGGGAGGATGGAGGATGTTAAAGAAATGCAAATATGCAGATTTAGAGAAAAACAACCATTTGTTCACTCACTCCAAGCAAAAGAATCTTTATAGACACTAAAGTTGTTTGAAGATCTAGCAAAAATAGCCTTACGGGAGTTCCGGGGAATGATGATGGAAAGGCTCTCAAGATCCCAATGTTGGATCATAAACTTGATCCATTATGGGAGTCCAAAACCAAACTCAATCAAATTGGAGTCCAAGTCCATAATCAAGGTCCAAAACTACAAGCATTCTACCTAGAATTTTTTTGGTGTAGTAGTTGAGCATGTGAATCATTTGGTAACCTAAAATATTATTAGAACCACCAAGAAAAATGAGGTGTATGGTTGTTGTAATTTTGGATTAGTTTATTTGTGTGGTGTAGGATTGTTCTTAAGTAGTATAAATACCCCTCCCCATTTTGGTTTAATCATCAAGAAGAAGCAAGAGCTTCTAAGTGAGTGAAGAAGCAAAGTCTTCTAAGAGTGAGTTCTAGTATCTTCTTTCTTTTGAGTGAGAGTGCTCTTGTAATATCTCTTTGAGTTTGAATAAGAGTTGTTTGTGTGAGTGTTTTATTTCCAACAAAGTGGTATCAGAGCTTGAGTTGGAAAGTATACACCATTGCATATCAAATCGAAGGTCTCGACGAGAGAAATCCGACGCCGCCAGAATCTCCCCGATCGGAGTTCAGACGCGCCTCCACGAGCCGCCGGAAGATTGCTGCCAGAAAACCGAATTGACTCACCGAGTTAAGCTGGGTCAGCCGAGTTGGAGCCGAGTTGACCGAGCCATAAGCCTGTTGACCGAGCCGCTTGACCGAACTGCTTGAGCCGAGTTGACCGAGCATTCAAAGTCAACTGTTGACCAGGTTAGTGTTGACTTTGATCGTTGACCGAAAGTTGAAAATTTTGACCAGGTCCCTCCCAAAGTTTTTCAACATTCCGGATCTATCTACGCAATCAGAATTTCCAAATTCTCAACATATTGAGTGATATGGCAAATGGTGTGGCATCCTTCCAAGTCCCGACGCTCATCAATAACAATTACGACAACTGGAGTATCAAGATGAAGGCTCTTCTTGGCGCACATGATGTTTGGGATATCGTAGAAAAATGTTTTAGTGAGCCAGATAACGAAGCTGCGCTGACCACAGCTCAAAAGGATAGTTTGAAAGATGCGAGAAAGAGAGACAAGAAAGCTCTCTACCTCATCTATCAAGCATTAGATGATGATGTTTTTGAGAAGATTTCGAGTGCAAGCTTTGCTAAGGAAGCGTGGGAAAAGCTGCAAACCTCTTACAAAGGATCCGAGCAAGTGAAGAAGGTCCGTCTCCAAACATTAAGAGGTGAATTCGAATCCTTACACATGAAAGTATCTGAGTCTATTTCAGATTATTTCTCAAGAGTAGTAGCTGTTTCTAATCAATTAAAAAGAAATGGTGAAAAGTTAGAGAATGTGAGGATAATAGAGAAGATACTCCGTTCATTGGATTCCAAATTTGAGCACATCGTCGTGACGATTGAAGAAACTAAAGACTTGGAAGAAATGACGATCGAGCAACTCCAAGGATCATTACAAGCATACGAAGAGAAGCATAAGAAGAAGCAAGGGTTTACTGATCAACTCCTCAAGCTGCAATTCAAGGATATGCATGAAAGCCAAGGAGATGATAGAAACCAACGTGGCCGAGGCAGAGGTAGAGGCCGTGGACGAGGAGGAAATCGCGGTCGTGGACGAGGTTGGAATTACAACAACAACAATTCCAACAATAACTACGAGAAAGGAGAAAGCTCAACACGAGGCCGTGGAAGAGGCAATCTAAACTCGAGGAATGACAAATTTCAAGTTCGATGCTATAATTGTCAAAAGTTTGGGCATTATGCTTCAGAATGTAGAGCTCCTAACAACAGAATTGAGGAGAAGGCCAACTATGTGGAGGAGAAGACCGATGATAAAGAAACTCTTCTTCTAGCACGAAAAGAGACTGATGGTGTCCAAGAAAAATCCTGGTATCTTGACAGTGGTGCAAGCAATCACATGTGTGGAAGGAAAGACATGTTTGTGGAGCTGGACGAGTCAGTAAGTGGAAATGTCTCATTTGGCGATGATTCCACAATAGCGGTAAAAGGGAGAGGTAACATTCTTATCCGTTTGAGAGATGGGAGACATCAGTTTATTTCCAATGTCTACTTTGTGCCCAATATGAAAAGTAACATCTTGAGTTTAGGACAACTGTTAGAGAAAGGTTATGATATTCATATGAAGGATCATAATCTTTCTATAAAAGATGATAAGAATAACTTCATTGCTAAAGTACCGATGTCAAAGAATAGAATGTTCCTGATCAACATACAAAACGATGTTGCAAAGTGCTTGAAAGCTTGCTACAGAGATGCATCATGGCTATGGCATCTTCGTTTTGGGCATCTAAATTTTGGAGGTCTAAAGCTGCTATCCAAGAAGGAGATGGTGAAGGGATTACCTTGCATCAACCATCCTGATCAGCTTTGTGAAGGGTGTCTAGTCGGGAAGCAATTCAGAAAAAGCTTTCCAAATGAGTCAAACTCAAGAGCCAAGAAGCCACTCGAGCTCATCCATACCGATGTGTGCGGTCCTATCAAACCAAGCTCTCTCGGTAACAATAACTATTTTCTTCTCTTCATTGATGATTTTTCAAGAAAAACGTGGGTATATTTCTTGAAACAGAAGTCAGAAGTTTTCGAAGTCTTCAAGAAGTTCAAAGCTGCAGTAGAGAGAGAAAGTGGTAGAAAGATCAAAGCTATGAGATCCGACCGAGGAGGAGAATTTACTTCTAAGGAGTTTCAAGAGTTCTGTGAAGCAAATGGAATTCGTCGACCAATGACAGTTCCTAGATCCCCTCAACAAAACGGCGTAGCAGAAAGAAAGAACCGAACTATCCTCAACATAGCTCGGAGTATGCTCAAAAGCAAGAAACTACCCAAGGAGTTTTGGGCTGAAGCAGTGGCGTGTGCGGTTTACTTATCCAACAGATCTCCAACAAGAAGTGTTTGGGGAAAGACACCGCAAGAAGCATGGAGTGGAAGAAAGCCCGGCATCTCCCACCTAAGAGTTTTTGGAAGCATAGCCCATGTTCATGTTCAAGATGAGAAAAGAACAAAGCTTGATGATAAAAGCGAGAGTTTCATCTTCATTGGCTATGATGCAAATTCAAAAGGCTACAAGCTGTACAATCCGAACAATAAGAAGGTTGTGATCAGCCGAGATGTGGTGTTTGACGAAGAAGGACTATGGGATTTTGGATCTCATATAGATGACTTCAATTTCTCTCCCCCGTTTGAAGATGAGCTGACACAAATAGAACAGCCTGGAGAAGCCCAACAAGAGCCAACAACTCCACCTACTTCACCAACATCAACTACCCACGGAGACGAGTCACCTTCATCATCTTCAAGTGGGAGTCAAAGTGAAAGAGATGTGCAACGAACAAGAAGCCTTCGAGATCTCTATGAAGTGACTGAACGACAAGATAATCTTACATTATTTTGTTTATTTGCTGATTGTGAACCAATGAGCTATCAAGAAGCTGCAAAAGAAATGGAGTGGAGAGATGCGATGAATGAAGAAATCAAGGCTATCGAGAAGAACGACACATGGGAACTTATTTCACTTCCCAAAGGACACAAGGTGATAGGTGTCAAATGGGTCTACAAAACAAAGCGAAATGCTAAGGGAGAGATTGAAAGACACAAGGCGAGGCTTGTTGCAAAAGGCTACAGTCAAAAAGCTGGAATTGACTACGATGAGGTATTCGCCCCTGTTGCTCGGTTGGAGACTGTTAGACTAATTATTTCCTTGGCAGCTCAAAACAAGTGGAAGATACAACAAATGGATGTAAAGTCTGCCTTCCTAAATGGAGTTCTTGAAGAAGAAGTCTACATTCAGCAACCATCAGGCTACGAAGTCAAAGGCCACGAAGACAAGGTGTTGAAGTTGAAGAAAGCTCTTTACGGGTTGAAACAAGCACCAAGGGCATGGAATAGCCGAATCGACAAGTACTTCCAAGAGAATGGCTTCAACAAATGTCCCTATGAGCATGCTCTATATATCAAGATCAAAGATGGAGATATTTTGATCGTGTGCCTCTATGTGGACGATTTGATCTTCACCGGAAGCAACCCAAGCATGTTCAATGAATTCAAGGAAGTGATGACGAAGGAATTCGAAATGACAGACATGGGGCTCATGGCGTACTACCTTGGCATTGAAGTTAGGCAACAAAATGATGGAATTTTCATTTCACAGGAAAGCTATGCAAAGGAGATCCTGAAGAAGTTCAAGATGGAGAATTGTAAGCCGATAAGCACACCGATGGAATACGGAGTCAAGATGTCCAAACATGAAGAAGGCGAAAGTGTAGATCCAACATTTTTCAAAAGTTTGGTGGGAAGTCTACGCTACCTAACTTGCACGAGGTCCGATATTCTTCACGCAGTTGGATTGGTTAGTCGCTACATGGAATCTCCAACAACCACCAATTTTAAAGCCGCAAAGAGAATTCTTCGCTATCTAAAAGGTACAATTGACTTTGGCTTGTTCTTTTCAGTTTCTAATGATTACAAGCTTGCTGGATATAACGATAGTGATTGGGGTGGAGACATAGATAATCGAAGGAGCACTACTGGATTCGTATTTTTCATGGGAGATACTGCTTTCACATGGATGTCAAAGAAACAACCGATTGTCACATTGTCCACTTGTGAAGCAGAATATGTTGCTGCTACCTCATGCGTTTGTCATGCAATTTGGCTTAGAAATCTATTGAAGGAGATAGGCTTGATACAAGAAGAGCCGACCAAGGTTTATGTCGACAACAAGTCAGCCATTGCCTTAGCAAAGAATCCAGTATTCCATGATCGAAGCAAGCACATCGATATTCGCTACCACTATATAAGGGAGTGTGTTGCAAGAAAGGATGTGCAAGTTGAATATGTGAGGTCACAAGATCAAGTTGCTGATATTTTTACTAAGCCACTGACAAGCGAAAACTTCATAAGATTAAGGAACTTACTAGGGGTCACAAGATCAAGTTTAAGGGGGGGTGTTGGATCATAAACTTGATCCATTATGGGAGTCCAAAACCAAACTCAATCAAATTGGAGTCCAAGTCCATAATCAAGGTCCAAAACTACAAGCATTCTACCTAGAATTTTTTTGGTGTGGTAGTTGAGCATGTGAATCATTTGGTAACCTAAAATATTATTAGAACCACCAAGAAAAATGAGGTGTATGGTTGTTGTAATTTTGGATTAGTTTATTTGTGTGGTGTAGGATTGTTCTTAAGTAGTATAAATACCCCTCCTCATTTTGGTTTAATCATCAAGAAGAAGCAAGAGCTTCTAAGTGAGTGAAGAAGCAAAGTCTTCTAAGAGTGAGTTCTAGTATCTTCTTTCTTTTGAGTGAGAGTGCTCTTGTAATATCTCTTTGAGTTTGAATAAGAGTTGTTTGTGTGAGTGTTTTATTTCCAACACCCAATACCCATTAGCGACGAGATCGCTAACTTTTAGGTTGTATTCATGGTTAAGGAGAGGTCCAGAAACACACGAGCTAATAGGACCTTGCCCTAACCAATTATGCAACCAAAAGTTAGGACCTTGCCCATTATGATTAATTTTCCTAGTGCCAGCAAGAGTACTTTCCCACCATTGAAGCATGCTGCACCAAGTGAAGGTATAAGAGGATGAATGTTTAGGGTTTAAGGGGTCAGAAGCAGAAAGGTATTTAAGTCTAAGAGTTTTTGTCCAAAGAGATTCATAACCCGACACTAATTGCCAAACAAGCTTGGAGATAGCAGCCTGATTATTTGGTTTAGCTTTCCTAATATTGAGACCACCAAGATTCTTTGGTTGGGTAACCACCTCCCGCTTGATAAGGTGCATTTTTTTTTTGTCCAAAGAGGATCCCCACAAGAAATCATGGTTAATCTTATCAAAAGTGTTGATAATGGATTGGGGGAGGAGACGAATTTGCATTGAGTAATGGAGGATGGAAGAGGTGACAGAATTAATGAGAGTGGTCCTTCCCGCAAAAGACAGAAGGTTGGCTTTCCAACCAGCTAATTTGCATTGAAGTTTTTCAACAGTAGGCTTAAAAGTTTGGTTGGTAGGCCTGGTATGAAGAAGGGGAAAGCTAAGGTATTTGCCAAGATTGTTTGTGAATTGGATGCCCCAGGGAGAGGAGATGGTATCCACGGTCACTGGATCAGTGTTTGGGGAGAAGAAAACACAAGATTTATGAAGGCTAACACTCTGACCAGATTGGGAGCAAAAGTCACTGAGGCTATTCATGATGCATCGGGCATTTTCTGGAGTAGGTCTTCCAAAAAGGACGAGGTCATTGGCTAAGAAAAGGTGGGAGAATTTGGGACCATGGGAAGAAGCTTTAATGGTGATGCAGGTTTTGGGCTTGTTTGGGAACCCACTTTAAGTGGGATTAAAGCACACATTTCTTAAGAAAAATGTGCTTTAATCCCACTTAAAATCCCACTTAAAGTGGGTTCCAAACGTCTCATGTATTGGCACATGCATGCATGATATGTTGGAAGAGGTACTCCATGCAGAGAAGTAAAATATAGGGAAAGATGGGATCTCCTTGACGAATACCTCTAGACGGAAGTAAGCTATCAGATTGTCCACCATTAATAAGGATGCTAATATCAGTAGAAGTGATGCAACTCATGATTTGCTTGATTAAAGGTGGGGGAAAATTGAAAACATAAAGGGTTTTCCTAATAAAACTCCACTCAAGGAAATCATAAGATTTTTCAAGGTCAATTTTGATTGCCATAAGACTATACCTAGCTTTGCATTTCTTCATAGATTGGATGAGCTCTTGGGCTATAATGATGTTATCAGCACTTTTTCTCCCTAGGATGAAACTAGCTTGGAAAGGAGATATCAAAGGATCAAGAAGTGGACGAATGCGCCCAACAAGAACTTTGGTGATGATCTTGTAGATCGTGTTGCAAAGTCCAATGGGTTGAAAAAGGTTAGGGGTTTTCAGCATGGGGTCTTAGGAATAAGGCAGAGGATGGTGGAGTTAATGGGGGAAGGGGCAACACCAGAGGAAAAGGCTTCTTGGACAATTGGGCAAACAGAAGGGGTGATCAAGTGCTTGCATTTATGGAAGAAGATAGGTTAAAGGCCATCAAGGCCCAGATTAGGTTGCTATGTGTAGCTGGGGCTTGTTCATTTTCAACGTTTGCATTTCTAAAGTTATCAACCAGGGAGGAAAATCTGTTGCCGAATTTGTGACTCTAGAAAACCATACTACCGCTAGGTTGTTTGCATTTGGTTCTAATGGATTTGATTTCTCTGTTTGCCGATGAATTCTAATTTATAATTTGGAAATTTTGAATTCTCTATTTTCCAATGCATTCTAATTTAGAATTTGGAAATCATAGTACTTTTATTCTTTATTAGATATTGAAACTGATATTTTCTTTTTGATAAGTAATCTTGAAACTGATTAAGAAATTAAGGCTAGATTTTGATTGATAAGGTGATGGATGAGATTTTATAACATGTTTGTGATGTAGAGCAGGATAGCAAAGAAGAGATAAAGAAATAGAGAATAAGTAGAAACCAAACTACTTTGGGGATTGGAAGAGAAACCAAACTACCATGGGGATTGGAAGAGAAACCAGGCTACCGTGGAGGTTGAGACGAAATCATTGATACTCAATATCAATAATCTAATTTTTATTTTTCAAAGCTACTAAAAATTAACATAGAGATCTCTTATATAGAGATCTTTAAGAATCCTAGTCTTACTCCACTTTAAATAAAGAAATTCAATACTGATAAAATACTATGTTCTAATCATATTCCAAGAAATTAAATTCTAATCAAATACTATGTCCTAAAATCCTTACTAAAATATAATTATGAAAACCAATAAGTTTTTCATAATTATAAATTTGTCTCAATACACTTTTGTACCCAGCATTATCCACCACTTATAAAAAACTCGACCACGAGTTTTGAAGTGAGGAAGCATCAATATCAGTGATGTTTGTGGAAATAAAGCATAATCATGAAATTCCTGAGGAATGAGGTCTCTACCAAAGAAATTTTTTTTGGCTGGCTATGGAAGTGCTTCAAGCTTCAAACCAAACAGGTAGGATAAAATCAACAATAGGAGCCTGCATATCAACCATGGTCTCACTCATGTCTTCAATCTTCTTGTGAACTTGCTCTACATGTGAATGAGGAACTGTGGCTAGTACAATCTCTTGATCTTTTATCAAATATGGTTTGAGCTTAGTAGCACAGTTTTCAAGAACTTTTTCTGCCAACGTATGAGCTAAAAGCGTAACTTCCTCATTACCTTTTTTTAACACTAGTTATGATTGTGGCGAGAAACTCGTGAGAAATTTCTTCACTTTCTTCTAATACAAGGGTCATAATAGTCTCCATAGATGAGAAGACATTCTTTGGGTGATAATCCCTTATAGCCTTGAGGAAATGCTGGAGCATCAAATTCAAGATCCAACATCAATACACATGATTTGACCTTGGTAACAGTCTCAAAAATTGAGATCCTCTTAACATATGACTGACTAAACTGGTCATCTAGATTTTCAAATGAGGACACAATCAGCTGAAAGATCTCCTCTATTTGTTCATCATCATAAGGGGTGTCTAGTGCAGTTATTCTTGTTATTTCACTTATGCAAGCGTTGACTATAATTTTCACATCAATATGTGAATGCCTGGAAAGCTGGTCGGCAACTAAAACTTCCATCAACAAAGAGAATGCGGTTTGCAACAATGTTGGAGGTGATTGTGTTACCTTTGAATGATAATGTAGTTTGATCAAGAAAACGAATGAGTTGATCAACTGACGAATGAGGACGTGTAAGCTTATACGGAACTTCAATAATTATTGTTATTCTTGTTATTTCACTCATGCAAGCAGCAACCACAATTTTCATATCAATATGTGAATATCTGAAACTTGGTCAGCAACTAAAACCTCCATCAACAAAGAGAGTGCAATTTGCAGCAGTGCAGGAGGTGATTGTTACCTTTGAAAGACATAGCATATAGTTTGATCCAAAAGATGAAGGTGCTTATCAATCGATGAATGAGCACTTGTAAGCTTATACCAAAGCTCAGTGAGTTGTTGGTCAAACTCGAATATAGACAACATATTTCTAATTTAAATAAATAAAAAACAGTCGAGAATAGACAACATATTTCTAATTTAAATAAATTAAAAACAGAAATAAAAAGGAATTTCTCCCTTCTTTTTTTTCAAAAGAAATATAAAGCAACAAAAACCAACTAACACTTGTGATCAAATGTGCAATCAACAAGATTTTTTTCCTGCTTTTTTCTTTCTTTTTTTCTTCTTTTTCTCTATTTTTTTGCCTCTCTTTCTTTTAAAAAGTAAAACTACTCTCTGTGCTCTTTCACTCCTTCACGAGTAGCACATGCCTTTTTTTTTTAAAAAAGAAAATATATATAAACAAAATCAAATAAAGCTTCCTGGTCAGAAGCCCAAAAAAACTAGAACATAACTGATGTAAACTCCAAGTGTCCAGTGCTGCAGCGATGCTTTGTGATGACGACCAGGGCGGCGGCAGCTCACGGTAATGGTGGTGGTGGATCGGCTGAAAATTTCAGGTTTTGATAAGAAAAAGCTAATGATGTTGATGATATGGGTGGTGTTGGCTGAAAATTGTTGGAAAATGATGAATCAAGCTCTTTAATGGCTATTTGGTTTTTTTTTTTTTTTTTTTTTCGTGATTTTTGTAACAAAGGATGTGGAGATGTTTGCTTTGATACCAAATTGATGTAGAACAGGATAGAAAAGAAGTGAAAGAAATAGAGTAGAAATAGAAACCAAGCTATCCTGGGGATTGGAAGAGAAACCAGGCTATCCTGGAGGTTGAGAGGAAATCATTGATACTCAATATCAATAAGAGATCTTTAGGAATCCTAGTCTTACTCCAACCTTTAAATAAAGAAATTTAGTACTGATAAAATACTATGTTCTAATCCTATTCCAAGAAATTAAATTCTAATAAAATATTATGTCCTAAAATCCCTACTAAAATATAATTATTAAAACCCATAAGTTTTCTATGCTTACAAATTTGTCCACATACCCTTCTGTACCCCATAAGTTTGGTTGTGTAATTTGGTTAAAGGTGGTGACATTTGACAATCAGCTGAAGTTAGTACTGGTGTTAATACTCAATAGCATACAAGATATGGTAGAGTGTTCAAAGTGAACATACTGTTAGTTCTCATTTTTGTGGTGATAGTGTTCCTTAGATTTCCATCACTTGTCTACTTAATGGTTTCTATAGTCGGTCTGTTAGGGTGAATAGAGTGAAGGTGAAAAAGGGAAAGGGGAATGGAATTACTAAATTAGTATGGACTAAAGGTATTCTAAGTATTAAACTGTGTCAGGTCACCTCTTGAAGCAATTGGAGTTAAGCTTATTGAAGAGTATCTCAGACTTGGTGCAAATTATGCCAAATGATGATTGTGGTGAGTTGAACTGGCTTGGTCAGGTTGAGTCTCTTATTCCATATTGCTAAGTGAAATATGAACTTCGTTCTCATTCTACTTGGTTGTCACTCTTGCAAGTTGCTTCTGGAGGAGTAGGTATGGTATAACAAATGAGATCTGGGGCTGGAGGAAAAATATGACCAGCCCTGTCCTGTATGTTTTATTGAATCTGAGCGCCATTTTGAGTATTCAAAAATGACAAACTTGAGAAACTGCAACTTAATGAATCATATTACAGAGAGAATTATAACCGATGTAGTCCTGTCAATAATTAAATGTGTGATCTTTAAAGAGAGAATATTAGAGAGAGCGAGAGCGAGAGAGTGAGCGAGGGATGGTAGTCATTTTGGAACTTTAGTAAAGCAACCACATAAAAGGGGCAGATTCTACCATGACCTTATCCAGTGGCCTTAAATTCCACTGGCTTTTGCTCTCTTTTCCAGAACCCATCCAAGCCTCACATGTTTTGAAACCCGAGTTTTCTTGGTACTGCCAGCCCCAGGAGTGAGCTTAATTAGCAATTAGCTGCACCCCATTGGACCCTTATTCTCAGGATGCAGATTGCTGGTATTATTGTGAACTATCTTGAAATCATACAAATTGGGAATATTTATCTCTTTACTGGCATTTTGTCAACTGGTGGTTCTTGGTAGGTGGTGGTGGTGCAGAACAATACTTGTCTATGCCTTGATTACTTTTGAGGTGCTTTGGATTGGTTAATTCTGTTGACTGTTCTTCATCATGATAAGGATTCATGATGTTGCATTTTTTTGAATAATAAAGTATCATAATGATGCATTATTACAGGTTCATGGGTTCAGGTTCAGGTTCAGGATTGTCTTATAGATTGATACTTTCATTTGTAACCTGATGATGGCACTGTATATATTTGTGTTACACTTTGGATAGCCATCGAGCTGCTTTGGTTTGCTATTCATGACTGCTCCAGATCTCTGATTGGGGAATTATCGTTGATACAGATTCAATGGACTCAACAAGTTGCCATGTGAACTATGTGGGGAAACATGTAGAAAATGTATGAGTGGGCTGTGGATATTATTCCAGAGCTGGATATAGTGTACATGGACATGTTCTATATTCATATTTCTAACCATGCATAAAAGCACCTTGTGTACATGCATATGTTTTAATTATTGTAACTGCTTTTATATTATTTCTATCTTATGTATGCTTGTAGAATGACAAACGGGAAAGAGTGGTAAAAGCAAGTCGTGATATCACTATTAACAGCAAAAAGGTCATATTTCAGGTGCCCAGGTAATGAGATTTATCTCATCATTCCTTTCTTTTTATGATAGATGCAGTAAATTGTTTTCTATACGGTCTTTTGTGCTAATTACTCATTTAGTGTTGGAACTTTTCTTTGTCTATTGATGCGGCAAATCAATTTAAGTAAAATGCTTCAGTTGATATTACTTTTAGTTGTTAATAGTTCTTTTAAATGTTGATATGTTTGCTTTTCACAGACAAGTTAGTATTTTTTGGGTTTATATGATGTGTCACATTTACTTTAGGATGTTACCCTTGACTGGCTGGTATGCACTAAACTATTGGTTTTATATTTTTGTTCTTATAACAGAATGAGTAAAAACAACAGAGAGGAAGTTCTGGAAAAGGCAGAAAAGGATTTAGCAGCAGTGAGAGATCAGTACACGTCACGACTGGTAAAAGAACTACAAGGGACTGATTTTTGGAAGCTGAGACGAGCGTACTCTCCTGGGGTGAAATCTTGCTCTAATTGCCATTTTAATTAAAGCTGTAAGTTTGCCGCTGAGTTCACTGATTTATGCTTTGGGTTTTTGTAGGTGCAAGAATATGTTGAAGCTGCAACATTTTATAAATTCTGCAAAACTGGGACTCTTTTGAATCTTGATGAGATAAATGCTACTTTGTTACCACTCAGTGATCCATCTATCGAGCCATTGCAAATTAATGTCCCTGACTATCTCTTGGGGGTAGTTATCTGAATTTTGTACTATCAAATATTCTTTTATAGTGTGAAACCGGAGATCAGTGGTATATTCTTCCCCCAAACTGCCCTCCCTTCCACCTCCCCCCCCCCCCCTCTTCCCCTAAAGAAAAGACCCAGGGGATGTCAGTGGCTTTGCAAAAACACATGAAGGGGGAAATATACAGTGTGTTTAGGTCGATGTTGATATTGTAAGTCTTTTGCAATAATCAAAATAATCTACTTTTGATCAATTTTTTCGATTCTTGCTTCTAAATAGCAGAAATACACGGCCAACAATGAAAAATCTTTTGACACATGGACTACTTGCATAAAGTATGCTATTGAAATGCATGCCGAACATTTAGACAATTACATGTATATGCAGATTGTTTCTGCTTTGTGTTTATGTTTATTGAAAGGGGTGCTTAATGTACTTGTACAGCTTGCAGACTTGACAGGAGAGTTGATGAGGTTGGCAATTGGCCGAATATCAGATGGTGAACTTGAATTTGCTCGGAATATCTGCCGGCTTGTTCGGGATATCTACAGGGAGCTGACCCTAGTTGTCCCTCTGATGGATGATCGTAATGACATGAAAACAAAGATGGATGTAATGCTTCAAAGCGTGAACAAGATAGAGAATGGTATAGTGGCATTTTTATTTTGCCGTAAGTAGTGTACATGACAAACCATTTCATGCATGTGTTGAATTTTTTTTTGAGGGGGTTATCCATGTGTCAGCTAAAACAATCTTTAGAGGAGGGGACCAAGATAAACTTGCTAAATCATTACACAGCATATAAACTAGTATTTCAAATTTGAGGCACTGTGCTCTGTATTTACGTTATTGTTCTTGTTAATAATAGCACAGACTAGGATGCGTGTTCATGTGTCTCCAATCACAATGATGATTTATGTTTTGATTAAAAGAATATGATCCTTGATACTTCAAAAAACAAACAAAAAAAGAATATGATTCTTGATCTTGTTGGTGGTCCTTATTTTATTTGCATTTTATACTTATAATTGTCCTGAAATTTTTTTTATTTCACTTCTCCTGAATCTCTTAAAGTGAGTTGTTTCTGTAGCTTGCTTTAGCGTCAATGTGAGAGGATCAGAGTATATTCCGTTGCTTGGAACCGATGATCCAGGCTCCTTCATATTGGGAGTTCCTGAAGTTGAATTATGAAGTTAGTTCCGCTTCTCTTTCTCTTTCATTTTCAAGCCTCCACCCTCCCAGAGTATTTTGTAGGGCCCTATTATATTACAGCAGTTGGTACTGTAAACAATTTTAGGGGAGAAGTTCTTTATTTTTTCCCAATTACTTGGACTGCAGAGCACTTAAAGGAGGATACGGATACATTTGTCTACTGAAAGACTTTGGAGGCTGCTGTGTTGCCTACTTTTTGGTTATTCTTGGCGACATTTTGTTAAAACTGCTACTGAATATTTAACAGGCAAGAGATTTTGCAACTATTTTAAGAGGAATAGTTAAAAGGACAGTTTTCTTGAAAGCATCAAGCTTTGGGACAGAATTTTGTTACTGATGTTTAATTTGGTGGGAGGTTAATTTCATGGCTTAGAAGCGCTGAAAGCTTTCCAAAGAAGTCTAAAAACATGTGTGGCCTCAATGAGAATGTTATAACTCCATTTTCTGCCAATGCAATGTTTACCCAACAAATTTTAATCTTGTTAGTGATTATCAGTCATGAAATTTGATGATAAAAATTTCTACATGACATCTTGAATTGAAAGAAATTTTCTATCGTTGAGAGGATCTTGGTGTTTTATTTAAACAATTCTCATTATTTGTAAGACAGTTGCTTACTCAAACAAACAATTTTTTAGTTAAATTACAGTTATCGGATTAACCATATGTTTTAGTTCACAGATAAAATTATAGTAGGATAAGATTGAGATTACAGTGAGATAGGATTGTGATGGATTAAAGTAATATTATTTTAATTTTATGTTTTGTTCATGTAATTGGTTAATTGGTATTAAATTAAGATAAGAAATCACAAGACCATATTGCTTTTTACTATTTATTTTCTCAACAATTCTCAAATTTTTCATAAACTTTAAATTTCATAATTTTTTTTTATTATAATTATAATTATTATTCTTATTATTTTTATTATAATAATATTATTATATTCTAATTATTATAATGATTATAATAATTACAATAAATATTATTATCATTATAATAATAACACTAATTATAATTATAGAAACTATTATAAGAATAATAGTTATTATAATTATTGTAATTAAATTATAATAATGATAATAATTGTAGTAATAATGATTTTTATATTAATAATTACAATAATATTATTAATTATAATATTTATAGTAACAATAACGATAATAATTATTATCAAAATAATTATAATAGAGTTTGAGATCTCACAGTGTGAGGCCTCAAGTTCGATACTTCCATGTCTCTTTGTGGCCACTACAAGACTATTTAATTAAATAATCCGTTTCTCCAGTGTGTGGAGTGTGGACGGTCATGTACCTCGAAGTTTAAGGTAATCCAAAATGTACAATCTAAAAGTGATTTGAGATCCGGGTCGGTTTCTCAGTTACCAAAAAAAATATTAAATAATAAATATATTATATTATTATTACTAAAAAGTAAAAGTGGAAGGACACAAAAATTTAGTCTCAAAATGATGAGATTAATTTTATTCCATGAAAAGGATGGAACAAAAATATATGAAATTAAGATTATTTTTATCTTACTTTAATCTCATGTTAGTTGTAATCCCTCCTAAAATTAACAGTTTATGTTAGACTTATGTCTGGAATTTAGTTATTGGTAGAAAAATAATCCTTAACATGATAGACTGCAGTTAAAGTGATAATTTATCACGCGTCAATTACAGCTTTCTTGTATTCCATGTGCAATTTGTTTCCCACGTGTGATGCGATTTTATTACTTTATTCCAGTGTATTAAAAGGCACTGGTGGGACGCGGCCGGGGTGAGTCCCGGGGTGAGCGGATTAAAAACATCTTGGGACTATCTCATTTAAACGTTTTGTCTATTGGACGTCTTTTATTATTAAGACGTTCGTCCATGGCGTAATTTTTACATTTTGGGTGTTTGGGTGTACGTCTCGTGAAGATTTTTTTAAAAAGCTTAAATTTTAAAAAAAATACAAGTAAAAAACTCAAACCCATGACCTTAGGATCATAAATCTTAACCACTAAGCTAGTATTCTTATTGTGATATCATTACACTTCATAAATATATATTACATGTTATCTAGTTTAGCAATAATTACAAACTATTTAATTAATCACTTACAAATTACAACAATATAAAAATATAAGTTATACTCTATATAATTTATATATAAATATATATTAATATTTATAAAATTATAATTATCACGTTATAAAGATTTAGTAAAGTATTAAATTTTGATAAAAATTATTTAATTAAAATTAAAATTATTTTAATTAATTAATTATTATTATTTTATTAAAAATTTGAAACATCTCAATGTATTTAAAAAATTTATATCCCAATACCTTCGCTTATAAAAACACTTATTTATACTCGCAAAAAGTTAAATATTGGAGTAATTAAATCTTGTTGTCAATCCATTTGCTATTTGTTCTTAACACAACTTTAGTTGTACTATATATCCCGTGAGTAGTATGTTGTCTGTACCGACTAATGACTCCTTTGGATGCTTTCCTTTATGGGTAGGGATGGTAATTTTGTTTAAAACTTTGGGCTCATTCTATTTCGTTCCGTCTCGATTCGGAGAAAAATCCTCATCCTGTTTGGGAACGGGTGATGGAGATATAAGTTTTTTATTTAAATATTTCGAACTTTATAAATAATATATTATATTTCTCATATTAAATTCATATTTTTTTATTAAATAAATTTATTGAATTTTCACTTCAAATTTATAAGATTTTAACTTAAATAATAATTAATATCTTAATGATAATTTATTAAACTCATGTCTTATAAATATCACTTACACTCTATTTTTTATAGCACTTTATTTCTTAATGGTCATAAGACCAACTTAAACTTTAACAAGTAAAAGTAATAAAAAAATTTCGGTCTTACCCAACTTGGGCTTTTAAAAGTCTTCTTTTTATGGGTCATGACTTGGGTTTTGCTAAGGAAAATTCTCTACGGAGAACCGAGATGGGAAAAAAAATTTCCCTGCCTTCATCAGGGATGACAAATTTTTTTTCTGTGTGAGCTTGGTGGGGACAAGGATGGGGAATCTAACTCTGCCCATTCCACGCCCCGTTGTCATCCCTACTTTTGGGTTTTGTTGGTGCTTGAGACATTCTTTGTTGGTGTAATATTACAGGAATATTCTTGGGTGCCTTGAACAAGGTACCGTAAAGTTGTTATATTTGCTAGTAAAATAATCATATTTAATTATAAATTATCATATTCAATGGTAATATTGTCATCACCAAATATAATAATTTATAATTAAATCTAAAATCTTTAACATCAAATGTGTTCAAATTATTAGTAAATATGATTTTTTTGCTTTCTTTAAGACAATGGGCCTTTGGGGATGAAGGCGGGGATTTTTTTCCCCGTGATCTTGGCGAGAGCAGGGATGCAGAATCCAACCCCGCCCATTCCCCTCCCCGTAGCCATCCCTACTTTTGGGTTTGGTGGGTTCTTGAGACATTCTTTGTTGGTGTAATATTTCAGGAGGATTCTTGGGTGCCTTGAACAAGGTACCGTAAAGTTGTTAAATTTGCTAGTAAAATAATTATATTTAATTATAAATTATCATATTCAGTGGTAATATTGTCATCACCAAACTGTGAACCCCATCTTTATTTGAAAAAAGCAAGTTTTTAGTAATTAACTCCTGGGTGAAGATCATCTCTAGTAATTTGAGAAAATTTTTTTTCCAAGTGCATCATTTGATGAATGCCACATCATCCATAGTGTTGACGTGGCATTCATTAAATGGTGTACTTGGAGAAACTTTTCCCCAAGTTACTAGAGAGGATCCTGATCGTCAACTCCTTTTCAGTTTAACTATAAGTGGCAGAGGCTTACACTTGGGAATGGTGTCTGTTTCGTGCATTAATAGTGTTGGTACAATTTTTGGAGTAAGAATCAAACACTAGAAATGAAAGAATATTAAAGAAAACAAATTCAAATCTTTGAATCACATTAATCAATGTTTTCTTTAAGGCTTTATTTGTCTCCACTCCGTTAGGAGTTTGCTAATGGGTCACAGACAAATATCCTTCAGGATACACAAAGTCTCTAGGATTTACATATAACAAATCTATAGAATCCCCTAAGAACTCTCCTTGAAACAGTGATTAACAATGGTTGTAAAAATATTAGAAGATAAAGAAGAAGAAGAAAGGCTTTTAAGATTGAAATAACAATTATATAATGTCTCTTAACTTTCAAAAATTTATAGAAGTGAAGAGGTATAAGTTACGAGACACAACTCTTTGAAAAATGACTGATTGCAAAACCCATATTTTAAAATAACGAACATTCAGTCGACTGATTGTTATCAACATTTCAAAAGGAGTGTTGGGTATTTAATTGACTGAATTTTGATTAAGTGAATCAGACAAAAACTTTTTGTCTCTTATTCAGTCGACTGAATAAAATCATTCAGTTGATTGAACCTTGTTTTTCCAACAAAACTTTCGACAATCCCCTACTTTTGTTTGAAAAACAAAACCTTTTCATAAACAATTTTAAGAAAATTTACAGCCAAGGTAATATGAGATTGATATACATATGTAAAGATATCTTTCAATTTAAACCTTTACCTAGTGTAAATATCTCAAGACTCTATAGAGTATCTAATTGCTTAATAGCATTAAATTAGTAACTATTTGTTATAGAATCAGAGATACTACACATGTATCGCTCTCCTATCTCGGTGAGAAGTTCTAATTTATACTTAGTACCAATATGGCCATATGCTTGTACTTGGTTTCATGAACTCTCTCTCTCTCTCTCTCTCTCGATTAAACCTTAAACTCTCTTAATAAGTGGCACCACTTTTAGGTTCATGTCGGTGAAGTTCTACAATGTGTCTCCGTTACTTAGGACGCATTTACAAATTGTTTTAGGCATCATTAAGAGTTAAACTCAACCTCAAAGATATGTAACGGAAAATACTAACTTTTTATTTTACGGGTTCACATTTGTCAGTACTAACAATCGCTATACATTAACTTATTTTTACCCATTTAACCTTATAGCTAGTTAAGTACTAGAATGAGGTCGGGTTTCTATTACTGGTGATAATTTATATAAGGTTTCAGCCCATATCAAAATATATCATTCTTACTAACTCTTTAGTGTTGGAAATCACCTTGGCAAGATGCCCAGGTGGTGATCTTCCAAACACCCAAGTCTAGAATGACTTGTAAAGATATGAAATCGAAAACAGGAACAGAAATCAAAGAAAGAAAGAAGACAAACGATTTGTTATCGAGGTTCGGCAATAGCCTACGTCCCCGTGAGTTCCTCTGAACTCTCTGCACTAAATCAATGGTTCTTTGCAATACAGCAACCCTCTCCAAGAAACCTCAAGTTCTTGAAGAAACCAAGAAGAGAAGAAAGAAGATGATAAGAACTATTACAATGCTCTCTATCAAATCTATACTACTCTCTCTTTACAACCAGCCTCACTATAATGAGTCTCTCTTATGTTTTGTGTCTTTGCACTCTTACACAATTCTCTCTTGTATGTCACAATGTCTCTCAAGTAGTCTTATAATATGATGATGTTATATATATATTGATAATGAAGCTAGGTGACCCTTTAAATAGTGCACCAACTTCTTGTCCAATCTTGAGAGTCAATCTCCACCCTTAGATCTTGATGACCACTCAACCATGGCCTTTGATCAATCTTTAGTCAAGCTGTGCATTTTGATCTTACATCCACGTACTCAACATAAGGCGGAAAAACTAGCCTTGGTGTGCCTGCAGGCCGCGGCCTGAAGCAGGGCACACTTGCTGCCACTCTGTGCACCGCGGCCTGAGGTAAGGTGCACCGCGGCCTAGCCTTCCTCCAGCATTCCTCCATGTTGTGCACTACGGCTTGGACAAAGTTGGGCCATGGCCTGAACTGATGCACATACTTTCCAGCTTGTGTACTTACGCGCACACACTAGTGTGCCTACCTTTGTCGTGCTCTAAGGTGCCGCGCACACTTGTGTGCACTTCTTTAACATGCTGAAATTTATTCTTCCAACCTTGGTTTAGACATTAACCTTGTTTAAACCATGTTTAAACCTTAGAAAAATTTCAACAATCTCTACCTTTGTCTAAGTGTTTAAACCTGAACCATTGTGCAGAGAACTTCAGGATCCAAACTCATCTTGAATCATCAATCAACCGACTCCAATCCTAAGTAGTCCAAGGCAATGATTGAACTTACTTAGAGGTAGAACTTTAGTACCTAAATCCACAGGGTTTTCTTCTATGGCTACTTTGTCCACTTGGATGCATCCTTTCGTAACATTTTCCTGAATGAAATGGTATCGAACATCCATGTGCTTTGTCCTCTCATGGAACACTGGATTTTTGCATAAGTCCAATGCACTTTGACTATCCAAAAACACCACAACCTACTCCTCTAGTACCTTAAACTTTTCCAACAACCCTTTGCACCACATAACTTCCTTAATAGCTTCCGTTGCCGCTATGTACTCAGCCTCGGTTGTTGAGAGTGCTACCACCAGCTGCAACTGAGCCTTCCAACTTATACAACATCCGTTTAAGCTGAAGAAGTAGGAAATAATCGATCTCTTTTTATCCTGGTCTGCTCCATAGTCCGAATCTGCAAAACCCTCAAGGCAGATGGACTTACTCCTCTTCTCATAAACCAGCCCTACTTCTGGGCTTTTCTTCAAGTACCTCAGCAACCATTTCATCCCAAGCTAATGCTCTTTTCCCGGATTACTCATAAACCTGTTGAGAACACTCATTGCATGAGCAATGTCAGGTCTAGTGCTTACCATGGTGAACATAACAGAACCAACCGCACTAGAGTAAGGGAATTTTTCCATTTCCTTCTTCTCCACCTCCGATCTTGGATGTTGATCACTGGAGAACTTGAAATGACCAGTAAGGGGAACCTTCACTGGTTTGCTATCTTCCATAGAGAATTTAGATATCATCTTCTCTATGTAGGAAGTTTGAGAGATCTTTAATCTATTTCTCTCCCTTTCTCGGATGATACACATCCCAAGGATCTTCTATGCATGGCCAAGATCCTTCATCTCAAACTCCTCACTGAGTTGAGCCTTCAATGTTGCTCCCAACCAACAACATATCATCAACATAGATGAGAATGATTAGCACTTCCTCAACCTTCTGCCCCTTGTAGTACAAGCATGAATCATAGTAGCTCCTCATGAAACCCAAGCTGATTACAAAGGAATCAAACCTCTTATTCCTTTGTCGAGGTGATTGCTTCAGGCCATAGAGAGATTTCTTCAATTTGCACACCAACTCTCCCTACCTTCCTTCCTCATAGCCTTTGGGTTGCCTCATGTAAATGGTCTCATCGAGCTCTCCATGTAAGAACGCTATCTTCACCTCCATTTTCTCGATTTCTCAATCAAATTGGACCACCAATGCTAACACTATCTGTATCGTCTTGTACTTCACAACTGGTGAGAAGATTTCGATGAAATCTATGGCTTCTTTTTGTGTGAACATCTTCGCCACCAGCCTAGCTTTATACCAGACTTCATCCCCTGGAGTATTCCCTTCTTTGATCTTGTAGATCCATCTACAATCCACAACTCTTTGTTTTTCTAGTTTGGGCACCAACTCCCAAGAGTTGTTCTTCATCGAAGAATCCATTTCTTCCTCCATAGCCAGCTGCCACTTTAACGAATCCTTACACTCCATGGCATCCGTTAAGTTTTTGGTTCAACCACTCCTTCTATCCAAGGAGCTGCTACATTAGCATCCGCAAATCCATATCTCAAAGGTGGTCTAACCACCCTCCTTTCCCAGTCCCTTATGAGCTGGTAGTTATTCTGACTTGCTGCATCAAATTCTCTAGTTCAGCCTCTTCTTAAGTTTCTTGAGCATGGCCTTCATCAATGGGCTCTACTTGGTCTGAACCCTCTTTCCTTCCTTGTTTTACCTGAATCGAACTCTTCTTAATGTGATGCTCCATAAATTCTGGACTGGTTTGCTCACTAGCCCCTGCAGGGTTAGTTTTCTCCAAGTAGGGAAATAAAAATTCATTAAAAATAACATCCTTACTTATCATGAGTTTCATGCCCTTATTTTCTAAGGACCACAACCTGTATCCCTAACCCCATCACCATATCCTAGAAATACACATTTTCAAGACCTTGGGCTAAGTTTATCCTCCTTTTGATGTGCATATGCAGCACACCCAAAAGTCCTAAGGTTATTTAATTCAGGGGGTTTTCGACTCCACATCTCCATGGGAGTCTTGAGCTCTAAAGCTCTAGAGGGTGATATATTTACCAAGTATGCAGCAGTAGCCATAGTTTCTCCCCAAAAATATTTTGGTAAACCGGATCCTATTAGCATGCACCTAACCTTTTCCATAAGGGTTCTATTCATCCTCTCAGCAACTCTATTTTGCTGAGGCGTTTTTACAACCGTTATTTGCCTTAGAATGAAATTTAATTCACAGAATTTATCAAAATCCTTATTGCAAAATTCTAAGCCATTATCGGTTCGTAAAGCCTTAACTACCCTACCCGTTTAAGTCACCAGCAACTTTTTCCACACAACAAATTTATTCAAGGCATCCAATTTATTTCTAAGTAAATAAACCCACACTTTTCTTGAATAATAATCAATTAAAGACAGAAAGTAAAAGTTACCTCTCTGTGTTGGTGTTCTTGCTGGTCCCCAAAGGTCCGAATGAATGTAGTCAAGAATGCCCTTAGACTTGTGCACTCCGGTGTTGAAGCTGACCCAGTGTTGCTTCCCAAGAATGTAACTCTCATAGAAATCTAGTTTCTCTACTTTGTTTCTTCCAAGTAGACCATCCTTGCTAAGAACTTGCAGGCCTTTTTCTCTTATATGTCCCAATCGAGTGTGCCAAAGGGCTGCCCTATCCATCTCAGCCATCATGCTTGCTGCTTGATCCTTGGTTTCTGTTTCACCGATCATCTCATAAAGTCCATCTTTTATTGCTGCCTTGATCATTAGAAATGATCCCTTGGTTACCTTGATCTTTCCTCCCTCTACTTTGCAAGAATACCCCAAAGAATCCAGCTGCCCTAAGTAGTCTTATAATATGATGATGTTATATATATATTGATAATGAAGCTAGGTGACCTTTTATATAGTGCACCAACTTCTTGTCCAATCTTGAGAGTCAATCTCCACCCTTAGATCTTGATGACCACTCAACCATGGCCTTTGATCATTCTTTAGTCCAGCTGTGCATTTTGATCTTGCATCCACGTACTTAACATAAGGCTGAAAAACTAGCCTTGGTGTGCCTTCAGGCTGCGGCCTAGAACAGGGCGCATTATGGCTTGAAGCAAGGCACACTTGCTGCCACTCTGTGCGCCCGGCCTGGCCTTCCTCTAGCATTCCTCCATGCTATGCGCTAAGGCTGGATAAAGCTGGGCCGCGGCCTGACCTGATGCACATACTTTCCAGCTTGGGTGCTTAGGCGCACACACTAGTGTGCCTACCTTTGCCTTGCTCCAAGGTGTCACGCACACTTATGTGCACTTCTTTAACATGCTGAAATTTATTCTTCTAACCTTCGTTTAGACATTAACCTTGTTTAAACCATGTTTAAACCTTAGACAAATATCAACATTTAGAAAGAGTTTTTGTAAGAGAAATAATCAAGTTTTCACTTGATCTCCTAAAGACAATTATGATCGTCTTATCTTAACGCCATTGTCTTACAAACTCATGTCTTAGACTCCAATATCTAGACTTACCATTTTAGGTATCATTATAGGTCCTTGACAAATTTTCATTATCACAATGATAGATTTTGAAGGCATAGGATGTGGCCACAAAATTTAATTCCAACAATAAATTTTTAATTAATCCATTCTACCTCTTTCTCAATTGTTGTCAAGGCAATTAATTCAGATTTCATTGTATGAGATATACAAGTTTGTTTCTTGCTCTTCCAAGAAACATTACCTCCTCTTGAGTTTTTCATATCTCTCACTCTCGTCATCCGACTAGCATCGATGTATCCTCTTAACACAATCGGATTATATCAAATTTATGGTTTCCTTTAGATAACCAAAGATTTTACTAAGTTTGTACATTCTCGTAATGTACTATAAAGTACTCAAAGCATAACTCCGACTATGCTTTCTCACTTTAATTTTCAGAATGCGTATTTCTTGGTTGCACTTATATCAACCATATAAGTTTCAAGATTTCAATATATTTTTAATATAGTAACAAATTAACACTTCACATATATTTATGGTATTCTATAAGATAATTAACACTAACAATAAATTAATTATTTCATTATCAAACAAAGAAATGACCCTGCACATTTCTACTACGTGTGTTATTTCTGAACACACAAAACCTTACTACTCAATTGACACCCATGTTTGATGTTAAATACCAAAACATTACACGCACTTCTTCAACAGAGTAAATACTCTTGTTTTGTCTCTGACAAGTGGTTGAGCACTATGATCCATTATAGGACCACCACAAATTCACATGTCTTTTTATATCAAAATTTATTTGACAGCAACTTATGCACATCAACGAGCTATAAACGTAGCAATCAATTTTCATAGTGATTTCTACTATAAATTTCTAATAAATCTTAATTTAATATCTCATGTAGATTTATAGTGTCACTAAATAATTTAATCAAACAAAATGGTATTAAACTTTCAATTTAAAAGCATTCAAGCCAACTCACTTCACGGTCTTAACAAACCAAAATATGCTCAACCCTTTGGTTTAAACAATGTTATAAAATACAAATTATTTGCTAGACTCTTTGCCATAACTGCAAGTTATACTGTTTGTAGTCTTCTTCTTTGGCAACAATATGAACCGAAGTTCCATGCTTCTTGTTTTCATCAGTTTATTAACTATTCTTTTATGATGACAATTATTTATCTTAAAACCGAATGTATAACAAAATTTACCATACAAGATCATTTGAAAACCTATAAATCAATTATCTCTTTGTCATCAAATTCAAGGCCTTTTTCTATGATAAGCCCTCAAAGATTTCCCAACCGTACTGCCATCTCAACATTAACTTCTCACTGACTACAACGTTCCAAAAAGAGGTTTATATTTCACAAAACAACGTTATTTAGCTACCATGTTAAATGAAGCTTACCAAATATACCAAATAAAATCATATAAACTTAAAAGTAAACTTAAAACTGACTGAAATTCAAGTTATATATATATATATATATATATATATATATATATTAAAATTAAAATGAACTAATTCAATCAATTCGGTTATTTTGTTTTAACAAATAACTTCTTTGAATGTAAACATCATTTCTGAATAAACACTAGAAAACATCGTAGGGCTGCACATAAACTTGAAATATAATAATAAAATTATTTTTTTATTTTGACATATAGATTTGTATGCTAAATAAACTTTAAAATAAGCATACCTTTTAGTATTGTAGAGAAATTAATCAAACCTTGATTTCACAGATTTTCCTCTTCAAGTTCCATTACATGCCCTCCAGATTCACTAATCATTTGACTCTGACTCCATTGACGAAGAACCCAATAAAGCCTTAAGATTGTTGGTACAATTTCTCGAGTAGGAATCAAACACTAGAAATTAAAGAATATTAAGGAAAATGAATTCAAGACTTTGAATCACATTAATTAATGTTTTCTTCAAGGTTTTATTTGTCCCCACTCTATTACGAGTTTGCTAATGGGTTACAGACAAATATCCTCCAAGATACACAAAGTCTCTGGGATTTATAGATAGAAACTCTATAAAATCTGATGAGTGCCAAATATTGCATATATTGGCCCTTTAATTTACATTTGTTAGCTTAGGAATTTGTTACTTTGAGTTGTTTTCGTTGTTTTACAGGTTTACAAGCTTGGAAAGAAGTTTCACTAAATTGCCAGAATTGCTCATGCAGATCAGCCATTTTTGAGGATTAAACTGTATTGATTTAGGAAGAACCAAAAGATGAGCCATATATGCTTGGAAAGATCCGGATGTCTATTTTCTGGGGAATTTTACGGATCAATAAAATAATTTTTTTAGAGAAAGTTATGGCAGTTTTAGTAGACAAAGGTCAGGCTGTGCATGATTTCAGCGTGACAGATCAGCCATTTTTGAGGATTTAACTGTATTGATTCAGGAAGAACCATAAGATGAGTCATATATGCTTGGAAAGATCCCGATGTCTATTTTCTATATAATTTTACGGATCAATAAAATAATTTTTCTAGAGAAAGTTATGGCAGTTTTAGTAGACAAAGGTCAAAGTGCAAAAACTGGAATCTGCAGTATCCCACATCGGATTGGAAGCATATTGCACTTGTGATACTCCCCCTATATAAACACCATCTGGCCTCATCATTCAGTGTTCAATTCCTGAGCCACTTTGGTGTTTACCGGTGGACGTCCGCTAGCATTCTGGTGGATCTCGAAGGCTTTGTCACCACGAGGGGAAACGCCGCCCGTCAGCGAGTGGAATTTCTCCCATGTAAAGTTATTTATTTATTTCTTTACATTTAGTTGTTTTAGTTTAAATTTTTAGCACTTTTATTACAAATTTTAGTTTCATAGTTTTGAGTGGCTAGACTCTTCAGCTAAGGTTGAAGATGAAGCCCCGCCGTTGTTTGGCGTAGTAGTTCAGATTTGCTTGTACAAATCTGACAATTTTTATTATAAATGTTCTGTCAATTATTTGAGTGAATCTTATAATTGATTGAGTTTAAATTGTCTGTTGGATATTCCTTGTGTTTCATCTGATGGATACATTGAATGCTTTTCGATTAAATTGGATTTCCTTTGTGATTTGTTGAGAGCGGATACATTGGATGCTTTTGGTTTAGTTGAGATATTCTTTGTTTTTTGTCTTATAGTTGGATTCATGGAATGTTTTGATAGGCTATATTTTTAGAACATATATGCTTAACTTCGTTGTGGTGGATTTGGAAACCTTAGTGTTTTAATTATTAGTTTTTAAAAATCAATTTAGTTTAATTTTAATTTCTTTTGCAAATTATCATCTGAAATTCGGAACTAGGTTAAGATAGAGTTAGTTTAGATTGAAAATATACTTTCACAACGCAATTCCCTGTAGATTCGACCTCGCATTTGCACAATGCTATACTGCAAATGACTCGTGCACTTGCGAGTAATTTAAAACTCACAACAAGTTTTTGGCGCTGTTGCCGGGGAATTGTTTGGTTTGTGAAAATTTTTGGTCTAAAATGATTTTATTTTTCTATTAGTTAGTTATTTTTTTTGTTTAAAAAAAAAAATTATGTGGATGGATCCAACGCCGGTTTCACAGTCTTTAGAGGACACCATTAAGGAGTACATGAAAATGACCGGTCCGTCCTTCAATGCTGCCAACACATTCAATGTTGATAGCTGTTCCATCTGTGCTAGTCTCATGCATCTAGCACAGAATTGTCCATCAATGCCGGCTTGTGCCGAGTACCCCATGGAACAAATAAATGCTTTCAATGACTGTTGTTGGGAATCAAATGGATCTTACTCCGAAACATACAATCCAGGGTGGTGGAACCACTCTAATTTTTCATGGGAGCAGAACCAACTGATGAATCAGGGAGGAGCCCCTTATAATCAATACCCTCCCGAATTTCCTCCACCAATACCAAGTTATGCCTATCCAGCACCATCACCCACTTACCAAGCTCCCATTCAAGCGCCAGCGTCAGTTTCACAGTCATTGGAGGACTCTCTCAATGATTTCATGAAAACGACTAGCCAATCTATGAGTGAAGTGATGAGTGCAACAATAGAAAACACCCAAGCGATTGTCAAGCTAGAGAGTCAAATTGATCAAATCGCAAGTTACGTGGGTGAAGGAGAGGAATGAGAGTTCCCCAATCAACCTGAGCCTAACCCAAAGGAACAGTTTGCGGTGGGAAATTCATCAACTCCTATGCATTGGCAGGAACAAGTGCAATCAACTGTCCCATACTTGTCTGGGAGACAAGTGGACAATCAAGTGGAGGAGAACCCTGCTATGCAACAAGGGTAAGAAAGTGGCAACAAGGAAAAGAGAGATGCTGAGCCATCTATAGCCACACCTATTATTAAGGATCTCTCTAGGTCGTTTTTACCTAAAGTGCCTTACCCTGAGAGACTACAAGCGCCCAAGAAAGAAGGGAAGTCTGAGGACATTATGGAGGCAGGCTTTGCTCAGTTTGGAGAGGATTTAGACTTAGATAAGTTACTTGAGCAAGCAAATACTATCTTGGAGTTTGCTCCTCGGGAGAGTAGTAAGACAGAGGAGACTATGGATGAATCCCGCATTGAGGACCCCCTGGAGGCATGCTTTGCTCACTTTGGAGAGGACTTGGGCTTAGATAAGTTACTCGAGGAAGTGAATGCCATTTTGGAGTCTGATCCTCGAGAAAGTAATGAGACGGAGGAAACCACAACACCTGAAACCCCCAAGAAGGAACTTAAGCCTTTACCGAACAATCTTAAGTATAAGTTCCTAGGTCCAGCAGATTCTTTGCCTATAATTATAGCTTTAGATTTGGGTGATGCTCCAGAGGAGAAATTATTGGACGTCTTAAGAGAGCATAAGGAAGCTATAGGCTGGACCATTGAGGATGTCAAGGGAATCAACCCCTCGTTGGTAATACACATGATACAGTTGGAGAAGAATGCCAAGCCATCGAGGGAGCTACAAAGAAGGCTCAACCCTGCTATGCAAGAGGTTGTGAGGGCAGAAGATATTAAGCTGTTAGAGGCAGGGATCATTTATCCCATCTCTGATAGCAAGTGGGTGAGCCTGATTCAAGTCGTGCCTAAACATGTTGAATTGACGGTAGTAAATAAAGACGACGAGTTGGTCCCAACTCAAGTGCAGTCAAGATGGAGAAAGTGTCCAGATTACCGTAAATTGAATGCTACCACTAGGCCTGATCATTTTCCATTTCCATTTATTGATCAGATGGTGGAGCGCTTAGTTGGGCCTGTTTACTAATGTTGGGTCTGGTTGAAGACGTTAAACTTAGCGCTTATGGGAGGCACTCTACAGCTTATCTTTTTTGTTAATTTATTATTTCGCATTTTTATGATTAATGTTTGTTTCCAGTATTTTTTGTTTTCCAGTTTTTATTTTTCAGGGACAAAGCGTACTTCAGTTCAAGTTTGGGGGTATGCTATGAGCCATACCTGTCCAGCTAGTTCTCCATATCTCAGGTCAGCTCTTTCCATATTAGTCACACATTGGGGTCAATGTGTAATTTAAGTTTCGGGGTATGGGAGACACATCACACACTTTGTTCTAATTTGTTGTCTTTTCGTCGTAGAGATAAATGCATGCTCATGTTATCGTGAAATTTTGGTTGATCTAAACAATTTCTGTGATGTGATATCATTGGTGAGCTTAACATTTTGAACATATGATTTGGTGATAAATTTTAAAATTTAGTTACTTACCTTAGGCATTTGATAATTCACATGTTTGACATAATCTAACACGAGCACATTAGCACAAATTATGTGAGGTATAACATATGATTTTAATGTGTATTTTTCCTTATCTTAACTGAAACTGGATGACTTTTTGGATGAACTCTTGGGCATAGAAAAGCATAAAAAAATAAAAAATAATTATTATCATAAATAAACTTTCCGCTGAGTAACTGGACCTCTTGCCTCAGTAAGCAGTGAGTGGTTCACGTCAAAAGGTGGAATTTTGCTTGGTAGTATTAAGGCCGGTTTAGTTTTGTAGCATTTTTGACTCGAGTTAGTAAGTCCTTAGGGGTGTCTTTACAGCTAATGCCCTAAAACCATCTGGTTTGGGAGTCGTTGACTCAACACTCGCTACATGGGTCAATTAGAAAGCTTAAGGGAACTAGACATAGCCGTGCCTTATATACAAATATATATATATATATATATACAGTCTTTTTTGTTCATTTTGATGGGAAATTTTGTGAATCTTGAGACATGGAGACCTTACACATTGGAGTCACTTGGAAGCTTCATTTCTATATGCTAATTCACTTTACACAGTGTCAGACTTGTGATGCCTTAACCTGCCTTTTGTAAGTAATTAGATTTTAACTTTTCTATTCATTGCAAAGATGGGTTTATTTTTTTAAACTTGCTCATGAATGAATATCATGGTGATGTGTGCTCCTTAAATTTTTGGATACCATGAGTGATGAACTTATCTTTATGTTCTTTGTTTTTCATTTAGGTTTTTTTTTTTTTTTTATTATTTTGTTTTGCTAAGGGACTAGCAAATTGTAAGTTTGGGGGTATTTGATGAGTGCCAAATATTATATATTTTGGCCCTTTAATTTACATTTGTTAGCTTAGGAATTTGTTACTTTGAGTTGTTTTCGTTGTTTTACAGGTTTACAACTTGGAAAGAAGTTTCACTAAATTGCCAAAATTGCTCATGCATATCAGCCATTTTTGAGGATTAAAATGTATTGATTTAGGAAGAACCAAAAGATGAGCCATATATGGTTGGAAAGATCCAGATGTCTATTTTCTGGGAAATTTTACGGATCAATAAAAGTATTTTTTTAGAGAAAGTTATGGCAGTTTTAGTAGACAAAGGTCAGGCTGTGTATGATTTCAGCGTGACAGATCAGCCATTTTTGAGGATTTAACTGTATTGATTCAGGAAGAACCATGAGATGAGCCATATATTCTTGGAAAGATCTCGATTTCTGTTTTCTGGAGAATTTTACGGATCAATAAAATGATTTTTCTAGAGAAAGTTATGGCAGTTTTAGTAGACAAAGGTCAAAGAGCAAAAACTGGAATCTGCAGTATCCCATATCAGATTGGAAGCATATTGCACTTGTGATACCCCCCCTATATAAACATTATCTGGCCTCATCATTCAGTTTACAATTCCTGAACCACTTTGGTGTTTACCGGTGGACGTCCACTAGCATTCTAGTGGATCTCGAAGGCTTTGTCACCACGAGGAGAAGCGCCGCCCGTCAGCGAGTGGAATTTCTCCCATGTAAAGTTATTTATTTATTTCTTTACATTTAGTTATTTTAGATTAAATGTTTAGCATTTTTATTATGAGTTGTAGTTTCATAGTTATGAGTGGCTAGACTCTTCGGCTAAGGTTGAAGATGAAGCCCCGCCGTTGTTTGGCGTAGTAGTTCAGATTTGCTTGTACAAATCTGACAATTTTTAGTATAAATTTTCTGTCAATTATTTGAGTTAATCTTATAATTGATTGAGTTTAAATTGTCTGTTGGATATTCCTTGTGTTTCATCTGATGGATACATTGAATGTTTTTCGATTAAATTGGATTTCCTTTGTGATTTGTTGAGAGCGGATACATTGGATGCTTTTGGTTTAGTTGGGATATTCTTTGTTTTTTGTCTTATAGTTGGATTCATGGAATGTTTTGATAGGCTATATTTTTAGAACATATATGCTTAACTTCGGTGGGGTGGATTTGGAAACCTTAGTGTTTTAATTATTAGTTTTTAAAAATCAATTTAGTTTAATTTTAATTTCTTTTGCAAATTATCATCTGAAATTCGGAACTAGGTTAAGATAGAGTTAGTTTAGATTGAAAATATACTTTCACAACGCAATTCCCTGTGGATTCGACCTTGCACTTGCACAACGCTATACTGCAAATGACTCGTGTGCTTGCGAGTAATTTAAAACTCACAACAAAATCCCCTAAGAACTCTCATTGAAACAATGATTAAAAATGGTTGTAAAAATCTTAGAAGAAGACGAGAGGCTTTTAAGATTGAAAGAACAGTTATATAGCGTCTCTTAACTTCCATAAATTTATAGAAGTGAAGAGGTATGAGTTATGAGACACAACTCTCTAAAAATGACTGTTTGCAAAACCCAAATTTTAAAATAATGAACATTCAGTCGGTTGAATATTTCTCCTTTTGAAATGTTAATTCAATCGATTGAATAAAATCATTCAGTCGACTGAACCTTGTTTTTCCAACAAAACTTTAAACAAACAATAGAGGACTATTATTGGTGCGATTATCTACGTAAATTAAAACACAAATAACCATCCTAGTTTTACTTGCAAGTGCACAAGGTCTGTCGTAGCATAGTGTGCAAGTGCGAGATCATTTCCACAGGGATTGGTGAATTTTGTTTTAGAATTAGTTTCTTCAAATTAAAAAAGAAAAATAGTAATTTGATTGTGAGTAAATAAAAATAATGAGATCATAAGGCTACGATATCCACCACTAATTATACTTTCCCACTAACTAAGGTTTCAATGCTCTAGCTTTTTCATGAATATCTAATGGTTGCCAACCTAAGGGCTTGGTCCACACCTTAGGCTATTGATCTCCCTATGCAATGAGTTAGGCATGGTGTATACTCTAACTCTTTTCTCTCTTAAGGGATTTAGCATAGGTGTATATTGAGTTGTTCCTAAAGTGAGCATGAGGGCTGTGGAGATCGGCAACCACACGGGACCTAGGGCTTGGTCCTCTCCTGGTTTCCCATGTTGATTAACCTAGGAATCCGGTGTGGATATCCCTTATTACTAATGTTGAACCCAAGACTCGGTCATCCAAATTGATTAGACTAACTTATCCATACCACATGCATACGTTGATCAAGCATATACATATGAGGAATGTAAATATAAACAGGTATTAATCAAGTTAAATATTCTAACAAGGCTATAGAAAAAGATAATCAATGAATGAATATGTGGTAAAGCATAACTAGGGCTTCAATAGAGCCCTATAGGAGTTTAGTTACACATACTAAGTAAAGTAAACATGCTAAACATAATTAAAAAACAGAAAACTAAAACCGAAGAAGACTCGGGAGATGAGTCATCAATTCCTCTCCTAAGCTCTCTACTTCGAATCTAGAACAAAAGGTGTGGGTTATATGTTTTACAGGGCTATTTGTAGGGTCCTTATGGTGTCCCAAAACCCTAATTCCTTTTTGGAGTCGGAAGACTTCTTTCCAATTCTGGCTCTGCCGCCTCTAGAGTGATTACGCTCGAGCGTATGCGGTATGCACTCGAGCGCATGTGTGCACTCGAGCCTTCTTCAAGTGTGCTCGTGCTCTTGTGCGCTCGAGCGCACCTTGCTGGATGGTAGAACTTGACTTTTGCTCCTAAAAGCTCTAAATTATTATCTTTTTGTCCAAGTCCTGTGAAAAACACATAAAACACGAAAATGAAGTAAAATCCATAGAAATAGATAAATAAGGAACTTAACAAATGTAAATTAAGGGGCTTAAATATGATTATTTAAGCACATATCACACCCCTAAACTTACACATTGCTAGTCCCTTAGCAATACAAAATTAAAGACTATGTTAGAACAAAAATTAAAGATAAATTCATTTATATTATACTCAAAGATTTGGGTTGCACATAAAACTATGATAACCGTTCATGAGTAAGCTTAAAATAAAAACACATTTTGGATTGCAAAAGGACTTTCAAAAGTTTTAAGTTACTTACCTAAGGTTGGCTTAAGGCATCGCAAGTTTGATTTGTGTGTGATGAGTTAGCACATATAAGATGGGGCTTCCACATAATTTTAGCGTATAGGGTTTCGATGCCCAAACTTTTATCGAATTCCTTATCAAAGAGAACAAAAATGGCATAATACTTGCTTATTTTTTTTTTCTTTTTCTTTTTATCATGCGATCTTTGCTATGTTGAGTTCCATCGAGCTTTCTATTTTACCCTTGTAACGAGTGTTTAGCCAATGACTCCCAAACCCGATGGTTTTAGGGCATTAGGTGTAAAGACACCCCTAAGGACTTACTAACTCGAGTAAAAAAGGCTACGGAACTAACAGGTTTTAATGCTTTTAAATGACTCCCATGTTGCCATGTTGAGTTCCATCGAGCTTTCTAGTTGACCCTTGTAACGAGTGTTAGGCCAATGACTCCCAAACCAGATTGTTTTAGGGCATTAGGTGTAAAGACACCCCTAAGGACTTATTAACTCGAGTCAAAAAGGCTACGAAACTAACAGGTTTTAATGCTTCTAAATGGAATTCCCACCTTTTGACGTGAACACTCAATGCTTACTGAGGCAAGAGGCCCAGTTACTCAGTGAGAATATTTATTATGATCATTAAAGGCTTACTTTCCACCTTTTTATGTGAATACTCAATGCTTACTGAGGCAAGAGACCCAGTTACTCAGTGGAAAGTTTTTACTGATCATTAGAAGCTTTTTGATCGCTTTTTGCATGATGAACATTTTTCTTTATTTTTCTTATGCCAAAGTGTTCTTTTCAACAAGTTATTAATTACAGTTAGATTATGGAAACATATACAAGAGAATTATATGTCATACCCCACACAAATGCGTGTTAAATGTGCTCGTACAAATTTGGATCAAACTCGTGAATTCTTAGGTGCCTTGAGGTGGGTAACTAAAATTTGTAAAATTCCCATTGCAAGACTATGTGTTCTAATTTTTAAGCTTACTAATGAAGTTTTATCAAATTTTTAAATCAATCAAAATTTTTGTTTACCAAAAGAACATGCATTTATCTTCCTAAAAAAACTGATACTTAGTGTGTGCATGTGTTTCAAGTGCGTGTGTGATAGTATCTAGTATCTCCCACTACCCCTAAACTTAAAATACACATTGTCCCCAATGTGTGTGTGGCATGAAAAGATCTGACTTGGGAGATGGAGAACTTGGTTGCTTGCTTGCTTGTCCACGCCCTCAAACTTGAATTGGATGCATGCACTGAGTACCTAACAAAGAAAAATAAACGGTGTGCCAGAAAACAAAATATGAAAACTAGACATGTAAATATAACTATAACTAAAAGAAAAGTACTAAAATGAAAAAGATATGTCTGGGGTGCCTCCCATGAGCGCTAAGTTTAACGTCTTCAGCCAGATGGGGTATCCTCTCACTGCTGATCATCTGTGGGTACAGTTGAGGAGGTACCGGGTGTAAGAGGTAGGCAATCAAGGATGGCCTGTAACAGCACCTCCTATCGTGTGAACTGTGCCTCTAACCCATCGATCCGCTGATGGATCAAACGGGCTGCCTCACGATCCTCCCGACGGATGTTGGACAGCTCACAGCGGAAGGAAGATAGCTATCTAGGAGATGCTGATACTTCATGGATCCCATGTCTGTCTGATCTTCCTCTCATGAAGGGCTCACCGGTGGATGCTAGGCCTCCATCGGATCATTCACTATAGGCTCGACAACTGGAATCTGTGCTCGGGGCATGTGCGACTGGCTGAGGCTCCACTGGGCTCTACCAAAGAAATGGTGGTCGCTAACCTGGCCGTCTATAGAGGATCTTCTAATCCCCTTGTTCTTGAAGATATGACTGAGCAAGAAGGGGAAAGGAAGACCCCAAGCATTAGCTGTGGTCGTCTGCCGGTTATGCACCCCATCCTAGAATTTGTGTATTTGACTCCATATGATTGCTGGGATGGAGTACTAGTGACCTCGACGAAAGGCATAGAGAGCCTGTAAGAACTGATCCCGCCTCTGTGTTTTGTGCCCCAAAGGGCACACATTACACTTAAGGACTGAGTCGATGAACCATAGGCGGGGAGGCAACCTCGACTGGCTTCCTGCATTGTTGTGGCGGTCGGCGTACTGACCCGAACACATATCCTCAATGATGTGTGGGAGAGAGAACGAGTCAGACTGCTCCTTTATGTGGCTGTACTTCAGTGGAGGCTTATCACAGCAGTGTAAAGAGCTGGCTATGTCAGTGGTGGTCAACTCTATAAATCAGCCCTGGACTGAAGAAGATAAGATCTCTGGCCTGGTGTAGTCATAGGTCAGGTTTTCGTAGAAATTGACCATGAATCGAGTGTATGCTGTCAAGCAGAGTGGCTTGAATAACCGCTAGAGACCCCGACTCTTGAATTTTTGGACTGCCCATCTTGTGGCATCCAAAGTCTTGAAGTCCTCTTCTACGTTAAATGTTGCCTCGAACAGTATTTCACGCTGTTCGAGACTGGGTCGAGATGTTTGGTGACGACTGTTAGAAGCTCGGGATGTGGAAGCCATGTGTTGTGGAAAAATAGTAGTGCTTCTGGTGTGATTGCACTCGTGCACAGCTACTGGTGCGCTCGATTGCACAGATTGAAGTACGCTCGATCGCTACTACCAAGTGCTCGATCGCACTCAGTCAGGCAATATGTCGAACACCTTATGCGCACCAAAAACCAGAAGCTATAGAATGCATACACCTTTGATCCAAAACCTTATGCAAATGGAAAACTATCAAATCAATACACACGAATAACATATATAGATAATGTATATGTAAACTAAAGATTAGAACTGTGTGTGTAAGTATCAAAAAAGAAAAACAAAAACATGTGTGTATCTTGTGTGCTTAGGAGGGTGGCGTGTGTGGAAGGGAGAAAGAAAATGTATTTTCCTAGTGGTTGGCTTGGTTCTGTGGCGAGGGGGTGGTGGTGTGGAGTGCCGGATGAGGGTTGAAGGTAGGGTTTTGCTGTGTGTGATGGTTCGTGCGAGAGAGATGTCAAAAGTGCGATTGAGCGTTAGTGGGCGAGGAAGAGGGAACTGTTTATAATATGCACGTGACTTCTCTGCCTCGAGTGCGCTCAAGCGCATTTGTGAAGTACACTCGATCACATGATATGCAAGTGCATAGTGTGATGCGCTCGCGCGCAATGCCGGGCAAGGCAGCGCTCGAGCGCATGGGGTGTGCGCTCGATCGCATGGTAGAAATTTGCTAAATATTAAAAAGAGTATAAAGAAATGAATTAAGGTAAAAATAGGAACGATACAATCATACCAATTTGTAGTGGCCTCAGTACCACTAACCTTGATAGAGGCACTTGAGCTATATGTTATGTAAGTGGAATTTGCTCAAACGCTCTCTATGGTAGCTTCAAGGCTACGTCCTTTAAAGGAGGCACTGAGGGACCCCATCAGGTGGTTCCAGTGCCGTTGATGGCTGGTTTGTCTCTCATTTTGGTGCCTGGTCAATAAAATAAGAAGGAGTAGTACTAGTAAGTGCAAGATTTTTAACTTTAGGATTATACTTACTTGTAGGTTTAGGTGTGCTCTTGATGGTGAGCACAGCTCCATGGATATCTTTAATCACATTATCCTCTGGCCTAATGTCCAATCTCATGTCAGCATGGATGGTCTTTAATGGAGCAGTGTAATGGACTTTAGATACTTCCTTATCAACACCATGTATGAAACTTACATTGTGACATTCATCATTAGTTTTTGTGGAGTCTAGTGTATTAAGGATTTTAAATTCTACCTCTTCATCATTTACTCTCATTGTGACAATGCCTCTTTTTACATTAATGTTTGTGTCAGCAGTGATCATAAATGGTCTCCCTAAGACGATAAGGAGTGGTACAGGCATATGACACTCCTCCATGTCTAATACGATGAAATCAGCTGGTAAAATAAATTTACCTACTCTTACCAAAACATCCTCGAGGATACCTCTTGGTCGTTTGATGCTTCTGTAAGCCAATTGTAGAGTAATGGAGCTTGGTTGGAGTTCCCCAAACCTAGTGTCTCGAATACACTGTAAGGTAGCAAATTAACACTCGCTCCTAGGTCTAATAATGCATACTCGAAAAGCTGGTCACCTAGCCTGCAAGGAATAGTGAAACTTCTCGGATCTTTTAGTTTAGGTGGTAATTTTCTTAATAATACAACACTCACCTCTTCGGTCAAGGCTACCGTCTCATGCTCCTGAAAATTTCTTTTATTAGTTTAATAATCTTTTAAAAACTTAGCATAAGCAGGTAGTTGCCTTATTGCATCTAATAAAGGAATATTTACTTCTACCTTTTTCAAAATTTCAAAAATATCAATCATTTTAGTTTCCTTTTTAGGCTTCACTAACCTTTGAGGGAAGGGTGGAGGTGTATTTACCTTTTCCATCTCTCTTACCTTAGATGTGGAGGCTTGGTCTGGAGATGCTTGTGTAGGCTCGTTGGTGCCGATGACCTTTCCACTTCTTAAGGTCGTTATGACATTCAGCTGCTGGTGTCCTCTTGGATTAGGTAATGGCTAGGCTGGGAGCTCGCCTTGTTTTCTGGTACTCAATTCCTTGGCCAACTGTCCCATTTGTACCTCTAGTCCTTGAATGGCTTGATTGTGTTTTGCAGTTATTTGCCTCATTTCAGTTCGAAATTGTCTTGACTCTTCCATGAATTGTTCATGTTTATTCAGGATTTGTTGTTGCTGAGTCACTAGTTGTCTCACAACTTTCGAGGTCATTCTTCTTTGGTTCGGGAGCAAATTGGGCTGCTGGTTGGAAGTTTTTTTGCTGCCCTTGATTGTTTTGGTTGTTGCTCCATAAGAAGTTCGGGTGATTCCGCCATCCAGGGTTGTACATGTTTGCATAAGGGTTGTTCTTCAACGGATAATTATTTGGTCCCACAAAGTTGGCTTGCTCATGATCTGCGGATGACTATAAGGGACATGTATCAGTATTATGATCAAACTGTGAGCAAATGGCACATACCTGTAGTGGTGCAGCTGACGGGTTAGCTGAGGTGTTCTGGGTGGCCATGGCTTTAACTAATAGGTTAAGTTTTCTTTCCACCGCGGCTATTTGAGGAGATGATGCTCCATTTAAGCTTACCTTATACATACTCTTGCTCTTGGTTATATGTCTACCTCGAGAGGAGAACTGTTGTGTGTTCACTCAAGGTTTCAAAAAGTTCCATTGCCTTTTCGCTGTTCTTCTCCATCAGCACCCCTCCACAACTTGAATCAACAATGTTTTTGTTAGAATCACTTAAACCTTCATAAAAGGCTTGTACCGATTTGTCTTGGGGTAGGTTGTGGTGTGGGCACTTGAGTAGTAGCTTGTTGAAGTGTCCCCAGGCCTCGAAGAACAAATCTCTATCCTTTTGTTGGAAGGATTGTATTTCTTTCCTCATTTGCCTTGTCTTCTGGGCTGGGAAGAACTTCCTTAGAAATTTGCTCGCCAACTCCTCCCAAGTGTGGATGGAAACTACAGGCAAAGAATTATACCATAATTTAGCATTATCTTTCAAGGAAAAAGAGAAAAGAATTAATCTTATTCCTTCTTGGTCTAAGCCTCGGATGTGCTAGAATTTGCAGAGGTCGAAGAACTCTCGAAGGTGCAAATGTGAATCCTCACTAGGTGTACCCCTAAATTGAGTCAGTGCATTGAGTATCTGCGGACATATGTAATAGTTTCTTTTTGCCTCAGGTTGATATGCAATGCACGAAGGTTGATCGATGTTCTGCGGGATGAAGGGTTGCTTCATCAGCCTCCGTTCAGGTGGTTGCTGTTATGCTATTTGTTATGCCATTGGTGGTGTCTCTTCCTCACTTCCTTCTCCTTCCTCTTCCGAGTTATCCCTAAACCTTTGTCGGATAAACCTCTCAAGCTCGGGATCAAAGGGAAGGAATGCTGGATTCTTGGACCGACGTCCGTGCATGAATCAGTGGCAGTTATGTGAGTGCAGTAGTCAAATATTGCTGCTCGGCTTACTCTCTGCCTCAATTGCGCTCGATCACACAAGAGGGTGCGCTCGATCACAATTGGCACAGAAAGCTTCCTTGAGTACCTGAAACAGAGAAAAAGGAATTGATTAGGGTTTTTAGTGAAACGAAAAATAAGATTAAAACAGATTTAAAACTAAAAATAGAATAAGAAATAATGGTAATTAACCTAGATGATAAATTAATTCTAAAAGAAATTTAGCACAATCCCCGGCAACAGTGCCAAAAACTTGTTGGTGTGATTATCTACCTAAATTAATACGCAAATAACTGTCATAGTTTTACTTGCAAGTGCACAAGGTCTGTGATAACATAGTGTGCAAGTGCGAGATCATTTCCACAGGGATTGGTGAATTTTGTTTTAGAATTAGTTTCTTCAAGTTAAAAAAGAGAAATAGTAATTTGATTGTGAGTAAATAACAATAATGAGATCATAGGGCTACGATATCCACCACTAATTATACTTTCCCACTAACTAAGGTTTCAGAGCTCTAGCCTTATCATAAATATCTAATGGTTGCCAACCTAAGGGCTTGGTTCACACCTTAGGCTCTTGATCTCCCTATGCAACGAGTTAGGCATGGTGTATACTCTAACTCTTTTATCTCTTAAGGGATTCAGCATGGGTGTATACTGAGTTGTTCCTTAAGAGAGAATGAGGGCTGTGGAGATCGGCAACCACACGGGACTTAAGGCTTGGTCCGCTCCCGGTTTCCCATGTTGATTAACCCGGGAATTCGGTGTGGATATCCCTTGTTGCTAATGTTGAACCCAGGACTCGGTCATCCAAATTGATTCGACTAACTTATCCATACCACATGCATACGTTGATCAGGCACATACATATGAGGAATGTAAATATAAACAGGTATTAATCAAGTTAAATATTCTAACAAGGCTATAGCAAAGATAATTAGTGAATCAATATGTGGTAAAGCATAACTAGGGCTTCAATCGAGCCCTATAGGAGTTTAGTTACACATACTAAGTAAAGTAAACATGCTAAACATAATTAAAAAACAGAAGACTAAAATCGAAGAAGACTCAGGAGTCGAGTCGTCAATTCCTCTCCTAAGCTCTCTACTTTGAATCTAGAACAAAAGATGTGGGTTATATGTTTTACAGGTCTATTTATAAGGTCCTTATGGTGTCCCGAAACCTTAATTCCTTTTTGGAGTTGGAAGATTTCTTTCCAATTTTGGCTCTGCTGCCTTTGGAATGATTGCGCTCGAGCGCATGTGTGCGCTCGAGCCTTCTTCAAGTGCGCTCGTGCTCTTGTGCGCTCGATCTCAAGGGAGGTGCGCTCGAGCGCACCTTGCTGGATGGCAGAACTTGACTTTTGCTCCTAAAAGCTCCAAATTATTACCTTTTTATCCAAGTCCTGTGAAAAACACATAAAACATGAAAATGAAGTAAAATCCATAGAAATAGATAAATAAGGAACTTAACAAATGTAAATTAAGGGGCTTAAATATGACTATTTAAGTACTTATCAACTATCTTCACTCTCTCCATTTGGCCTGGACCAAAACCCCAATGATAGCTAGCAGAAGGACGATATTGAAAGGTGCATGCAAAGTTACATCTCTTCTTCACATGAATGAGGTGAAACTATACCGTTTAGCCAAGTAGTAATTTTGTCTTATGGTTTATAAAATAACAATGGAGTTAAAATTGTTTAGTGTTTAATATAACATGAATAAAAATAGTTTTCTGACACAAATTCAATTTTTTAGACATTATTTTTTTAGATTTTATTCTTTTTGTTAAAGTATAAAGAATTAATTGGGTTTTTTCTTATAAGCTTAAGTTTTTGAGATAAATGGTAACCATGGTGATTCTAGCCAAGAAATGGGATAATTTGCCAAATACTTACAATAGTGTGGGATTGTTACCCAATATACTATGGCTGGTAGTCCTGAACAAAATGGTGTGGCAGAAAGGTGTAATCGCACACTTAAGGATACCTTTGGGGTGAGGCCATTAAAACTACTCTTTATATTCTTAACCGAATACCTGTTGAGCGTTTATCTACCTAAATAAATAAGCAAATAATCGAACTTGTTTTACTTGCAAGTGCACAAGGTCTACAGTAGCATAGTGTGCAACTGTGAGATCATTTCCACAGGGATTGGTGAATTTTGATTTAGAATTAATTTCACAAAGTAAAGATAGATAGAAATAAATATTGAGTTTAGAATGATAATGATAAAGGCGTAGGGACTTGGTATCCACCACTAATCATGCCACCCCAACAAGACAATATGCCAGTGCTCTACTCATGCTATGAATGCCTACTGGTTGTCAGCCTAAGGGCTTAGTCCACTCTTTAAGCTATTGATTTCCCTAAGCAACGAGTTAGGCATGGTGTATACTCTAACTCTTTTCTCTCTTAATGGATTCAGCATGGTGTATACTGAGTTGTTCCTTAAGAGAGCATAGGATCTGTGGAAATCGACAACCACATGGGGCCTAGGGCTTGGTCCACTCCTGGTTTCCCATGTTGATTAACCCAAGAATCCGGTGTGGATATCTTTTGTTAATATTGTTGAACCCAGGACTTGGTCATCCAAATTGATTCAACTAACTAATCCATACCACATGCATACGTTGATCAGACACACACATATGAGGAATTTAAATAAAAACAGGTATTAATCAAATTAAGAATCACAGCATAAATATTGCAAAGGCAGCAATACAGAATTATTGGTTAAACATAATTAGGGCTTCAACCAAGCCCTTACTAGGGTTTAGTTACACATGCTAAGTATTCTGAACATTATAACCATAACTAAACTAAAGAGAAAGATAAAACCCGAAGAATGCTATGGAGATGATTCATCAATTCCTCTCCAAGCTTACAATTTCAAGCCAAATCAAAAGGTAAAATCCAAAGTTAATAAAAAAAAGTGTTCCAAAAGTATGTTTTTTGTGTTTTACAAGTCTATATATAGGGTTCAAGGGAGCCCCGAAACCCTAATGTTCAATTTGAGAACCAGAGACTTCTTTCCAAAACTGGCTCTGCCGCCTCTCTGTCCGTGTGCGCTCGATCGTGAGCTTTTCGATCACAAGCTTCTCGATTGCATAGGTGCGCTCGATCACTCTAAGTAGGCACACGAGTGCCTGTGCGCTCAATCACAAGAGAGGTGCGCTCGAGCTCACCTTGCTGGTTTGCAGATCTTCACTTTTTATTCCTTAGAGCTCCAAAATGTCTTCTTTTCTTCAAAGACCTATAAAAAACACAGAAAACACGAAAATGAAGTAGAATCTACTAAAATAGATAAACAAAGAGCCTAACAAGTGTAAATTAAGGGGCTTAAATATGACTATTTAAGCACTTTTCAATACCTAGTAAGTTTGTACCTAAAACACCTTTTGAGTTGCGGGTTGGGAGAAAACCTAGTCTAAACCACTTTCCTATCTGGGATTGTTCTGTTGAGGTTAGAATTTATAACCCTTCTGAAAAGAAAAAAAAAACCTAGATCTACCTGTTGTTTGTTTATTGGGTATCTATAACACTCTAAGGGGTACAAGTTCTATTGTCCTACATGTGGTACAAGAATTGTGGAGTCTCAAACTACTAAATTCCTAGAGTATGATGTTGGTGATACTTATGATGTTGTTGTCCATTCTCAACCAGTTGATCAGGTTCAGCAAACCAGATATGTCAATTTTCTTTTTTTAGTTTTACATGAGACTGTTATACCTATGGATTGAGTTACTGTTAAGAATCAATAACCTATGGATGAAGTTACAGTTGAGAATCAAGAACCTATAGATGGAGTTATTGCTCAACCTCAAGATCCTCTTGTTGAGGTACCCTTAAGAAGGTCTATGCGACAGAGGAGATCTGCTATTCCAGACTGTTGGTATTTGTCTAAGGTTTAAACATGGTCAAGGTTTAAACAAGGTCGGAAGAGGTTAAGCATCAAGTCATTGAAGCCTCAGCACACTTGAAGTGTGCCTCAGTACAAAGCAGCAAAAATGGGTGTGCATCAGGTCAGGCCGCGGTGCCCAGAAGATGGAGTGCTGGAGGAGGAGGCCAGGCCGTGGCACCCCCTACCCAAGGATGCGGCGCCCAGAACCTTGAGGAAGTGTGATCTGCCCTAGGCCGCGGTGCCCCTTGTTCTAGGCCGCGGCGCTAGGCACACTGATGCACACATGTGTAAACCTTTTCCATGGTTCATGAGACATGTCCAAAATGCACAACTTGACTAAGGAATGATCAAAGGCTATGGTTGATTGGTCATCAAGATCTAAGGGTGAAGAATGAAACTCAAGATTGGACAAGAAGTTGGTGCACTATATAAAGGGTCACCTAGCTTCATTCTCAACAATAATGTGATATAACTTGTGATCAAAAGTGAGAGAATTGTAAAGAGTGCAAAGACACAAAACAAAAGAGACTCATTTGTAAGGCTGGTTGTTTAGAAGAGTGAGTAGAATAAAAAGGGGATTGAAGGGCTTGTAAAGGGAATTTTCTTGGGAAAATTCCAAGGTTAGTTCTAATCACTTTCTGTTTCTTCTTTTTCTTTGTTTCTTCAAGAACTTGGCTTATTGGAGAAGGGTTATTGTGATTGTAAAAAAAACCATTGATTAGTGCAGAGAGTTTAGGTGAACTCATGGGGACGTAGGCTATTGCCGAACCTCGATAACAAATCGCTTGTCTTCTTTCTTTCATTTCTGTTTCTGTTTCCGATTCCTAATCTTTACAAGTCATTCTAGACTTGGGTGTTTGGAAGATCACAACCTGGGCATCTTGTCAAAGTGATTCCAACAGTGGTATCAGAGCTGGCACAACTAGGTATCGGAGCAAGAATAGAAGGTATCGGAGTCAAGACTCCAAGAATCAAATATCGACTTCTTGGGTGATTCAAGAACGGAGTAAAGATCAAGATCATATCGTGTTCTTGAGGTTGATTTAAGAACGGTGTTGAGATCAGTCTTCGATCGTGTTCTTAAGGTTTAGAAGAAATTAGAAAGCATTTATGGGTGCTGCATAAATCTGGGATCATGTTCGCAAGTTGGGTTCAAATTTCGTTGTTGAGAAGTTTGATGAAAGAGAGATTTTTCCCTGTGGAAGCAGAAGATCAAGGCTGGTCTTATGCAACAGAAAGTGGACTTGGCTATTGGAGAAGATGATACTTTTCCAGCAAGTATCATGGAGGACCAGCTAATTGAAATGAAGAAGATGGCATACAACACCATCTTCTTACACATGTCGGATAGTGTCACAAGGGAGTGCGAAGACTCAGAAGATCCTGCTGTCATATGGAAGAAATTAAATGAGTTATTTCTTACCAAAACTCTCCTTAATAAGATTTATCTTCTTAAAAGAATCTTTGCTTTTAAAATGGATCTTAATAAAGAGTTGCAAGATAATCTTGATGTCTTTAATAAGCTAGTTCAAGATTTAGCTAGTTGTAGTATTAAATTCCCAGATGAACAATTGGCTGTTATGTTATTAAATTCTCTTCCTGATTGTTTTGATAGTTTAATTAATGCAATTGAATATGGAATGGATACACTAACCAAAGAAATTGTGGTCAATGCTATAAAAGCTCATGATTTCAAAGCCAAGAGTAGGGAGACATCAAGTGGGGAAGATTTGTTCGTAAAAGGAAGGCCAGCAACTTGGAATGGCAGTAGTAACCATGGCAACTACTGGGAGAAATCAAAGGGTAAAAGGCAGAGCCATGAGAGATCGCATTCCAAACCGAAGTTTGGAGGAAGGTGATGCTTCTACTGCAACAAGGAGGGTCACTTCAAGAAAGATTGCAAGAAGAGGTTGTAGGATGAGAGAGGGAGAAGCCATACCAACAATGGAGAGGCTTCGATTGCCAAAAGAGAACAGCAAGATGATGTTCTTGTTGTGTGCTCAAATGTGAGCAGGAGGCAAGGCAACGAGAAGTGGATTCTGGATTCCGGGGGCACTAATCATATGTGCCCTCGCAAGGAATGGTTCAAGAATTTCAAGGAGATCAATGATGGAAGGGTCTTCTTGGGTAATGATAATTCTTGCCAAGTGAGGGGGATTGGAGACATCCAGTTGAGGATGTTTGATGGAGTCACAAGGTTGCTACGAAATGTAAGGTATCTCTCAGATTTTATGAGGAATTTGATCTCATTGTGGCAGCTGGATTCTATGGGGTATACATACAAAGTTGAGGGAGGAAAGATCAAGGTAACCAAGGGTTCTTTGATAGTGATCAAAGCAGCAATCAAAGATGGACTTTATGAGATGATCGGTGAGAGAGAAATCAAGGATCAAGCAGCAAGCTTGATGGTTAAGATGGATAGAGCAGCCCTTTGGCACACTCGCTTGGGACATATGAGTGAAAAAGGGCCTATAAGTTCTTAGCAAGGATGGTCTACTTAGAGGAGATAAAGTAGAGAAATTGGATTTCTGCGAGTGTTGCGTTCTTGGGAAGCAACACCGGGTCAGCTTCAACACCGGAGTGCACAAGTCTAAGGGCATTCTTGACTACATCATTCGGACCTTTGGGGACCAGCAAGAACACTAACACAGGGAGGTAACTTTTACTTTATGTCTTTAATTGATGATTATTCAAGAAAGGTTTGGGTTTATTTGCTTAAAAATAAATCAGATGCTTTGAATAAATTTGTTGTGTGGAAAAAGTTGCTAGAGACTCAAATGGGTAGGGTAGTTAAGGCTTTATCGATAATGGCTTAGAATTTTGTAATAAGGATTTTGATAAATTCTGTGAATTAAATGGCATTTTAAGGCATAGAACAGTTGTAAAAACACCTCAACAAAATGGAGTTGCTGAGAGAATGAATAGGACCCTTATGGAAAAAGTTAGGTGCATGTTAATAGGATCCGGTTTACCAAAATATTTTTTGGGGGAAGCTGTGTCTACTGCTGCATACTTGGTAAATAGATCACCCTCTAGAGCTTTGGAGCTCAAGACTCTCATGGAGATGTGGAGTGGAAAACCCCCTGAGTTGAGCAACCTTAGGACTTTTGGGTGTGCTGCATTTGCATATCAAAAGGATGATAAACTTAACCCAAGGTCTAGAAAATGTGTATTTATAGGGTATGGTGATGAGGTTAAGGGATATAGGTTGTGGTCTTTAGAACTAGAAGGAATGAAACTCATAATAAGTAGGGATGTTATTTTTAATGAATTATTATTTCCCTACTTGGAGAAAACTAACCCTGCAGGGGCTAGTGAGCAAACCAGTCCGAAATTTGTGGAGCATCGCATCAAGGAGAATTCGGTTCAGGTAGAGCAAGGAAGGCAAGATGGTTTAGACCAAGTAGAGCCCATGAATGAAGGGAAAGCTAAAGAAACTCAAGAGGAGGCTGAACTGGAAGAGGATGATGTAGCAAGTCAGAATGACTACTAGCTCACAAGGGACCGGGAAAAGAGGGTGGTGAAACCACCTTTGAGATACGGTTTTGCAAATGCTAATGTAGCAGCTCCTTGGATAGAAGGAGGCATAGTTGAACCAGAAACTTACATGGATGCCAAGGAGTATAAGGATTCGTTAAAGTGGTAGCTAGCTATGATGGAAGAAATAGATTCTTTGATGAAGAACAACTCTTGGGAGTTGGTGCCCAAACTAGAAAAACAGAGAGTTGTGGATTGTAGATGGATCTACAAGATCAAAGAAGGGAATACTCCAGGGGATGAAGTCTGGTATAAAGCTAGGCTGGTGGCGAAGGTGTTCACACAAAAAGAAGGCATAGATTTCATCGAAATCTTCTCACCAGTTGTACTTCACAACACGATACGGATAGTGTTAGCATTGGTGGTCCAATTTGATTAAGAAATCGAGAAAATGGAGGTGAAGACAGCGTTCTTACATGGAGAGCTCGATGAGACCATTTACATGAGGCAACCCAAAGGCTATGAGGAAGGAAGGCAGGGAGAGTTGGTGTGCAAATTGAAGAAATCTCTCTATGGCCTGAAGCAATCACCTCGGCAAAGGAATAAGAGGTTTGATTCCTTTGTAATCAGCTTAGGTTTCATGAGGAGCTACTATGATTCGTGCTTGTACTACAAGGGGCAGAAGGTTGAGGAAGTGCTGATCATCCTCATCTATGTTGATAATATGTTGTTGGTTGGGAGCAACATGGAGGGGATAAGGAAATTGAAGGCTCAACTCAGTGAGGAGTTTGAGATGAAGGATCTTGGCCACGCACAGAAGATCCTTAGGATGTGTATCATCCGGGAAAGGGAGAAAAACAGATTGAAGATTTCTCAAACTTGCTACATAGAGAAGATGATATCTAAGTTCTCTAGGGAAGATAACAAACCAGTGAAGGTTCCTCTTGCTGGTCATTTCAAGTTCTCCAGTGATCAATGTCCGAGATCGAAGGAGGAGAAGAAGGAAATGGAAAAGGTCCCCTACTCTAGTGCGGTTGGTTCTGTAATGTTCATCATGGTAAGCACTAAACTTGATATTGCTCATGCAATAAGTGCTCTCAGTAGGTTTATAAGTAATCCCGGAAAGGAGCATTGGCTTGGGATGAAGTGGTTGTTGAGGTACTTAAAAGGAAGCCCAGAAGTGGGGTTGATATATGAGAAGTGGGGAAAGTCCATCTGTCTTGAGGGTTATGCGGATTCGGACTATGGAGCAGACTGGGATAAAAGAAGATCGATTACCTCCTACTTCTTCAACTTAAATGGATATTATGTAAGTTAGAAGGCTCAGTTGTAGCCTGTGGTAGCACTCTCAACAAACGAGGCTGAGTACATAGCAGCAACGGAAGCCATTAAGGAGGCAATGTGGTGCAAAGGGTTGTTGGAAAAGTTGAAGATCCTGAAAGAGCAGGTCATGGTGTTTTCGGATAGTCAAAATGCATTTTACTTGTGTAAAAATCCAATGTTCCATTAGAGGACAAAACACATGGATGTTCGGTATCATTTCATTAGAGAAAATGTTACGGAATGATGCATTCATGTGGACAAGGTAGCCACGAAGGAAAATCCTATAGATTTAGGCACCAAGGTTTTACCCCTAAGTAAGTTCAATCATTGCCTTGGACTATTTAGGATTGGAGTCAGTTGATTGATGACTCAAGATGAGTTTGGATCTTGAAGTTCTCTGCACAATTGTTCACGTTTAAACACTTAGACAAAGGTAGAGATTGTTGGTATTTGTCTAAGGTTTAAACATGGTCAAGGTTTAAACAAGGTTGGAAGAGGTCAAGTATTAAGTCATTGAAGCCTCAGCACACTTGGAGTGTGCCTCGGTACAAAGCAGTAAAAATGGGTGTGCATTAGGTTAGGCCGTGGCCCAGACTACCCCAGGCTGTGGCGCCCAGAACCTTGAGGAAGTGTGATCTGCCCTGGGCCGTGGCGCCCCCTGTTCTAGGCCGCGGCGCCAGGCACACTGATGCACACATGTGTAAACCTCTTCCATGGTTCGTGAGACATGTCTAAAACACATAGCCTAACTAAAAAATGATCAAAGGCTATAGTTGATTGGTCATCAAGATCTAAGGGTGGAGAATGAAACTCAAGATTGGACAAGAAGTTGGTGCACTATATAAAGGGTCACCTAGCTTAATTCTCAACAACAATGTGACATAACTTGTGATCAAAAGTGAGAGAATTGTAAAGAGTGCAAAAACACAAAACAAGAGAGACTTATTTGTTAGGTTGGTTGTTTAGAAGAGTGAGTAGAATAGAAAGGGGATTGAAGGGCTTTTAAAGGTAATTTTCTTAGGAAAATTCCAGGGTTAGTTCTCATCACTTTCTGTTTTTTCTTCTTCTTTGTTTCTTTAAGAACTTAGGCTTCTTAGAGAGGGGTTGCTGTGATTGTAAAATAACCATTGATTAGTGTAGAGAGTTCAGGTGAACTCACGGGGACGTAGGCTATTGCCGAACCTCGATAACAAATCACTTGTCTTCTTTCTTTCTTTCTTTCATTTATGTTTCTTTTTTCGATTCCTAATCTTTACAAGTCATTCTAGACTTGGGTGTTTGGAAGCTCACCACCTGGGCATCTTGTCAAGGTGATTCCAACACAGACTATTATGCTTATATGGGTGAAAGTGATTTTGATATTGGTCATATGGTTAATCCAATTACTTTTCATGATGTTGTTAGTAGGTCACAATCTTTTGTGTGGATGGATGCGATGACTAATGAGATGCAATCTATGGCTTGTAATAAGGTTTGGGATCTTATTAAGCTTCCTAAGGATATCAAACCCATTGGTTGTAGGTGGGTGTACAAGACCAAACTTGATTCCAAAGGTAAGATAGAGAGGTTTAAGGTGAGGCTGGTTGCTAAGGGATATACATAAAGACATGGTATCGATTACACTGAAACTTTCTCACCAGTGTTCACAAAAGATTCTTTCAGAATTATCATAGCTCTTTCAACTCATTTTGATTTAGAGCTTCATCAAATGGATGTCAAAACAGCTTTTCTAAATGGTAATCTTTGTGGGGAGGTTTATATACAACAACCTGAGGGATTTTTTGAGGTTGGGAAAGAACACATGGTGTGTAAACTTAAAAAATCCCTCAATGGCCTTAAACAGACTTATAGACAGTGGTATTTTAGATTCTATGAGGTGGTTTGATCATTCAGTTTTGAAGAGAACACGGTTGATTCTTGCATATATCTTAAGGTCAGTGGGAGTAAATTTATCTTTTTAGTCTTGTACGTTGATGATGTTCTACTTGCCAGCATTGACTTGGGTTTGCTTTATGAGATTAAGAGGATGTTGTTCGAGGTCTTTGATATGAAAGATCTTGGAGATGCTGCTTTTGTTCTTAGGATAGCTCTTAGGATAGAAATTCACAGGGATAGATCTAAAAAAATTTGTGTTTGTCCTAAAGAGCCCACATTGATCGTGTTCTTGCTAGTTCAACATGCAGAGTTGTAACCCTAGAACCACTCTTGTGTGTAAGAGAAACAACTTGAGTAAGGACCAGTGTCCTAAGAATGATCTTCAGAGGGAGTCCATGAAAAATAATCCATATGCTAATGCAATTAGGAGTTTGATGTATTATGAGGTCTGTACGAGACCAAACATTACTTATGCAGTGAGTATGTGTAACGACCCGTCCCGGGTTAGGCACCCCCGAGATGGTGTCATCACGTTTTGAAATCCCAGAAAGACACATATATGCAACAATATAAAAACATCAACTGAATTATCTACCCACATAAATCCTCAACCATCAACAGGGGAGTTACATTATTAAGATCCCAACTGAAACACTATATACAACATATTATGCGTGAATATTTACAAATATTTTTTTTCTTTCCATTAGTCTGAAGATGTGGACCACGTGGCTTACATATAATGACTCAGTCTGAATATCAACTCATTAATCTATCTATCCTGCCTACTACATGAAATTATTTAACAATGAGGAGTGAGCTTCACAAGCTCAGTGAATTAAATTTACTAGAAGTATTCAATTTATATAATTCAATTGTTCAAATAGTCTTCCAATATTCATTCCTCTATATCTCATATAATTCGATAATAGCATTCTATTATCACTACTAATATCATAATCCTCATCATTTATCAATCTCTTCTTCTCATATATTTAATCATCTTGAGACTATCAATTCTACCTCATAATTACTTTGTTATAAGGTTCACAGCATATAATCAATCACTCAAATAATTCTTATCATATCATACTTCCATATTTCTTTCTCATTATATTTGTCTTTCTATAAGACTCATTCATCTATCAATAAATTTACAATCAAGAATAACACTTTAACATCTTAAGCAATAATAATAATCAATATTTAAAACAAATTCAATGCATAAATTTAAATTATATTATTATTTGGAAACATCTTCCCACATGTCGACATGTTTTAGCTTAGACCGGCTACCTTCTCGGTTCTTTTATTTCTAGCATATACTGGCTGTCATGGTTTCATTTAGACCAGCTGCCTTCCCAGTTATTTTATTTTTAGCATATATTAGCTGCTTTCTTGGTTCTTTTATTTCCAGCATATACCAGTTGTCACGGTTCTTTTATTTTATTTAGACCAGTTGCCTTCCCAGTTATTTTATTTCCAGCATGTACTGGCTACCACGGTTTCATTTAGACTGGATGCCTTCCCGATTATTTTATTTCCAATATATACTGATAAGTGCTTAAATAGTCATATTTAAGCCCCTTAATTTACGCATATTAAGCTCTTTGGTTATCTATTTTAGTAGATTCTATTTCATTTTCATGTTTTATGTGTTTTTCACAAGGCTTTGACAAAAAGATGACATTTTGGAGCTCTAAGGAGTAAAAAGTCAAGTTCTGCAATCCAGCAAGGTGTGCTCGAGCGCACCTCCCTTGTAATCGAGCGCACAACAATCAAGCACACACTTAGAAGGCTCGAGTGCACATCTACGCTCGAGCGCAGCCCGCATACGCTCGAGCGCACACACTCCAGAGGCGGCAGAGCCAGATATGGAAAGAAGTCTCCGGGCTTTAAATAGAAAATTAGGGTTTCGGGACACCTTTAGAGTCCTATATATGGCCCTGTAAAACACAGAAGCGGCTCATTTTGTTTGAGACTTGAAGTTGCAAGCTTAGGAGAGGAATTGACGACTCATCTCCCGAGTTTTCTTCGGGTTTTATTTTTCTGTTTTTGTTTCATTATGGTTATAATGTTTAGTTCAACTAGCATGTGTAACTAAACTCTTATAAGGCTCGATTAAAGCCCTAGTTATGCATTTTCACATATATATTCATTGATTACCTTTGCCTATAGCCATGTTAGAATGTTTAACTTGATTAATGGCTGTTTATATTTAAATTCCTCATATGTGTGTGGTATGGATTAGTTAGTTGAATCAATTTGGATGATTGAGTCTTGGGTTCGACAATAGTAACAAGAGATATCCACACCGGATTCTCAGGTTAATCAACACGGGAAACCGGGAGTGGACCAAGCCCTAGGTCCCGTGTGGTTGCCGATCTCCACAGCCCTTATGCTCTCTTAAGGAACAACTTAGTATACACCAATGCTGAATCCCTTAAGAGAGAAAAGAGTTAGAGTATACACCATGCCTAACTCGTTACGTAGGGAGATCAATAGCCTAAGGTTTGGACCAAGCCTTTAGGTTGGCAACCATTAAATATTCATAATATGGCTAGAGCATTGGAATCTTACTTAGTGGGAAAGTGTAATTAGTGGTGGATACCACAGCCCTATGTTCTTATTATTATCAACTCACAACCAACAATTATTTCTCTTTTTACTCCGAAAAACTAATTTTGAATTGAAATTGACCAATCCCTGTGGAAATGATCTTGCACTTGCACACTATGCTACCACTGACCTTGTGCACTTGCAAGTAAAACAAGTACGATTATTCTCGTATTTATTTAGGTAGATAATCGTCCAACAAGCTTTTGGCGCCATTTCCGGGGATTACACTTAAATTTCTTTGTAGAATTACTTTTTCATTTAGTTTAATCATTATTTCTTTTTCATTATATTTATATTTTTGTCAAAAATCTCAAAAATTTTAAGTTTCTGTTTTCATCTTATTTTTATTTTACAACCCTAATCGAATTCTTTTTTGTTTTCTGTTTCAGGCACTCCAGGAGAGCTTTTTGTGCCACTTGCGATCGAGCACACCCTCCTGTGTGATCGAGCACAATTGAGGCAAAGAGTTACCCGAGCAGCAATGTTTGACTGCTGCACTTAAGTGACTTCCACCAATTCATGCACGGGGTTCGATCCAAGCATCCGACATTCTTTCCCCTTGATACTAAGCTTGAGTGGACTATCCGAAAAAGGCTTAGAGACAACTCGAAAGAGGCAGAAGAAGGAATTAAGGAAGAAGTACCAATGGCAGAACAGATCGACAATCAGCAACCACCTGAGCGAAGGCCGATGAAGCAATCCTTCATCCCACAGAACCTTGATCAACCATCATGCATTGCATATCAACCTGAGGCAGAAGGAAACTACTATATATCTCCGTAAATACTTAGTGCACTGACTCACTTTAGGGGTACACCTAATGAGGATCCATGTTGGAAATCACCTTGACAAGATGCCCAGGTGGTGATCTTCCAAACACCCAAGTCTAGAATGATTTGTAAAGATATGGAATCGAAAACAGGAACAAAAATCAAAGAAAGAAAGAACACAAGCGATTTGTTATCGAGGTTCGGCAATAGTTTACATCCCCGTGAGTTCTTCTGAACTCTCTGCGCTAAATCAATGGTTCTTTACAATACAGCAACCCTCTCCAAGAAACCTCAAGTTCTTGAAGAAACCAAGAAGAGAAGAAAGAAGATGATAAGAACTATTACAATGCTCTCTATCAAATCTATACTACTCTCTCTTTACAAGAAGCCTCACTACAATGAGTCCCTCTTGTGTTTTATGTCTTTGCACTCTTATACAATTCTCTCTTGTATGTCACAATGTCTCTCAAGTAGTCTTACAATATAATGATGTTATATATATTGATAATGAAGCTAGGTGACCCTTTATATAGTGCACTAACTTCTTGTCCAATCTTGAGAGTCAATCTCCATGCTTAGATCTTGATGACCACTCAACCATGGCCTTTGATCATTCTTTAGTCACGCTGTGCATTTTGATCCTGCATCTATACACTCAACATAAGACTGAAAAACTAACCTTGGTGTGCCTTCAGGCCACGGCCTAGAACAGGGCGCGCTGCAGCCTGAAGCAGGGCACACTTGCTGCTAATCTGTGTGTCGTGGCCTGGGGTAGGGTGCACCACGGCCTGGCCTTCCTCCAGCATTCCTTCATGCTGTGTGCTATGGCCTGGACAAAGCTGGGCCGCGGCCTGACCTGATGCGCATACTTTCAAGCTTATGTTCTTAGGCGCACACACTAGTGTGCCTACCTTTGCCTTACTCCAAGGTACCACGCACACTTGTGTGCACTTCTTTAAAATGCTAAAATTTAGTCTTCTAACCTTGGTTTAGACATTAACCTTGTTTAAACCATGTTTAAACCTTAGAAAAATATCAACAATCTCTACCTTTGTCTAAGTGTTTAAACCTGAACCATTGTGTAGAGAACTTCAGGATCCAAACTCATCTTGAGTCATCAATCAACCAACTCTAATCCTAAATAGTCCAAAGCAATGATTGAACTTACTTAGAGGTAGAACTTTAGTACCTAAATCTGTAGGTTTTCTTCCATGGCTACCTTGTCCACATGGATGCATCCTTTCATAACATTTTCCCGAATGAAATGGTACTGAACATCCATGTGCTTTATCCTCTCATGGAACACCGGATTTTTGCACAAGTGCAATGCACTTTGACTATTTGAAAACACCACAACCTGCTCCTCTAGTACCTTCAACTCTTCAAACAACCTTTTGCACCACATAGCTTCCTTAATAGCTTCCGTTGTCGCTATGTACTTAGCCTTAGTTGTTGAGAGTGCTACCACTGGCTGTAACTGAGCCTTCCAACTTACACAACATCTGTTTAAGTTGAAGAAGTAGGAGGTAATCGATCTCCTTTTATCCCGGTCTGCTCCATAGTCCGAATATGCAAAACCCTAAAGGCAGATGGACTTACCCCTCTTCTTATAAACCAGCCCTACTTCTGGGCTTCCCTTCAAGCACCTCAGCAACCACTTCATCCCAAGCCAATGCTCCTTTCCAGGATTACTCATAAACCTGCTGAAAACACTCATTGCATGAGCAATGTCAAGTCTAGTGCTTACCATGGTGAACATAACAGAACCAACCACACTAGAGTAAGGAAATTTTTCCATTTCCTTCTTCTTTGCCTCCGATCTCGGACATTGATCGCTGGAGAACTTGAAATGACCAGCAAGGGGAAACTTCACTGGTTTGCTATCTTCCATAGAGAATTTAGATATCATCTTCTCTATGTAGGAAGTTTGGGAGATCTTCAATCTGTTTCTCTCCCTTTCTCGGATGATACACATCCCAAGGATCTTCTGTGCATGGCCAAGATCCTTCATCTCAAACTCCTCACTGAGTTGAGCCTTCAATTTCCTCATCCTCTCCATGCTGCTCCCAACCAGCAACATATCATCAACATAGATGAGGATGATCACCACTTCCTCAATCTTTTTCCCCTTTTAGTACAAGCACGAATCATAGTAGCTCCTTATGAAACCCAAGCTGATTACAAAGGAATCAAACCTCTTATTCCATTGTCGAGGTGATTGCTTCAGGCCATAGAGAGATTTCTTCAATTTGCACACTAACTCTCCCTGATTTCCTTCTTCATAGCCTTCGGGTTGCCTCATGTAAATGGTCTCATCTAGCTCTCCATGTAAGAACACTGTCTTCACATCCATTTGCTCGATTTCCCAATCAAATTGGACCACCAATGCTAACACTATCCGTATCGTCTTATACTTCACAACCGATGAGAAGATTTCGGTGAAATCTATGCCTTCTTTTTGTGTGAACCCCTTTACCACCAGCCTAGCTTTATACTGGACTTCATCTCCTAGAGTATTCCCTTCTTTGATCTTGTAGATCCATCTACAATCCAGTACTCTTTGTTTTTCTGGTTTGGGCACCAACTCCCAAGAGTTGTTCTTCATCAAAGAATCCATTTCTTCCTCCATAGCCAGCTGCCACTTTGACAAATCCTTACACTCCATGGCATCCGTGTAAGTTTCTGGTTCAACATCTTCTTCCATCCAAGGAGTTTTTACATTAGCATCCGCAAACCTATATCTCAAAGGTGGTCTAACTACCCTCCTTTCCCGGTCCCTTGTGAGCTGGTAGTCATTCTGACTTACTGCATCAACCTCTTCTAGTTCAACCTCTTCTTGAGTTTTTTGAGCATGGTCTTCATCAATGGGCTCTACCTGGTCCGAACCCTCTTATCTTCCTTGCTCTACTTGAACCGAACTCTCCTTGATGCGATGCTCCATAAATTCTGGACTGGTTTGCTCACTAGCCCCTACAGGGTTAGTTTTCTCCAAGTAGGGAAATAATAATTCATTAAAAATAACATCCCTACTTATCATGAGTTTCATGCCCTTCTTTTTTAAGGACCACAACTGATAAGAGCCATAAAATGCATTTCAACGATGTCTAATTGTTAGCATTTTATGATTCTTCTCGGTCTTTATTGCACTTTTATGTGCTGATAACTCTTAAGTAATATTATTGGACCACTAACTTATTTCAGTGCATTTCTAGGTATTTTGAGCCCAAAGAGAAGAAGAAGTGATCATTGTTTAAAAGTACCAAGGTTCCATGCACGATGAAGCATAGGAGTGGATGCGGAGAGGCAAAGCATGAAGAAAATGAAGCACAGCCCAAGCACCGTGGTGCTCCTCAATCAGCACCGCGGTGCCCAAAAACTCCCATATGGTGAACAATCAGCCAACACCACGGTGCCCAGAAGCTCGCCCAGCCAGATTATACCTAGCACCATGGTGCTCCTCAAGCAGCACCGCAGCGCGAACATGGGATTGCATCTCCAAATTAGACTTTAATTAGGGTTTTAAACATTAGATTAAAACCAAAGAACATCCCTTGGACCCTTGTACTATAAATAGGACACTTAGGGCAGAAGAAAATCTATCTTGGTTGTGAAGAAAAACCCAGAAAACTAAAGGCAGCAGCTCTCATCCATACAAGTGTTTAGCCATGAATACCATGGCTAACTAACTTCCAAGCAAGGCGAAGGGATAAATCCCTAGGTGTAGTTGTTCTTATCTTCCCTTATTTGATTCAGTTGTAATAAGAACTTATTATGAAAACATTGCTATGATTTACTTCTTTATCTAATTATAAGATCTTATCTATTCCGGTTATTGTATCTTTTTCCTTGATATAAATTTAGTTATGCTTCTCTTATGTCAAGATCGTTTGGGTATAATTGAGTCTGGTAAATCTAGCCTTTAGGTTTATCCATTACTGTAATATTGTCAACAAAGATATATTTTCGTTTCTTGATAAACCTATAGGATAGATCATATGTGCATAAATTGAAGAAGTATTTCATAACAATCATATTAGGGTTTATATATGTGCTCATTGAATACTTGCCAGTTGCATATTTGGGATGTGAAACTTGCAACCGAGATAAAAATAACTGAATTAAGTTAGGGATAGGACAACAAACTTAGGGAGGATTCCCGGATCCTTGTTGTCTCCCTATTATATTTTACAATCTATTTTACACGATTACTTCATTACTAAAAGTTCATATTTTCTCACTTAAATCTTTATCGTTTGTGTTATAGTTCATACCTTCTTTTGTAGTTAACTTGTTTCCCTGTGGAATCGATACCCCAAAGCTGTGCTACAACTACCGCATTACACTTTGGGTGTAATCAACAACCTATATCCCTTAAACCCATCACCATATCCTAGAATTACACATTTTCTAGACCTTGGCCTAAGTTTATCCTCCTTTTGATGTGTATATGCAACACACCCAAAAGTCCTAAGGTTGCTTAATTCAGGGGGTTTTCCACTCCACATCTCCATGGGAGTCTTAAGCTCTAAAGCTCTAGAGGGTGATCTATTTACCAAGTATGCAGCAGTAGCCACAGCTTCTCCCCAAAAATATTTTGTTAAACCGGATCCTATTAGCATGCACCTAACCTTTTCCATAAGGGTTCTGATGAGAGTCATAAAATGCATCTTAACAGTACTTAACTGTTATCACTTTAGGGTTGATCTAGGTTTTAATTGCACTTTTATACGTTAACAACTCTAAAGTATCATTCTTGGATCATTGATCTATTTCGGTGCATTTTCAGGTACTTTAAGCTCAAAAGAGGAGGAAAAGTTATCATTGCTTGAAGCATAAAGACTCGAGGCATACTGGAGTGAAGAAATGCTTCTGAAAGGACAAGATGGAGGGCTTAAAAGAGCAACAGCTACTGCCCGCACTGGAAAGAGTTTCACTAAATTGCGAGAATTACCCGTACATATCAATCATCTTTGAAAATTAAACTGTATTAATACAAGAAGAACCAGGAGATGAGCCATATATGCCTAGAAATATCCGGAAGTCTATTTTCTGGAGAATTTTACGGTTTGTCAAAAGGATTTTTCTAGAGAAAGTTATGGCAGTTTTAGTAGACAAAGGTCAGGCTGTGCGGGCTGTGCAGGATTTCAACGTGATTTTGGGCTTAAATCTCACATCCCACATCGGTTGGAAAAAACATTTCTATATCTCACATCCCATATCGGATGGGAAATACATTGCACTCTTGGTATTTGCCTATATAAGACCCACTCCACTTTAGCTTTGGAAATAAAAATCGGGGATGAATCCAGAGGGCCTTTAGGAGCAATCCAGAGGGCCTTTAGGAGGAACCCGAAGTTTAAGTTTGAAGGTCAGGAGAGATGATCTTTGGGAGGCCGGAGGCAATTCGAGGACACATGAGCCCCATGACCGGCTAGTCTCCAAGCAAGGCGAAGGGATGAATCCCTAGGTGTAGTTGTTCTTATTTTTCCTTTATTTGATTCGGTTGTAGTTGGAATTATTTTTGTTAAATATTGTTATGTTTTATTCTTTAATTTAATTAGTAGATTTATTATAACTCCTGTGGTTGCATGTTTTTTTTCCATATAAGTTCAGTTAGGCTTTTCTTATGTGTACCTGTTTGGGTGTGATTGAGTCGAGTAGATCTCTTTTATAGATTTGTCCATTGCTGCGGTATCGTCATTTAGATATATCGTCGTCTCTTGATAATTTATAAGTTAGGTCATGTGTGCTTGAAAGTAAAGAAGATTTCATAACAATTACATTAGGATTTATAAATGCGCTTTAATTGAATATTTTTCGATTGCCTGTTTGGGATGTGAAACTTGCAATCGAGATAAAAACAACTGAATCAAGTTAGGATTAGAGCAACGAACCTAGGGAGGATTTTCATAACCTTGTCATTTTTATTTTAAACTTATTTACACAATTACCCTTCTTCTCAAACAACTCAGATTCTTTTAATCTTTTATCATTTGTGTTGAGGTTTACACCTTCTGTTGTACTTAACTTGTTTCCCTGTGGAATCGACACCCCAAAACTATACTACAATAACCGCGTTATGTTTTGGGCGTAATCAGGTTCTATTCATCCTCTCAGCAACTCCATTTTGCTGAGGTGTTTTTACAACCGTTCTATACCTTAGAATGCCATTTAATTCACAGAATTTATCAAAATCCTTATTGCAAAATTCTAAGCCATTATCGGTTCGTAAAGCCTTAACTACCCTACCCGTTTGAGTCTCCAGCAACTTTTTCCACACAACAAATTTATTCAAGGCATCTGATTTATTTCTAAGTAAATAAACCCACACTTTTCTTGAATAATCATCAATTAAAGACAGAAAGTAAAAGTTACCTCCCTGTGTTGGTGTTCTTGCTAGTCCCCAAAGGTCCGAATGAATGTAGTCAATAATACCCTTAGACTTGTGCACTCCTGTGTTGAAGCTGACCCGGTGTTGCTTCCCAAGAATGTAACTCTCACAGAAATCCATTTTCTCTACTTTGTCTCCTCCAAGTAGACCATCCTTACTAAGAAGGTGCATGCCCTTTTCGCTCATATGTCCCAAGTGAGTGTGCCAAAGGGCTGTCTTATCCATCTCAGATATCAAGCTTGCTGCTTGATCCTTGGTTTCTGTTTCACTGATCATCTCATAAAGTCCATCTTTTATTGCTGCCTTGATCACTACCAAAGATCCTTGGTCACCTTGATCTTTCCTCCCTTTACTTTGCAAGAATACCCCAAAGAATCCAGCTACCCTAATGAGATCAAATTCCTTTTCAAATCTGGATTATACCTCACATTTCGCAGCAGCCTTGTGACTCCATCAAACATCCTGAACTGGATATCTCCTATCCCCCTCACTTGGCAAGAATTTTCATTCCCTAAGAAGACCCTTCCATCATTGATCTCCTTGAAAATCTTGAACCATTCCTTATGAGGGCACATGTGATAAGTGCACCTGGAATCCACTTCTCACTGCCTTGCCTCCTACTCACATTTGAGCACACAACAAGCACATCATCTTGCTGTTCTCTTTTGGCAACCGAAGCCTCTCCATTGTTGGTATGGCTTCTTCTCTCATCCCACATCTTCTTCTCGCAATCTTTCTTGAAATGGCCCTCTTTGTTGTAGTAGAAGCATTTCTTTCCTCCTCCAAGTCTTGTCTTGGAATGAGATCTCCCATGGTTCTGCCCTCTACCTCTTGATTTCTCCCGATAGTTGCCATGAGTGCTACTGCCATTCCGAGTTGCTGGCCTTCCTCTTATGAACAACCTTTCTCAACTTGATGCCTCCCTCATCTTGGCTTTGAAATCATAAGACCTTATAGCATTGATCACAATCTCCTTGGTTAAAGTATCTCTTCCATACTTAATAGCATTAATCAGACTATCAAAATAATCAGGAAGAGAGTTTAACAAAATAACAGCCAATTGTTCATCTGGGAATTTAATACTACAACTAGCCCAATCTTGAACTAGTTTATTAAAGACATCAAGATTATCTTGCAACTCTTTATTAGGATCCATTTTAAAAGAAAAGATTCTTTTAAGAAGATAAATCTTGTTAGGGAGAGTTTTGGTAAGAAATAATTCATCTAGTTTCTTCCATATAATAGCCGGATCTTTCGAGTCTCTGTACTCTCTTGTGACACTATCCGACATGTGTAAGAAAATGGTGCTGTAAGCCATCTTCTTCATCTCAATCCGCTGGTCCTCTGTGATACTTGCTGCAAAAGCATCATCTTCTCTAATAGCCAAGTCCACTTTCTGTTGCATAAGAACAGCCTTGATCTTCCTCTTCCATAGGGAAAAATCTCCCTTTCCATCAAACTTCTCAACAATGAAATTTGAAGCCATATTTGCGAACAAGATCCCAGATTTATGCAATACCCACAAATGCTTTCTTCAACCTCAAGAACATGATTGAAGATGGATCTTAACACCGTTCTTGAATCACTCTCAAGAACACGATTTGATATTGATCTTTACTCCGTTCTTGAATCACCCAAGAAGTTGATCTTCGATTCTTGGAGTCTTGGCTCCGTCACTTTCTTATTCTTACTCCGATACCCTTTCACCAAAGCTCTGATACCACTGTTAGAAATCACCTTGATAAGATGCCCAGGTGGTGATCTTCCAAACACCCAAGTCAAGAATGACTTGTAAAGATATGGAATCGAAAACAGGAACAGAAATCAAAGATAGAAATAAGATAAACGATTTGTTATCGAGGTTTGGAAATAGCCTACGTCCCCGTGAGTTCCTCTGAACTCTCTGCACTAAATCAATGGTTCTTTACAATACAACAACCTTCTCCAAGAAACCTCAAGTTCTTAAAGAAACCAAGAAGAGAAGAAAGAAGATGATAAGAACTATTACAATGCTCTCTATCAAATCTATACTACTCTTTCTTTACAACTAACCTCACTACATTGAGTCCCTCTTGTGTTTTGTGTCTTTGCACTCTTACACAATTCTCTCTTGTATGTCACAATGTCTCTCAAGTAGTCTTACAATATGATGATGTTATATATATTGATAATGAAGCTAGGTGACCCTTTAAATAGTGCACCAACTTCTTGTTCAATCTTGAGAGTCAATCTCCACCCTTAGATCTTGATGACCACTCAACCATAGCCTTTGATCATTCTTTAGTCAAGTTATGCATTTTGATCTTGCATCCACGTACTCAACATAAGGCTGAAAAACTAGCTTTGATGTGCCTTCAGGCCGCGGCCTAGAACAGGGCGCGCTGCGGCCTGAAGCAGGGCACACTTGCTACCACTCTGTGCGCCGCTGCCTGGGGTAGGGTGCACCACAGCCTGGCTTTCCTCCAGCATTCCTCCATGCTGTGTTCTGCGACCTGGAAAAAGCTGGGCCATGGCCTAACCTGATGCACATACTTTCCGGCTTATGTGCTTAGGCGCACACACTACTGTGACTACCTTTGCCTTGCTCCAAGGTGCCGCGCACACTTGTGTGCACTTCTTTAACATGCTGAAATTTATTCTTCCAACCTTGGTTTAGACATTAACCTTGTTTAAACCATGTTTAAACCTTAGACAAATATCAATAATCCACAATTACACCTCCGAGAATTCTTCGATCTTTGCAAGTTCCAGCACATCCGAGGCTTAGACCAAGAAGGAATAAGGTTAATTCTTTTCCCTTTTTCCTTAAAAGATAATTCTAAACTATGGTACAATTCTTTGCCTGCAGTTTCTATCCACACTTGGGAGGAGTTGGCTAGCAAATTCCTAAGGAAGTTTTTCCCAGCCTAAAAGACGAGGCAAATGAGGAAGGAAATTCAGTCCTTCCAACAAAAGGATAGAGATCTATTCTTCGAGGCCTAGGGACACTTCAACAAGCTGCTACTCAAATGCTCACACCACAACCTACCTCAAGATGAACTGGTACAAGCTTTCTATGAAGGTTTGAGTGATACTAACAAAAATATTGTGGATTCAGGTTGTGAAGGAGTGCTGATGGAGAAAAGCAGCGAAGAAGCGATGAAACTTTTCGAAACCCTAAGTGAACACACTCAACAGTTCTCCTCTCAAAGAAGACATGTAACCAAAAGTAAGGAAATATATGAGGTAAATTTAAATGGAGGATCTTTTACTCAGATAGCTGCTGTGGAGAGGAAACTAGACCTGCTGGTTAAAGCCATGGCTGCTCAGAATGCCTCACCTAACCCACCAGCTACACCACTCCAAGTATGTGCTATTTGTTCCCAATTTGATCATAAAACTGATGCATATCCCTTGTATTCATCTGCAGATCATGAGCAAGCAAAATTTTTAGGACCAAACAACTATCCGCTAAAGAACAACCCTTATGCAAACACTTACAACCCTGGATGGCAGAATCACCCAAATTTCTCGTGGAGCAACAATCAGAATGGTCAAGGGTAGCAAAGAAACTTGCAACCAGCAGCCCACTCTGCTCCCGAGACAAAGAAGAGTGACCTCGAAGGTCTTGTGAGGCAATTGGCAACTCAGCAGCAACAACTAATGACTTCACATGAACAATTCATGGAAGAAACGAGGCAATTTCGGACTAAGATGAGACAAATCACTGCAAAACATGATCAAGCCATTCAAGGATTCGAGGTACAAATGGGGCAATTGGCCAAGAAACTAAGTAGTAGAAAACAAGGCGAGCTTCCCGCCCAACCAATACCTAATCTAAGAGGACATCAACAATTGAATGCTGTGACAACCCTGAGAAATAGAAAGATCATAAGCATCGATGAGCCTGCACGAGCATCCACCTCTAAGGTAAGTGAGATAGAAAAGGTAAATGCACCTCTACCCTTCCCTCAAAGGTTAGTAAAGTCTAAGAAAGAGACTAAACTGAGTGACATTTTCGAAAATTTGAAAAATGTGGAAATAAATATTCCTTTATTAGATGGGCCCACTCTACCATCAACCTTAAACAACAAGGATAAAGCCCCCAAGGAACAAGAGGCCCATGATGATTATTCTCCACCGGTGCCTTATCCTCAAGCATTCAACAAACCTAAGGATAAATACAGCATTAAAAGGTGAGGTTCTTGAACAACTTCAGCATGTTAAAATTAACCTCCCTCTTCTTCATGTTATAAAACAGATCCCCAATTATGCGAAAATCATTAAGGATCTATGCACACTCAACAGGAGGCACAATGTGAAGAAGATGTCATTCTTAATGGAGTAAGCGAGTGCAGTAATTAACAGCAAGACACCGCCCAAATATAAAGATCCGGGCTATCCAATAGTGGCTTGCCAAATTGGAAATAAATCTTGTGGCCAAGCATTGCTGGATTTGAGAGCTAGTGTGAACCTCATGTCATACTCCATATACTTGCAGCTCGGTTTAGGTGAGATTAAACCAATCTCCGTGGTACTTCAATTAGCGGATAGATCGGTAAGAAAACCAAGAGGTATTGTAGAAGATGTTTTGTTGCAAATTGATAATTTCTACTATCCTGTTGATTTTTTGGTTTTAGATACTGTTTCTATTGTAAACACGGAGTCAAAAATTCCTTTGATACTTGGAAGACCGTTCCTTGCCACCGCCAATGCCCTCATTAATTATAAGAATGGTTTAATGACATTATCATTTAGAAATAGGACTCTAGAGGTAAATGTTTTTCGAGTCTCATGGCAGCTACATGAAGAGGATGAATACATCAAAGATAATTCTAACTCTTCGAAATTCATTCCTAATAATTTTGGATTCAATGATTCTTTAGTTTATTCCCATGCCATTAATGTTGTTAATGTTTATGAAAAGCCACAGGAATTTATTAAGAAATATTGGCAACCATTCTTTGAGGAGTTGCTTGAGAGAAGTCACATGGATGCGGGAATCAAATACCCTACTGCTGATAGTAAATGGGCATCACCAAAAACACTTGAGCCACATGTGGTGGACTTTAAGTATTCCTTGCCAAAAGACTAGCACTAAAGCCACTGAGTATGAAGCCTCATCTTCAGCACCACAATGAGGCGAGCAGTGAAGGTGGTGCAGCGTCTGGCTGAAGACGTAAAACTTAGCGCTTACGGGAGGAAACCCACAACATATCCTTTTATTTTTTTTGTTTTTTATATTTCTTTTTTTTGTTTATTATTATTATTTTGCTATTTTCTAGTTTTACTTTCGTATTTCTTTTTCAGGGACAAATATACGAAGCAGTTCAAATGGTGGTGAACAATTTTCAGCTTCTGTGCACTTTTGGCTACAAAGGGAGTTTCCTTAACTTTTGCTTTCACATTGAGGACAATACTTATTTTAAGTTGGGGGTGGAGGAAAGGAGGAAACATATTCCTGTTTTTCATATTTTTCTTTGAACTGCTTGGTGTCTTTTTTCTTTTTGTTTGTTTTTAGCATGCTTTATGTTAGCCTTAGAGTTAATTCACATGTCAATGATATGAGCCTAATTGAGATAGCATATAACGTTTAGAATTAGTTAAATCTTGCTTCGGTTTGAGAATAATTTAAGTATCAATCTTAACTTGGTTTGAGACTCTAGTTTGCGGTAAGATTGTATGATTAATCTAAAACATTTAGAGAAGTTTTATGTATGATTGTTTTGTGAATACTTTTGCGGTCTCGACAAGATCTAGAACTTATTTGATAATCACTTGAGGCGAATTCCTAGAATGCACATTACTTAGGATATGATATAGGCCATTTTTGAACTGTTTGAGCCTTTCAAACTTACCATTGCAATATCTATCACTAGTCACCTGTTTGAACCTTTTTCTTGAAAAAGAATTTGAGCATTGTTTCTTTCAAAAACCCATTTACTTACCCTTATGAGACTAAAAATATTTTATCCTTACCCTTCTTTTAAAAGAACTTAGTTGTACACATTTGTTGAGAAGCACTTAAGAGGAGTAAGGATGGAAATATAAAAAAAACCATAACCTAAGTATATTAAAGAAGATAAGTTGGTGGTTGTGGAAAAGAAAAGAAAATGAAAATGAAAAATGAGGTGAATGGGTATTTGCCAAAAAGAGAAAAGAAAATAGAAAAAGAAGTGAATTATGGCAAAGAAAGAAGAAAAAAAGAAAAAAAATGATGATCTATTGAGAGAAATGCTCGAAGAGTGGTTGAAAGAGTTGGGTATTGAAGTAAGGTTATCCAGTGCTTAAAAGTGGTTATGTTTAAAGCTAAGAGATTGAGTTCTTTTACTTGTGAATCCTTTACCTTAGCCTAACATTACAAGCTTATTAAAAGACCTATTGATCCAAGATGGTGTGTTTTTTCTACAATAGTGGAGAGTGATTTGAAAAATAAGCTTATGAAGCTTGTTTATATGATTGATGTTACACAATTTGTTATGTTTTTAGAGGCTAAGACTTGTATTCATGAATGTTGTGCATAAAATCATCTGGGTGTTCGGACTAATGGATTGTGGTAAGATGGATGTTAAGAGTCGATAACAATTTTAAGATTGATGTTTAGATTACTTTTGGACTTAGGTGAAATTTAATGATTCTATGTGCCGTGTGTTATGTGCAATTTTTGAGACAAAAGTAAATTACTCTTGGTTTAACACTAACATTGCTTTACTTTGTTTTGATTCCCACCGTAGAATTCATCTCTTGTTTTCGCTTGAATTGCTAGGGACTAGCAATAAGCTAGTTGGGGTTATGATGAGAGTCATAAAATGCATCTTTACAATACTTAATTGTTAGAATTTTAGGGCTAGGTTTGAATTGCACTTTTATACCTTAACAACTCTAGGTTATGATGAGAGTCATAAAATTCATCTTTACAAATTAAACTGTATTGATGCAAGAAGAACCAGGAGATGAGCCATATATGCTTAGAAAGATCTGGAAGTCTATTTTCTGGAGAATATTACGGCTCATAAAAATGATTTTTCTAGAGAATGTTATGGCAGTTTTAGTAGACAAAGGTCAAGCCTCCAGAACAGCATCAGCCTATGCTGCGACATCCCTCAGCCCATGCCGCAGCACCCAGGAACTACCCAACCAAGTGGAAGGCAAGTGCTGCAGCATCCCTCAGCCCATGCCGCAGTACCCAAGAACTATCCAACCAAGTTGAAGGCAAGTTCTGCAGCATCCCTCAGCCTGTGCCGCATTGCGCACACGTTTTTCCCATCTCCGTGTCTGAACTTAATTAGGGTTTTAGCAATAGATTAAACCCAAAAACACCCTTGGACCCTTGTACTATAAATAGACCACTTAGGGTTGAAGAGAGGGAGTAATCAAAAGGATGAAAAACTCAAGAGAGGCTGCCACACTCGGTGTATTAATCTCCAAGCAAGGCGAAGGGATGAATCCATCGATGTAGTTGTTCTTATTTTCATTTTTTAGTTCAGTTGTAATTTGGATTTATTGCTAGACATTGTTTATGATTTATTCTTTGCTTTAACAAGAAGAATTAAGGTTCATGTGACAGTTGCACTATGTGTTCTTTTTATTTTAGATTTTCTTAACCCGGTGATTGCATGCTTCCTCTCCATATAAGTTTAGTCAAGCTCTTCTTATGTCAAGTTGTTTGGATGTGATTAAGCCCGATAGATTTATCTTTTAGGTTTTTCCATTACTGCAATATTGTCATAGAGATATATTGTCGTTTCTTGATAAACCTATAGGATAGGTCGTGTGTGCTTGAATCGTGTGTCCATTACATCAGGGTTTATATATGTGTTGTGATTGAATATTTACCGATTGCTTATTTGGGATGTGAAACTTGCAATCGAGATAAAGACAACTAAATTGAGATTAGAATAAGGCAACAAATCTAGGGAGGATTCCCGGAACCTTGTCTTCTCTATCATATTTCCAATCTATTTACACAATTTTCTTATATTACTTTACTATCAAAATTCAGATTCTCTCACTTGATCTTATCGTTCATGTTTAGGTTTACATCTTCTCTGGTAGTTAACTTGTTTCCTCGTGGAATCGACACCCCAAAGCTGTGCTACAACTACCGTGTTACACTTTGGACATAATCAGTATTATTGAGAAAGTTTCTCAGGTCCATCACATTGCCCCATTGGAAACCATCCCCAACCATGATGACACAAGATTAGATATTAGGCCAGAGGATGAAGATGTGATCAAAGACATAAAGAGCGTTATGCACCCTATCAAGAGCACACCAAAGCCTCCAAGTAAGTATATTCTCCCAATTGAACCTCCTAAACTTACTAATACTACTTCTCTTCTGCTATCTAGGTACTAAGATTGGAGATGCAGCAGCTTTCAAGGGCACTGGAACCACCTGATGTAGGCTCTAGGTGCCCCCTGTAAAGAAAGTAGCACTGAAGCTACTATAGAGGGCACTCGAGCAATTTCCACTTGCATAACATATAGCTCAAGCGCCTTTATCAAGATTAGTGGTACTGAGGCCACTACAAAATGGTATGGTTGTATCGTTACTAATTTTCTCCTTGTTCATTTCTTTATTTTAAACCTTTTCATTATTAGCAATTTTCTGTCTTGCGATCGAGCACACCACATGCACTCGAGCGCCCTCTTGCCCTGCACTCCATTGCGCACAAGCGCATTACACTAAGTAGTTGCGCATAAGTGTGATCGAGCGCACTTCACAAATGCGCTCGAGCGCACGCGGGGCAGAGAGGTCATGTGCATATTATAAACAATTTCCCTTTTTCTCCCCTCATTTACGCTCAATTGCATGTCCTCTATTTCTCTATCGCACTCTTGCCCTCTCGAGCTCACACATCAATCACAACACTCCAACCGTCTCAACCTCTTACTTCATCTCATTTTTCATCCAAACATACCTCCCCATCCCACATTTTGTTTCACTATTATCACCTCACACACCCACTCACCTTACCGCACCCACAAGGTATGACCTCAACTATTTTCATTTTTTCTTTTCGAATCAGATACACATATCACACATGATTTTAGAGTTACATTGGATTAATTATATGTGTTAGGATTGTCTGTGATGTTTGCAGGAAGTTGAGCTCACGTTTGAAGCACATTCCCACAGCCTCGTGTTTTCGGTGCACATAAACTGTTTGACATATTGTCTGAGCGAGAGTGATAGAGCGCTAGGAATACGCGATTGAGCGCTCATCATTTTGTGCGATCGAGCGCACCATCAGCTGCACACAAGCGCAAACACAACAGAAGCTGCATTATTTTTGTCTCCGTACATGGCCCCCACATCCCGAGCTTCCAGCAGCCGTAACCAGGCATCCCGATCCAGTTTTGAGCAGCGTGAAATACCGTTCGAGACTACATTTAACATATATGAGGACTTCAAGAGTTTGGACACCACAAGATAGGCGGTCCAAGAGTTCAAGAATCGGAGTATCAAGCGGCTATTCAAGCCGGTCTGTTCGACAGCTTACACCAGATTTGTGGTCAGCTTCTACGAGAACCTGATGTACGACTGCACCAGAATAGAGATTCTATCATTCTCAGTCCAGGGCAGATTCATAGTTCTGACCACCACTAACATCGCCATATCCCTCCACTGCTGTGATGAGTCCCTTTTAGAGGACAGCCATATGGAGGAGCAGTCGGACCTGTTTTCACTACTACACATCATAGAGGACATTTGTGTGGGTCAGTATGCGGACCGACGCAACAATACGGGGAACCAGTCGAGGTTGACTCCCCGTTTATGGTTCATAGACTCCATCCTCCAGCGTAACGTGTGTCCTTTAGGGCACAAGACACAGAGGAGGGATCAGTTTTTACAAGCTCTCTTTGCCTTTCACCGGGGTCATTGGTAATCCATCCCAGCGGTCATATGGAGTCAGATACACAAGTTCTGGGATAGTTATTGTGCGATTATCTACTTAAATAATTAGGCAAATAACCATTCTAGTTTTACTTGCAAGTGCACAAGGTCTGTGGTAGCATAGTGTGCAAGTGCGAGATCATTTCCACAGGGATTGGTGAATTTCTATTTAGAATTAGTTTCTTCAAGTTAAAAAAGATATAGTAGTTTGTTTGTAAGTGAATAACAATAATAAGAACATAGGACTATGATATCCACCACTAATTATACTTTCCCACTAACTAAGGTTTCAATGCTCTAGCCTTATCATGAATATCTAATGGTTACCAACCTAAGGGCTTGGTCCACACCTTAGGCTATTGATCTCCCTATGCAACGAGTTAGGCATGGTGTATACTCTAACTCTTTTCTCTTTTTAAGGGATTCAGCATGGGTGTATACTGAGTTGTTCCTTAAGAGAGCATGAAGGTTGTGGAGATCAGCAACCACACGGGACCTAGGGCTTGGTCCACTCCCGGTTTTCCATGTTGATTAACCAGGAAATCCAGTGTGGATATCCCTTGTTACTAATGTCGAACCCAGGACTTGGTCATCCAAATTGATTCAACTAACCTATCTATACCACATGTATACGTTGATCAGGCACATACATATGAGGAATGTAAATATAAACAGATATTAATCAAGTTAAATATTCTAACAAGGCTGTAGCAAAGAAAGTCAATGAATAAATGTGTGGTAAAGCATAATTAGGGCTTCAATCGAGCCTTATAGGTGTTTAGTTACACATACTCAGTAAAGTAAACATGCTAAACATAATTAAGTAAAAACAGAAAACTAAAACCGAAGAAGACTCGGGAGACGAGTCGTCAATTCTTCTCCTAAGCTCTCTACTTCAAGTCTCAAACAAAATGTTAAACTAAAAGGAAGATGTGCTCCTCAAAAGGGAGACATGTCTTCTATGTTTTACAAGTCTATTTATAGGGTTCTAAGGATACTTGGAAACCTTAATTTCCAAAATAGGGCCCTAATCCTAATTTCCAAAACAGGTGCTGTCATTTTACTGTTCACTACCGTACGTGTGCGCTCAATCGCGAGCAGAGTGTGCTCGATCGCAAGGTTGCGCTCGATCGCCCTTCCTGGTGCGCTCGATCGTACTCCAGACAGTATCTGCTCTAGGTTTTCTAGTTTTCTTCCTTTTAAGCTCCAAAAGCTTCCAAAATGCTTCCTTTTCTTCATAGACCTATAAAAACCATGTAAAACACAGAAATGAAGTAAAATGGACTAAAATAACATAAACTAGGGCTTAACAAATGTAAATTAAGGGGCTTAAATATGAATATTTAAGCCCCTATCACACCCCCAAACTTACATATTGCTAGTCCCTTAGCAATACAAAACTAAAAACTAAATGAAGAACAAAATTAAAGATAAATTCATTTCCATGATACTCAAAGATTTTAGTTGTGCATAAAACTTATGATAACTGTTCATGAGTAAGCTTATAATAAAAAAAAAACATTTTTGAATTGCAAAAGAACTTTCAAAAGTTTTAAGTTACTTACCTAAGGTTGGCTTAAGGCATCGCAAGTTTGATTCGTGTGTGATGAGTTAGCACATATAAGATGGGGCTTCCGCATAATTTTAGCGTATAGGGTTTCGATGCCCAAACTTTTATCGAATTCCTTATCAAAGAGAACAAAAATGGCATAATACTTGCTTTTTTTTTTTTTCATTTTATCATGCGATCTTTGCCATGTTGAGTTCCATCGAGCTTTCTATTTGACCCTTGTAACGAGTGTTTAGCCAATGACTCCCAAACCAGATGGTTTTAGGGCATTAGGTGTAAAGATACCGCTAAGGACTTACTAACTCGAATAAAAAAGGCTACGGAACTAACTGGTTTTTTATACTTCTTAATGAAATTCCCACCTTTTGACGTGAACACTCAATGCTTACTGAGGCAAGAGGCCCAGTTACTTAGTTGGAATATTTATTATGATCTTTAAAGGCTTACTTTCCACCTTTTGACGTGAACACTCAATGCTTACTGAGGCAAGAGGCCCAATTATTCAGTAAAAAGTTTTTACTGATCATTAGAAGCTTTTTGATCACTTTTTGCATGATGAACAATTTTCTTTATTTTTTTTTCTTCTTTATTTTTCTTATGCCAAAGTGTTCTTTTCTACAAGTTATCCGATTACAGTTAGATTATGGAAACATATACAAGAGAATTATATGTCATACCCCACACAAATGCGTGTTAAATGTGCTCGTGCAAAGTTGGATCAAACTCGTGAATTCTTAGGTGCCTTAAGGTAGGTAATTAAACTTTGTAAAATTCCCATTGCAAGACTATATGTTCTAGCTTTTAAGCTTACTAATGAAGTGTTATCAAATTTTTAAATCAACCAAAAGTTTTGTTTACCAAAAGAACATGCATTTATCTTCCTAAAAAAACTGGGACTTAGTGCGTGCATGTGTTTCAAGTGCGTGTGTGATAGTATCTAGTATCTCCCACTACCCCCAAACTTAAAATGCACATTGTCCCCAATGTGTGTGGCATGGAAAGATCTGACCTGGGAGATGGAGAACTAGGTGGCTTGCTTTGCTTGTAACACGCCCCCAAACTTGAATTGGATGCATACACTAAGTACCTGACAAAGAAAAATAAATGTTGTTCCAGAAAACAAGAAATATAAATACTAGATATGTAAATATAAATATAAACAAAAAAAAAATACTAAAATGAAAAGGATAAGTCCGGGGTGCCTCCCATGAACGCTAAGTTTAACGTCTTCAGCCGGACCAAGCCTTATTCTTCCCCAAAACTAAAATTTGCAGCAACTAGCACAGGTAGTGTCTTATTCTCTCCCATATAAGCATAAATCAAGTTCTTCGGCAATTTCTTCAACTCCAAATTTGGTGCCTGGACAATAAAAGGGAAAAAAGTAGTATTAGAAAGCACAAGAATGTCAAATGGATCGGTGTGTTTACTTGGATGCTTTGGATAGGCCTCTAAGAGGTGCACAGTTTCAATGATGTCATCAATAACATCTTCAGATTTTGGATCAATATCTGATCCTTTGAAATAATGGGTGAGGGTGATCTCCAATAGATCAATATGATGGTCATGAAAAACTTGTTCAACAACACTTTGCTTTTGTTTACTTAGCTCCTTAGCTAATTGCCCCACTTGTACTTCCAATATTTGAATGGCTTGTTCGTGCCGTGCAGTGGTTTGTCTTATCTCAATCCGAAATTGCCTTTCTTCTACCATAAACTGATCTTGTGAGGTCATCAATTATTGTTGCTTAGTTGCCAACTGCATCATAAGACTCTCTAGGTCGCTTTTCTTTGATTCGGGAACTGAGTGGGCTGCTTGTTGGAAGTTTCTTTGTTGCCCTTGAAGGTTCCATGCATTTTGATCATTGCTCTATGAGAAGTTGGGGTGGTTTCACCATTCTGGATTGTAGGTATTTGCATATGGATCGTAGTTGTTTGGTCCCACATAGTTTGCTTGCTCTCGATTTGCAGATGAATATAAAGGGAAAGTTTTAGTAGTGTGATCAAAACAACTACAAATAGTACATACCTGAAGTCGGCGCCAAAAACTTGTTGTGCGATTATCTACTTAAATAATTAGGCAAATAACCGTTCTAGTTTTACTTGCAAGTGCACAAGGTCTGTGGTAGCATAGTGTGCAAGTGCGAGATCATTTCCACAAGGATTGGTGAATTTCTATTTAGAATTAGTTTCTTCAAGTTAAAAAAGAAACAGTAGTTTATTTGTAAATGAATAACAATAATAAGAACATAGGGCTATGATATCCACCACTAATTATACTTTCCCACTAACTAAGGTTTCAATGCTCTAGCCTTATCATGAATATCTAATGGTTGCCAACCTAAGGGCTTGGTCCACACCTTAGGCTATTGATCTCCCTATGCAACGAGTTAGGCATGGTGTATACTCTAACTCTTTTCTCTCTTTAAGGGATTCAACATGGGTGTATACTGAGTTGTTCCTTAAGAGAGCATGAGGGCTGTGGAGATCAGCAACCACACGGAACCTAGGGCTTGGTGGACGAGTCGTAAAAACAGAAAACTAAAACCGAAGAAGACTCGGGAGACGAGTCGTCAATTCTTCTCCTAAGCTCTCTACTTCGAGTCTCAAAGAAACGGTTAAACTAAAAGAAAGATATACTCTTCAAAAGAGAAATATATTTTCTATGTTTTACAAGTCTATTTATAGGGTTCTAAGGATACTTGGAAACCCTAATTTCCAAAATAGGGCCCTAACCCTAATTTCCAAAACAAGCACTGCCGTTTTACTATTCACTGCCATACGTGTGCGCTCAATCACGAGTAGAGTGTGCTCAATCGCCCTTCCTGGTGCGCTCGATCGCATTCCAGACAGTATTTGCTCCAGGCTTTCCAGTTTTCTTCATTTTAAGCTCCAAAAGCTTCCAAAATGCTTCCTTTTCTTCATAGACCTATAAAAACCATGTAAAACACATAAATGAAGTAAAACGGACTAAAATAACATAAACTAGGGCTTAAATATGAATATTTAAGCTCCTATCAACAATGTGCATAATCGGCAGACCACCACAGCTAACACTTGGGGGCTCCCTTTCCCCTTCTTGCTTAGTCACATCTTCAAGAAGAAGGTGATTAGAGGCTCCTCCGTCGACGACCCGGTTAGTGATCATCCTTTCTTTGAGAGGGCCCAGTGGGGCCTCAGCCAGTCCCACATGCCACGAGGACCCTGGGTGCAGATTTCGGTTGCAGAGCCTATGGCAGATGATCCGATGGAGGCCGAGCAACCACCAGTGAGCCCTACATGGGAGGAAGACCAGCCAGACATGGAGTCCATGGAGTATCAGCACCTTCTCGAGGAGTTGTCCTCTTTCCGATGCGAGCTCTCAGACATCCGCCGAGAGGATCGTGAGGCGACCCTTCTGATCCATCAACGGATAGATGGGTTGGAGGTGCAGTTTACACGGTAGGAGGCGATGCTACAGTCCATCCTTGATCGCCTACCTCCCACACCCAGTACCTCTTCGACTGTACCACCTAATGACCAGCAGTGAGAGGATAACCCGACTGGCTGAAGACGTAAAACTTAGCGCTCATAGGAGGCACCCCAAAGCATATCCTTTTCATTATAGTATTTTCTTTTATTTATGTTTTTATTTACATGTTTATTATCCACATTTCTTGTTTTCTGGCACAACATTTATTTTTCTTTGTTAGGAACTTAGTGCATGCATCCAGTTCAAGTTCAGAGGCGTGTTACGAGCAATGCAAGCAATCTAGTTCTCCATCTCCCAGGTCAGATCTTTCCATGCCACACACATATTGGGGACAATGTATATATTAAGTTTGGGGGTAGTGGGAGACACACACTTGAACGCATGCACACACTAGATCCCAATTTTTTTTTTTTTTTAGAAAAGATAAATACATGTTTATTTGGTGATAAAATTTTTGGTTGATTTAAAATATGATAAAACTTCATTAGTAAGCTTAAAATCTAGAACACATAGTCTTGTAAATAGGAATTTTATAAAGTTTAGTTACCTACCTCAAGGCACCTAAGATTTCACGAGTTTGGTCCAGATCTAACACGAGCACATTAGCACACATTTGTGTGGGGTATGACATATAATTCCTATATATATGTTTCCATGACCTAATTATCGGATAACTAGTTAAAAAGAAAACTTTGGCATAAGAAAAATAAAGAAAAATGTCCATCATGCACAAAAAAAAAAAAAGAACAAAAAGCTTATAATGATCATTAAAAAACTTTCCGCTGAGTAACTGGACCTCTTACCTCAGTAAGCAGTGAGTATTCACGTCAAAAGGTGGGAATTAAGCATTTAATGATCATGATAAAAATTTCCACTGAGTAACTGGGCCTCTTGCCTCAATAAGCAGTGAGTGTTCACATCAAAAGGTGGGAATTTCACTAGGAAGCATTGAAACCTGTTAGTTCTGTTGCCTTTTTGACTTGAGTTAGTAAGTTCTTAGGGATATCTTTACACCTAATGCCCTAAAACCATATGGTTTGGGAGTCATTGGCTAAACACTCGTTACAAGGGTCAATTAGAAAGCTTAATGGAACTCAACATGGCAAAAATCGTATGATAAAAGAAAAAGACAAGAAACAAGCATTATACCATTTTTGTTCTTTTTGATAAGGAATTCGATAAAGGTTTGGGCACCGAAACACTATACATCAAAATTATTTGGAAGCCCCATCTTATATGTGCTAATTCATTACACACAAATCAAACTTGCGATGCCTTAAGCTAATCTTAGGTAAGTAACATGAGCTTTTAAAAATCCTTATTCAAACAAAAATGTGTTTTTATTATAAGCTTACTCATGAACGGTTATCATGGTTTTATACACAACCCAAATTTTTGAATATCATGAAAATGAATTTATCTTTAATTTTGTTTTAACATAGTCTTTCGTTTTGTATCGCTAAGGGACTAGCAATATGTAAGTTTGGGGGTGTGACCCTTAATTTACGCTTGTTAAGCTATTTGGTTATCTATTTTAGTGGATTCTATTTCATTTTCATGTTTTATGTGTTTTTCATAGGGCTTTGACAAAAAGATGACATTTTGGAGCTCTAAGGAGTAAAAACTTAAGTTCTGCAATCCAACAAGGTGCACTCGAGCGCACCTCCCTTGTGATCGAGCACACAGCAATCAAGCACACACTTAGAAGGCTTGAGCACACATCTGCGCTCGAGTGCAGCCCGCATACGCTTGAGCGCACACACTCTAGAGGTGGTAGAGCCAGATATGGAAAGAAGTCTCCGGGCCTTAAATAGGAAATTAGGGTTTTGGGACACCCTTAGAGTCCTATATATAGCCCTGTAAAACACAGAAGTGACACCTTTTGTTTGAGACTTTAAGTTGCAAGCTTAGGAGAGGAATTGATGACTCGTCTCCCGAGTCTTCTTCGGGTTTTATTTTCTTGTTTTTGTTTCATTATGTTTATAATGTTTAGTTTAACTAGCATGTGTAACTAAACTCTTACAGGGCTCGATTGAAGCCCTAGTTATGCTTTTCCACATATATATTCATTGATTACCTTTGCTTATAGCCATGTTAGAATGTTTAACTTGATTAATGCCTGTTTATATTTAAATTCCTTATATGTGTGTGTCTGATCAATGTGTGCATCTGGTATGGATTAGTTAGTTGAATCAATTTGGATGACTGAGTCCTGGGTTCAACAATAGTAACAAGAGATATCCACACTGGATTCTCGGGTTAATCAACACGGGAAACCGGGAGCAAACCAAGCCCTAGGTCCTGTGTGGTTGCCGATCTCTATAACCCTTATACTCTCTTAAGGAATAACTCAGTATACACCTATCCTGAATCTCTTAAGAGAGAAAAGAGTTAGAGTATACACCATGCCTAACTCGTTGCGTAGGGAGATCAATAGCCTAAGGTGTGGATCAAGCCCTTAGGTTGGCAACCATTAAATATTCATAATATGGCTAGAGCATTGGCACCTTACTTAGTGGGAAAGTGTAATTAGTGGTGGATATCACAACCCTATGTTCTTATTATTATCAACTCACAACCAACAATTATTTCTTTTTTTACTCCGAAAAACTAATTCTAAATTGAAATTGACCAATCCCTGTGGAAATGATCTCGAACTTGCACACTATGCTACCACTGACCTTGTGCACTTGCAAGTAAAACAAGTACGATTATTCACGTATTTATTTAGGTAGATAATCGTCCAATATATACCGGCTATCACGGTTCTTTTATTTTATTTAGACTGGTTGCCTTCCTGGTTCTTTTAATTTCATGCATATGCATATGAACAATAATATAAAAACAAGCATACATTCAAACATTCAATTTAGCTATCCAACTCTTTCTCAAAATTATTATTTTTATCATATTCATTAAATTATCTCCTCATATATCATATCAAATTATCAATCATAACTTGTCAACAATTTCATTTATCCCTTCATTATATATTTAATCAACTCATTATTTTAATAATATTACTTCTCAGATAATAAATCTTTGACATATAAATTATTTTTATCATATCCATCAACCAACTTTCATATATCATCCAATCATAGTTTAATAATTAATTCAAATATCATAACTTTATATTCCATATCTATCTCGATTACTAAAAGTAAATCTAACTCACTACATAGCACTTAGAACTACTTGTGGATCACCTCATTGCATTTCCTACTCTTTTCAGCAATTTCATTCGATTGTTGATCGTCAACACCTAACATAATATTTATATTAAAATTTCTCATTTATTCTTCAATTCTTCCAGAATTCATACCCTTTAAAAAAATTTCACATTGAATTACGGGTAATTTCATGTATGTGATAAGGATTCATAATATCTATATGTTTATTTATATTTCCTCATATTTTAATGGTTATAAATGCTTAAATATTGGATTATGATTATGTTTCATATTTTATGGAGTAGATTGAAGAGTTAAATCAAATTGAATCCAAAATCAAGAAATTTGTGAAGAAAAGTCGAAGTTCAAAGCTGCAGCGCTGGTTCAAGGGCGTTGCAGCGCTGGAATAGCATTGGAATGGCAAGATTTATGAAGATTGGATAGCAACTTGGAGCTGCAGCACTGAAATTTGCGAAAGATGCAAAGATTGGACAGAAACTTGGAGCTGCAGCCCCGGGAAGTTGGCGCTGCAGCGCTGGCTAGGGTCTGATTTGTTCCTAGCGTTGCAGCCTCGAGAAGTTGGCACTGCAGCGCTAGCTGACGGATTTAGAATATTTTAAATAGAACCCTAGCCGAACGAAAAAGGAGATCTCGGAGAGAAGGCGCGGCTGTTGAACAGAAAATTCCTCTTCTCTTTTCTTTAGGTTTTCTTTTAATTATAAGTAGCTAAATACTTTTCTTCATGCCGAAGGATAATTGAAGTTTTGGTTCTTCAAGAATTGTGAGATCTAAATAATTATCATTGCTCTTTTATTTCTTCACTATTTATATATCTTCTGTGTTTATTAAAAATTATTGTCTTGGTTGATTGATGCAAAGGGCCTGTTGTTCAATTATCAGGTCAATAAATTGCCATTTAGAACTTTAAATCCGTAATTGTTTAATTGTTCTAATATTAGTGGTAAAATAAGAAAGTTGATTATAGAGAGATTTTCAATTTATGTTATGGAGATATATAACCTAGTCTAAATGAATCGAGCTTGTGTATTTGTTGGCTAGAATTGGTAGTCTCTCTAATTATTAATGTTGTCGATAGATTAAATCCTAAGAGCTTGTTTAGGGTTGTTTATTAACAAGGGAAGTAATCAAAGAGCTTGTTTTGGTTATCAAGAAAGTAAGGAGAGATAGATTGTTAGAGCTTGTTAACAACCATAACCAATTTAGTGAAGAATAGAAGATTTTATCCTTGTATCTGTGATCAATTCTCTGAACCAATTCTGAAATTATACCTTTGGTTGGATATTTGCCTGATATTGATTTCTCTTTAGTTTTTAGTTGATTATAATTGCTTTCTCTCTTGTTTCACTTCGAAATTTCAAACCCCCCTTTTTCTTTGCTTTAATTTTCATTAAAATAAATCTACCCAATCCCTGTGGATACGACCTTACTCATCACTGTTACAATTTGTATTTTTTGAGAGTGAGAATTTTATTATTTGTTGGATTCGACACCCACCAGTATGCTAAATTTCAAAAATAAAATTCATGTTTTTACCTTTTTGTTTTTCTTAGAGCTTTTTTCGACTCTCTTTAAAATTAGCTCGTAAATCTCTTCAAAATTTTACTTATTCAAACTTTCTTTTAGTCCCCAAGTGTTTAAAGAAATAGAGTAATTTGAATTAAAGAAAGAAGAAAACCAAACAGGATTTGGTAAGTAATAAATAAATAAAACAAAAACTATGCACATACACACACGCACACACACACACCGCCCCCTGCCACCATTTCAATTTTTGGTGCTTAGTGTCCCAACATGCACACTTTGTATGTTGAACGACAACACCTGGACTCCATGTGTTGTCCACCGTTGTTTTCTTTTTCTTTTTCTTTGTAACTACACCCCGCCACCCGTCTAATTTTTTTCAAAAGAATTATTTTATTCAATAGTAAATCTTTCATGTATATATTATTTTAATTCCAATATTTATCAAATTACTTTTTTACCCTTACTTTAATAACATGGGTATTACAATATGCTTGGCTGATTTTTTGCTAATCTTGGTCATGATCATTGGAAAACTGCAAAGAAATTTTTGAGGTATTTGCTGAAGACCAAGGATTAAATGTTACTATATTGATAGGTTGACCACTTAGAGGTCATTGGATACGCAGATGTTGGCAAGGTAAGCACTTCAGATGATGGCAAATCCACCACGAGATATATTTTCATGTTAGCAAGAGGTCTTATGGAAAAGTGCTAAACAGTAACTTGTTACCTCGTCCACTATGCAGGCTGAGGTTATGGCTTGCTTCGAGGCTGCTGCACATTCTAAATGGTTGAGAAACTTCATTTTAGGGCTTAGAGTTGTAGATTCCATCTCTAGACCATTAATTTTTTTTATTTTTTATGATAACATGGCTGCTGTATTCTTTGCGAATGGTGATATGTTTTTTTTAAGCATATTGATACTGAGGCTATGCTTGCTGATCCTTTGACCAAGGGTCTTGGGCCTTCAGATTTTGTCAAACATGTAAACAACATGAGTATTATTAGTTCTTTTATGTATTTTATTAATGGGAGTATGACTTTTATGTCAATTTATATGTTGCTTTCATTTGGACATCTTTTGAGATGTACTAAAATATTATCAATGATCATTGTTTTCTTTGATTGATATCATACTATGAGTATTTTGTGCACATTTTATGTATATGACATGTCATGGTACATTAAAATTTTAAGACGTGTTAATGTCTTAAGAATGACTTTTATGTCATTATTGAGTATGTCTCGTAACACCATGTTGCAAACTTGAGTATTATTGATTGAGACAAATTGGCTTTTAGGTGAAGCTGTGGGGTTACTCAAGCTTCTAAGTGAAACCCTAGGTTTTTTTCTAGATTTTGGGTGAAGCAAGTTAATAGATGGACCTGAGATTTTTCTAGCTTCTAAGTGAAGTAGGTAATAGAGAAATCGAGAACCCTATAGAGTTTTCTCTAGCTTCTGGGTGAAGCAGGTAATAGAGAAACCCTGGATTTCTCTAGCTTCTTGGTGAAGTGGGTAATAGAGAAATCGAGGACTGAAAATGGAATTTCATTTTTAAGATCACATATTGATGCTATTTCATTGCCATACTCCCATATCTAGATCTAATTCGGTGAAGTTATTAGTGCTTGTGATTATGGATCGGTCTTATGTCATTTGAGATATAATGGTTGCCATAGTCCCATGTTGATGACTTTATTGAACTGGATAATGTTTAGGTGTTGTCTTAGGAACTTGTTTTCCAAAAATTGTGGCACATATTTAAAATCAGTAATTCAGTCCGAGAGTCATTTTTTAAAAATGTTTTAAATACATTTAAGAAACTACAACTAATGTTTGCCTAAGTGGGAGAATGTTAGAATATTGAAATGTTCTAATATTACTGATGGGTTTCCATTAGTTTGTAGGGCTTTGTATTTATAAAACAGACTAGATTAAGTTCCTAAGAGGGACTTTGTGGGCCTGACATCCACATGATCTTATGACTGGGCTAGATATACCTAACTGATTTAGATGTGGTTGGACAGTGGTCTAGGCTTGACAAACCTATTGGGCTATGATGGGCGGCCCATTGAGTTTATTATAAATATGAGCTAGGTCATCTTTCCTCTCTTAACCCTAGGTGAGTTTTCCCCATTAAAAACTACGATATTAAACAGAGAGAGCAAGGAGAGGAAGAGCCCTAGCTAGACGGTCTTGCACGTATTAGTGTGTTGAGATCCTTCCGATGTTACCAGAATAACAATATGTCGCAAATATCAGGTATGTGATATTCAATTGATTAAACTAGTAATCTATCGCATGTAATAGATCATATTATTAATAGGAACAAGTCTATAAGTACCAAAACATAGTTCTAGAGATTCTTGCAAAAGGCATGACCATAGACAAGACTTTTCAAGTTGTTGCATTAATTGAGATACTGCCACCTTCCTGGAAGGAGTATAGGAACTACCTCAAGCACAAAAAGCATGATATGACCTTAGAAGATCATGTGGATCAAATCTGAATTGAATAATCTAATCGTTTGAAGGACAAGACAGACCTAGTGAGTGAATTTTCTTCAAAGGCAAATTTGATGGAACAAAAATGTGCCGAAAAAAGTGAGGGTTCTAAAAAATATCACTGAGATAAGACATTTACTTAGAAACCTATGAAACAAGATAATTTTAGAAAGCCAAACAAAATCGTGAAAAAGAAAAAACAAGGATCTTGTTTTGTTTTTGGGAAAATTGGACATGTTGCCTTTGATTGTAGGCATAGGAAACGATAAGATAATCTTCCTCCTAAGCCACAGGCAAACTTGCTTGAATCTTAAATTAATGTTGTTGTTGTTGTCTCTAAGGCTTACATGGTGAATGACCAACTGAACGGATAGTAGACATTGGAGCCACTAGGCACATTTGTACCAGAAAATAAATGTTTCATGAGTACGAGGAAGTGACTGAGAGAGAAAATGTTGTTCTTAGGGATATTAGGCCTGGTAAAGTTGTTAAGAAAGGGAATGTGATCTTGAAGCTGATGTTTGGTAAAACTTTATATTTAAATTATGTTTCGCATGTCCCTGAAATAAGTAAGAACTTAATTTATGGATCACTGCTCATGAAAGCTTTGAAATTAGTGTTTTGACTCTAATAATGGGTATTTTTTTAGGAAAGCTTATTATCAAGGGGGTTTGTTTGTACTTGATGCTTTCATTAAAAACATGAATAAAGCTAGAACTTCTTCTGCGTATACAGTTGAATCTCTTGATTTACGGCATGTAAGATTAAGGCCTATAAACATCGCATCAATAAAGAGAATGAAACAACTATTCCTAATCCTAAATATTAGTAATACTGAGTTTACAAATGTGAAGTATGTGTCGAAGCAAAACACTCGAAGAAGCCTTTTAAATCTATTGAAAGAAATTTGTAAATTTTAGAACTTATTCACATTGATCTATGAGATTTTAAAAGCACAATTAGTAGAGGTGGAAAGAAATAATATTTTTCCAAATATACTAGAGTTTACTTGTTAAGTTTTAAGTATGATGCTGAAGCAACTTTCATAAAATTTAAAATTGAAGTTGAAAACTGTTGACTCGTATTTGATTTTAATAATGACAAAACACTACTTAAATTGTACTAATAGTTTTATCTAAGTGTTAAGCAGTAAAAGCATTCAGTACAGAAAGAAGATGCAAGAACATAACACGTTCAAATACCAAAGGAAGACAAAATATCTAGAATAGGCACTAAGGTAATTGAATCACATTATAAATCTCTAAAATTCAATTACTTAGCTTGATCTATGGCTCAATTTACAAAAAGCTTTGACAAAACTAAAATACCAAAAATGTTTCTAAGATAAAAACTGTTTTGAAACAAAAAAATTGGGTTTAAAGGACAACCCAGTCGATTGGGTCTCTATACCAGTCGACTGGGAAAAGGGACAATAAGTTCCCAGTCGACTGGTAATAGGACCCAGTCGACTGGTTATATGACCCAGTCGAATGGTATTTTCCCAATGCCTAAAAGTGAACATTTTTTTCACTTAACTCAATCGATTGGTACAAAGACCCAATCGATTGGTAATTCAAAAATATAACCGTTTGAAACGTGAGACTTGAGCATTTAATGCTTCAAACCTACCAACTCAGTGTCTAACGGCCATATAAGTCCAAGGCTATAAAAATATTCTTCAATGAGCATTTTAAAAAAAAGGAGATAGCACATTCAATTTATGCAATAGCTCATTAACTCTCAAAAGCCTTGAAAAATTTATTATGCGTCATTCTTCATGCTTGTTATTCTTCATTTGTAAAAGTATTCATTTCTATCTCTCTACTATTTACTTTACACTTAACACGATTCATTGTAAAGAGAAAGAGTTGGTGTAACTCTTAGAGTGTTTAGGATTAAACACTTCTTTGTAACTTCTGTGAGGAAGAAATTGTTTGTAAGGTTTGTGCAACACCCGTGAAGTTGTTTGACTAATGTTTAGTGGATTACTTCAAGAAGGTTCCTTGAAGAGAGTGGACATAGGGTCGAAGAGATTCTGATATTGCCGAACCACTATAAACGGAGTTTGCATATTCTCTTCCTTAACTCCTTTATTTTCAAGCATATTATTTGATTGTGTGCCTTGCTTATTAAACTGTTTTAAAAACTTGCAAGTTAATTAGCAAAATGTTTTTAAAACCCAATTCACCCCCTCTTAGGTTTGAACCTCGGTTTACAATTGGTATCAGAGCTTTTTACTCAATTTCAGGCTTAAAATCCTTGAGTTGATTCGATGGCATCTAATAGCTTTACCGAAGGACATTCCTATACTAGGCTTCCTTTGTTCAATGGCTCCAACTATAACTATTGGAAAAGTAGAATGAAAATATTTGTCGAAGGACAAGATTACAACTATGGAGAGTCATTGAAGAAGGGTCGAGAATTCCTACAAAGGAAATAACCATTGGAGAGATCAATCATACAATGCCTAAACTCAAAACAGAGTTTAATGAAAAGGATTGTAGAATGATGTCTCTGAATAGTAGAGTAACTAGCATGTTACATTATGCTCTAGATATCGTTGAATACAATAAAATTTTTGCATGTATTTCAGCTAAAGAAATTTGGGATAAATTACAGGTTACATATGAAGGCACTAGTGAAGTAAAAAAATAAAAAATTTATTTGCTAGTGTCCGAGTATGAATCTTTCAAAATGTCTCCAAATGAAACTATTTCTCAAATGCACTCACATTTTACTACCATTGTTAACAGTTTAAAGCTTCTTGGTAAGAACATTGAGGAATTTGAACTAATGAGGAAGATCTTAAGATCTTTGCCATCCACTTAGAAAGCAAAGAAGATGGCTATAACAGAGGCAAAAGATCTTGACAAACTTGATGTCGAAACACTCCTCGGATCACTATTGACATACGAGATGGAAGAAATGAATCCTGTTGTCAATGATGATGAGAAGAAGAAAATATTGATTGCTCTCAAAGCTTCTATAAGCAACAAAGAGGAAGAAGAGAATGAGAGTAGTGAAGAAGATGGTGAGATGACATTAATCACCAAAAGGTTTCACAAGTTCTTGAAAAAGAGTAAGAAACCTTACACAAAGGATTCCACTTCAAAAAGGGAACCTCTTATGTGTTTCGGTTGCAAGAAGCCCGGTCACATCATGGCTGACTGTCCAAGAACAAGCAAACCATATAAGAGCTTAAAAAAGAAAGTCAAGATTGCAACCACATGGAGTGATGAAGAAGAAGAAGAAAATTTGGACAATGAAATTAGATATGAGGAGATTGCCAACCTATGCTTGATGGCAATCGATAATGAAAATGAGGTATCAAATTTTTCTCCTTATAATAATAATAATATTGTTAGTAGTAGTGAATAATTAATTAAAGTAATAAATGAGATTCAAGAAGAATTAAAGAAATTCGATTCTAGAAATGTGGCCCTTAAGAAAGAAGTCTCATCTTTTTCTAAAAAGATGGAAGGCTTAAATGAGGAAAAAGAAAAACTATCTTCCATGCTTTATAACTTGATGAGTGCCAAATATTGCATATCTTGGCCCCTTAATTTACATTTTTTAGATTAGGAATTTGTTACTTTGAGTTTTTTTTCATTGTTTTATAGGTTTACAAGCACTTGGAAAGGAGTTTCACTAAATTGCCAAAATTGCCCGTACAGATTAGTCATTTTTACGGATTAAACTGTATTGATTCAGAAAGAACCAGGATATAAGCCATATATTGGAAAGATCTGGATGTCTATTTTCTAAGAAATTTTACGGCTCGTAAATATGATTTTTCTAGAGAAAGTTATAGTAGTTTAAGTAGACAAAGGTTAGGCTATGCGTGATTTCAGCGTGGCAGAAGTAATTTTTGCGGATTTAAACTATAATGGTTTAGGAAGAACTAGGAGATGAGCGATATATGCTTAGAAAGATCCAGATGTCTATTTGCTAAAGAATTTTATAGCTCATAAATATAATTTTTCTATAGAAAGTTATGGTAGTTTTAGTACACAAAGGTCAGGCCGTGCGGGATTTCAGCGCGGGCAGAAGTTTTGAAGGGCATGTGAAGGCTTAAATCCCACATCCTACATCGGTTGAAAACATATTTCTATATTCCACATCCCACATCATATTGGAAACACATTGCACTCATGGAGTTCCCCTATAAAAGGCCCACTCCACTTCAGCTTTGGGAATCATCTGAGAGCAGATCTGGAGGACTTTTGGGAGCAATCCGGAGGACTTTTGGAGGGCAAGCTGGGGAATCTCCAAGGCTTTGCTACCAAGGGGGGATGCTCATGGCGAGATCAAATCTTTCCCTTTAGATTCTTGTTGTCCATTATATTTATGGGTAACTAAATTCTCAAGTGGGGCTAGGGATGGACTTGCACAATTAATGGTATTTTCGTTTATTTTTAATTTATGTATGTGAGTTTCAATTACTAAAACTCTTTTGTTTTATCATTTACAATTCATTGGTGATGTTTTATTTTCCGAATAATCTTAGAATTTATTCTTTTTATGGATTTAGTCATGCTTTTTCTATTGAATGGTTTAGCTCTTTGATTATGTTGGGATTAAATATTTATATTGATTTAGTTCTTTGCTGCAATATCGCTTCTTGAGTATATTGTCGTCGTTGGATTTTCTCAATACTGATAATTATTGACGTATTTTAAAAGTGGTAAATGATTTTTCAAAGGGTTACATTTGGTTTAATCTTGGTTTATAAATCTATATCTTCCGATTGGGAATTTTGGAAATTGAGTTTCCAATTGAGTTATTCAATGAATTAAGAGTAATTAAAATACCAGATTTGTACAAGGGATTCCCGACGCTTTATTGTTTATCAAATTTACTTTATTTTAATTTTCATTTAAAATTAATCTTTATTCTCCATTAATCATTCGATATTTCTCTTTAGTTTCTTTGTTCCTTCTACTATTCTTTTAATTTGTCTCCCTGTGGAATCGACACCCCAAAGCTATGCTACAACTACCATGTTATTCTTTGAGCGTAATCAAATTTTGGCACCGTTGTCGGGGAGACGGTAGAAGAATTGCTAGATAGTTTTTCTTTTCAGTAGTTTGTAAAGGCAGTAACTTCATTCCTTCTTTTAGCTTGCTGCATTATATATTTTTTTCTTTTTCTCTTCTTTCTTTTTATAGTATGTTTTATTTATTTATTATTATTATTTTGTGACCTTGCATGCCCAGATATAGAGATGCTTTAGGTAGATTTGCTTGTAAGCTTGTGCTAGAGCCAAAACCAAACTTTTTAGATCCTTTATTCGACAATCCATCTAGTCCTGAAGAAATGAGTGAACACAGAGATCAACCCACTAGGACCCTTCAGAATTACCTCCACCCTACACGCATAGCCACACCATAATGCATCATGTTTCCAACTAATACTCGCCAACTAGATTTTAAAACAGGGATGATACAGTTACTCCCTACGTTCCATGACTTGGAAAATGAAAGCCCATATGTTCACATTAGGGAGTTTGAGGAAGTAGTTGCGACTTTTCATAGTCAAAATGCAACTGATGACATTGTGAGACTTAAGTTCTTTCCTTTCTCTTTAAAGAATAGAGCTAAGAGTTGGCTATACTCACTGAGACCACGATCTATTGGGTCGCGGAATGAGATGACTCAAGTTTTCTTTAACAAATACTTTCCCCAACACAGCTCAGTCCACACCCTATGGTCAACATATTGCGCAAAAGAATTTGAAGAAGGTGAATGCCATTGTGACACGAAGTGGTAAGTCATTACACATCCCAACAATGAACAAATCAGAAGATGATGACGAGAGCCACCAGGCATACATGATTGACTCACTCATGGAAAAGGTCCCTCACCTTAATCTATTGGAGTCCGCCCTCACCCATGGTTTCACAAGAGCAGATATCGAGCCAGAATCTGCAAATATTACTGATAACATCCTTAAGGCCTCTCCAAAGCATACAAACACCAAATTTGGCAGTGAATCAGTTGCTGGTGCATTTAACTTATGTTTTTTTAGAAGGGAATAAGAGCGTTTGGCTGAAGATGTAAAACTTATAGCTCATGGGAGGCACCCCACAGCATATTCTTTTATTTTTATTGTTTTTCATATTTCTTTTTCTTGTTTATTATTAGTATTTTGTTGTTTTCCAATATTACTTTCGTATTTCTTTTTCAGGGACAAATATGCACATCAGTTCAAGTTTGGGGGTGTGCTAAGAGCTATGCCAGACCAGCTAGTTCTCCATCTCCCAGGTCATCTCTTTCCATGTTGTTCACATATTGGGGACAATGTGTAATTTAAATTTGGGGGTATGGGAGACACATTCACACACACTTTGTCCCAGTTTTATTTTTATTTTTGAAAAGATAAATGCATGTTCATATTGTTCTAAAAAAATTTTGGTTGATCTAAACGAATACTGTGATGTGATGTCATTGGTGAGCTTAAAATCTTGAACACATGATTTGATGATAGAGTTTTAAAATTTTGTTACTTACTTTAGGCATTTGAGAATTCACATGTTTGATCTAATCTTACACGAGCACATTAGTACAAAATAGTGTGAGGTATAACATGTGAGTTTAATGTGTATGTTTGCATGACTTAACTGAAACTGGATGACTTGTTGGATAAACACTTTGAAAAAAAATTTGCACAAAAAGAGAAAAATGCTCATGATGATCATTAATAATATTTTCGTTGAGTAATGATAACACCGTCTCAAGGGTGGCCAACCCGGGATGGGTCGTTACAATTTTGGTATCAGAGCATTAGGTTTTATGATTTTGTAGACTGCATAAAAAATAAGAAAGTGGAAGATTAAAATAAATTATATTTTAATGAACAGTCTGAGGATGACACGTGGATGCACTAGAGCTAGAGTTAGAGTTGTTGATTTGAGAGGGCGTGGTAGGCCCCCAATGTTGTTAATAAGTTGAGGTTGAGTCTGAATTTATGGTTCCTAAAAGCGAACGTGTTGATAGTATGATTGATATTAGTAAAATAATTGATATTAGTAAAGGTGAGAGAATCTGAAGTTGAATGAAATAAGCTAAGATAAGCTCTTACAGATGCTCTTGAGAAGTGAAGGTAACAGATGATAGAGTTAATAGCTTATAGCATAGACTTGATGAACAGGCTAGAGCAGTCTTTGAGGTTATTAATCCAATAATGGTAGACATTTAAAAAGGGGAAAAAGTGAATTTATGCATGAGATGCAGGGAGATGTCATTAAGCTGAATGCCTTGTTGTTTAAAGGATCGATGAATCTTTTTAAGCCTGAGTTTTGGGAGAAACATGTAGAAAGATTATTTGATATTTTACCAGTAACTGACAGGCAGAGGGTTGCCTTTGCTTTGTTTGAGTTAGAATGAGAAGCTTTAGAATGATGAGAGGATATTCTTCCCAGGGTAAGTGCAAATGTTGTTAGACTCTTAACCTGGAATAGATTTAAGGAGGTTTTCTTTGATAAATACTTTCTTTAGACCTTTAGAGCCTAATATGATAGAGATTGATTTATTTGAGGCATATAAATTATGTCATATTGATGGATATATCAATTCAGATTAAAAGAGATGTGATGGAGTAAAGGAAAGAGAAAGAGCGGTTAAAGAGGCTTAGACATAAATGTTATAGAGGTAGTGGTAGTATGAGTGTACAGGGTAAGAGACCACCCCAAATAAGGTGTTTCTTGTTACAGAGAACTGAAGTACAGAGTCAGAGGCAAACATGATCTGTTACTTCTGTATCTCAGAATATTATTGGTGCAACCCATTCTTTTGCATCCAGTATTTATATGAAGTCTATTGAAGTATGTATTAGTCTATGAAGGTAAATTTTTTTTGTTAAAGTTCTCACTAGAGATAGAGTGATAATCATAAATATTTACAAGGGTTGTGTGATTCGTGTCAATGATAGAAAATATGAAGTTGATTTATTATCTTTGAATGAAATATATTTTGGGAAATAATTGGTTATCGACATTTTATGTCTGGGTTAATTATTCCAGAAAGAAGGTAGTGTTCAAGATATGGACATGAGAAGTGTAACTTTCAGACAGAACATAAGATACTCTCGAACTATCTCATTTTGCTTTGACCACTAGGAGATGGTTGAAGAAGGGTTGTGAGAAATATTTAGCATACATAATAAATCTTAGTGGTGAAAGATTATTGTAATATAATTTCTTGATGAGTTGTCTAGGTTGCCTCCAAGTAGGGAGATAAATTTTTCTAATGATGTGATACTAGGATCATCACATATATTTAATAGCCCCCTACAGAATGATATCAGCTGAATTGAGAGAGTTGAACGTACCATTTTAAGAATTTGTGGATAAACAATTTATCTGACCTAATGTATTTGGGGAATCAAGTGTTGTTAGTGAAGAAGGAAGATGGAACAATAAGAGTGTGTATAGACTACAGATAGTTGAATAAGAACAAAGATCTTTTACTTAAGATAAATAAATTGTTTGAGCAGTGCAAGGAGTGAAAGTAATTTCTAAGATATATTTGAGATTAGGTTATCACCCGTTTTATAATAAAAGAAGAAGACATATCTAAGACTGCTTTTATGACACGTGATGGTCATAAGTTTCTGGTGATGCTATTTGGGTTGACTAATGTTCCAGAAACATTCATGGACTTGATGAATTGAGTGTTTAAACTACATCTTAACAAGTTTATAGTTGTATTTGATTTCTTGATGTATTATAAGGAGGAAGAACAATATGTGAAACAATTAGATAGTGTGTTAGAGATTCTGAGGAAAGAGAAATTATATACAAAGTTCTCTAAGTGTGGGTGGTGATTGAATGAAATAACTTTCTTGGAAATGTAATATCGAGAAATGGATAGCAGTGGATTTACAAAAGTTAGAGACAATGTTAAGTTGGGAGAGACCAACTAATGTGACTGAGATCAAAATCTTCTTGAGGTTAGCTGGTTATTATAGAAGATCCTTTCAGAAATTTTTATTATTGAAATATGGTTGAATAGATTGACCAGGGAAAAAATGGGATTTGTATGGTGAGGGAAGTGTGAGAAAAATTTCCAGTTATAAAAAAAAAGGGAGGATATTGACTACAGCTCCAGTAATGGTGTTTTTCTTCTAGTAATGAAGGATTTATGGTGTATAGTGATACATCATATCAATGATTAGGATATGTGCAGCACAAGAAAGCTGTGGCCCATACTTCTAATAAATTTAGGATCCATGATAGAAGTTTCCACATTCATGACTTAGAATTGATTGTTATAGTGTTTACTTTAAATATTGGAGACATCATCAGTATGGAGCCACTTGTGAGATAGTCATGAGTTATAAAAGTTGGACATACTTACCTACCCAAAGGGAGTTGAATTGGAGGTAGAGATGGTAGATGAAGTTGATTAGTAACGATGATTGTACAATTCAGTATCATCTAAAAAATGTGATGGTGATAGTTGATACATTGAGTAGAAAGTCTACAAGAAAGTTAACAACTCGTGAGAGCCTGATGTGAAATTGATAATTGATTTAGAGAAATGAGAATAAAGTTGAATATCAGTGGTAGAGGATCATGGATAAAGAATATAGTTGTACATTCATCCATAGTAAAATGCTTCAGAAATGAAAGGTAAAGATGAAAAGATAGAAAAGATTAAGCATTGAGTACTTACTAGAAAGCATTTTAAGTTCAAAAATTTGAAATGAGGGTACTTTGGTACTAGAACATGAATTTGTGTTCCCAATGATGCGGAGTTAAGAAATAAGATAATAAGAAAGGCACATGATGATGTAGATTCGATGCAACCAGGTAACAATAAGATGTATAGAGGATGGAGACAGAATTTCTGGTGGTCAGGATTGAAGAACGATGTAGCTGAGATTGTAAGGTTGTATGGAGCACCATTAAGCATAGTGTCAAATAGAGATGATAGATTTACATCTTGATTTTGGAGATATTTCAGAAAGCCACGGGTACATAGTCGTAATTTAATATAATTTTTTATGCTCAGACAAAAAGGATTTTAGAGTACTAGAAAATATGTTAAGGGCAAATGTGATGAGTTCTCAGTAAATTTGGAATGCTTACATGCCATCGATTGAAATTGCTTATAATAACCAGTATCAAACTAGGTATTGGAATGGCACCCGTTGAGGCTTTATATGGTAGGAGGAGTAGAACTCCAGTATGCTAGGAAAAAGTTGGAGAGAGAAATATATCTGGTCCATCAATTATTTGAGTTAACAATTGATATGATCAAATTGGTTAGAGGAAACCGTAAAACAGCCCAGAGAAGACCTCTTGAAATGCAAGTAAGTGATTGGGTGTAATTAAAAATATCTTTATGAAAAAGTATGTTGAGGATCAAAAAGAAATAAAAGTTGAGTCTGAGGTAAGTGGAACCCTTTAAGAATGTTGAAGAGATTACGTGAAAGTGTGAGACAAGTAGGAAGAAATATTATTCATATTTGTTTTTGGAGTAAAGTAAGGAAATTTCGGGGACAAAATTTTTATAATGTAGGTAGATTTGTAATACCCATATTCGTAAAGTAAGGGCAAAGAGGTAATTTAATAAATATGATATGAAATTAAAATATTATATTTATGCGAAGGATTTAATATTGAATAAAATAATTCTTAAAAAAATATTTGGACGCGTAGGGGCATAGTTACAAAGAAAAAAGAAAAAAAAATTTACATCCAAATTGAACAATAGGAAAAAAAAAGAAAGAAAAAGAAAACGAAAACAAATATTAGATTTTAAAAAAATATGGATGTTAGAGATGTCCAGCAAGGAAGAAAAGAAAAACAAAGAAATTTTTTTTTAAAAAAAAAAGTAAAAAGAAAAAAAAAACCACTTCAAAACATGGCAGCAGGTGCCAAAATATGGAAAAAAAAAAAAAAACAAGGCGTGCTTGTGTGACAAGTGCAAGATAACGTGGAGGCTTGTTGCATTTAGGGGTTGAGCTATTCATTTTGTGAACAGTAAAAATTGCAGCAACTGCCGCTTAAATGATTCTATAAATTGATTTTTATACCAATTTCGTTTAGTTTTTCTTTCAATTTCTCTCTTTCTCAAAACGCTTGGAGATTCAAAGAAATAATGAAAGAGTAAAATTTTGAAGGGATTTTCTACGAAATTTCATAGAGAATTACGAAAAGCTATCAAGAAAACATAATGTAATATTGTAATGTTTATTTTTGAATTTCTGACATTTATGAAGTTTCCTCGAATTCAAAGTGGGAATTTTCAAAGTGTGTGGTTTATAACGAATTGAAGAATAAATTATAAATTTAATATATATACAATGTCAGGTGTTGACGATCTACAACTTGGAGAAATTTTTGAGAGGAACGGTAATGGTGATGAGGTGATCCACGGGTAACTATAAATGCTACGTGGTGAGTTGGATTTATTTTAAGTAATCCAAATAAAAATGAAAAATCAAGGGATTATATTAAAATAAATTACTAGCTTATGATTTGGTAATAGATAAAGATTTAGTTGATAGATATGATATGAATATTAAACAAGTAGAAAATTATTATGTGAAAAGAGATATTTTTGGAATAAAAAATTGATTTAATAATAAAAGTGATAAGTGAAATTCTTGATGTGCTATGGTTTATGTTTTGATATGAATTTTGAGGAGATAAATTTTAGTGGATCTTAACAAACTTTGATGGATGATTTGATGAGATTTGAGATGAAATTTATTGGATCTTGATAAGCTTTAATGGATGATTTAATGTGATTTAGGATAAGAGGATTTTAGTGAAATTTTTATATAATTTGAGAAAAATCAGGATATTCAATTTAGATATTTGAGTTCATGTGATTTTTATATTACTGTTCATATGTATATTTCATATTATTGTTCATGTGCATATGCATTTAATAATATAACCGAAAGAACCAGGAAGGGGTCGGTCTAATGGAACAATCGTTACAGCTGGTATATGCTGGAAATAAAAGGGACACCGTGACAGCCGGAATATGCTGGAAATAAAAGGGACACTGTGACAGCCGGTATATGCTGGAAATAAATTTCGTAACAACCAAGATAAGCTGTAAAGAAGCGGGAAGTGGTCGGTCTAAGATAATAATAACCTGTCGACAGGTGGGAAGACATTCCCATCATAATCATTCCTACATTGCATACGTTTTAATTATTGAAATGCTTATGTGTGGTGTATTAATTGTGAATTTAATTATAGATGGTTAAGTCTCACAGAAAGGGACAATTATGGTGATAAGATTATTGAAATGCTGAGATGTGGTGTATTATTGTGAATATAATTAATGATGGTTGAGTCTCACTAAAAGAAACAGTTATGGTGATAAGATTATTGAAATGCCGAGGTGTGGTGTATTATTGTGAATATAATTATCGATGGATGAGTTTCACAGAGAGACAGTTATGGTGACAAGAACAATCTAGATGGTAGACTTTATGATGTTAACCTCAATACGAGGTAATTATGAGATAATTGATGATCTTGAGGTGAACCAATAAATAAGAGGAAGAGATTGATAGATAATGAATATTATGACATATGTATTGATAGTAGAGTGCTAGCATCAAGTGTATGAGATACAAATTGTTTTAAATATTAAAAAACTATTTATCTAAATGAGTACTTTTAGTAAATTTAATTCACCGAGCTTGTGAAGCTCACTCCTCATTGTACAATGATCTCAGGTAGCAGACAGGACGATTAGTCTGGTGGGTTGAAAGTCAGACGAAATCATTTTCTATAAGCCACATACGTGTCAACATCCTCAGACTAATGAGAAAATAAAATGAAATGAAAATTTTTATTGTGAATATTCATGCATTTTAAGTGGTATATATATATATATATATATATGTTTACGTTAAAGATCAGTGTGATGTAACTCCCCTGTTGAGGGTTGAGGATTTATGTAAAAATTTTCATTTGATGTAATTTATTTTCATTGTTGCATATATGTGTCGTGCTGAGATTTTCAAAATGTGATGACACAGTCTCGGGGGTGGCCAACCCGGGATAGGTCGTTACATACACATCAACATCATAGGAATTACCATCGTGTATATCCTAGAGATAATATGTATGTTCATAACTTACATGCTATTAGTGCACATCCTAGAAATTACCATCATTCATTTCCTATAGATAACATGCGTATACATAACTTTCATAATAGAAACATGTATTCTAGGAATGCTTATTCAAGAAACTATAGACATGCATATTTAAGAAATCCTAGAAACTTCAATAACTACTATCCTAGGATCATGCATCATCAACATGTCTACAATTATAGAGCACCTGATAATATTAAGAAAGTATGGGTCCCTAAAGGAACCGTATTTTCTAGGACTAACCCCAAAGGACCCAATAAATTTTGGGTACCTAAAAGTGCAGTTGTATATCCTTGTATAATTTAGATATGTCTTAACACCAAGGAAAAGGTAACTATTAGTAACTTAATAGTGGATGCTCAAAGCATATGACTAGTGATTAAAGTATGTTCAAAGGGCTAACTCTAAGAGATGGTGGATACGTCACCATTAGAGACAACATAAAGATTTTTTTTTAATTTCTTTTAAATCAAAAAATATAATCTCAACCTCTAAACCATTGGAACTTTTGCATATAGACTTATTTGGTCTAATATGTACCATTAGTCTAGGTGGTCATCAATATGCTCTTGTTATTTGTTGGAAATCACCTCAAGATACCCAGGTGGTGATATTCCAAACACCCAAGTCTAGAATGACTTGTAATGAACAGAAACAAACCAATCAAAGAAAGAGAACACAAGCAATTGTTATCGAGGTTCGACAATACGCCTACGTCCCTGTGAGCTCCTTCGAGCTCTCTACACTAAATCAATAGAGTTTTTACAATTACAGCAACATCTCTTCAAGAATCCTCTAATTCTTGAAGAACGAAAGAAGAGAAAAAGAAAGTGATAAGGACTATGTGTTTCCCTGGAATTTTCCCTAAGAAAATTCCAATTACAAAGCCCTTGAATCTCCAATCTATACTACTCTCTCTCTAAACAACCAGCCACTCTTGAATGAGATCTATTCTTGTGCCTCTCTTGTGTTTTGTGTCTTTGTACTCTCACACTTGCACTTGAATTCTCTTGTATGGTGATCTTATATCTTGTTATATTATGATCGAAGCTAGATGACCCTTTATATAGTGCACCAACTTCTTGAACCAATCTTGAAGTCAATCTCAACTCTTAGATCTTGAGGACCAATCAATCATAGTCCTCCACCAAGTCTAAGTGATCCTGTGCATTTTAATTAAGCCCCACACATCAGGAGAAGAGTGCTAAAACTTGGCATCAGGCGTGCCTGGAGCTGCGGCCCAAAACAGGGCAGGCCGCGGCTAAGAGAAGGGGAGAGCAGGCTGCCGTGCTGGAGACCGTGGCATGGGTGGCTGTACCACGGTGCACACCACCATCCTCAACTTCTGGACTTTCTGCTGGCCGCGGCACACACCTCTAAGCCTGATGCTGTTGAACCTCCATTCTTCCAACTATTTAATCCTTGGATAAATACCAACAATCTCTACCTTTGTCTAAGCGATTCTCGAACCCATTGTGCAGAGAACTCAGGATCCAAACTCAACTTAAGTCACCATATTAACCGACTCCAATCCTAAAATGTCCAAGGCAATGATTGAACTTACTTAAAGGTAGAACTTTACCTAAATCTGCAGGATTTTCTTCCGTGGCTACCTTGTCCACATGAATGCATTCTTCTGTAACATTTTCCTTAATGAAATGGTACCAAACATCCATATGCTTTGTCCTCTCATGGAACACCGGATTCTTGCATAAATGCAATGCACTTTGGCTATCCGAATACACTACCACTTGCTCTTTCAAGACCTTCAACTCTTCCAACAACCTTTTGCACCACATAGCCTCCTTGATGGCTTCTGTTACCGCTATGTACTCAGCCTCGTTTGTTGAGAGTGCTACCACTGGCTGTAACTAAGCCTTCCAACTTATACAACATCCGTTTAAGTTGAAGAAGTAAGAGGTAGTCGATCTTCTTTTATCCCAATCTGCTGTATAGTCTGAATCTGCTTAACCCTCAAGATAGATGAACTTACCCATCTTCTCATAAACCAGCCCCACATTTGAGCTTCCCTTCAACTACCTCAGTAACCACTTCATCCCAAGCCAATGCATGAGCACTTATTGCATGAGCAATATCGGGTCTAGTGCTTACCATGGTGAACATTACAGATCCAACCGCACTAAAGCTCATTTCTTTCTTCTCCTCATCCAATCTCGGACATTGATCGCTGGAGAACTTGAAATGACCAACAAGGAGAACCTTCACTGATTTGCTATCTTCCATAGAAAACTTAGATATCATCTTTTCTATGTAGGAAGTCTGAGAAATCTTCAATCTGTTTCTCTCCCTTTCCCTCATTATATTCATCCCAAGGATCTTCTGTGCATGGCCAAGATCCTTCATCTTAAACTCCGAACTGAGTTGAGACTTCAATTCTTCTATCCTCTCCCTATTTTTCCCAACCAACAGTATATCATCGACATAGATGAGGATAATCACCATTTTCTCCACCATGTACCCCTTGTAGTACAAACACGAATCATAGTAGCTCCTCATGAAACCTAAGCTAGTTACAAAGGAATTGAACCTCTTATTCCATTGCCGAGGTGATTGCTTCAGGCCATTAAGAGATTTCTTCAATTGGCATACCAAATCTCCCTACCTTCCTTCCTCATAGCCTTTAGGTTGCCTCATGTAGGTGGTCTCATCAAGCTCTCCATGTAAGAACGTTGTCTTCACATCCATTTGGTTGATTTCCTAATTAAATTGGACCACCATTGCTAACACTATCTTTATCGTCTTGTATTTCATAACCGGTGAGAATATTTCAGTGAAATCTATGCCTTCTCTTTATGTGAACCCCTTCGCCACCAGCCTAGCCTTATACCAGACTTCATCCCCTGGAGTGTTCCCTTATTTGATCTTGTAAATCCACTTGCAATCCACAACTCTCTGTTTTTCTGGTTTGGGCACCAATTTCCCAGATTTGTTCTTCCTTAAAGAATCCATTTCTTCCTCCATAGCTAGCTGCCATTTTGATGAATCCTTACATTTCATAGCATCCCTGTAAGTTTTTGGTTCAACCTTTCCTTCTGAATAAGGAGCTACTACATTAGCATCCGCAAAACCATATCTCAAATGTGGTCTGACCACCCTCCTTTTCCCGATTCTTTGTGAGCTGATAATCATTATGATTTGCTGCATCATTCCCTTCTAGTTCAGCCTCTTCTTGAGTGTCCTGAGCTTGGCCTTCATCAATGGTACTTCCATTGTTTACAAAAATAGTTTCTAAATAAACCCAAACAAGCATTAGAAATAGAAACGAAATAGAAAAAAGGAAGAAGTTTAATTCGAAATTCCTTTTTTGAATCATCTAATTTTCTTGGAAAACAAAGAGAGGGAGTGTCAAGTCCGACTCCTCCTTTATTGATTTTTGTGGTGAAGAACTTAGTAGCTGACCCTACCCTGATTAGCTTTCCTCTTTGCCCGCAAGCAAGCTATCGAGCTCATCCCATGTAAGAGAGTTAAGAGTGTTTAGCCTTTTGAATGGGAAGTTACCCTATTATAAGTAAGCTATAAGGCTTGGAGTTCCCGATGCGTCTATCCTCGGGGGTCAAGTTCCTGCTATTAGGTCTAGGGTAAGGGTGAGACCTAGGGTAAGAGTCATAATAGTCGTCGGATTGGGTGAGCATTGTACAAGGACGTGCTGATTTGCCCACTATCCCCTGTAGGGTTAGTTTTCTCCAAATAGGGAAATAAATGCTCATTAAAAATGAAATCCCTACTTATTATGAGTTTCATTCCTTTTGGTTCTAAAGACCATAACCTATACCCCTTAACCCCATCACCATACCCTAAAAACACACATTTTCTAGACCTTGGGCTAAGTTTATCATCCTTTTGATATGCAAATGCAGCACATCCAAAAGTTCTAAGGTTGTTCAACTCAAGGGGTTTCCCACTCCAAATCTCCTCGGGAGTCTTAAGGTCTAAAGCCCTAGAGGGTGATCTATTAACCTAATATGCAGCAGTAGACACAGCTTCCCCCCCAAAAACATTTTGGTAAACCGGACCCAATTAACATGCACCTAACCTTTTCCATAAAGATCTTATTCATCCTCTCAACAACTCCATTTTGCTGAGGGGTTTTTACAATCGTTCTATGTTTTAGAATCCCATTTAACTCACAGAATTTACCAAAATCCTTATTAAAAAATTCTAAGCCATTATCGGTTCTTAACACCTTAACTACCCTACCTGTTTGAGTCTCCAGCAATTTTTTCCACACCATAAATTTATTCAAAGCATCTGATTTATTTTTAAGCAAATAAACCCAAACCTTTCTAGAATAATCATCAATTAAAGATAGAAAGTAAACTTTACCTCCCTGTGTTGGTGTTCTTGCTAGTCCCCAAAGATTCGCATAAATGTAGTCAAGAATACCCCTAGACTTGTGCACTTCGGTGTTGAAGCTGACCTGATGTTGCTTCCCAAGAACACAACATTCAGAGAAATCAAGTTTCTCTACCTTGTCACCATCAAGAAGACCATTCTTGCTAAGAACTTGCAGCCCCTTTTCGTTCATATGTCCTAAGCGATTGTGCCAAAGTACTACCTTATCCATCTCAGCTATCAAGCTTGCTGCTTGATCCTTGATTTCTGTCTCTCCAATCATCTCATTGAGACCATCCTTTATTGCTGCTTTGATCACTATCAAAGATCCCTTGGTTACCTTGATCTTTCCTCCCTCTGCTTTGTATGTGTACCCCATGGAATCTAGCTGCCCAATGAGATCAAATTTCTTCTCAAATCTGGAAGATACCTCACATTCCGCAGCAGCCTTGTGACTCCATCAAACATCCTTAATTGAATGTCTCCTATCCCCCTCACTTGGCAAGAAGTATCATTCCCCAAGAAAACCTTTCCATCATTGGTTTCCTTGAAATTCTTGAACCAATCCCTGTAAGGGCACATGTGATAAGTGCACCCGAAATCCAGGATTCATTTCTCGCTGTCTTGCCTCCTGCTCACATTTAAGCACACAACAAGAACATCATCTTGCTGTTTTCCTTTGGAAATCGAAGCCTTTCTATTCTTGGTATGGCTTCCTCCTCTCTCATCCCATAACTTCTTCTTGCAATCTTTCTTGAAATGACGCTCTTTATTGCAGTAGTAGCATCTATTTCCTCCAAATCTTGGTTTGGAGTGCGCTCTCCCATAGCTTTACCCTCTACCCTTTGATTTCTCTCGGTAGTTTCCATGGATACTACTGCCATTCCCAGTTGCTGACCTTCCTCTAATGAATAGCCCTTCTCCACTTGATGCTTCCCTCATCTTGGCTTTGAAATCATGAACCCTTATAGCATTGATCACAATTTCCTTAGTTAGTGTATCTCTTCTATATTCAATAGCATTAATCAAACTTTCAAAATAATCAGGAAGAAAATTCAATAACATAACAGCCAATTGTTCATCTGGGAATATTATACTTCAACTAGCCAAATCTTGAACTAGTTTATTAAACACATCAAGATTATCTTGCAACTCTTTATTAGGATCCATTTTAAAAGTGAAGATTCATTTAAGAAGATAAATCTTATTAGGGAGAGTTTTGGTAAGAAACAACTCATCTAGTTTTTTCCATATGACTGCTGGATCTTTTGAGTCTTCGCACTCCCTTGTGACACTATCTGACCTGTGCAGAAAGATGGTGCTATACACCATCTTCTTCATCTCAATCCGCTGGACCTTCGTGATACTTGCTGGAAAAGTGTCATCTTCTCCAATAGCCAAGTCCACCTTTTGTTGCATAAGAACTGCTTTGATTTTCCGCTTCCAAAGGGCAAAGTCTCCCTTTCCATCAAACTTCTCAACAATGAAGTTCGAACCCATCATGAAGAGAAAATCCCAGAGTTATGCAGCACCCAAAATTGCTTTCCAACTTCTAAATCTCAAGAACTCGATCAAATCTTGATCCCAGCACCATTCTTGAATCACCCTTAAGAACCCAATCAGATCTTGATCTCTACTCCATTCTTGAATCACCCAAGAAGTCTCCTTTAATTCTTGGAGTATTGCTCTGATACCTTCTGTTCCAGCTCTGATACCCGCTCACCAAAGCCCTGATACCACTGTATCACCACCAAAGAATCCTTTGATTCTTGGAACCGAGCTTTGATACCACTGTTGGAAATCACCTCAAGATGCCCAGGTGGTGATCTTCCAAACACCCAAGTCTAGAATGACTTGTAATGAATAGAAATAAACCAATCAAAGAAAGAGAACACAAGCAATTGTTATCGAGGTTCGGCAATATGCCTACATCCCCGTGAGCTCCTCTGAGCTCTCTGCACTAAATCAATGAAGTTCTTACAATTACAGCAACACCTTTTCAAGAATCCTCTAGTTCTTGAAGAACGAAAAAAGAGAAAAAGAAACTGATAAGGACTAAGTATATCTCTGGAATTGTTACCAAGAAAGTTCCAATTACAAAGCCCTTGAATCCCCAATCTATACTACTCTCTTTCTAAACAACCAGCCACTCTTGAATGAGATCTATTCTAGTGCCTCTCTTGTGTTTTGTGTCTTTGCACTCTCACACTTGCACTTGAATTCTCTTGTATGGTGATCTTATATCTTGTTATATTATGATTGAAGCTAGATGACCTTTTATATAGTGCACCAACTTCTTGAACCAATCTTGAAGTCAATCTCAATCCTTAGATCTTGAGGACCAATCAATCATAGCCCTCCACTAAGTCTAAGTGATCCTATGCATTTTAATCAAGCCCCATGCATCAGGAGAAGAGTGCTGAAACTTGGCATCAGGTGTGCCTGGAGCCACGGCCTAGAATAGGGCAGGCCATGGCTAAGAGGAGGGGAGAACAGGCTGCCATGCTGGAGGCCGCGGCGTGGGTGCTGTGCTGCTGTGCACAGGGTCGTGCTGCGATGCGCACACCTTGAGCCGTGTCGCACACCACCATCCTCAACCTTTGGACTTTCTGTTGGCCGCGGTGCACACCTCCAAGCCTGATGCTGTTGAACCTCCATTCTTCCAACCGTTTAATCCTTGGACAAATACCAACACTATTGTTAATGATTATTCAAGATATACCTTTGTTATTTTTATTACTTACAAGGATGAAGCATATAAAGGATAGAAGTGATCATTGAAAAGAATTTGAAAAATGGGTTTTTATTTCAAGTATTAGAAGTGATCATTGAAAAGAATTTGAAAACCAAAGCTTTTTAAAATTTTGTGATGAAAATGGAATTGATCACAATTTTTCAGCACCTAGAACTCCTCAACAAAATTGAGTTTTTGAGAGGAAAAATAGAGTTCTAGAAGAATTTGCTAGAACCATGCTTTGTAAAAATTGTTTACCAAAATATTTTTGGGTGGAAGCCGTAAACACTTCTGGTTATGTTTTAAATACAGTATTAATTAGGCCTATGCCTAATATCTCTTATTTTTGTGCTTTTGGTTGTAAATGCTTCATTCTAAATAATAATAAAACTAATTTAGGTAAATTTGACTCAAAGACTGATGAAAGGATATTCTTAGGATATTTAACCTCTAGTAAGACTTATAGAGTCTTTAACAAAAGAACTCTGTGAAGAATTCGTACATGTTGCCTTTGATGCGTCTAACCCAATTAGTAGTAGAGTGGTATCTTTTAATGATGATGCAGATTATATTCTGAGAATGGATGCATTTACTCCCATTGTTGACCCGAAGGAGAGCCAACCTCAAACAAATCAAGAGGTAGATGCTCACAATCATAATCAACCATCTACAAATCAATAAGAGACTGATCTTTCCAAGGATTTGAGGTATGTGAATTATAATCAAATCGATTAAGTGATTGGTGATCCTTCATAAGAGATAAGAACTCGATCCTCTATAAGAAATATCTGCAATTGTGTAGCTTACTTATTTCAAATAGAACCCAAAACTTTTGTAGAAGTCGAAAAAGATGTTGATTGGATAAGTGCTATACAAGAAGAATTAAATCAATTTGAAAGGAATAAAGTATGGAATCTAGTTCCTAGACCAAATAATCACAGAATTATAGGAACTAAATGGGTATATAGATAAAATGGATGACAATTAAATAGTAACTAAGAACAAGGCTAGACTAGTTTCTAAGGGCTATAATCAACAAGAATGAATAGACTTTGATGAGACTTATGCTCCCGTAGCAAGATTAGAAGCCATTCATATATTATTGGTATTTACATGCTTTAATAAGTTCAAACTATTTCAAATGGATGTAAAAAGTGCCTTTTTAAATGGTTTTATAGAAAAAGAGGTGTACGTTGAACAACCTCTTGGATTTCAAAATCCTAGTCTTCCAAACCATGTCTATAAGATTTCTAAAGCTCTTTATTGGTTGAAGCAAGCTCCAAGAGCATGGTATGAAAGACTAAGTAAATTTTGCTTGAAAATGTTTTTACAAAAGGAAAAATAGATGCAACCCTCTTTACAAAAACTCACAATAAAGACACACTACTAGTCCAAATATATGTTGATGATATTATATTTGGGGCCTTTAATGAATCCATGTGTCAAGATTTTGCTAAGTGTATGCAAGGTGAATTTGAAATTAGCACTATGGGAGAGCTTACCTGCTTTCTTGAACTCCAAATCAAACAATTGAAAGAAAGCATCTTCATCAATCAATCAAAGTACACCAAGGACTTATTGAAGAGGTTTGGGATGGAAAGCTCAAAGTCAAATGGTACTCTGATTACACCCAAAGTATAACACGGTAGTTGTAGCACAGCTTTAGGGTGTCGATTCCACAGGGAAACGTGAACTACAAAGAAAGTGCAAACTTTAATATAAAACAATAGAATCTAAATGAGAGAATCTGAGTAGCGTGAGAAAATTGTGTAATTGTAATGAAAAGTATAATGGAAGCAACAAGGTTCCGGGAATCCTCTCTAGGTTCGTTGCCTTATTCCAATCTTAATTCAGTTGTTTTTATCTCGATTGCAAGTTTCGCATCCCAAACAAGCAATCGGCAAATATTTAATCAAGCACATAGATAAACCCTAATGTAATTGATATGAATTACTTTTTACTTTCGAATTAAGCACACATGACCTATCCTATAGATTTATCAAGAAACGATAATATATCTTTAATGAAAATATTGCAGTAATGGACAAACCTAAAGGATAAATCTACCAGACTCAATCATACCCAACCAACGTCACATAAGCAAAGCATGACTAGACTTATATGGAGAAGAAAGATACAATCACTGGATTAAGAGAAAAATCTTCTAATTAAGTTAAAGAGTAACTCATTACCATGTTTTGATAATAAATCCAAACTACAACTGAATCAATAATGGAAAATAAGAACAACTACACCTAGGGATTCATCCCTTCGCCTTGCTTGGAGATTAGTTAGCCATGAGGCTCATGCTTGAACACTTGATGAGGGAGAATGTGGCAGCCTTGATGAGTTTTTCAGCCTTCAATCCATGTCTCTTATCAACTAAGTGATTTATTTATAATACAAAAGTTCCAAGGGTGTTTTAGGGTTTAAACAATCATTAAAGTCCTAATTAGGTCATAACTCAGAAACAAAGTTTCGTGTGCGCGCCGCGGCTCACACTTATCCAGGCCGCGGCTCAAGCTTTTGAGGCTTTTCTTCACTTTCTGGAGGCCGCAGCACCCACTCTTCTAGGCCGCGGCGCACACTGGTGGCTTCCTTGCTCTTTTGGGCTTGGTTCTGGAGGCCGAGGCTTAGACTTCTTCAGGCCGCAGCGCCCACACTTAAGACTTGGTTTCTCTTCATTTTTTCTTTCCACGACCATGCCCTCACTCGAATGTGTATCAAAGCATCGTGCTTTAAGCTATGATAGCTTTCTATCTCTTTTGAACTAAAAGTACCTGAAAATGCACCGAAATAAGTCAATGATCCAAGAATATTACTTTAGAGTTATTAAGGTATAAAAGTGTAATTCAAACCTCGATCAACCCTAAAATGCTAACAAATAAGTACTGTTAAGATCCATTTTATGACTCTCATCACACTCCTATGCGCACCTCTACAAAACTTGACCTAGATAAGGAAGGTAAGTGTGTAGATACTAAAGCTTATAGAAGCATGATAGGAGCTTTACTTTATCTAACTAGAAGTAGGCCTAATATAATTTTCAGTGTATACATGTATACTAGATTTCAAGCTAATCCTAAGGAATCACATATAATTGTCGTAAAAAGAATTCTAAGGTATTTATAAGGCACTCAAAACCTAGGATTATGGTATTCTAGAAAATCAACTTTTGAGCTTGTTGGTTACTAGGATGCTAATTTTGCAGGTTGTAGGCTAAATAGAAAAAGCACTAGTGGAACATGCCAATATTTAGGTGCAATGTTAACCTCTTGGTTTTCTAAAAAACAAAATTCGGTTGCGCTATCAACCGTTGAAGTGGAATATATAGCAGCTGGAAGTTATTGTGCACAAGTTTTGTGGATAAAACAACAATTAGAAGACTATGGCGTGAATTTTAAACATATACCAAGTCATTGTTATAACACTACTGCTATCAACTTGACTATAAAACTCTATTCAACATTTGAGAACCAAACACATAGAAATAAGACATTACTTCATAAGAGACCATGCTCAAAAGGGTAATTTTAGATTAGAATTCATCTATCCGAAAGACCAAATTGCTGATATTCTTACTAAGCCCTTGAACGAAGATAGCTTTAGCAAGATTAGACTATTAATAGGCTTAACAAATTATGAAAATATGTGTGCTTGATTGTATCTACATTCATCATATGTATAGTTGACATCAAGTGAATGAGTATTAACTCTTATTTAATATCTCTCTCACTAAAGATGGCATAGATAAATCATTTATTGCAAAATTCCAAATTTGAGCTCAAATTTCTATGATTTATGAAAGACACAGTCGACTAGTAGCTTGATCTAGTTTATTGGTATCTCTCTGTCCATTTACCCAGTCGACTGGTAACTCACTGCCCATTTCACCAGTCGACTAGTACAAGGACCCAGTCGACTGGTATTACTTGAGAAACTTGGAGCCCAAAAATTTGAAATTTCTTCTAGTGAACCCAATCTATTAATAGGGTTAATACAATCGACTGGTGTCTCACTACCCAATTTCTCACTCGATTGATACCCTGACCCAGTCGACTAGTACCACAAAATAATATTTGGAGTAAAAAATTTGAAATTTTCCTGGACAACCCAGTCGACTAGTAGGGTTAATCCAATCGATTGTTTTCTTACTACCAGTTTACCCAGTCGACTGGTACCCTGACCCAGTCGAATTGTATGTCAAAAAATCCCCAAATTATGAAAGACCCAGTCGATTGGTACCCTAACTCAGTCGAGTAGTATCGCGATTCTATATATAGTCGCTTCATTTTTTTTTTCAGATTTTACGCCATTTTTGCAAAATCTTAGCTTTCGTTCTCTAAAAAATCCTTGTTTTTATATCGATATCTCTTGAAATAACTCCATAGAAACCTTAGTCCTCCTTTAAATCACATCTTTTTCAACTTTTCACGGTTGAATCTTCATCTTTTTTAAAAAATCTCTCACCCACCGAAAATTTCTAAAATGTTTGAGAGAATATGAGTAAAAACAGCCGTTGTTGGATGTCACGCACCCACAAGGCCTAGATCACGGAAGTCCTCAACACCGGACTCTAGGGAGAAAAAGATAGCTGGTTTCTCGAGCAAGCAAGCGAGGATCGAGCTTGATGATTCATTTTTTTGGTACCCCACCGCCAAAAGCAAGTATACCACTATCATTAGACACAAGAAAATTATGACGAGTAGATTCATAGATTTTGATTCTATTCATCATGCTAATTTCGATATTTTTCCTGGTTTTGAGGCAATAGGCCTAACCTCCTTGTCAAAATCCACCAAAAATACTACCATCGCCTTATTCATCAATTATATGCCAACCTAGTCAAACCCAATCCCCTAGCTCTTAGATTTAAGACTAGTGTTATGGGCATAGAATTTGAGGTAAACACTGACCTCTTGGTCAATCTGCTGAGAATCCCTGTAAGAGGGATCCATTGGAGTCTGGATGGATGGCTAGACAATTTTGATTATGAGGAGGTATGCCAGATAGTTAGGGGAGAACCTAACTATGTCTTTCGACCCATTATATTTCATCAGTGTAGTGACGTGTCCCTAAACTCAAAAATTTTCAACCTCATCGTGAGTTACACCATCTACCCTAGACTCGGGAGTCGAGGTTATATGTTTAAGATAGACATAGCATTGATTTGGTGTCTCAAAACTGGACATCATTTCAATATTTACCCACTCTTGCTCCCTAACAAGATCAATGGCGAAACACATGACTTCAGGTGCCTCTCATACAGCATGCGCATCACCCAGATCCTCGAGCACTTTAAAGTCCCCCTGTCTACCTCCAAAGCACAAGATATCAGCCCTAAAAACATTATCAATGTCTCTTCACTGAAAAAGATGGGTATTCCGAGAGCAATTAGAAGGCTCATTAGCTGAGATTTGAGATCTTCATCGAGACAACTCTGACTCTCCTACTCGATGAGCCATTAGCATATATCAGTTGCCATTATCGTGTATTTTTATTTTTATTTTTTTGGACTATGGATAGTTGTTGCAAGAATGTTTCTTTCCATTTTCTTTATCATGCATTCGTCTGCCTAGTTTGTATCAAATTTGCTTACTTAAGTTCAGTGATGTATGGACTTGTGTATATACATGCCTACTTTTCACTTATATAGCTTATGGATCATGTATATGTTTTACTATTAGCTATATGGTTGCCTATTTTGAGCTTTTAAAGCTCATCCATATACTTTAATGTTTCAAGCTTATATACATACTTCTGATTCTTCCCGAAAGGTCTTCTAACTCCTGTTAATGCTTAGTTTATGCACACAAGTTTTTTTATAACTTATCTTCATGTCTATGGTGATTAAATTGCTTATCTTTCATGTTTACCCCCTTTTTATACTGTTGTCAAAACGAGGGAGAAAAAAAAAAAAAATCTGTGTAAAACTAATATAGAGCATAAATTTAAGGGGAGCATTGCTCCGAACATGTAAACAAGTGTAAAATAGTCTTGCATTGCTTGGTTGGGATTGATTTTACTGTAATTGAATGCTTACGGGTTGGTTTTAAAACTGTTTTTCTCTCTTTAGTTTTGTCATCATAAAAAATGAGGAGATTGTTGAACTATATTTGATTTTAATAATGACAAAACACTACTTAAATTACACTAAACATTTTATCTAAGTGTTTAAGTGGTAAAAGCAATCAGTGCCGAAACAAGATGTAAGAACACAATACGTTCAGACACCAAAGCTCAAGATATCATCCTCCCACACAGCATGCACATCACCCTGATCCTCCAGCACTTTAAAGTCCCCTTGTCTGCCTCCAAAGCTCAAGATATCAGCTCTAAAGATATTGTCAATGTCTCTTCACTAAAGAAGATGTGTTGTATGATCCGAAATGACATGGTTCAATAAACACTGGGAAGAACATTAGGATCGGTGATGATGATGATAGCGAGGAGGACGACGATGTGCCTGATGATGTAGCTCCTCCCACTGCCACAAACACTGACAAGCAGGAACTTAGTCCATAGCATGCTACACATGGTGGCTTTAGTTCTAGTCAGATTAGACATGATGACTTAATACAGGCTATAGCAAGCCTCCGGTGTCCATGCAGTTCGGATTCTAGAGCTTGAGCTTTTTTGTCGACCAGAGCTTCCAAATGGTATGGACCAATATCGATCACATCCGTCATGACATCAACACCCTCAGAATGATTTTGAGTTATTCTCAGGGCAATCGGAAGGCTCATTGGCTGAGATTTGAGATCTTCTTCGAGACAACTCTAACTCTCTTACTCGATGAGCCATTAGCACTTATCAGTTGCCATTGTCATGTATTTATTTTTATTTTTTTTGCTCCATGGATAGTTATTGCAAGAACTTTTCTTTCCATTTTTTTTATCATACATTTATCTGCCTGGTTTGTATCAGATTTGCTTACTTAAGCTCAGTGATGTATGGACTTGTGTATATACATGCTCACTTTTCTCTTATATAGCTTATGGCTCATGTATATGTTTTACTATTAGCTATATAGTTGCTTATTTTGAGCTTTTAAAGCTCATCTATATACTTTAATGTTTCAAGCTTATATGTACACTTCTGATTCTTCCCGAGTGGTTTTCCAACTCCAGTCAATGCATAGTTTATGCACACAAGTTTTTTTATACCTTATCTTCATGTCTATGGTGATTAAATTGCTTATCTTTCGTGTTTACCCCCTTTTTATGCTACTGTCAAAACGAGGGATAAAAAGAGAAAAATCTATGTAAAACCATTGTAGAGCATAAATTTAAGGGGAGCATTGCTGTGAACATGTAAACAAGTGTAAAATAGTCTTGCATTGCTTGGTTGTGATTTATATTACCATAATTGAATGCTTACAGGTTGGTTTTTAAAATTGTTTTTCTCTATTTAGTTTTGTCATCATAAAAAATGAGGAGATTGTTGACTTGTATTTGATTTTAATAATGACAAAACATTACTTAAATTGCACTAAACATTTTATCTAAGTGTTTTAGTGGTTAAAGCATTCAGTACAGAAATAAGATGCAAGAACAAAACACGTTCACACACCAAAGCTCAAGATATCGTCCTCCCATACAGCTTGCACGTCACACTGATCCTCCAGCACTTTAAAGTCCCCCTAATCTGCCTCCAAAGCTCAAGATATCGGCTCCAAAGACATTATTAATATCTTTTCACTAAAGAAGATGTGTTGTACGATCCGGAATGACATTGTTCATTCCAAAGCTGGGAAGAACATTCAGATCGGTGATGATGATGATAGCGAGGAGGATGACGATGTGCCTGATGATGTAGCTCCTCTCACTGCAACGAAAACTGATGAGCAGTCACCTAGTCCACAGCATGCTACACATGGTGGCTTTAGTTCTAGTCAACTGGACACGATGACTTACTACAGGCTATAGCGAGCCTCTAGTTGTCCATGCAGTCCGGATTCTAGAGTTTGAGCTCTTTCGTCGACCAGATCCTCCAAATGGTACAAACCGATATCAATCACATTTGTCATGACATCAACACCTTCAGGATGATTTTGAGTTATTCCGAGAGCAATTGGAAGGCTCATTGGTAGAGAATTGATATATTCTTCGAGACAACTCTCACACTCCTACTCGATAAGCCATTAGCACTTATAAGTTGCCATTATCATGTATTTATTTTATTTTTAGCTCCATGGATAGTTATTGCAAGAACATTTCTTTCCATTTTCTTTATCATACATTCGTCTGCCTGGTTTGTATCAGATTTGCTTACTTAAGCTCAATGATGTATGGACTTGTGTATATACATGCTTACTTTTCACTATTATAGCTTATAGCTCAAGTATGTGTTTTACTATTAGCTATATGGTTGCCTATTTTGAGCTTCAAAGCTCATCCATATACTTTAATGTTTCAAGCTTAATTGCATACTTCTGATTCGTCTTAAGAGGTCTTCCAACTCCTGTTAATGCTTAGTTTATGCACACAAGTTTGTTTATACCTTATCTTCATGTCTATGGTGATTAAATTGCTTATCTTTCGTGTTTACCCCCGTTTTATGCTATTGTCAAAACGAGGGAGAAAAAGAGAAAAATCTGTGTAAAACTAATATAGCCCATAAATTTAAGGAGAGCATTGCTCCGAACATGTACACAAGTATAAAATAGTCTTGCATTACTTGGTTGGGATTGATATTACTATAATTGAATGCTTACAGGTTGGTTTTTAAAACTGTTTTTCTTTCTTTAGTTTTGTCATCATAAAAAATGAAGAGATTGTTAACCTGTATTTGCTTTTAATAATGGTAAAACACTACTTAAATTACACTAAACATTTTATCTAAGTGTTTAAGTGGTAAAAGCATTCAGTACAGAAACAAGATGCAAGAACACAACACATTCAGACACCAAAGCTCAAGATATCGTCCTCTCATACAGCATGCACATAACCCTGACCTCCTGCACTTTACAGTCCCCCTGTCTGCCTCCAAAGCTCAAGATATCGGCCCTAATGACATTATCAATGTCTCTTCACTGAAGAAGATTGGTTGCACGATCCGGAATGAAGTGGTTCATTCAATGGCTGGGAAGAACATTTTGATCGGTGATGATGATGATAACAAGGAGGAGGACGATGTGCCTGATGAGGTAGCTCCTCCCACTACCATGGAAACTGACGAGCAGGCACTTAATCCACAGCTTGTTATACATGGTGGCATTAGTTCTTGTCAGGCTAGACACGATGACTTACTATAGGCTATAGCGAGCCTCCAATTGTCCATGTAGTATAGATTCTAAAGCTTGAGCTCTTTCGTCGACCAGAGCTTCCAGATGGTGCGGATCAATATCGATCACATCCATCATGACATCAACACCCTCAGGATGATTTCGAGTTATTATGAGAGCAATCAGAAGGCTCATTAGCTGAGATTTGAGATCTTCTTCGAGAAATCTATGACTCTCTTACTCGATGAGCCACTAGCACTTATCAGTTGCCATTGTCGTGTATTTATTTATTTTTTTTGCTCCATGGATATTTGTTGCAAGAATGTTTCTTTCCATTTTCTTTATCATACATTCATATGCCTGGTTTGTATCAGATTTTCTTACTTAAGCTCAGTGATGTATGGACTTGTGTATATACATGCTTACTTTTCACTTATATAGCTTATAGCTCATGTATATGTCTTATTATTACCTATATGGTTGCCTATTTTGAGCTTTTAAAGCTCATCCATATACTTTAATGTTTCAAGCTTATGTGCATACTTCTGATTCTTCCTGAGAGGTCTTCCAACTCCTGTTAATGCTTAGTTTATGTACGCGAGTTTGTTTATACCTTATCTTAGTGTCTATAGCGATTAAATTGCTTATCTATCGTGTTTACCCCCTTTTTGTACTGTTGTCAAAACGAGGGAGAAAAAGAGAAAAATCTATGTAAAACTAATATAGAGTATAAATTTAAAGGGAGCATTGCTCCGAACATGTAAATAAGTGTAAAATAATCTTGCATTGCTTGGTTGGGATTGATATTACTGCAATTGAATGCTTATGAGTTGGTTTTTAAAACTGTTTTTCTCTCTTTAGTTTTGTCATCATAAAAAATTAGGAGATTGTTGACCTGTATTTGATTTTAATAATGACAAAACACTACTTAAATTGCACTAAACATTTTATCTAATTTTTTAAGTGGTAAAAACATTTAGTATAGAAACAAGATGCAAGAACACAACACGTTCAGACACCAATGCTCAAGATATCGTCCTCCCATACAACATGCACATTACCTTGATCCTCCAGCACTTTAAAGTCCCCTTGTCTGCCTCCAAAGCTTAAGATATTGGCCCTAAGGACATTATCAATGTCTCGTCACTGAAGAATATAGGTTACACGATCCGGAATGACATGGTTCATTCCAAGGCTGGGAAGAACATTCGGATCAGGGATGATGATGATAGCGAGGAGGACGACGATGTGCCTGATGATGTAGCTCCTCTCACTGCCATAAAACTTATGAGCAAACACCTAGTCCACAGCATGTTACACACGGTGGCTTTAGTTCTAGTCATGCTAGACACGATGACTTACTACAGGCTACAACGAGCCTCCAGTTGTCCATGCAGTCCAGATTCTAGAGTTTGAGCTCTTTCGTCGACCAGAGCTTCCAGATGGTGCGGACCAATATCGATCACATTTGTCATGACATCAAAACCCTTAGGATGATTTCGAGTTATTCCGAGAGCAATCGGAAGGCTCATTGGCTGAGATTTGAGATCTTCTTTAAGACAACTTTGACTCTCCTACTCGATGAACCATTTGCACTTATCAGTTGCCATTGTCATGTATTTATTTATTTATTTGCCTCCATCGATAATTGTTGCAAGAATGTTTCTTTCCATTTTCTTTATCATACATTCATCTGCCTAGTTTGTGTCTGATTTGCTTACTTAAACTCAGTGATGTATGGACTTGTGTATATACATGCTTACTTTTCACTTATATAGCATATGGCTAATGTATATATTTTACTATTAGCTATATGGTTGCCTATTATGAGGTTTTAAAGCTCATCCATATACTTTAATGTTTCAAGCTTATGTGCATACTTCTGATTCTTCTCGAGAGGCCTTCCAACTCCTGTTAATGCTTAGTTTATGCACACAAGTTTGTTTATACCTTATCTTCATGTGTATGGTGATTAAATTGCTTATCTTTCGTGTTTACCCCTTTTTTATGCTATTGTCAAAACAAGGGAGAAAAAGAGAAAAATCTATGTAAAACTAATAGAGCCCATAAATTTAAGGAGAGCATTGCTTCGAACATGTACACAAGTGCAAAATAGTCTTGCATTACTTGGTTAGGATTGATATTACTATAATTGAATGCTTATAGGTTGACTTTTAAAACTATTTTTCTCTCTTTAGTTTTGTCATCATAAAAAATGAGGAGATTGTTAACCTGTATTTGATTTTAATAATGGTAAAACACTATTTAAATTACACTAAACATTTTATCTAAGTGTTTAAGTGGTAAAAGCATTCAGTACAGAAACAAGATGCAAGAACACAACACATTCAGAAACCAAAGCTCAAGATATCGTCCTCCCATACAGCATGCACATCACCCTGACCTCCTGCACTTTAAAGTCCCCTTGTTTGCCTCCAAAGCTCAAGATATCGGTCTTAATGACATTATCAATGTCTCTTCACTGAAGAAGATAGGTTGCACGATCCGGAATGAAGTGGTTCATTCCAAGGCTAGGAAGACCATTTTGATCGGTAATGATGATGATAGCAAGGAGGAGGACAATGTGCCTGATGATGTAGCTCCTCCCAGTACCATGGAAACTGACGAGAAGGCACCTAGTCCACAGCATGTTATATATGGTGGCATTAGTTCTTGTCAAGCTTGACACAATGACTTACTATCGGCTATAGTGAGCCTCCAATTGTCCATGTAGTCTGGATTCTAAAGCTTGAGCTCTTTCGTCGACCAGAGCTTCCAGATGGTGCGGATCGATATCGATCACATCCATCATGACATCAACACCCTCAGGATGATTTTGAGTTATTCTGAGAGCAATCAGAAGGCTCATTAGCTGAGATTTGAGATCTTCTTCGAGACAACTATGACTCTCCTACTCGATGAGCCACTAGCACTTATCAGTTGCCATTGTTGTGTATTTATTTATTTTTTTTGCTCCATGAATATTTGTTGCAAGAACATTTCTTTTCATTTTCTTTATCATACATTCATATGCCTGGTTTGTATCAGATTTTCTTTCTTAAGCTCAGTGATGTATTGACTTGTGTATATATATGCTTACTTTTCACTTATATAGCTTATGGCTCATGTATATGTCTTATTATTAGCTATATGGTTGCCTATTTTGAGCTTTTAAAGCTCATCCATATACTTTAATGTTTCAAGCTTATGTGTATACTTCTGATTCTTCTCAAGAGGCCTTCCAACTCCTGTTAATGCTTAGTTTATGCACACAAGTTTGTTTCTACCTTATCTTCATGTGTATGGTGATTAAATTGCTTATCTTTCGTGTTTACCCCCTTTTTATGCAATTGTCAAAACAAGGGAGAAAAAGAGAAAAATCTGTGTAAAACTAATAGAGCCCATAAATTTAAGGAGAGCATTGCTCCGAACATGTACACAAGTGCAAAATAGTCTTGCATTACTTGGTTAGGATTGATATTACTATAATTGAATGCTTATAGGTTGATTTTTAAAACTATTTTTCTTTCTTTAGTTTTGTCATCATAAAAAATGAGGAGATTGTTAACCTGTATTTGATTTTAATAATGGTAAAACACTACTTAAATTACACTAAACATTTTATCTAAGTGTTTAAGTGGTAAAAGCATTCAGTACAGAAACAAGATGCAAGAACACAACACATTCAGACACCAAAGCTCAAGATAACGTCCTCTCATACAGCATGCACATAACCCTGACCTCCTGCACTTTACAGTCCCCCTGTCTGCCTCCAAAGCTCAAGATATCGGCCGTAATGACATTATCAATGTCTCTTCACTGAAGAAGATGGGTTGCACGATCCGGAATGAAGTGGTTCATTCCATGGCTGGGAAGAACATTTTGATCGGTGATGATGATGATAGCAAGGAGGAGGACGATGTGCCTGATGAGGTAGCTCCTCCCACTACCATGGAAACTGACGAGCAGGCACTTAATCCACAGCTTGTTATACATGGTGGCATTAGTTCTTGTCAGGCTAGACACGATGACTTACTATAGGCTATAGCGAGCCTCCAATTGTCCATGTAGTATAGATTCTAAAGCTTGAGCTCTTTCGTCGACCAGAGCTTCTAGATGGTGCGGATCAATATCGATCACATCCATCATGACATCAACACCCTCAGGATGATTTCGAGTTATTATGAGAGCAATCAGAAGGCTCATTAGCTGAGATTTGAGATCTTCTTCGAGACAACTATGACTCTCCTACTCGATGAGCCACTAGCACTTATCAGTTGCCATTGTTGTGTATTTATTTATTTTTTTTGCTCCATTGATATTTGTTGCAAGAACATTTCTTTTCATTTTCTTTATCATACATTCATATGCCTGGTTTGTATCAGATTTGCTTACTTAAGCTCAGTATTGTATGGACTTGTGTATATATATGCTTACTTTTCACTTATATAGCTTATGGCTCATGTATATGTCTTATTATTAGCTATATGGTTGCCTATTTTGAGCTTTTAAAGCTCATCCATATACTTTAATGTTTCAAGCTTATGTGCACACTTCTGATTCTTCCTGAGAGGTCTTCTAACTCCTGTTAATGCTTAGTTTATGCACACAAGTTTGTTTATACCTTATCTTAGTGTCTATGGCAATTAAATTGCTTATCTTTCGTGTTTACCCTCTTTTTGTACTGTTGTCAAAATGAGGGAGAAAAAGAGAAAAATCTGTGTAAAACTAATATAGAGTATAAATTTAAGGGGAGCATTTCTCCGAACATGTAAATAAGTGTAAAATAATCTTGCATTGCTTGGTTGGGATTGATATTACTGCGATTGAATGCTTACAAGTTGGTTCTTAAAACTGTTTTTCTCTCTTTAGTTTTGTCATCATAAAAAATAAGGAGATTGTTGACCTGTATTTGATTTTAATAATGACAAAACACCACTTAAATTGCACTAAAAAATTTTAAGTGGTAAAATCATTCAGTATAGAAACAAGATGCAAGAACACAACACGCTCAGACACCTAGTCCACAGCATGCTACACATGGTGGCTTTAGTTCTAGTCATGTTGGACACGATGACTTACTACAGGCTATAGCGAGCCTCCAGTTGTCCATGCAGTCCAGATTCTAGAGTTTGAGCTCTTTCATCGACCAGAGCTTCCAGATGGTGCGGACCGATATCGATCACATCCGTCATGACATCAACACTCTTAGGATGATTTCGAGTTATTCCGAGAGCAATCGGAAGGCATTTTGGCTGAGATTTGAGATCTTCTTCAAGATAACTCTGACTCTCCTACTTGATGAGCCATTAGCACTTATCAGTTGCCATTGTTGTGTATTTACTTATTTATTTTCCTCCATCGATAGTTGTTGCAAGAACATTTCGTTCATTTTTCTTTATCATACATTCATCTGCCTGGTTTGTGTTTGATTTGCTTACTTAAACTCAGTGATGTATGGACTTGTGTATATACATGCTTACTTTTCACTTATATAGCTTATGGCTCATGTATATATTTTATTATTAGCTATATGGTTGCCTATTCTGAGGTTTTAAAGCTCATCCATATACTTTAATGTTTCAAGCTTATGTGCATACTTTTGATTCATCCCGAGAGATCTTCCAACTCCTGTTAATGCTTAGTTTATGCACACAAGTTTGTTTATACCTTATCTTCATGTCTATGGTGATTAAATTGCTTATCTTTCATGTTTACCTCCTTTTTATGTTGTTGTCAAAACGAGGGAGAAAAAGAGAAAAATCCGTGTAAAACTAATATAGAGCATAAATTTAAGGGGAATATTGCTCCGAACATGTAAACAAGTGTAAAATAGTATTGCATTGCTTGGTTGGGATTGATATTACTGTAATTGACTGCTTACAGGTTGGTTTTTAAAACTGTTTTTCTCTCTTTAGTTTTGTCATCATAAAAAATAGGAGATTGTTAACCTGTATTTGATTTTAATAATGACAAAACACTACTTAAATTGTGATGAGTCTTAAATATTGCATATTTAAACCCTTTAATTTATATTTGTTAGGTTCTTAATTTGCATTATTTCACTTTATTTTATGTCTTTTTTGTGTTTTGTGTATTTTTATAGGTTTGTGGAAAAAATGAAGCATTTCTAGAGATATCAAGCTTCAAGAGCAAAGAGGATTCATAGTGCGATCGATCACACGAGATATGCGATCAAGTGCACCTGCTTTCGAGCGCACTTGCCTACGAATGAGCGCAAGGTCAACATCCCACATCAAAATGTTTGCAGTACAGTGCACCTGCGATCGAGCGCACCAGACACGCGATCGAGCGCACATGCGATCGTGTCGCATCATTCTGCGATCGAGCGCACTCGGGCAGTATCCCACTTCAAATTTGAAACCCATGCTACTCCGGGACTCCCCCTATATAAACAAAATCTGACCTCATCATTCAGTGTACAATTCCTGGGCCACTTTAGTGTTAACCAGTGGACGTCTGCTAGCATTCTGATGGATCCCGAAGGCTTTGCTACCACGAGGGGAAGCGCCCCCAATTAGCGAGTGAAATTTCTCCCATGTAAAGTTATTTATTTCTTTTTATTTAGTTTTTTTAGTTTAATGTTTAGCACTTTTATTATGAATTGTAGTTTCATAGTTATGAGTGGCTAGAATCTTCAGCTAAGGTTGAAGATGAAGCTTCGCCGTTGTTTGGCATAGTAGTTCAAATTTGCTTGTATAAATCTGACATTTTTTTAGTATAAATGTTCTGTCAATTATTTGAGTAAATCTTGTGATTGATTGAGTTTAAATTGTTCTGTTGGATATTCTTTATGTTTCATCTGATGGATACATCGAATTGTTTTCGATTAAATTGGATTTCATTTGTGATTTGTTAAAAGCGGATACATTAGATGCTTTTGGTTTAATTGAGATATTATTTTTTTTTGTCGTAAGTTGAATTCATGGAATGTTTTGATATGCTATGTTTTTAGGACATATATGCTTAAACTTTGGTGGGGATGGATTCGGAAACCTTAGTGTTTTTATTATTAGTTTTTTTTTAAAATCAATTTAGTTTAGTTTTAATTTGTTTTCCAAAATATCATTCAAAATTCAGAAATAGGTTAAAATAAAGTTAGTTTAGATTAAATTATATTTTCACAACGCAATTCCCTGTGGATTCGACATCGCACTTGCACAACGCTATATTGCAAACAACTCGTGCGCTTGCGAGTAAATTAAAACTCACAACAAGTTTTTGGTGCCGTTGCCGGGGAATTGTTTGGTTTGTGAAATTTTTGTCTGAATTAATTTTATTTTTCTACTAGTTAGTTAGCACTTTTAATTTTAAAAAAAAATTAATTTTTGTGAGTAGTGTGTTTGCTATTTTTTGCTTTATTCTGTTGTTTCTGTTGGTTAGTACCTCATTGTTTTCTGTTGGTGTATGCTTGGTCGGAGATCATTGAACTTAGATTTGATACATTTAGATCCCGACTTAGAAAGAACTCTTAGGAGACAGAGAAGAGTACTAGTTGAGAGAGAAACTGTTGAGATGGGAGAGAATTTTAAGGATGCACATCATCCGGAACATGTAGAGTCACCTAGAGCTTGGAACGTGGACTCCACTACATCCCTTAGGGATTTGTTCGCACCCGTTGCGACTAACTCATCCTCTTGCATAGTGTTGCCACCTACCAATGCCACCCACTTTGACTTAAAGCCACATGTTATCCAACTCTTACCCTCATTCCATGGCTTAAATCTTGAAAATCCTTATAGTTATGTGAAGAAGTTCAAAGACATTTGTGCCACATTTAAATTCCAGAACTTCTCTGAGGAGTCAGTCCATCTTCGACTCTTCCCTTTTTCTCTTCACGATAGAGCTAGGGCGTGGTTGGATTCCAACACGCCCGGGTCTATTACATCTTGGGAAAACCTGCTTAGCAAATTTTATCATAAGTTTTTCCCAATGTCTAGAGTGAATGAGTGCCGAAAGAAGATTAGCTCTTTCACTCAGGATGAGGGTGAAAAATTTTCTGAGAGTTGGGAGCGCTTCAAAGAGCTACTGATCAAATGCCCTCCACATGGATATGAGAAGTGGAGACTCGTTCAGTTCTTCTACCAAGGGTTGACTCAACCCAACCGTAGCATGATCGAGTCTATGAATGGGGGGCATTCTTGAGTCTAACAGGAGATGAAGCATATATGGCATTGGACAAGTTGTCCGACAACTCGCAGCAGTGTGATTTTTCAAGCTGTCGAGATAAGTCCATTCATGCTCCTAAGAGGGGAGGCATCTATAAGGTCAGGGAGGACGCTGATTTGAGGATAAAGTTAGATTCCCTCACTAAGAAGATTGACGCTCTCACTGTGAGCCAATCCATCAATGCTGCCAACACATTCAATGTTGAAAGCTGTTCCATCTGTGCTAGTCCCATGCATCTAGCACAGAATTGCCCATCAATGCTTGCTTGTGTCGAGTATCCTATGGAACAAGTAAATGCTTTCAATGACTATCGAAGGCAGTCAAATGGATTTTACTTAGAGACGTACAATCCAGGGTGGCGGAACCACCCAAATTTTTCATGGAGGCAGAACCAACCAATGAATCAGAGAGGAGCCCCTCATAATGCTCAAAATCAATATCCTCCCGGATTTGCCCAACAAATTCCTGGTCATGGTCGTTTTGCCCATCCAGCACCATTACCTACTTACCAAGCTCCCACTCAAACACCAGTGCTAGTTTCACAGTCACTAGAAGACACCATTAAAGAATATATGAAAATGAATAACCAATCCATGAGTGACGTAAGGAGTGCAACAATGGTAAACACTCAAGCAATTACTAAGCTGGAGAGTCAAATAGGGTAAATTGCAAGTCACTTGGGTGAGAGAGAGAATGGGAAGTTCCCCAGTCAGCCCGTGCCCAACCCGAAAGGACAATTTATGGTTGGGATTTCATCAACTCCTACGCACGGGGAGGAACAAGTACAATCGATTGTCACACTGAGGTCAGGGAGACAAGTGGACAATCGAGTGGAAGAGAGCCCTGCTATACAGTAAGGGCAAGGGAGTGGCAACAAGAAGAAGAGAGATACTGAGCCATCTACAGCCACACTTACTGAAAATGACCCTCCTAGGTCATTTGTACCTAGAGTGCCTCACCCCGACAGACTACAGGCTCCCAAGAAAGGAGGGAAGTATGAGGAAATTCTGGAGGTATTCAAATAGGTCCAAATCAATATCCCATTTTTGGATGCCATCCATCAAGTGCCATCATATGCCAAGTTTTTAAAGGACTTGGTCACTATCAAGAGGAGGACGAATGTCCCAAAGAAGGCATTTTTGACCGATCAGGTCAGCTCAATCCTTCACTGCAAGTTACCCATCAAGTATAAGGACCCGAGGTGTCCTACTATCTCTTGCACGATAGGAGTCAGCCATATTGAGAGGGCTCTTTTGGATCTAGGGGTGAGTGTGAATCTTCTACCTTACTCAGTCTATTTGCAGTTGGGGTTAGGAGAATTGAAGCCCACATCCACGACGCTTCAATTGGCTGACAGGTTAGTGAAAAGACCACGGCGAATAGTTGAGGACGTCTTAATAAAAGCGGATAAATTCTATTTCCCAGTGGATTTTATTGTGCTTGACACAGAGCTGGTCCAGAATGTAGGGATTCAAATACCGGTGATTCTAGGGCGACCATTCTTAGCCACGGCTAACGCCCTAATCAATTGTAGGACAGGGGTGATGAAGATCTCCTTCGGAAATATGACAGTGGAGTTGAACATCTTTGATATCACTAGGCAACCACTGGAATATGATGAAGTGAGAAATGTATACTTGATAGAGGAGATTCTTGAGGAGACTGTGGATGAATCAAGCATTGAGGATCCTCTAGAGGCGTGTTTTGCTCACTTTGGAGAGGACTTGGGCTTAGATAAGCTATTCGAGGAAGTGAATGCCATTTTAGAGTCTGATCCTCAAGAAAACAATGAGACAGAGGAAACTGCAGCATTTGAACCCCCCAAGAAGGAACTTAAGCCGATTATTTGCCTGTGATTATAGCTTCCGATTTGGGTGAGGCTCAAGAGGAGAAATTATTAGATGTTCTAAGATAGCACAAGGAAGCTATCGGTTGGACTATTGAGGATATCAGGGGAATCATCCCCTCGGTGGTGATGCACAAGTTACATTTTGAGGAGAATGCCAAGCCATCGAAGGAGCCACAAAGAGGGCTCAACCTAGCAATATAAAAGGTTTTGATCCTTTATCATATCTTTGATAGCGAGTGGGTGAGCCCAATTCATGTCGTGCCAAAATAGGCTAGATTGACGGTAGTAATAAAAAAAGACGACGAGTTGGTGCCAACTCGTGTTCAGTCAGGATGGAGAGTGTGTATCGACTACCGTAAACTGAACACTACCACAAGGACTGATCATTTTTCATTCCCATTTATTGATTAGATGGTGGAGCGTTTAGTTGGGCATGATTACTAATGTTGAGTCTGGCTGAAGACTTTAAACTTAGCGCTCATGGGAGGCACCCCACAGCTTATCTTTTCTGTATATTTCTTAATTTTTATGATTAATGTTTGTTTCCAGTATTTTTTGTTTTCTAATTTTTATTTTTCAGGGACAATGCGTACTTCAGTTCAAGTTTGGGGGTATGCTACGAGCCATACTAGTCCAGATAGTTCTCCATATCCCAGGTAAACTCTTTCCCTATTATTCACACATTGGGGTCAATGTGTAATTTAAGTTTGGGGGTATGGGAGACACATCACACGCTTTGTCCTAATTTGTTATCTTTTCGTCGTAAAGATAAATGCATGCTCATGTTATTTTGAAATTTTGGTTGATCTTAACATTTTCTGTGATGTGATGTCATAGGTAAGCTTAAAATTTTGAACACATGATCTGGTGATAAAGTTTTAAAATTTAGCTACTTACTTTAGGCATTTGAGAATTCATATGTTTGATCTAATCTAACACGAGCACATTAGCACAAATTGTGTGAGGTATGACATGTGATTTTAATGTGTATGTTTCCTTGTCTTAACTGAAACTGGATGACTTGTTGGATAAACACTTGGGCATAGAAAAGCATAAAAAAAAGAGAGAAAAAAAAAATATATATATATATATAATAATAATAATACTACTAATGATCATCATCAATAAACTTTCCACTGAGTAACTGGACCTCTTGCCTCAGTAAGCAGTGAGTGTTCACGTTAAAAAGTGGAAATTTTATTCATAATGATCATTGCAAAAATTTTCGCTGAGTAACTGGACCTCTTGTCTCAGTAAGCAGTGAGTGTTCACGTCAAAAGGTGAAAATTTTGTTTGGTAGCATTAAGGTCAGTTTAGTTTCGTAGCCTTTTTTACTCGAGTTAGTAAGTCCTTAGGGGTATCTTTACACCTAATGTCCTAAAACCATCTGGTTTGGGAGTCATTGACTCAACACTCGCTACATGGGTCAATTAGAAAGCTTAAGGGAATTAAATATAGCAAAGCCTTATATATATATATATATATATATATATATATATATATATATATATATATATATATATATATATATATATATATAAAATAAAAATAAAAATAAAAAAGAAGAAGAAAATAAAAACTATGCCATTTTCGTTCATTCTGATGGGAAATTTGGTGAATCTTGAGACATGGAGACCTTACACATTGGAGTTATTTGGAAACTTCATTTTTATATGCTAATTCACTTTACACAGTGTCAGACTTGTGATGCCTTATCCTGCCTTTTGTAAGTAATTAGATTTTAACATTTCTATTCATTGTGAAGATGGGTTTATCTCTTTAAGCTTGTTCATGACTAAATATCATGGTGGTGTGTGCTCCTTAAATTTTCGGATAACATGAGTGATGAACTTATCTTTATGTTCTTTGTTTTTCATCTAGTTTTATTTTGTTTTGCTAAAGGACTAGCAAAATATAAGTTTGGGGATATTTGATGAGTCTTAAATATTGCATATTTAAGCGCTTTAATTTATGTTTGTTAGGTTCTTAATTTGTATTATTTCACTTTATTTTATCTTTTTTTTTTGTTTTGTGTATTTTTATAGGTTTGTGGAGAAAATGAAGCATTTCTGGAGATATCAAGCTTCAAGAGCAAAGAGGATGCATAGTGCGATCGATCACACGAGATATGCGATCGAGCGCACTTGCCTACGAACGAGCGCAAGGTCAACATCCCACATCAAAATGTTTGCAGTACAGTGCACCTGCGATCGAGTGCACATGCGATCGTGCGCACAAGACATACGGTCGATCGCATGATGCGATCGATCGTATCATTCTGCGATCGAGCGCACTCGGGCAGTATCCCACATCGAATTTGAAACCCATGCTACTCTGGGACTCCCCCTATATAAACACCATCTGACCTCATCATTCAGTGTACAATTCCTGGGCCACTTTGGTGTTAACCAGTGGACGCCTGCTAGCATTCTGGTGGATCCCGAAGGCTTTGCTACCACGAGGGGAAGCGCCGCCCATCAAATTGCACTAAACATTTTATCTAAGTGTTTAAGTGGTAAAAGCAGTCAGTATAGAAACAAGATGCAAGAACACAATACGTTCAGACACCAAAGCTCAAAATATTGTCGTCCCATACAGCATGCACATCACCTTGATCCTCCAGCACTTTAAAGTCCCCCTGTGTGCCTCTAAAGCTCAAGATATCGGCCCCAAATACATTATCAATGTCCCTTCACTGAAGAAGATGGGTTGCACAATCCGGAATGACATGGTTCATTCCAAGGCTGGGAAGAACATTTGGATCGGTGATGATGATGATAGCGAGGAGGATGACGATGTGCCTGATGATGTAGCTCCTCCCACTGCCATGGAAACTGACAAGCAGGCACCTAGTCCACAGCATGCTACACATGGTGGCTTTAGTTCTAGTCAGGTTGGACATGATGACTTACTATAGTCTATGATGAGCCTCCAATTTTCCATGCAGTCCGGATTCTAGAGCTTGAGCTCTTTCGTCGACCAGAGCTTCCAAATGGTGCGGACCGATATCGATCACATCCGTCACGACATCAACACCCTCAGAATGATTTTGAGTTATTCTCAGGGCAATTGGAAGGTTTATTGGCTGAGATTTGAGATCTTCTTCGAGAAAACTCTAACTCTCCTACTCGATGAGCCATTAGCACTTATCAGTTGCCATTGTCGTGTATTTATTTATTTATTTTTTGCTTCATGGATAGTTGCTACAAGAACATTTCTTTCCATTTTCTTTATCATACATTCATCTTCCTGGTTTGTATCAGATTTGCTTGCTTAAGCTCAGTGATGTATGGACTTGTGTATATACATGCCTACTTTTCACTTATATAGCTTATGGCTCATGTATATGTTTTACTATTAGCTATATGGCTGCCTATTTTGAGCTTTTAAAGCTCATCCATATACTTTAATGTTTCAAGCTTTTGTGTATACTTCTGATTCTTCCTGAGAGGTCTTCCAACTCCTGTTAATGCTTAGTTTATGCACACAAGTTTGTTTATACCTTATCTTCATGTCCGTGGTGATTAAATTGCTTATCTTTCATGTTTACCCCCTTTTTATATTGTTGTCAAAACGAGGAAGAAAAAGAGAAAAATCTGTGTAAAACTAAAATAGAGCATAAATTTAAGGGGAGCATTGCTCCGAACATGTAAACTAGTGTAAAATAGTCTTGCATTGCTTGGTTGGGATTGATATTACTATAATTGAATGCTTACAAGTTGGTTTTTAAAACTGTTTTTCTTTCTTTAGTTTTGTCATCATAAAAAAATGAGGAGATTGTTGACTTGTATTTGATTTTAATAATGACAAAACACCATTTAAATTGCACTAAACATTTTATCTAAGTGTTTAAGTGGTAAAAGCATTCAGTATAGAAACAAGATGCAAGAACACAACACGTTCAGACACCAAAAGAAGACAGAAGATCGAGAATAGGCACTAAGGTAATTGAATCATATTATAAATCTCTAAAATTCAATTACTTAGCTTGATCTATGGCTCAATTTACAAAAGGCTTTGACATGTTTTGAAACAAAAAAAAAAAAACTGGGTTTAAAGGACAACCTTGTCGATTGGGAAAAAGGACAGTAAGTTCCCAGTCGACTAGTAATAAGACCCCATTGACTGGTCCTATGACGCAGTAGACTGGTCCTATGACCCAGTCGACTGGTACTTTCCCCAATCCTAAAAGTGAACTTTTTTTCATTTTAACTGGTGTTGCACAAACCTTACAAACAATCTCTTTTTCACGGAAGTTACAAAGAAATTTTTAATCCTAAACACTCTAAAAGTTACACCAACTCTTTCTCTTTACAATAAATGGTGCTAACTGTAAAGTAAATGATAGAGAGATAGCAATTAATTTTTTACAAATGAAGAATATCTCTCTTTCAAGAACAAGCATGAAGAATGGCTCACAATATATTTTTCAAGGCTTTTGAGATTTAATGAGCTATTGTATAAATTGAATGTGCTATCTCCTTTTTTATAAATGCTCATTGAAGAGGGTTTTTATAGCCGTGGACTTATATGGTCGTTAAACACTGATTTGGTAGGTTTAGAGCATTAAATGCTTAAGTCCTGCATCTCAAACAATCATATTTTCAAATTAGCAGTCGACTGGTACAAGGATTCGGTCGACTGCTAATTTGAAAATATGATTGTTTGAGATGCGGGACTTAAGCATTTAATGCTCTAAACCTACCAAATCAGTGTTTAACGACCATATAAGTCCACGGCTATAAAAACCCTCTTCAATGAGCATTTATAAAAAAGGAGATAGCACATTCAATTTATACAATAGCTCATTAAATCTCAAAAGCCTTGAAAAATATATTGTGAGCCATTCTTCATGCTTGTTCTTGAAAGAGAGATATTCTTCATTTGTAAAAAATTCATTGCTATCTCTCTATCATTTACTTTACAGTTAACACCATTTATTGTAAAGAGAAAGAGTTGGTGTAACTTTTAGAGTGTTTAGGATTAAACATTTCTTTGTAACTTCCGTGAAAAAGAGATTGTTTGTAAGGTTTGTGCAACACCAGTTAAGTTGCTCGACTAACTTTTAGTGGATTTCTTCAAGTGGGTTCCTTGAAGAGAGTGGATGCAGGGTCAGAGAGATTTCGGTATTGCCAAACCACTATAAACAGAGTTTGGATATTCTTTTCCTCAACTCCTTTATTTTTAAGCATATTATTTGATTGTGTGCCTTACTTATTAAACCATTTTAAAAACTTGCAAGTTAATTAGAAAAAAATTTTAAAACCCAATTCACCCCCCTCTTGAGTTTGAACCTCGGTTTACAAAACCCAAAAAGGAATAAGTTAATTAGCAAAAAGGCATTGGGATGGAAAGCTCAAAGTCAATTGGCACTCCTATGAGCACTTCTACAAAACTTGACCTAGATGAGGAAGGTAAGTGTATAGATACTAAAATTTATAAAAGAATGATAGGAGCTTTACTTTATCTAATTACAAGTAGACCTGATATAATATTCAGTGTATGCATGTGTGCTAGATTTCAAGCTAATCTTAAGGAATCACATGTAATTGTTGTAAAAAGAATCCTAAGATATTTACAAGGAACTCAAAACCTAGGGTTATGGTATTCTTTAAAATCAACTTTTGAGCTTGTAGGATATTTGAATGTTGATTTTGTGGGTTGTAGGCTAGAGAGAAAAAGCACTAGTGGAACATGCCAATTTTTAGCTGCAATGTTAACCTCTTGGTTTTCCAAGAAACAAAATTCGGTTGTACTATCAACCGCCAAAGTGGTATATGTAGCAATTGGAAGTTGTTGTGGATGAAACAACAATTAAAAGACTATGGCATGAACTTTATAAATATACCAATTCATTTTGATAACCTTAGCGCTATCAATTTGATTAAAAAATCTATTCAGCATTCGAGAACCGAAATAAGATATCACTTCATAAGAGACCATGCTAAAAATTGTGATATTAAATTAGAATTCATCCCTTCAGAGGACCAAATAGTTCACATTCCTACTAAGCCATTGAACGACGACAGTTTTAGCAAGATTTGACTATTAATAGGATTAACAAATTATGAAAATATATATGTTTGATTGCATTGACATTTCATCATATGTATATTTGACATCTAGTGAATGAGTATTAACTTCTATTTAATATATCTCTCACTCAAGATGGCATAATTAAATCATTTCTTGCTAAAATTCCAAGTTGGAGCTCAAAATTTTATATTTTGTAAAAGACCCAGTCGACTAGTATCTTGACCCAGTTGACTGGTATCTCTTTGTCTAGTTACCCAGTCAACTAGTAACTCACTACCCATTTCACCGGTCAACTAGTATAAGGACCCAGTCGACTGGTATTACACGAGAATATTTGGAGCAAAAAATTTGAATTTCTCCTGGACAACCCAGTCAACTGGTAAGGTACACCCAGTCGACTGGTATCTTACTATCAGATTACTCGGTCGACTGGTATCCCGATCTAGTCGACTAGTATAACAAAATTGCCCCAAAATATGAAGGACCCAGTCGATTGGTATCGCGATTCTATAAATAATCGCTTCAAATTTTTTAGTTTTTACGCCATTTTTGCAAACCCTAAGCTTTCTCTCTTTAGAAAATCTTTGATTTTAGACCACAATCTCTCAAAATAACTCCATAGAACCCTTAATCATCCCCCAAATCATATATATTTCAACCTTTCACTGTTGAAACCCTATCATTTCCCAAAACTTCTCTCCAAGCAAATGTTTTGCAAAATGACTGGTATAAGGACCTAGTCGACTGGTAATTCAAAAATATGACCATTTGAGATGCATGACTTGAGTATTTAATGCCCCAAAGCAACCAAGTTAGTGTCAAATGGCTATATTAATTCAAGGCTATATAAACCCACTTCAATGAGCATTTAAATAAGGAAGATAGCACATTCAATTCATTATATGGCTTATTAATTCTCAAAAGCTTTGAAAAATTCATTGTGAGCCATTCTTCAAGCTTGTTCTTGAAAGAGATATATTATTCATTTGTAAAAGCATTCATTGCTATCCCTCTACCATTTACTTTACAATTAATACAATTTATTGTAAAGGGAAAGAATTTGTGTAACTCTTATAGTGTTTAGGATTAAACACTTTGTTTGTAACTTCCGTGAGGAAGAGAATATTTATAAGGTTTGTGCAACACCCATGAAGTTGCTTGACTAATGATTAGTTGATTACTTCAAAGAGGTTTCTTGAAGAGAGTGGACGTAAGGTCGGAGAGATTCTGATATTACCAAACCACTATAAATAATGTTTGCATTTTCTCTTCCTTAACTCCTTTATTTACAAGCATATTATTTGATTGTGTGCATTACTTATCAAACTGTTTAGAAAACTTGCAAGTTAAATACCAAAAAGGTTTCAAAACCTAATTCACCTCCTTCTTGGGTTTGAACCTCAGTTTACAGAATGAAGTAGTTGAAAATGAAGTGGAACTTAAAAGGAGCAAAAAAGTTAAGACTCATAAGACCTATGGACCCGTTTTTTACATGTTTTTTAGTATAAGGAACTAGGAATTCAATAAGTAATACTATTCCAATTGTCTTAAATATTGACTCTGATCCACAAACTTATGAAGAGGTTATAAAGTTTCATGATGTTGTATTTTGGAAGAAGACCATAAATGATGAAATGGACTCCATAATGGGGAACAAAACCTAGAATTTAGGACCTTCCACCAGGTTCCAAACTCATTAAATACAAATGGATTTACAAAATAAAATTAAGGGTGGATGGTAGTGTTGATAAATTCAAGGCAAGGTTAGTGGCTAAGGGATTTACCAAAAAAGAAATTGTTGATTATTTTGACACATATGCATCAGTTACAAGGATAGTCATAATTAGAATGCTTATTGCATTTGCTTCTATTTACAAGCTTGAAATTCATCAAATAGATGTTAAAACAACATTCTTGAATGGTGAATTAGAGGAAAAGGTGTATATGAGTCAACTTGAAGGTTTTGTAGTTAAGAGAGAAGAGCATAAAGTATGCAAGTTAGTTAAATCTTTATGGACTTAAACAATCCCTAAAACAATTGCATAAGAAATTTGATCAAGTAATACTATCAAATGGTTTTATAATTAATGAATTTGATAAGTGTGTTTATAGTAGGTTCATTAATGGTAAAGGTGTTATCATATGTCTGTACGTAAATGACATGTTGATATTTGGTACTGATTTAGAACAAGTTCAAAACACCAAGAAATTTCTATCAGATAATTTTGACATGAAAGATATGGGTGTCACTGTTGTTATTTTAGGTATTAAAATCATAAGAGATAATGATAGCCTAACTTTAACATAATCTCATTACACAGAGAAAATTATAAAGAATTTTGATTACTTAGAAAGCACACCTGTAAGTACACCATCTGATAATAGTATCAAATTATTTAAGAATAATGATAACGCAATTGCACAACTAGAATATGCTAGAGCAATTGGTTGCAATATGTATGCCATGACTTGTACAAGACCTGATATTTCTTTTGTTGTAGGGAAGCTAAGTAAATTTATTAGTTATCCTAGCAATGATCATTGGGAGGCTGTACATAGGGTCTTTAGATATTTAAAAAAGTCCATGAATTTTGGAATAAATTATAAAGGGTATCCAATAGTTTTAGAAGGATACACTGATGCTAGTTCGGTAACAAACCGAAAGGAATATCACTCGTCCACAAGTGGTTGGATATTCACTTTTGGTGGGGGTGTTGTATCTTAGGCTTCCAAGAAGCAAACCTGTATCACTGATTCTACCATGGCATTTGAATTTGTAACATTAGCAGAAGAGGGTAAAGAGGCTGAGTGGTTAAGGAATTTATTATTAAAAATTCTTATGTGGCCTAAACCCATGGCTCTAATTTCAATTCGATGTGATAGTGAGGCAACACTAACAAGAGCCTATACCAATGTCTATAATGGAAAGTCTAGACATATCGGATTAAGACATAGCTATTCAAGGAAAATAATTAATGATGAATTAATTACGATTGAATTCGTAAGATCCATAGGAAACTTGGCGGATCCTTTAACCAAAGGACTTGCAAGAGAGCAAGTGGTTAAAACATCTCAAGGGATGGGTCTCAAGCCTATACGATAGGATCACCAATGATGGAACCTCGACTCGACTCTTACTAAATCTAAGTATTGAGTTCAATGAGACAAATTATATCCTTAGTAGTTATTGCAAGCATCTAGATTTATATTTTCATCCTAAGAGTTATGATGCTTGGAACCGTAATGATAAAGTGTAGGTGAACTGTGAGTTCTTAATAAACTTATAAAAGATTTTCTTTGGTATGTTAAATTATAGAACATAATTGATAAGCTTACCTAGTGAGTGTGAAGTGTGGCAGCTTCTGTTGAGTTCAAGGGCTTGACTCTAGAACACTAATGATATAAGATACATGACACAAGACCTTCAAAAGTGTCGATAATAATTTCTAGCAAATTCTAAGAGGATAAGTCTGGTGTGTGAGACATGTCCGGTTAAACAAATAAGATTTGTGGTTCAAAGTATTATACTACCACATATTTTGTTTAACTTTGATGTGTTTTCACTAAGTAAGTCCTAAAGACATCTTCATTTATGCATAAACTTCAATGGATGATAAATATAAGCTTTTCAAGGTTTTATTGAGTCAAATTATTTTGAAAATGGTGGAGAATTGTTGATAATTTTCAAAATAAATGTGGTTTTTTAAGTTTAGGATATTTTAGAAAATCAAAGGAAATGAGAAAAGAAAAAGGAAAAACGAATTTTGGATTTTGAGAGCTGATATAATCAACTGTAAACTTCATACAATCGACTGAATGGGAGGAAGAAAATTCTTTGAACTCTCCATAACTTTTTAAGTCGATTAAAAACATAGTCTAATCGATTGGATGTTTGAAATTTTTTATTTTTCAGAACGTTTTATGTTAGTTAAATGTGAAATGAAGTGTCCTTTGTGAAGGAACACTTGGTATTCAGTTTTAAACTGAAACAATGTGTCTCTAATGGAAAGATACACTCATTTTAATACTATATAAGTGTGTTTAACTGTCATAATTGAAAATAAAAAAAAACATATAGATTACAATCAGATTTTTTGTATTTTCTTTCTTCTTCTTCTCCTTTTAAAATACTGATCTACTTATGTCCATAAATCTTGCAAATTTTCAGATATAAGTGTTATGCATCCATAAACTTATAGAAGTTGTTGTGGTTATTCTTCACAAGTGCAAAGTGTAGAATAACATCAAAGCTTCATTGTATCTTAGAGAAAATTCATTGGTAACCTCTTGCACTGTGAGGTGTGAATTAAACCTTAAGAAAAGTGACATGGTCATGCCTTGGAGCTTTTCTCTCTCTCACTTATTTTGATAAACAGCCCTTATTTTCAGTAATCTTTTCCTCACCAGTATTCAACACTCCTTCTCCAGATCGCAATCGCCCGTCTTCTTCTCTTCTCATCCTCCTTATTCTTCCTCTCTCTTTCTCATCCTCCTTCTTTTTCCTCATTCTCCTTCCCCAGATCGCGGTCGCCCCTCCTTCTCCTTCTTCTTCTATATAATTTTTTTAAAAAGCAACCACCCAAACAACATTTTGGAGAGAATATCAGAGGAAGAAGAGTATTTTATGGTTTTATTATATATATATATGTATATAAGATTTATAATAAAAAATGAGAAGAGTATTTTATTATTCATATTTGTTATCACACTTTAATCTCACTCTTGAAATTTTATTAACCAAACATAGAACTAAAATAGTCACACTTTAATCCCTCTTAATCATATCCCACTATACTCCTAATACTATACCACAGTAATCTTGTCCGTGAACTAAACGGACCCTAACTATTTACTGTGGGCAAGCTGCATACCTTAGAAAATTCCCTAACAATGTGTCTAATACTTTATGTGATTCTATTCTAGGTTAGTTAATTGAGGGGGACCCTTCTTGAGGAATTTTCTTTTTATCAATATAAATTGTTACACCTTTACAATGCATTTGGATTGAGAGAAATGGAGGAAAAGGAAAGAAAGGGGTACATGTACCCCCTGTTTGGAAGTTCTTTTAATGAGATGAAAGGAAAATGAAAGGTCACTTGTATCCCTTCATTTCCTTTCAAATTTTCAATTTTTAATTTTCTCAAATTGGGAGGATTTGGAAGGGGAATGTTACCTCTTTTATAATTTTTTTTAATATACTCACCATTATGCCCCTAAGTTTATAATGACATTTCTTATATTAATGAGGAAAAAATAGTAAAGTGTTAAATCCTTTCCTTTCCTTTTCTTTCTTTATTTTTACCATCCAAACAAAGGGATACATGTGCCCCTTAATTTTCTCCCCTTTCTTTTTCCTTCATATACTTTCCTTTTTTTTCCCTTCTATTTCCCAAACATCAGGATATAGAGTAATAACAATTGCAAGAATTAAGAAACAAAAGAATTAGGAATAAGCAAAAATCCATTTCATATTGCGGCGCTTGTAGGGACCGAAATATGAGTATTGACTGTTCTATAGTGGCGCTTGAAAGCACTGAACAGGTACACATAAGAAAAGCCTGACTAAGCTTATATGGAAAATAAGCATGCAACCACTGGAGTTATAATAAATCTACTAATTAAATTAAAGAATAAAACATAACAATATTTAACGAAAATAATACCAACTACAACCGAATCAAATAAATGAAAAATAAGAACAACTACACCTAGGGATTCATCCCTTCGCCTTGCTTGGAGACTAGCTGGTCATGGGGCTCATGTGTCCTCGAGTTGCCTCCGGCCTCTCGACGATCATCTCTCCCGACCTTCAAACTTTAAACTTCGGGTTTCTCCTAAAGGCCCTCTGGATTGCTCCTAAAGGCCCTCTGGATTCATCCCCGATTGATTTCAAAGCTAAAGTGGAGTGGGTCTTATATAGGCAAATACCAAGAGTGCAATGTGTTTCTCATCCGATGTGGGATGTGGGATATAGAAATGTGTTTTCCAACCGATGTGAGATGTGGGATTTAAGCCCAAAATCACGCTGAAATCCCGCACATCCCATACAGACTGACCTTTGTCTACTAAAACTGCCATAACTTTCTCTAGAAAAATCCTTTTGACGAACCGTAAAATTCTCTAGAAAATAGACTTCCGTATCTTTCTAAGAATATATGGCTCATCTTATGGTTCTTCTTTTATCAATACAGTTTAATTTTCAAAGATGATTGATCTGTACGGGCAATTCTCGCAATTTAGTGAAACTCCTTTCCAATGCGGGCAGCAGCTGTTGCTTTTTTAAGCCCTCTATCTTGTCCTTCCGGAAGTATTCCTTCACTCCAGTATACCTCGAGTCTTTGTGCTTCAAGCAATGATAACTTTTCCTCCTCTTTTGAGCTTAAAGTACCTGAAAATGCACCGAAGTAGATCAATGATCCAAAAATGATACTTTAGAGCTGTTAACGTATAAAAGTGCAATTAAAACCTAGATCAACCCTAAAATGCTAACAATTAAGTACTGTTATGATATATTTTATGACTCTCATCACAACCCCCAACTAGCTTATTGCTAGTCCCTAGCAATTCAAGCGAAAATAAGAGATGAATTCTATAGTAGGATTTAAAAACAAAGAAAGCAATGCTAGCGTTGAACCAAGAGTAATTCACTTTTTGTCTCAAAAATTGCACATAACATATGGCACATAGAATCATTAAATTTCACCTAAGTCCAAAAGTAATCCAAATATCAATCTTAAAATCGTTATTGACTCTTAACATCCATCTTACCACAAACCATTAATCCAAACACCCGGATGATTTTATGCATAAGATTCATGAATACAAGTCTTGGCCTCTAAAAACATAATAAATTGCGTGACATCAATCACAAAAACAAGCTCCATAGGCTCACTTTTCAAATCACTCTCCACTATTGTAGAAAAATCACACTACATTGGATCAAAAGGTCTTTAATAAGCTTGTAACGTTAGGCTAAGGTAAAGGTTAAGAAAGAACAGGAAGGATTCAACAAGTAGAAGAACTTAATCTCTTAGTTTTGAACACAACTCTTTAAGCACTGGATAACTTTACTTCAACACCTAACTCTTTTAACCATTTTTCGAGCATTTCTTTCAACAAATCACCATTTTTTTCTTTTCTTTCTTTCTTTTTTCTTTGCCATAATTCTTCTTTTTTTTTTTGGCACATAACCATTCACCTTCCTTTTTCATTTTTTTTTTCCACAACCCCCAACTTATCTTCTTTAATGTATTTGGGCTATGGTAGTAATATTTTTTCATATTTTCCTCCCTACTCCTTTTAAGTGCTTCTCACAACATGTGTATAACTAAGTTCTTTTAAAAGAAAGGTAAGGATAAAAATATTTTTAGGCTCATAAAGGTAACTAAATGGTTTATCGAAAGAAACAAGGCTCAATTTTTCTTTTCAAGAAAAAGGCTCAAATAGGTGATTAGTGATAAATATAGCAATGGTAGGTTTGAAAGGCTCAAACGGTTTAAAAATGACCTATATCATATCCTAAGTAGTGTGCATTCTAGGAATTCGCCTCAAGTGATTATCAAGTAAGTTCTACAGCTTGTCGAGACCACAAAAATATTCACAAAATAATCACACATAAAACTTTTCTAAATGTTTAAGACTAATCATACAATCTTACCACAAACTAAAGTCTCAAACCAGATCAAGATTGATACTTAAATTAATTTCAAACCAAAGCAAGATTTAACTACTTCTAAATGCTATATGCTATCTCAATTAAGCTCACATCATTGACATGTGAATTACATCCAAGGTAACCATAAAGCATGCTTTAAAACAAAAAGAAAGGGAAAAAGACACCAAGCAGTTTAATGGAAAAAGAAAAAAAATGTATGGAAATAAAGAATATGGAAACAAAGAGATGTGTTTCCTCCACCCCCAACTGAAAAATTGCATTGACCTCAATGTAAAAGAAAGAGTAAAGGAAACTCCCCTTGTAGCCAAAGGTGCACAGAAGCTGAAAATTGTGCTCCACCATTTGAACTGCTTCATTTATTTGTCCGTGAAAAATAAATACAAAAGTAAAAACTTGGAAAATAACAAGATAATAATAATAAAAGAAATATGAAAAAAAACAATAAAAATAAAAGGATACGTTGTAGGCTGCCTCTTACGAGCGCTAAGTTTTACGTCTTCAGCCAGACGCTCTTATTTCCTCATCGAAAAGCATAAGTTGAATGCATCAGTCGCTGTTACACTGCCAAATTCGGTGCCTCTATGCTTTTGGGGGGCCTTAAGGATGTCATCAGTAACATCCGCAAATGCTGGCTCGATATATGCTTTGGTGAAGCCATAGGTGAAGGTGGACTCCAATGGATTGAGGTGCTAGACCTTTTCCATGAATGAATCCATCATGTATGCTTGGTGGCTTTCGTCCACATCCTCCGATTTCTTCGTTGTTGGGATGTGTAAGGACTTACCACTTACTGTCTTAATGGCATTCACCTTCTTCAAATTCTGTTGCACCAGGTGCTGACCATGGGGTGTGGACTGAGCTTGAGCAGGGAACTTACCTTGCTCAGTCACACTCAAGTAGCTCATTAATTTGGACACTTGGCTCTTAATTTATTTATGCTCTTCCATCACCTGCGTAAATAATGCCTCAAACCTTTGGTTTGTCTTACCTTGTGCCTCTATAAAGGCTTGTAAGGTGTCTTCTAGCGAGTTCCTAGAGGATGAGGGTGCATGATAAGGTGCAGGGGATGATCTAGGGGGCTGTGCATGCTAGTTTTCAGATTTCCAGCTGAAGTTGGGGTGATTTCGCCACCCCGGGTTATAAGTGTTAGAGAAAGGTGCAAGAGGCTTCTTGTACATGCCTAAGGTATTACATTGTTCCTCATACAGCCCTTTCATATCAAAAAATTTGGGGCATTCTTGGAGGAGATGATCTACCCTGCCACACACAAAACACGGCTCTAAAGACTTGGCATGATTAGCCGCATGTGTTGGCTTTGAGCCCTTAGTTTTCAATGCTTCTAACTCCTTAGTGAGCAGTTCGACCTTAGCTTTCAGATTGTCTTTTTCCCTAAGATGGAATATCCCTCCACCACTGTGGTTTCCTATAGGTCATGACCTACTCGTGCTTTCAGTAGCATTAGGTCCAGTACATGTATGAGCTTTCTCAGCAAGCTCATTGAGGTATTCAAGAGCCTCATCGGGGTCTTTCTCCAAGAACCCACCATTACACATCATCTCTACAAATTGGCACTCTCTATATGTAAGTCCCTCATAAAAATAGCTCACCAAGCGCCAACTCTCATACCTATGGTGAGGGCACATACTCAATAACTCCTTAAATCTTTCCTAAGACTGATATAAGGTCTCACTATCCTTTTGTGCAAAGGTGGAGATTTGCCTTTTCAAAGCGTTGGTCTTATGTTGGGGAAAGTATTTCTTAAAGAAAACCCAAGTCATCTCAGTCCACGACCCAATAGATCGTGGTCTTAGTGAGTATAGCCAACTCTTAGCTCTATCCTTCAAAGCGAAAGGAAAGAGCTTAAGTTTCATAATGTCATGAGTTTCGTTTTGACTATGGAAAGTCGCAACTACTTCCTCAAACTCTCTAATATGTACATATGGGTTTTCGTTATCCAAGCCATAGAATGTACGGAGTAATTGAATCATCCCTGGTTTAAGATCTTGATGGTGAGTATTGGCTGGAAACATGATGCATGATGGTATGGCTGTGCGTGTAGGGTGGAGGTAATCCTGAAGTTTCCTAGCAACATTCTCATTATGGTTATCGGCCATGTTAACAAAATCCTCTAGATTCTCACTTGGGTTTTCTCTATGGGTTGATCTAGGTGAGGTTTCACTATCAGACTCGAAATGAGAGGGTAATTCTAGCTCAAGTCCTCTAATGAATCTACTTTGCAGATCTCTTGTCTAAGCATGTACCAAATGAATCAGAGAGGAAATAAAACAAGAAGTTTTTTTTTATTCTTTATTTTTATTTTTATTTTTTTTACTGTCACACTCAAAGTTGACAAACTTCCTTGTACTTAAGCACGTTTCCCCGGCAACGGCGCCAAAATTTGATTACGCTCAAAACATAACGCGATTATTGTAGTATAGTTTTGGGGTGTCGATTCCACAGAGAAACAAGTTAAGTACAACAGAAGGTGCAAACCTCAACACAAACGATAAAAGATTAAAAGAATCTTAGTTGTTTGAGAAAAAGGGTAATTGTGTAAATAAGTTTAAAATAAAAATGACAAGGTTCCGGAAATCCTCCCTAGGTTTGTTGTTCTAATCCTAACTTGATTCAGTTGTTTTTATCTCGATTGCAAGTTTCACATCCCAAACAGGCAATCGAAAAATATTCAATTAAAGCACATTTATAAATCTTAATGTAATTGTTATGAAATCTTCTTTACTTTCAAGAACACATGACCAAACTTATAAATTATCAAGAGACGACGATATATCTAAATGACGATACCGCAACAATGGACAAATCTATAAAATAGATCTACAGAACTCAATCACACCCAAACAGGTACACATAAGAAAAGCCTGACTGAACTTATATGGAAAATAAGCATGTAACCATCAGAGTTATAATAAATCTACTAATTAAATTAAAGAATAAAACATAACAATATTTAACGAAAATAATTTCAACTACAACCGAATCAAATAAAGGAAAAATAAGAACAACTACACCTAGGGATTCATCCCTTCGCCTTGCTTGGAGACTAGCCGGTCATGGAGCTCATGTGTCCTCGAGTTGCTTTCGGCCTCCCGACGATCATCTCTCCCGACCTTCAAACTTTAAACTTCGGGTTCCTCCTAAAGGCCCTCTAGATTGCTCCTAAATGCCCTCTGGATTCATCCCCGATTGATTTCAAAGCTAAAGTAGAGTGGGTCTTATATAGGAAAATACCAAGAGTGCAATGTGTTTCCCGTCCGATGTGGGATGTGGGATATAGAAATGTGTTTTCCAACCGATGTGGGATGTGGGATTTAAGCCCAAAATCACGCTGAAATCCCGCACATCCCGCACAGACTGACCTTTGTCTACTAAAACTGCCATAACTTTCTCTAGAAAAATCATTTTGATGAACCATAAAATTCTCCAGAAAATAGACTTCCGGATCTTTCTAAGCATGTATTGCTCATCTCCTGGTTCTTCTTTTATCAATACAGTTTAATTTTCAAAGATGATTGATCTGTACGGGTAATTCTCGCAATTTAGTGAAACTCCTTTCCAATGCGGGCAACAGCTGTTGCTCTTTTAAGCCCTCCATCTTATCCTTCCGGAAGTATTCCTTCACTCCAGTATGCCTCGAGTCTTTGTGCTTCAAGCAATGATAACTTATCCTCCTCTTTTGAGCTTAAAGTACCTGAAAATGCACCGAAGTAGATCAATGATCCAAGAATGATACTTTAGAGTTGTTAACGTATAAAAGTGCAATTAAAACCTAGATCAACCCTAAAATACTAACAATTAAGTACTGTTAAGATGCATTTTTTGACTCTCATCAATATGTCTGTGTCATATATTGGCGCTTTGAAGCGCCAAAATAGGACTAAAAACCCTGGTATATTGGCATACGCGCTTAATTATTCAGAGGACAAAAATTAAGAAAATACATCGCGTTTTGGCTCTTCTTCGTCAAGTCGCACATGATTCGTTCGAATCTTGTATGTACCAACCTAATCTCTATATCTCTAATAGTTTTTAGTTAATTTGTATGCTTTTAGTCTTTTTATACGGTTTCATTGATTTGTTTGGCTTTGGGGAAAATTGGGGGAAATTTTGGGGAACATTTGTGTATGTGTGCAGACGTGTACTTATTGAGATTTGTAGCAACCCTCATGATAAATGGAGGCATACAGCTAGTCCATTTGGCCTAGTCAGAACTTTGTCTTTGAGGACACCAAAAATGCATGTTACAATAGCTATTGGTAGAAAACATTGTCAATTTAAAAGTGCTTTAATGTTTTTCTTTTCTTAAAATATGAAAACAGGTTGATTTTCAGCTTATAGATCAAAAACTACATAACTAATCTTTTTTCTGAGTCGGTATCAATAACAAACTATTGGCCTAGTTTTTGCTACTTTACAACATAAATGATTTAAGCCCAAAAAAAACTAACACTTACATATTGAAGGTAATTGCACGAGAATTACCAATATTTGGTTCAGTGCAATTGTCAACTTTCTGAGTGAATACCCTTTCTTTTTTATTCTCCCTTTTTATTTTCCATTTTCTAAATCTTTTATTCTCAAATTCTACATGATATTAAAAGGTTAGAATTATTTTCTAGTGGGAGGAGCATTGAGCTCAGACTGGACTCCAATGGCTTAACGGGCTTGTTTTGGTGGGAGAGGGCTTTAAACATGAGGATTTAAGTTGTTCATAGTGAACTCTTGGAGAGAGTAGTCAATTTTAAAAAGGAGTGGAGTTTCTGGGATGATTGAGTGATAAAGGAGAAAAGAAAATTTTCATTGATAATTTGACAGTGCATGTAAAGTAAAAAGTAAAAGAAGAAAATGTGAATGCAGTACAAGAGAGTGGAAGGGGTGGAGAAGTTTGAGACTTTTAAGCTCCTTGTTGTTAATAGAACTAATCTGCAATTTGGAGATTGAACCTTCTAAATATGCTTGGTACTTGGTATATACTTTCCGTTTTTCTTTTTTCCTTTCAGTTGTTGTGCTATGATGCGATAGTCGAAAATTTTAGTAGTTTTATGAATGTTGACCCCTTGAATTTTCAAATTTTATTGAACTCATTCATTATTTTAATTAGTGATGTCATTTGTTATATAATGTTGTTGAAACTATTTTTGTTGCAACTTTTACATGGTTGTACATGTTTTTAGACGGGTGTGAAGTAGTATTAATAATATTTTAACTCGATCTTGTTTTGGTTTCCAAGGTTCATGTTATCCTATGTATATGTTTGAGAACAATCTTTACTTATAGATCTAATGGTTGTTAGCAATCTTTAATTCGATCTTGTTTTGGAGAATGCTTTCTTAGTTGATAGATGTTTTATTTTTCTTAAATGGAACTAGTTCAAGGCTTCATGCTTTAAACTTTTGCTTTATTGGCATTTTTTTGTAAATGAGGAAAGATGTAATAGAATTTATAGAGTTTTTGGCTTGTAAGTAGCTTATAGTAATTTTTTTTTTAAATTACTGTTAAAATGTTATGTCTTATAAACTTCATAGAAGTGGAGCAAGTAATCCTATGCTTTCTCTTTTCTTCTTAAATTAACTTATTTGGTTTTCAAAGAAGCATAACTGAATGATTATTTGCTGTAGAAGGTTTGCTTGTGAACAGATGGCAACCACACTTCTGTGGCTTCTCTACACTACTCTACTAGGTTACTTGCAAAAAAAAATAACTTTCTTTGCTTAGGTTTCAACTGGTGGACTAAAATGCAGTTTCCTGACATTCTCTCACATCATTTGTCAGAGAAACTTTAGTGACATATTTCCTAATGTCATTGATTTTTGTTTTTGTTTTGTCTCTTTGCAATGTATAGTCATACTAACATAGACTAACGCTTCCTTTATTTTTGATCTGACAAGCTTTGTGGTGGAAGTTATATTCAAATCAGTACTGATCATGTCTTTGATAAACTTGTGATTTTTTAAGGGGGGAAGTTGTAGCTGGGATTGGTTGACTGAAAGTTCTTGCTTAAAAAAAAGTTCTTGATAGCACACGAGTATCCTAATTCTATCATTATAGCATGAATAGCTTGCCTATAGCTACTCTTACCATATTTAAACTTCATATTTAGGGATTAAAAAACTTAATGCAAGAAAACCCATCTGTAGAATGCATTTTTTATATTATTGTTGTTCTTCTTCATTTTTTTTTTATAAATTTTAAAATCATTGTTCAAATGCTGATAGACTAAGTTGAAATTGTTGCCTTTTTGTTTCAAATCTTTAAAGTATTGTCATTGATTAGTTTTATCATGTGTAGCCAACCATTTACTTAAGGAACTACTTTTTCTAATCTCTTAACTTTCTTCTTTCTTCACCTCTTCAAAGATTCTAATAGTTAATTGGTTGAATCCTAACTGATTGAGTACAAGAGAATCGGTTCGCCCCTGAAGTATCATACAAGATTTGTTGCTGCCTTTCCTGATCAGTGAGGTTTCCTAATATGCATTCATTTATTATATTTCTTAATAAATTTTAAAATCATCATTCAAATGCTGACAGACTGAGTTGAAATTGCTTTCTTTTTGTTTCAAATCTTCAAAGTATTATCATTGATTGAATGGCATGTGCATTTATTTATAGTGATATGAAATTTGGTTCATAGGTTCTTAGTTTTATCATGTGTAGCCAACCATTTACTTAAGGAACTACTTTTTGTAATCTCTTAGTTTCTTCTTTCTTCACCTTTTTAAGGTTTCTAATAGTTAATTTGTTGAATCCTAACAGACTGAGTATAAGAGAATCAGCTTGCCCCTGAAGTATCAGACAATATTTGTTGCTACCTTTCCTGATCAGCAAGGTTTCTTGGTATGCATTCATTTATTATATTTCTTAATAAATTTTAAAATAATTGTTCAAATGATGACAAACTGAGTTGGAATTGTTGCCTTTTTGTTTTAAGTCTTCAAAGTATTGTCATTAATTGAATGGCATATGTATTTATTTATGATGATATGAAATTTGGTTCATAGGTGCTTAGTTTTATCATCTATAGCCAACCATTTACTTAAAGAACTACTTTTTCTAATCTCTTGGCTTTCTTCTTTCTTCAACTTTTCAAATCTCTTAATCTCTTAGAATTGGAGGGGCTGCTGCACAGTAACACCTGTGAAGAGGCGACTGGAGTTGCGCCTATGCAGGGGTTACTACACGCAGCATCCATGAAGGGGCGGTTGGAGCTGCGCCTATCCAGGGGCGGCTGAAGTTGCACCCGTCCAAGAGCTAGAGCTACACACACACCTGTCCAAAACCCATCTAGGGGCTACACACAATGCCTATCCAGCACTCGTCCTATGAGTATATCAATTTGTTGTTCTCTATTTCATTTCATCAACTTAGTAATCAATTCTAAGTTTGTGATTATGCCTTTTCTTGCCTAAAATTGTCTAATGAATACTTTATTAATATTTTTTAGGGAAGTCTATTGGCATTATCTTAAAATGGATAAAAGTTGAATAGATAAACCGAGGTCGAGTAAAGCTTATATGGATGGTGCTACAAACTTCATTATATTTGCATGTCAGAAAGCTTGTGGTAGTAGTAGTATTGTTTGTCTATGTCAGAGATGTGGTAATTGTTCTTAATTCGAACCAGAAGTTGTTCAGGAGCATTTATTGTATAATGAGTTTAGTCCGGGTTACACCGAGTGGCTTTTTCATGGTGAGAAAGTCTCTCGTATACACCACTCTCCCTTTAGTTTAGAACCCACTAGTGTTCTAGTTGGCTTCATGGGACGAGATGACATGTTGGGTTTGCTCTGAGGTGCCTTCGAGGTTACTTATGTAAACCAAAACAATGAACCATTAAGTGAATGAATCGAAGAAAGATCTTCAAATGAGCATCCCATTGGGTGTTTAAGGTCAATAATTGTGGTTAGACTTTACATGTCAGACATCCAGATCATTCTTCTATTGATGAGACGACTCAGTATCACAATTTGATGAAAGATTATGATCATGAACTTTATTCAGGTCGTCAGAATTTCACAAAGTTATCATTTATTTTATACCTATTACACATCAAATGTTTGAATGGGTGGTTTGGTAAATCTCTTACTATGTTGCTTGAGTTTATCAACATGGCATTTCCGATGTTTGCTCTAATGCTATCAAATTATTATGAAGCCATGGAGATTATCAAAGAATTAGGTCTTGGATATGAGAAGATTCATGTTTGTCCTATTGACTGCACATTGTATTGGGGTGATCATGTGAATGATGAATTTTGACATGTGTGGCGTGCCACGGTGGGTTAAAAACAATGCTGATGAGGAGGATTCGTTGACTGAGATGGATGCTTCATCTAAAAAGAAAAAACCAACTAAAAGTATTGCATTATTTTCCTCTAATACTAAGATTGATGAGGATATACATGTCATCTAAAACGGTATCCTTGATGAGATGGTATGATAAAGAGCGGACAAATGATGGAATTTTAAGACACTTGGCAGATGGATTAGCTTGGAAAGAATTTGATACTTTTTATACCGATTTTGCAACTGATTCTCATTCTGTTAGGCTTGGCCTAGCTAGTGATGGGTTCAATCCCTTTTGAACATTGAGTTCTACTTATAGCACATGGCCCATTCTTTTAGTCCCATATAACTTGCCACCATAGCTTTGCATTAAGTAAACCTTGTTCATCCTTTCAATGGTGATTCCTAGTGAAAAATGACTTGATAATGATATTGATATCTTTTTGCAGTCTCCTCTAATGGAAGAGTTGAAACAATTATGGATCATGGTGATGCATTTGATGCGTCCACCAATCAAAGCTTTGAGTTGCGTGCTTCTTTTCTTTGGACAATTAATGATTTTCCTGCATATGTGAACTTATCTGGTTGGATCACCAAGGGGCGTGTTGCTTGTCCATGTTGTGGGGACTCTATGCATTCTATATGGTTAAAGCACGGAAGAAAGTTTTGCTATATGGGTCATCGTCAATGGTTAGAAGAAAACCATAATTTTTGGTTTCAAAATGATCAGTTTGATGGAACCATAGAGTTGGGATCTACTCCTGTTCAATTGTCTGGACATGATGTTTTAAGTCAACTAGAGGCTGGAAACTACATCTATGGTAAAACCTCAAATCCTTCTAAGAAAAGGGCAAGAGATGATGTTGGTACCTCTATGGGGCAAAGACTAGTGGATGAATTTGATAATCTTTTTGAAGATGCAGACGATTTCCTAGAAAATGTTGATAAGGAGGATCTTCCAACGGATGAGGGAGTTGTACAAATTTACTGGAAAAAAAAAGGAAGCATTCTTTAGTTACCTTATTAGGAAAACAATCTTCTTCGTCATAATCTAGATGTGATTCATATAGAGAAGAATGTATGTGATAATTTGATTGGAACAATATTAAATATAGATGGTAAGACTAAAGATAATAAAAATGCACATGTGATCTCGAAGAAATTGGTATTAGAAAAGACCTCCATCTAGTTATTCTTCCTAATGGAAAGATCACTCGCCTCTAGCATACTACATTATGTCTGTGAAAGAGAAGAACAATTTCTTGACAGTTTTGGAAAATCTCAAAGTTCTTGATGGGTATGCATCAAACATCTCAAGATATGTCAACCTAAGGGAACGTAAGCTGTCAAACTTAAAGAGTCGTGATGGTCACATTTTGATGCAAGAAATTCTTCCTATTGCCTTGAAAAATCTTTGCCTAAACATGTTCTAGAGTTGTTTTTAAGTTATCATCATTTTTCAAAGCTTTATGCTCTAAAGCACTTGATCCCTAGGAGCTTGACATATTGGAGTCGTGTGTTGCATTGACACTTTGCCATTTGGAGAAAATATTCTTCCCTGGTTTCTTTACCATTATGGTTCATCTAATCATTCACTTAGCCTCAGAGGCTAGACTTGGTGGTCCCGTACACTACAGGTGGATGTATCCTGTTGAGAGGTTAGATGTTCAAATCTCATTTGTAAATACTTAATTTGTATTTTAATGGCTACTACATTTATCTTTTAATTTTTGGCTTTGAAAGGTATTTAGTGCACTAGAAATCTTATGTACTCAATAGAAGTCGACCCGAGGGGTCAATTGCTGAAGGGTACAATGGAGAAGAATGTCTAACATATTGCTCACAATACTTCAAAGGTGTAAAGGCAAAATTCAACCGCCTCCAAAGGAACATTGATAATGTAAATTATCTGGATGAGTACATATTTCCTCTGGTGGATGGATATGGGAAAGATTGTAAGTGTTAAGCTTGATGACATGTCATTAGCTCAAGCACATCGTTATGTGTTGCTCTATAATTTGGGAGTTATGGTTGAAGCGGAGGATCAAATGTACTATAGTGTGCTCAAAGATATCATCGAGTTGGATTACTATAGGGAATTTAAGATTGTGTTGTTTAGTTATGATTGGGTGGATATTAATTCACCCAGGGGTTTGAAGAAATATGCAAGTGGGTGCATTCTTGTGAACTTCTCAAGGTTCATACACATTGGTTAGATATTGAAAGATGATCCATTCGTTATTTCATCTCAAGTGAAATAAGGGTTTTATGTGCAAGACCCAACAAGAAATGAATGGTATCATGTTGTGATCACAAAGCCAATGGACATATATTATATGTGGGAAAAATGCAAGAAGATGATGATAACACTTACAATCAGTGCATGTCTTCTAATGTAGTGGTAGACAATCAATTAAATTGTATCTCAAATTGGGCTAGAATGGACATTGATTAAGATACCAATCTTTAATGTATTGATGTATCTTTTTTTGGGTTCAATTCAAGGATGAAATGATGTATATTATTGGATTAATTTTGGTGAATATATCATTATTTTTTTGTCAATTATTTAAGGTTCATTCTCTTTGCAGGGGTTGGTGCACCTGTGGCTGTCAGATATACTTGTTAGATGTGTGTTTAGAAATCAATTATCTTCATTGACTACCATCTATATTTATTTATTTTCAAGGTAGGGCCCCTTTTGTTTCCACTGCATCTTTATATCTCAGTGAAAGACCTAAGTTCATGGTTTACAAAAATATAGGATCACAACCATTATCATTATCATTATCATGACAACCTTAAAATGTTCAATATACGATAGAAGAAAATAATACAAATTGTATAGGGATAAAATTGTATGCATTGGAACTTCTTATCATACAATTCCAGATTTTTTATTGATAGAAATTAGTAAAGGCATCTATCTAACCTTTAAGTCAGGAGCAAGCTAAAGCCAGTCTGGAGTTATTTGTGCCCAAACCAGTAGCTGAGCAAAGTTAAACTTCCTTGACTCGGAATAAAATTGCTCGTAACTGTATCCAATACGCCCCAACAGATTAGTTCCATTTCCTTTAGGTGAATTGGATTTTCCAAAGTCCAAGTGAGAAATATCGTTAAGATCTATGTTCCGTTGGGGTTCTGTCATTATACTAACTAAACACAACAAAGTTGCAATTTAACTAGAAAAAAAAATAGCCAAGCATAGTTGCTTAGCTTAAAAAATGAGGAAAGTCGAACTTAGTTTACCATTCCAACTCCACATCTCACATAGATGACTTTCTTTCCCTGGATTTTTCTAACCCGAAATCATCTTCCAACAATATCCAGCAATCTTTTTAACTTAACTTAACTAGAGAGACTACTAATATCGAAAAACTTAACTAGAGAATCATGAAGTTAGTACTTACCTGAACAATCCACAAATAGGTGTGTTATGTGACCTTTTTTGGTTCAGTTCCTTGATTATATTCAAAGATTTAACCATGTTTGATTCTATAGCTGGCACAAGAATAACTGGTAAAGAGATTACAACTAGTGTAAGTAAACATGGTATAATTTGTTTTGCAACCATGGCCATGTAGAGCTCAAGAGAAAACCCAATAATTAAAGCTCAGTGAGTTGGTCAGAATTGCCATCTATATTAAATTTGTTGACTTATGGCTTATAATTTGTTGCTCGTCTTCTCCCTTAAACTAAGAAGGTCCTATTTGGATACCACAGATCATAAAAAGTGAAGAAGAAGGAAACAAAACCAAAAGAATTATATAAAGAAAGAGAGATTCTCTTTTGATGTTTAACATAAGTCTATATATAAGTTTGTAGTATAACTGGTTAACAACAGAGTAGTTCAATAAAGAATATAGAGCCATATGATCATTGAAAATGTGCAATTAAATAAAGACCAAAAGAGAATAAACATCCAATGTCCTAGCAGACCCTCATGTCTCTTTCAAAGTAACATCAAATACATGAGACTTGAAAGTAAAGTTACATTAACACAGTTCCAACCACTGCCCAAAGAGAGCACAAAGAGATGTTTGTAACCAACGTGCACATAGGAACACAACAAAGATTAAATATATGAGACTTGAAAGAAGTTTTGACACTCATTTTGTCTTACTGTACCTTGGAGTCATAACTAGTTGCCCATATGAAATGGAATTTTGTGCTCTTTCCTGCTTCTTAGCCCATTAACATGATTTGGTCTGTTAAGCTTTCATTTATATATACTTTTCTCTTCCTCATGGGACAACTAATGATCTGTAAATTCTTTTTTGGTTGTTAATTTTGATTTAATGTTTCATAACTTATCGTGACTTCAAGAAATTTTGATTTTTATATATACAAATTTCAACATGTTTAGATCAAAACTTATTGTTCCCTCAGTCAGAGCTACTATGTCAAACCAATCTCCAGCTAGGTCTTCTCAACATCAAGAAGATGTTAAACCTAAGCATGAGTATCAACTTGAAGATGATCTTGAATATCAAAGTGGTTTTGAGCCCGGGCCAATAAGAACAAAAATTAAAAACAATTATAATGAAGAATACGAGATATCTGGTAATTTTTGTATTTTAAGACATTCTCTTTAAAACTAGTTTGATATCACAATGTTATCCTATTTATAAAATTTATGTTTTCAATGTATAGATTCTCAAGGGAGGGTGACAAAGCAAACACGTGTCATGCGAATGTCACAAGTGTGGTCTTTGGAACGTGGGGAGAAAATTGTGGTCTACTTTAACGCACTTAATCAACCTGTGAAAAAGGGTGGACAAATATTAAGTAGCTGGTTGGGTAAAGTTGCAAAGAGAGGGAACCTTTATCCACTTGGTTACACGGATTGGAAGAAGTTTCCTTCCAACTACAAAAATGGCCTTGTTTTATTGATTCGAGTAATTAAAAATGACCAATTTTGGGTTTTTCTTCCTTTCTTTTATGGTGATGTACATGCATATACTCATTAAGACCAAAAATACTTATTTGTACCATTTCTTTTCTTTGTTGTAGAGGAAGTTTCATTATCCTATGATTGAGACAATCGATAAAATATTAGTGAGGATGATGGGTAAAAAATGGAAAGACTACAAGTATATGCTTAAAAGGGACCATGAGAAGAACAAAACAAAGCAATAAAGTTCCAAAAGGAGTAGAACAAGACCAGTGGAAACAACTTGTGAACTACTAGTTTTCTTAGCAGAGTGAGGTTGTTTATTCTTAATTATGTTCATTAGAATTCTTATTGTTTTTATTTTCTTTTAATGATTGATTAGTCAAATTGGTTTATGGTTGTTGTAGAAATATTCTACGATAGGGACAGCAGCACTTGAAAGGCAACAATGTCCTCACACGTCCGGATCAAAGAGTTTTGCTAAAAAAAATGGATGAATATGTGAGTTGATTTACTTCATTCATTCAATTTTTCATTTGAGATGTAGTGTAATGAGTCATTGTTTGAACTCTTTTCATAAATGGTAGGAGATGAACATGGAACTGAGCCAGGACGTGTAGAGTTTTTTTACTGAAACATATAAATGCAATGATGAAACTTTTATTGATGAAGCATTAAAACAATTTGTGGTAAGTTAAAAAAAAAAAAAAAAAAAAAAAAAAAAAAAAAAAAACTAGCTCTCAAATACTTGACTAGACATTGTTACGCCTCTAAAGTTAAAGGCAATCAAAATATTTTTGGTGGGAGATGTTTGCCAAAGTTTGTTAAAGTTACTTTTAGGTGCATCCACATGCCAACTTAATATTTGTGGAGTGGTTCTATTTCATTATGTTGACTATCATTTAAATGGGAGGACACCAGTTAAAAGGATGCCTTATTTTTTTTCCTTCTGATTTTGTAGTTTGATTTTTATGGTATTTTCAGTTGGCCTGAGTGAAAATAGGGGAAACTATTCTAATGGTCTATATGGCTGGTTGTGGCTACTTTGTTTGGATTGTATTTCTATTCTTATTTTGTAGGAGGTTTTATGGAAAAAGAGGGGAAACTTTTCCCATTTTCTGTAAAATCTGATTGCTTAACTTTTATTCATTTTGTTTTATGTAACTTTCACTTCAAATTATTCAATCTTTGGGGGAGTTTGTTTATTACCTCTTTGGGGGAGTTTGTTTATTATCTTTGTTATTTCTTAATTGTAAGAGAGTGTTGAGGCTCGTGTGGTCGAACTTGTTGCTACTTTAAGATCTTCCGATGCTAGAAACAATTTACAAATACAAAATGAAGTCTTCACAGAATTTATGGGTGAAAAGACTTCTAGACGTGTACAAGGCCAAGGGTTTGGAGTTAATCCCACCGATGTGTTTGGATTTTAAGCTCATATTAGGAATGATGTGGGATACAATGGAGCTTATGCTATTGATATACATAATTTAAAAGCACAGATAGAAGAAATCAATAAAAAGCATGAGCATCAGATTCAATAAATAATGATGAAGCACGATGATTAAATGACCAATATGCCATCCCAAATGGATGAGCTCAAGTCTTTACTACAGGGGTTGGTTAATGGAGGATCTTGTATTTGATTTCAAGTGTAATGACACTAAAAGATTTATTGAGACTTCATTTCAATTACTTGGTTGTGTATGACTTTATATGGTTAATTATGAATGTTTTTTGTTTTTTAAAATGACTTAAGTATTGATATTTGAATTTATATGGTTTTGATGATATATATGTGAAGAACAGGGATTAATTATATATATAGCAGGTGTAGATATTAAACCCAAAATAATGCAAAAATGTAAGCCATGTATATTCTTGCGCTTTAAAGTGCCACAAAAATTCTTTTCGGCGCTTTAAACTGCCAATAGGTGGTACACTGTGGCATTTCAAAAGGGCCACAAAATTATTTACGTATTGTGATGCTTTAAAGAACTAATATGTGTGTAATATGATAGGTATATTGTGGCACTTCTAAGTGCCGGGAGGCATATTGCGGCGCTTCAGTTAAGCGTCGGCTCTAGCATTGTGACACTACATATACTGGCGCTTGCTTAAAATGCCGAGATCACATATAGCGGCACTTGGAAGAGTCGAAATATGCTTAAAAATACGTTGGCGGGTACACCTTATCTTGTAGTGTGCCCAGTAAGGCAAAAGAATGGTGAATTGCAACGGAGGAATTATTGAAGTTGAGATCCAAATACATTAAATTTGTTAAATTCCCTAGTTGGGAATATATCTCTCTAGTGATTAAATTACAACTAAGATCAATGGAATTTTGATTGCCTATTGTTCCTATTTCTGAAGGGATTGGACCCTTTAGCTCGTTATAACTGGTGTTTAGATAAAATAATTTCTTCAAACTGCCAATTTCTAATGGATTTAATGGTTCAATTTATTGGTTGCACAAATAAATTTGTTGGTGTTTACAAATAGAAGTTGCCCATAAAACTAAAAATGTTCAAAATAAAAATTACTTCAACTAAATTACAAAAAAAAATGAGGTTTTCTGCATGAACAGAACTGTCTTTTATATAACATGAACTCTTCACTTTACCCTATCATATCCGTGTCGAACCCTCGACACTTGAACAAGAGTATGGCACTTGGACACTCCAAATTAAAGAAAAATTTATGAAAAATTATTAAAAATAGACGAATCCGGCACTCGGACCCAAGTTTAGGTAACATAGATTGTTTTTTGAATGTTTTATTATAAAGTAGAACATAACTTCAGTACATGATATCCGCGGTTAACTTTCCTGGTCACTATAATTAATTGAACACTGTTGTTGGTTGCTAAGTTCTGATATTGAAATAACTTGAAGAGATTTTACCATTGGCATCCTGCGAGCTAGAAATTGTTAAGACACACATTTCATTGTTGGTCGAGACTTTGGTGTGGAACACAAGCATGAAAATTCTAATGTTGTGAAATTAACAACATCCTGTGTTGATGTCGAGAATCTCTTAGATGACCAAATGGACCCTTGCGCACATGAAAAACACATTAATTAGAAGGTAAACGGCAATTGTTCCTCGAAGACTTTCCAACACACAAGTCAGTAATCTGAAAGAATAAATGGAGAATAATAAGCATTTTATTTTGATCAGATGATGATTATAAGTGCCACCACCCCAAAGTTATAGAGTTATAGACATCACATTTCTCTATCACAACCATAGTGTAAGCAAGTTCTGTAAGAAAAGTAAATTAAAAACCTTCAGAGAAAACAATAATATCTTAAAACTAAAAATCTCTAATTAGATGTGCTAAAGTCATAAATGAATTATTCACCTGGGGTAACATATCCATAAGTTCCTGCAAGTATGGTTTAATTCGATGAGACTGGATCTAGAAGTCTAGCAGTACCAAAGTCAGAAATAAAAGACTTGAGTCCTGAATTCAACAGAACATTGCTGCTTGAAACATCTTGATGAACAATTGGTGGAAAGCAATCATGATGTAAGACAAAGCAAGAGCAGTGCCTTATATTAACTCTTTTGGTCCATTCCAATTCTATATCTTCATCATCATCTTCCAGGACAAAAAATAAGCTCCCCCATTCCATGTATTCTTAGATCAAAAACATACGTTTTTCATTCAGCCAAAACCCATGAAGCTTTACAATGTTCCTGTGTCATATTTCAGTTAATAATTTCACTTTTTCTTGAAACTGTTATCAAAAGTTGGCTCCTCAGCTTCAGAACTGTGAGTTTCTTCAAAGCAACTACTTTACCACTAGGTAGTTGTTCTCTGTAGACACTACCATAACCACCAGTTCCAATACAATGTCTTATGTCAAAGTCATTTGTTGCTTCTACGATGTCTTTATATGCAATCCTTGCATCATAATTCCATATCGAGAACAAATCTCCATTTTTGTAAGGCTTGCCTTAGATTTGGGTTTTTTGACACCACATCAATGGAGGAAATAAAATCCAAGGAATAAGATAGAAAAGAAAATGGTGACAGGAAGAAAAATTTTAACAAAGTGCAAATTTCTATTATCCAAGGGGGAATTGTTTGTTGTAGATGGAAAACAAGGCTTGAAATCTGTGAAGTTGGTACATAAATCCATATTTCCAACAAATGCCATGGGTGAGAACTTATTCATTAGATCATCTAGGATTTGTCCATTCAAAGAATTGTATGACAAGTCAGTGTCTCGTAGCAAAACAAGAGACTTGGGAATGATGCTGGAAAGATTGTTATAGCTTAGGTGAATGATTCGAGACCTATCAATCACACAAATTATAACTAAAAGAAAAGAAGATAAGATTTATCCAGGTTCACCCAAGAATAGGGCTACATCCTGCCAGAAGTTTCTTATTATCAACCTCACAAATATCTATGTTATAAAGTATGCTCAGTAAATAAAGAGTATTTATATGCAACTTAAGATGCCTAATTAGGGTCTAATTAGGATTCCATTCTGCTGCAGAACTATGGCTCTTCATGGGCCCAAGCCCAAACCACCAAGCAAAAACTAGGCCTAACTAATGTACATGGCCCAAAAGTATTGGGGACACTGCCCCCTAACCCCTGCCCACTCTTCAAGGAGCGTGGCCCCGCCCGCTCACTAGGGAACGAGACCCTTGCCCACTCTTCCTTGCCTTTGTTCACAAAGCCTTCAGGCTGTTTCATGTAAATTTCCTCCTCTAAGTCCCCATGAAAGAAAATTGTCTTCACATCTAATTGCTCAACCTCTAGATCATAAGCAGCTTCCACGGATAAGACGCATCTGATAGATATCAACTTTGCTACCAAGGAAAATATCTCACCATAGTCAATTCCCTTTATTTGCGAGTACCCTTTTACAACCGGACGTGCCTTGTACTTTTCTACCATTCCATCTGCATTTGTTTTCTTCTTGAAAACCCATTTGTATCCAATTACCTTCCTATCTTTAGGTAATTTCACAAGGTTCCATGTTTCATTCTTGTCCAGTGCCTGCATCTCCTCTTTCATAGCATCATCCCATAGATTTGCCTCCTCCGAAGTCCTTGCCTCATTTACTGTGCTAGGATCATCTCCAGTAATATTTAAAGTATATAATGCACAACAAACACTAGAGAAATATCTGATGGGTGGTCTCCTAACCCGTGTGGATCTCCTTATAACATGCGTGGTCTCTACCTCTGAGCCAGCATCTGAATCATCATCCTCTATATCAGAAATATGAATATCTTGCTCAAACCCAACTGGTTCAGTATCTGAAGTATCTAGTACAGTTTGTGGGATAGTATTCCACTCTTTATCTCCTAGACTAAGATTAATCTGAACCTGTTTTGGCTATTTCGGTACATCTTGGACCTCCACCATATCTCTTTGTGTTTTTCTGAACACAACATCACTGCTGTAAACTGTACTCTTGTTCTCTGGATTCCATAACTTGTACCCCTTGAACCCATCCTTATAAACAATGAAAATGCATTTCACTGATTTGCTGTCAAGTTTGTTCCTCTTTTCTTTTGGCACATGCATATAAGCATCACACCCAAACACCTTAACATTAGCCAAACTTGGCTTCTTCCCGAATAATGCCTCAAACGGTGTCTGATCCTGTAAAGCTGATGTAGGTGACCTGTTCTTTAGATAACATGCCATAGCTACAGCCTTTGCCTAGAACTCTGGCTCCAAGCTTGCACAACTCAACATACTCCTCGATTTCTCCATAAGTGATCGATTGAGTCTCTCGGCCACCCCATTCTGTTGAGGTGTATATGGAGTTGTTTTCTATCTTGCAATGTTATTTGCCACACATAATTGCTCAAACTTGTCTGAGCAAAATTCCCCTCCATTATCTATTCTAAGTATCTTTATCTTTCTTTTCATCTGATTTTCTACCAATGCTTTAAACTCACCAAACTTATCAAATGCTTCAGCTTTACTCTTGATGAAATAAATCCATGCATACCTTGAAAAATCATCAATGAATGAGACATAATACCTTGATTTTCCAAGAGATTGGACCGAAACTGGCCCAAACACATCACTATGTATTAAATCCAGAATACTCTTTGCCCTCGTGCCAGTGGACTTAAAACTCACAAGGTTCTACGTGCCATGTAGACAATGCTCACAAAAACCGAATCCCATTGAGCAATCTAGGACTCCTTTCACCATCTGCTTCGATGATAAATTAGATAGTCTCTTTTCACCGATAAGCACAAGCTTCTGATGCCACAACATAGAGGACGTCGCCTCATTATCAATCGCCTTCTCAGAGATAAAACCTCCACTGCACCAACTTTGTACTGTATTTCCTATAAGCTTGTACAACGTACCATACCAAACACCTCATGTAATTACTAATGATCCATGATTCATTTTACACGAATTTTTATCACAGCTAAAATTTACTCCCCCATCTGCCATCTTGCTGACTGATATTAGGTTCCTGCTTAGACCCGGAATATGCATCATGCCTGGAAGTGTTCTGATTGTCCCATCATTCATCCTCAACTTAACCTTCCTACGACCAATAATTTTCATCGGGGAGTTATCTCCCAATAAAAAATTTCCCACATCGAAGGCTTCATACTCACGAAACCAATCTCTGTGAGGTGTCATGTGAAAGGATGCTCCTGTGTCAATTATCCAAACACTTTGATTTGATTGAACTAAACAGGATGCCATATTTAAGTCACCAGCATCATCATCATACTGGTTCCTATTACTTGAAGCTGAAATCTTGCCTATTCACTTTTCAGGGTTCATACTCTTACTTCTACACTCCTTCTTTAGACGCCCAGGCTTCTTAGACTTCCACCACTTCAACCCAGATTTATCCCTACTTTTCGATCTTCCCTTAAACTTGGGTTTATCACCAGACCACTTGTAGACTTTATCATAGGTTCACCCTCTCATAGATAAGGCATCCTTTGATAAGTATTCTATACCCTGTCACCTCATCTCCTCAGACAATAGGGCTGCCACGACATTCTCAAAAGACAGATCGGTCATACCACTACCAATTGTAACTATCAAGTTCTCCCACGAATCAAGCAGTGAACAAAACAGTGTAATAGCCTTATCATCATCTGTCACATCAATTGTTGGAGTTTTTCTAAGGCTCAAATGAGAGAAGAATAGTGAAGTGCAGCATGTTAAAGGAGTGCACACAAGTGTGCGCCGCATCTTGTGAGTGTGTGCGCCTCACCTTGTTGCAAGGCAAAGGAGTGCGCCACGGCCCAGCCTTGTCCAGGCTGTGACGCTCAGCATGGAGGATGCCTGGAACAAGTGTGCACTATGGCTCAGACTCCTCCAGGCAGCGGCACCTAGAAAGGCCACAAAGAGGTGATGTTCAGCCCTGCTTCAGGCCACAATGCGCCCTGTTCCAGGCTGCGGCCTGAAGGCACACTAAAGGTAGGTTTTTAGCCTTATGTTGAGTGAGTGGATGCATGTATAAAATGCATAGGATCACTTAGACTTGATCAAAGGCTAAGGTTGATTAGTCCTCAAGATCTAAGGGTGGAGATTAACTTCAAGATAGGTTTAAGAAGTGGTGCACTATATAAAGGGTCACCTAGACTCAATCTCAAAAACAAAAATGTGATAGAAACACAAGTGTGTGTGTGTGACAGAACATGTGAATGAGATAACTGAGTGAGAGTGTAAAGACACAGACATACAAGAGGGACTCATTAGAGAGGCTAGTTGTAAAGAGAGAGATTAGTATAGAAAGGGGATTCAAGGGACTTGTAAATGGAATTTCCAAGGGGGAAAGTTCCAGGGTAACTCAATACCTTATCACTTTCTTGTTCTCTTATTTGTTCCTTTAAAAACTTGTGAATTCTTGGAGAGATGTTGCTAGATTATAAGAACTCATTGATTTAGTGCAGAGAGTTAAAAAGAACTCACAGGGACGTAGGCTATTGCCGAACCTCGATAACAATTACTGTGTCTTTCTTTCTTGCTTCGTGTGCTGTTTCTTTTCTTTACAAGTCATTCTAGACTTGGGTGTTTAGAAGACCATCACCTGGGCATCATTGAGGTGGTTTTCCAATAGTGGTATCAGAGCTTGCACAGCTGGGTATCGGAGCAAGAACAGAAGGTGTTGGAGCTAGACTCCAAGAATCAGAGGTCAACTTCTTGGGAGATTCAAGAATGGAGTAAAGATCTATATCTGATTGTGTTCTTGAGGTGATTCAAGGATAGAATAGAGATCAATATCTGATCGTGTTCTTGAGGGTGATACAAGAACAGAGTAGAGATCAAGATCTGATCGTGTTCTTAAGGGTGATTCAAGAAAAGTATTGAGATCAATCTTCTATCGTGTTCTTAAGATTTAGAAGAGGACCAGTGGAATGAGATGAAAAAGATGGCATACAGCACCATCTTTTTATATATGTCGAATAATGTCACAAGGGAGTGTGGAGACTCGGAAGATCCAGCTATCATGTAGAAGAAACTAGATGAGTTGTTTCTTGCCAAGACTCTCCCTAATAAGAGGTATCTTCGTAAACGAATCTTTGCTTTTAAATTTGATCCTAATAAAGAGTTGCAAGATAATCTTGATGCCAAGATGAGGAGTGCATCAAGTGGAGAAGTGTTGTTCATTAGAAGAAGACCAACAACTCGGTATAGCAGCAACATCCATGGCTACTACCGGGATAGAGGTAGAGGAGAAAGCCATGGGAAAGCACACTCCAAACTGATATTTGGAGGGAAGAAATGTTACTACTGCCACAAGGAGGGTCACTTCAAGAAAGATTGCAAGGAGAAGATGAGGGATGAGGGAAGAAGCCATACTAAGAATGGAGAGGCTTCGGTTGCCAAGATAGAACAAGAATGTGATGATGTTCTTGTTGTGTGCTCGGATGTGAGCAGGGGACAAGAAGGCAGCGGAAAATGGATCTCGAAAACCGGGTGCACTCATCACATGTGCCCTCACAAGGAATGGTTCAAGAATTTCAAGGAAATCAATGATAGAAGGGTTTTCTTGAGGAATGACAATTCTTTCCAAGTGAGGGGGATTAGAGACATCCAGTTGAGGATGTTTGATGGAATGACAAGGCTGCTGAGGAATGTGAGGTATCTTCCGGATGTGAAGAGGAATTTGATCTCATTGGGGCATTGATTACGCTCAAACTAATACACGGTTATTGTGTATAGTTGAGGTGTCGATCCCACGAGGAAACAAGTTGACTACAAGAGAAGATGTAAACCTAAACACAAATGATAAGATCAAGTAAGAGAATCTGAATTTTGATAGTAAAGTAATGTAAGAAAATTATGTAAATAGATTGAAAATATGATGGAGATGACAAGGTTCCGGGAATCCTCCCTAGGTTTGTTGTCTTATTCCAATCACAATTCAGTTGCCTTTATCTCAATTTCAAGTTTCACGTCCCGAACAAGTAATTGGCAAATATTCAATCATAGCACATATATAAACCCTGATATAATTGCTTATAAAGTACTCTTTACTTTCGATTCAAGCACAAACGACCTATCCAATAGGTTTATCAAGAAATGACAATATATCTCTATGAAAATATCGCAGTAATGGGCAAACCTAAAAGATAAATCTACCTGAATTAATCACATCCAAACAACGTGACATAAGAAGAGCTTGACTAGACTTATATGGAGAGGAAGCATGCAATCACCGGGTTAAGAAAATCTAAAATAAGAAGAACATACAGTGCAGCTGTCACATGAACCTTAATTCTTCTTGTTTAAGCAAAGAATAAATCATAAACAATGTTTAGAAATAAATCCAAATTACAACTGAATTAAGAAAGGAAAATAATAACAACTACACCTAGGGATTCATCCCTTCGCCTTGCTTGGAGATTAGTTGGCCATGGGGGAGAGTGTGGCAACCTCCCTTGAGTTTTCCAACCTTTGATTGATTCTTTAATGAATGATGAATGTCTAATATTAAACCCTAAGTGGTCTATTTATAATACACAAGGTCCAAGGGTGTTTTTAGGGTTTAAACAATCATTAAAACCCTAATTAAGTCATAACTCGGAAACAGGGCTCACACTAATCCAGGCCATTGCTCAGCCTTTTCCTTGTTTTCTTCACTTTCTGGAGGCCACGACCCAGCCTAATCCAGGCCGCACCTCAGCTTGATCCAGGTCACGGCGCACACTGGTGCTATTCTGGAGGCCTGACCTTTGTCTACTAAAACTGTCATAACTTTCTCTAGAAAAATCATTTTTACAAGCCGTAAAATTCTCCAAAAAATTGACTTCTGGATCTTTCTAAGCATATATGGCTCATTACCTAGTTCTTCTTGCATTAATACAGTTTAATTTACAAAAATGATTGATCTGTACGGGCAATTCTAGCAATTTAATGAAACTTCTTTCCAAGTGCTTGTGAACCTTCACTCCAGTGTTCATCGAGTCATTGTACTTCAAGCAATGATAGCTTTTCCATATCTTTTGAACTTAAGGTACCTAAAAATGCATCAAAATAGATCAATGATCCAAGAATGACACTTTAGAGTTGTTAAGGTATAAAAGTGCAATTCAAACCTAGATCAACCCTAAAATGCTAACAATTAAGTACTGTAAAGATGCATTTTATATTTGGGCGGTGTCTTGCTATCAATTGCTTGCTCTATTAAGAATGTCATCTCCTTGATGACTTTGGTATAGTTGGGAATCTGTTTTATAACATGAAGAATAGGAAGATTAATTTTAACATGCTGAAGTTGTTCAAGAATCTCACCTTTTAATGTTGTATTTATCTCCTTAGGTTTAAGGAGTGCTTGAGGGAAAGGCACTGGTAGAGAATAATCATCATGGGCCTCTTGTTCCTCGGGGGTTTTATCCTTGTTGCACACAGTGTTAGGATTCAGGATTCATGGTAAAGGGGGTCCATCAATTTTCTTACCACTGCGAGTGATTATGGCATTAACCTTTCTAACATTTTGATTTTCAGGGTTGGAGGTTTGTGCCATATGTTTTCCCCTTGGATTAGGTTGTGGCTATGAAGGAAAATGACCTTGCTCTTGAACCGTTAAGAAACTAGTCAACTTGGTGAGTTGACGCTTTATTACCTTTTGTTCCTCTTTGATTGCATGTTGTTCCTCTAATAACCGTTGATTTATTTTTCCTTGATCTTCCACACTCTTAGCATGCACCTGCATAAATGACTTAAACATATCTTCCAAAGGTAAAGATTTTTTAGGTGCATTAGATGAGGTTGCTTCCGGCTACCATTGGGTACTAGAATGGGCAGGGGGTTGCATGTCGGATTTCCAACTGGGATTGTAGGTGTTAGAGTAGGGTGAGTGTGGTTTCCCTAAGGGTATACCTACAGCATTACACTTTTTTTTCATCTCAAAATAAACTGGGCAATCCTTAGGTAAATGATCTACCACATTACACATGAAACAAGGCTCATAGGACTCTACCCTAGCAACTAGTTCAGGGGCCTTAGCATTTCTGGTTTTTAAGGCTCCAATTTCCTTAGTTAGGGCCTCTAAACGGGCTTTAAGGCTGTCTTCTTCCTTAAGTTGATAAATCCCAGCATATTGATTTCTCCTAGTGCTTTCCATGGCATTTGGTCCAGTCCAAGTGTGGGCTTTTTCTAATAGGTCATCTAGGAAATCTATGGCTTGATCGGGATCGTTTTGAAGGAAATCCCCATTGCACATCATTTCTATGAACTGTCTTTCTCTACTTAGAAGCCCATCATAGAAGTAGCTAACTACCCACCAACTCCCATACCCATGGTGTGGACAAGAATTCAAATGGTCCTTGAAACGTTCCCAAACTTGATATAAGGTTTCACTCTTCTTTTGTGCAAAGTTTGAGATTCGTCTCTTGAGGTTGTTGGTCTTATAGGTTGGGAAGTGCGTTTGGAAGAAAACTCGTGTCATCTCATCCCAACTACCTATGGACCTAGGCCTTAACAAGTACAGCCAAGCCTTGGCTTTTTCCTTAAGTGAAAAAGGGAAAAACCAAAGTTTGACGGTGTCTGCCATATCAGCCCTACCTTGAAAGGTTGCTACTACTTCCTCAAATTCCCTAATATGGATATAAGGGTTTTCATTCTCAAATCTATAGAAGGTTGGTAGCAATTGGATCATGCCTGGTTTGAAATCAGGTTGTTGAACATTAGGGGGGAACATGATACACGATGGGGTGGCCATTCGGCTGGGGTGCAAGTAGTCTTTAAGTTTCCTAGCAACATTCTCATTAAGGTTTTTAGCCATGTTAACAAGATTTTCTAAATTCTCTGTTGGGTGTACACTAGGGTTTGATCTAGGCGAGGTTTCACTAACGGACGTGGAAGGAAAGGGTATCTCTAATTCGGGTCCCTTAATGAACCTACCTCGCGAATCTCTCGGTCTAAGCATACACCAACTGAGTTTAAAAAGTAATAAAAACATAACAAAATAATAAACAAAAAATCAGAAAATTAAAAACTTAAAGAAAGGAACAATAGTACCGTCTCGTCTAAGAGTTGACAATCTTCTTTGTACTTAAGTGCGTTTCCCCGGCAACGGCGCCAAAATTTGATTACGCTCAAACTAATACACGGTTTTTTTGTATAGTTGAGGAGTTGATCCCACGAGGAAACAAGTTAACTACAAGAGAAAATGTAAACCTAAACATGAATGATAAGATCAAGTGAGAGAATCTGAATTTTGATTGTAAAGTAATGTAAGAAAATAGTGTAAATAGATTGAAAATATTATGGAGACGACAAGGTTCCGGGAATCATCCCTAGGTTTGTTGCCTTATTCTAATCACAATTCAATTGTCTTTATCTCAATTGCAAGTTTCACATCCCAAACAAGTAATCGGTAAATATTCAATCACAGCACATATATAAACCCTGATGTAATTGCTTATAAAGTACTCTTTACTTTCGATTCAAGTACACACGACCTATCCTATAGGTTTATCAAGAAACAATAATATATCTCTATGAAAATATCGCAGTAATGGACAACCCTAAAGGATAAATCTACCGGACTTAATCACATCCAAACAACTTGACATAAGAAGAACTTGACTAGACTTATATAGAGAGGAAATATGCAATCACCGGGTTAAGAAAATCTAAAATAAGAAGAATATACAGTGCAACTGTCACATGAAACTTAATTCTTCTTGTTTAAGCAAAGAATAAATCATAAACAATGTTTAGCAATAAATCCAAATTACAACTGAATTAAGAAAGGAAAATAAGAACAACTACACCTAGGGATTCATCCCTTCGCCTTGCTTGGAGATTAGTTGGCCATGGGAGAGAGTGTAGCAGCCTCCCTTGAGTTTTCCAGCCTTTGATTGATTCTTTAATGAATGATGAATGTCTAATATTAAACCCTAAGTGGTCTATTTATAATACACAAGGTCAATGGGTGTTTTTAGGGTTTAAAAAATCATTAAAACCCTAATTAAGTCGTAACTCGAAAACAGGGGTTCGACCTCGTGCCGCCGCTTAGCCTTTTCCTTGTTTTCTTCACTTTCTGGAGACCGTGGCCCAGCCTAATCCAGGTCACAGCTCAGCCCTTCAGGCTGCACCTCAGCTTGATCCAGGTCGCGGTGCACACTGGTACTGTTCTGGAGGCCTGACCTTTGTCTACTAAAACTGCCATAACTTTCTCTAGAAAAATCATTTTTATGAGCCGTAAAATTCTCCAGAAAATAGACTTCCAGATCTTTCTAAACATATATGGTTCATCTCCTGTTTCTTCTTGCATCAATACAATTTAATTTGCAAAAATGATTGATCTGTATGGGAAATTCTGGCAATTTAGTGAAACTCATTTCCAAGTGCTTGTGAACCTTCACTCTGGTGTTCATCGAGTCATTATACTTCAAGCAATGATAGCTTTTCCATCTCTTTTAAACTTAAAGTACTTAAAAATGCATCAAAATAGATCAATGATCCAAGAATGACACTTTAGAGTTGTTAAGGTATAAAAGTGCAATTCAAACCTAGATCAACCCTAAAATGCTAACAATTAAGTACTGTAAAGATGCATTTTATGACTCTCATTAGGCATCTAGATTCCATGGGGTACACATGCAAAGTAGAGGGATGAAAGATCAAGGTAACCAAGGGATCTTTGATAGTGATCAAAGCAGCAATGAATGATGGTCTCTATGAGATGATCGGAGACAAAAACATCAAGGATCAAGCAGCAAGCTTGATGGCTGAGATGGAGAAGGCAGACCTTTGACTCACTCGCTTGGGATATATGAGCGAAGAGGGCCTATAATTTCTCAGCAAGAATGGATTACTTGATGGTGACAAGGTAAAGAAACTCGATTTCTGCAAGAGCTGTGTTCTTGGGCAGCAACATCGGGTTAGCTTCAACACCGGAGTGCACAAGTCTAAGGGCATTCTTAACTACATTCATGCGGACCAGCAAGAACACCAACACAGGGAGGTAATCTTTACTTTCTATCCTTAATTGATGATTATTCAAGAAAGGTTTGGGTTTATTTGGTTAAAAATAAATCAGATGCTTTGAATAAATTAGTGGTGTGGAAAAAGCTGGTGGAGACTCAAAGAGGCATGGTAGTTAAGGGGTTAAGAACTGATAATGGCTTAGAAATTTTTAACCAAGAACTTGATCAATTCTGTAGGTTAAATTGTATTTTAAGACATAGAACGGTTGTGAAAACCCCTCAGCAAAGTGGAGTTGCTGAGAGGATAAATAAGACCCTAATGGAAAAGGTTAGGTGCATGTTAGATGGATCTGGATTACCCAAATGTTTTTGGGGGGAAGCAGTGTCTACTACTGCGTATTTGGTTAATAGATCACCCTCTAGGGCTGTGGACCTTAAGACTCTCAAGGAGATATGGAGTGGTAAATCCCCTGAGTTGGATAACCTTAGGACTTTTGGATGTGCTGCATATGCACATCAAAAGGATGATAGACTTAGCCCAGGATCTAGAAAATGTGTGTTTCTAGGATATAGAGAAGGGGCTAAGGGATATAGGTTGTGGTCCTTAGAACCGAAAGGAATGAAACTAATAATAAGTAGGGATGTTATTTTTAATGATTTGTTATTTCCCTACTTAGAGAAAACTAACCCTGTAGGGGCTAGTGAGCAAACCAGTTCGGTATTTGTGAAGCATGGCATCAAGGAAGATTCAGTTCAGGTAGAGCAAGGAAGGCATGAGGGTTCAGACCAGGTAGAGCCTATTGATGAATGCTAAGCTCAGGACACTCATGAGGAGGCTAAACTAAAAGAGGATGATGCAGCAAGTCAGAAGGACTATCAACTCACAAGAAACCGGGAAAGAAGGCTAGTTGGACCACCTTTAAGAAATGAGTTTGTGGATGCAACAGCTCCTCGGACATAAGGAGAGATGAGTGAACAAGAGACTTACATTGATGCCATGGAATGTAAGGATTCGCCAAGCTGGAAGCTAGCTATAGAGGAAGAAATGGATTCTTTGAGGAAGAACAACTTTTGGGAATTGGTGCACATTCCGGGAAAACAGAGAATTGTGGATTGTAAGTGGACTTACAAGATCAAAGAAGGGTACCCTCTAGGAGATGAAGTCCGGAATAAGGCTAGGTTGGTGGCGAAAGGGTTCACGCAAAAGAAAGGCATGGATTTCACAGAAACCATCTCACCTGGACATAAGGTGGATGAAGTGGTGATTATCCTCATCTATGCCAATGATATGTTGTTGGTTCGAAACAGCAAGGAGATGATGAAAAGGTTTACATCTCAAATCAGTGAGGAGCTCGAGAGGAAGGATCTCAGCCTTACACAAAAGATCCTTAGTATGAGAAGAATTTAGAAAAAGGAGAGAAACGGGTTGAAGGTATCTTGGTCTTCTAACATAGAAAAGATGATGTACAAGTTTTCTATGGAAGATGGTAAACCAGTGAAGATTCCCCTTGCTGGTCATTTCAAGTTCTCCAGCGAACGATGTCCTAGAATGGATGAGGAGAATAAGGAAATGGTAAAGGTCCCTTACTCTAGTGCGGTTGGACCAGTCATGTCCATAATAGTGAGCACTAGACCTGACATTTCTCAAGCAATGGGTATTCTCAGCAAATTTGTGAGTAATCCCAGAAAGAAGCATTGGCTTGTGATGAAGTGGTTGCTGAGGTATTTGAAGGCTCAGTGACAGCCGGTGGTAACACTCTCAACAACTGAGGTTGAGTACATAGCGGTTAACAGAAACCATAAGGAGGCTATGTGGTGCAAAGGGTTATTGGATGAGTGAATGGTCCTAAAAGAGCAGGTGGTGGTGTCTTCAGATATCCAAAGTGCGTGGCACTTGTGGAGGAATTCGGTGTTCCATGAGAGGATAAAGCATATGGATGTTTGGTATCATTACAATTCGAAAAATGGTACAAAAGGATGCATTCATGTTGATAAGAAGGCCGCAGAAGAAAGTTCTACAGATTTAGGTACCAAGGTTCTACCTCTAAGAAGGTTCAATCATTGCCTTGAACTTCTTAGGATTGGAGTCAGTTGAATGATGACTCAAGATGAGTATGGATCCTAAAGTTCTCTGCACAATGGGTTCAGGTTTAATCGCTTAAACAAAGGTAGAGATTGTTGGAGTTTGTCTAAATTTTAAACAGGAGAAGAAAAGTGAAGTACAGCATGTTAAAGGAGTGCACATAAGTGTATGCCGCACCTTGGGAGTGTGTGCGCCTCACCTTGCAGCAAAGCAATGGAGTGCACACTAGTGTGCGCCGTAGCCCAGCCTTGTCCAGGCCGTGACGCCCAACATGGAGGCTGCTTGGAACCAGTGTGTGCCATGGCTCAGACTCCTCCAGGCCGCGGCACCCAGAAAAGCCACAAAGAGGAGATGTTCAGCCCTGCTTCAGGCCGCAGCGCGCCCTGTTCCAGGCCGCGGCCTGAAGGCACACTAAGGGTAGGTTTTTAGCCTTATGTTGAATGCATGGATGCATGTACAAAATGCACAAGATCACTTAGACTTGATCAAAGGCTAAGGTTGATTAGTACTCAAGATCTAAGGGTGGAGATTGACTTCAAGATAGGTTCAAGAAGTTGTGCACTATATAAATGGTCACCTAGACTCAATCTCAAAAACAACAATGTGATAGAAACACAAGTGTGTGTGTGTGACAGAACATGTTAATGAGAGAATTATGTGAAAGTGCAAAGACACAGACATATAAGAGGGACTCATTAGAGAGGCTGGTTGTAAAGAGAGAGATTAGTATAGAAAGGGGATTCAAGGGACTTGTAAGTGGAATTTCCAAGGGGGAAAGTTCCAGGGTAACTCAAGACTTTATCACTTTTTTGTTCTCTTCTTTGTTCCTTCAAGAACTTATGGATTCTTGGAGAGGTGTTACTGGATTGTAAGAACACATTGATTTAGTGTAGAGAGTTCAGAGGAACTCACAGGGACGTAGGCTATTGCCAAACCTCGATAACACTTGCTGTGTCTTTCTTTCTTGCTTCGTGTGTTATTTCTTTTTTTTACAAGTCATTCTAGACTCAAATGTTCGGAAGACCATCACCTGGGCATCATTGAGGTGGTTTCCCAACATTAATACTAATAGATAATAACTGACCTATCAAAGTATTGAACTCATGTAGATGAACAGAGAAAGAATCGCCCTCAACCATCCGAAGGTTGTACAACTTCTTTCGCAGAAGCAGTTTGTTTACCAGAGATTTACTCTGATAAAGGCTTTCCAGCTTCTTCTAGAGATCTTTCGTAGTCTTTTCTCCAGAAACGTTTATTAGGACAGAATCAACCAGGCACAGCCGAATCAGACTTCGTGCATTCCGATCGAGCTTCTCCCACTCCGTGATGGTCACTGAAGATGATGTTGGAACCTGATAGGTGCTTAAATATTCATATTTAAGCCCCCATTATTTATACTTGTTAGGTCCTTAGTTATGTTAATTTAGTTCATTTTACTTTTCTTTATTTTTATTATGGGGGAGAATTGACGACTCTTATCTCGGGTTTCTTCTTTTCTTTATTTTTATTATGTGTACTTAACTTTTAGTAAGGGCCTGGTTGAAGCCCTAATTATGTTTATTCAATAATTCAGTATTGGCGCCTTTGTGATATTTATGTTGTGTTGCTTAACTTGATTAATACCTGTGTTATTTAAATTCCTCATATGTGTTTATCCGATTAATATATGCATGTGGTATGGATTTGTTAGTTAGATCAATTTGGATGACCGAGTCCTGGGTCTGACATTAGTAACAAAAGATATCCACACCGGATTCTTGGGTTAATCAACATGGGAAAATGGGAGTGGACCAAGCCCTAGGCCCCGTGTGGTTGTCGATCTCCACAACCCTAATGCTCTCTTAAGGAACAACTCAGTATACACCCATGCTGAATCCTTTAAGAGATAAAAGAGTTAGAGTATACACCATGCCTAACTCGTTGCTTAGGGAGATCAATAGCCTAAGGTGTGGACCAAGCCTTTAGGTTGGCAAACATTAGGTATACATGGCATGAGTAGAGCATTGGCATACTGTTGTATTGTGGTAGCATAATTAGTGGTGGATATCAAGTCCCTACGCGTTTATCTTTATTATTTTATCTTTATCAAAATCAACTCATTTACTATTTCTATCTTTTTACATTACAAATATAATTCTAAAACGAAATTCACCAATCCCTGTGGAGATAATCTTGCTTTCGCACACTATACTATTAAGTTAACCTTGTGCACTTGCACGTAAAACGAGTGTGATTATCAGATAAGCAGATAATCACACTCGTTTTACTTGCAAGTGCACAAGGTCAACTTAGTAGTATAGAGTGCGAAAGCAAGATCATCTCCATAGGAATTGGCGAATTTCGTTTTAGAATTATATTCGTAATTTAAAAAGATAGAAATAATAAATGAGTTGATTTTGATAAAGATAAAATAATAAAGATAAAGGCATAGGGACTTGATATCTACCACTAATTATGCTACCACAATACAACAGTATGCCAATGCTCTACTCATGCCATGTATACCTAATGTTTGCCAACCTAAGGGCTTGGTCCACACCTTAAGCTATTGATCTCCCTAAGCAACGAGTTAGGCATGGTATATACTCTAACTCTTTTCTCTCTTAAAGGATTCAGCATGGGTGTATACGGAGTTGTTCCTTAAGAGAGCATTAAGGCTGTGGAGATCAGCAACCACACGGGGCCTAGGGCTTGGTCCACTCCCGGTTTCCCATGTTGATTAACCCAAGAATCCAGTATGGATATCTTTTGTTACTAATGTCAGACCCAGGACTCGGTCATCCAAATTGATCTAACTAACAAATCCATACCACATGCATATATTAATCAGATAAACACATATGAGGAATTTAAATAAACACATGTATTAATCAAGTTAAGCAACACAACATAAATATCACAAAGGCGCCAATACTAAATTATTGAATAAACATAATTAGGGCTTCAACCAGGCCTTTACTAAAAGTTAAGTACACATAATAAAAATAAAGAAAAGAAGAAACCCGAGATAAGAGTCGTCAATTCTCCCCCACAGTTTCCTTCTGGCCTCCGGCCTCCCGACCTAAAACTAAACTAAAACTAAAAGAAGATTGAAAGGTAAAAGATGGGATAAAAGAAGTCATCCTTTGTGTGTGCTTTACAAGTGTATTTATAGGGCTTGAGTAGTCCTAGAAGGCTCATGAATTCCCAAACTTTCCTAAAACATAAAATTCCTTTATTTCCAAAATAGGGTTCTGCAGTTTACTGTTCACGCCCGTACATGTGCACTCGATCGCATGCGTCTTGCACTCGATCGCAATGCTGCGCTCGATCCTTCATGTGTGCGAACGATCGCATGTGCACTCGATCGCGTGCAGTAGTGCGATCGATCGCACTTTGACTAGAAGCTGCTCCAGGATTTCCAGGCTTCTTCCCTTAAGTGCCAAAACTGCTTCTTCTTTTTTCTCCAAGACCTATAAACACATGTGAAACACACAAACGAAGTAAAATGAACTAAATTAACATAACTAAGGACCTAACAAGTGTAAATAAGGGGGCTTAAATATGAATATTTAAGCACCTATCAGAACCACCACCGGCGACGCATCTGTCGTGGACGCCGTAATCTTCGGTATCTTATCGACTATCACCGTCCACAGATCCTTATCCACGAGTAGAACCTCCATCTTCAGTTTCCATAACTAGAAGCTCTTCCCTTCAAACTTCTCGATTTCAATCCGTGATCCAATCGACATCTCTGATCGTTAATCCTCGAATACAAGGCTCTTATACAAATTGAACGATTCGAGACCTGTCAATCACACGAATTATAACTGAAAGAAAAGAATACAAGATTTACCCAAGTTCACCCAAGAATAGGACTACGTCCTGCCAGAAGTTTTTTATTATCAATCTCACGAATCTCTCTGTTACAATGTATGCTCAGTACATAAAGAGTATTTATATGCAACTTAAGACGTCCTAATTAGGGTCTAATTAGGATTCCGTTCTGCTGCAGAACTACGGCTCTTCATGGGCCCAAGCCCAAACCGCCAAGCAAAAACCAGGCCCAACTCATGTACATGGCTCAAAAGCGAGACCCCCACCCGCTCATCGGGGAGTGGGACCCCTGTATTCATCCGGGGTTCTACAAATCTGATCCCGTGAAGTGTGCACAAATTCTAACATGAGGTAGGCTCTCAAGTTTGTAAGATTTCTAAGTTGGGAGATATCTCTCCACTAAGCAAATTATGGCTGACTTTAATAGTGACTAGTGTAGAAAGTTTACCAATCTGAAGGGGAATGCTTCCAATTAGATTGTTGTGGCTCAATAACATGTGCTCTAAATTGAAGTAATTTGTGAGATGAACTGGGGTACCTCCCCTCAGCTTTTTTTGGGAGAGGTACAACCAGGTCAAAGCTTTCAAATTTCCAATTTATTTGGGTATTTCAGCCATGGAAGTGGCTATAGTGGATGCTATACTTCAGCTCATTTGATAAGTTCAATTGTAAATTGTTATTCAAATAGGTGCTGCTGCAAGTAGAGACTTTTGGTCATTCTGTCAAGACCTATTACTCTCTTTGATTACTATACATTTCATGGGAAGATTCAGGGCCTGAAAATTTTTGCCCCAGCGTTTACCATTTGGTGTGTGATTGCCACCAAACATCCAATTCAGGCAGGCAGTGGGTTTACTTTCCTACGATGGATTTAGCAGTCAGCTATGGCAGGTTTACTGCAAGAGTCACTATAGAAGACTTGGAAGGTTTCATTTCAAAAACGAGTGGTTATCATTATCTCGCTTTAAGTCTCAATTTTAGAGCAGATTCATGTGGTAAATTTGTTATCGAGGGAGGAGAAAAAATTTAAATTTTGGAACTTTTTTTTATCAGATGAATTTTGGAACTTGAGATACAATTTAGTTAAATACCAGCATTTCTATCATGCATAAAATCCATCAGCTGGTATTGATCCACTCAGCCTGCCATATATACTTACAGCAATGATCTAGATTTTTCTTTACTTTGAGATATTCGTGCATACAATCTTCCATTTTCAGCTCCAATATTTGCCAGAAAAATGGTTATAGTCTTATCGACTAGGAAAACAGAGTTAGGATAATTCCACACTTAAAGGCCCGAAGGGATTAAATCACTGATTCTACTGATACTTTTTGGATTTTTCTCTAAAATCTAACTATTTAAATATTAGGTAAAAGCACAACCACAACAATTAAATAAGCAAATAAAACAAAAAGTAATAACTCTAAGAATTAATGTGGTTCGGCAACCTCTTTGTTTACATCCACCAATAATTTCACTATTTTATTGATCTTCAACTACAACTTTAAGAAGAGAAAAGTTGTCAAACTTTCACCCCAAAATCCCAATACAACAAAAACTCTTAGCCTAACTCTAGTTACAATAGTTACAAGTATCATCTCTGACAACCCAATACACCCAAAGTTTTCATCCTAGTTTTAATAGTAAACCCCTCTAGTTTATCATGTATATGGGAATTATGAGTGTGACTCAAACTTTCTCCGGACCTCTTTTATATAGATGATATTTTCATAATACTATTAGGAAAAGAATAACAACATCATAGTATACTGCTACTACTTGTACAATCAACAATCTAATAAAAAATTACTACTATTCCTACTAGAATAAGCAAGTACAGAATAAGAAACAACTTTTTCCAAACCAATTATAAGTCTTCCTTGTGGGGAATTGAACCAAAATCCTAACAATACATTTGTACCCCGTTTGTTTGTGGTAATGGAATCAAGACTATAATATAATCGAGGTTGTAATGTAATTAAGATTGTAATGGAATCGAGGTTGGAATCCGATTACATTACTTGGTTACTTGGTTAGAACATGAAAAAAACTTTTGAATTGAAGTATGTATTGATTACAGTGTTTGGTTAATATGTTCATACCATTGAAATGAAATCAGATTGACTAAAATGTGTTTAAGGATAAAATATATATATATAATTAATCATATTAATTATTTATATTGAATACGTATATTATTTTATTATTTAATTATTAATAATCTATAATTTTATCATATAATTATCTTATATTAGTTAATTATACTTGTATTATTATTTTTATATATTATTATATTATTTTTATTATAATAATATTATGTTATTATTTTATGATATTTAATAGTTTTATGACATTTAACATTATTATTAATTATATATTTTATATTTACTATAATGATATTATATTAGTTAATTATTATATTATATTATATTCAAATATTTAGTATTATATTAATATTCAATTATATTCAGGTTTTTATTAATTACTAGTCATATATTACTATACCTTTATATTATTTTTATAATATTGTATTATTTTATTATTTTTTGTATAGTATTATATTAAAATTTAATTATATTTTCAAATATTTATTAATTTATTTTGTTTTAATAATATATTACTAATATTATAATGTTTATATATTATAATATTTTTATTAAATTATATTATTTATTATAATAATATTATCTTATTGTTTTATTATATTAGTATAATATTATATTAATATTTAATTATATTTTCAAATATTTATTGGTTTATTTATATTTTTTAGTTTTTAATAATATATTGATATTTATTAATATATTATATTGTTTACTATAATAATATTATTTTATTATTTTATGATATTTAATATAATATTATATTAATATTTAATTATATTGTGAATTCAAGACGAATCAATGTTGTAATGTGATGACCATCACAGTCTTTTGAAAATGTAATGTTCATTACAACAATTTGGTGTAATGTGCTTTACAATGTAATACTCGTTTAAATCATTTTCAACTAACCAAACAATGTAATAGTCATGCAGAGTGAATGAGTTTTGCATTACAATTTTGATTACACCGACCAAACAGGGCATTAATTCTAGAGGTACAGAAACATATTGATACAAAATTGCTTAAATGAACAAAAGCTAGGAAGATAGATTAGATTAGACCTATGATACTGTTACGAATTATATACAGGTCTGTCTCCAGAGTAATTCAATTCTAGAGCAATGGAGTAAACACTTTCGAATGGACAGAAATTTTAAATTGTCAGGTTTTGGTTTTAAATTTCGAATGGAGCATTTTGTCTCTTGGACAGTGTTGAACAAAAAAAATCAGCCCAAGATCCAAGTTAATAATTATCACAATAAAAACATAAAATAATAAACAGCGTAAAAATAAAAAATAAAACAAAATTTTACGTGATTTTATTTTATTTGGGTTGAGGGGAGGAAGACACAAACTGTGCCTCGCACGTGTGTTTCTAGTCACGTTTAGCGGAAGTCAAGTCTTAAACTTCTATTTGGAAGTTCACATACGGCCTACATTGCAACCAATATCTACAATGGAGGTTCAATTGATGCACCTTTGAGAGTGAGGAATCACTTAGAAACTTGGGATAAATTATAGGGTTTTAATTTTTTTTAACCAATCTCTTTTTTATAATGTCATTAGAAGGTTAACTCTTTTGGGTATGATCGTTACAATGTAATACTAAAATCATGGTATTAATCATATAAATTGAGATTAAACTAGTATTTCACGCATCAATGAGATCAATAAATGAACCAATAATAATAAAATAAAAAATAAAAAGGGAAAACACCAAAATTGGTCCTGAAGCTCACACCATATCCTATTTTGTTCTACAAAGTTTGAAGTTGTCTACTATTAAATCCTTAAAGTTTGTAATAAGTTTTTAATTCGGTCCTCAAAAGTTAGTATAATTACAAAATAGTGTGGTAATTATAAAATATTTAGAGTATATTTTAATTTTCATCATTCAAGTTTGTAGTTTGTCCTATTTACACCTTTAAGATTTCGTTTGTCTCAATTGCATATTTGAATTTTCTAAATATTTTAATTTACGTCATTAATTTCAAAATTTCCTACTCGACTCTTACGTGAAGTCCAATGTGACTAAATAAATGGAAAAATCCACGTACAAAGACATCACGTGTCTATTAACAATTGTAAACAAACTAATTTGAGAATCAAACTCATTTAAAGAGTTCTTTATCCTTAAATTTTTTTAGGGTTATTACTTAGGGTTTCAATCCACCATTCAATAACCCATAAATTTCATACATATTCTATCGTAAATTCATGCTTTGTGACATATCAAATTTTTCTCCCAAACTATCTAGGTTAGATCTAACATGCCTTTACAAGTAGGAGTTGATACGAGATTTTGAAGTTAAGGACATAAATCAAAACATTTAGAAACTTCAGATATCCAACTCAAACAAATCAAACCTTAAAGGCGTAAATAAGACAAGGTGCAAAATCAAAGAACGAAAATTAAAATTCACTCAAATATTTACAACTTAGTTATCAATGAACCTTTGGGATAAAAATATTAAATATTGTAATCTAGATCCGAATTTAAAGAATTTAAGCATAGTAGTAATTGCATGTCTGGTAATATTGATGGAATATTAAATTTTTTGGTAGATTTTGTGCATTATTCATCTTCAAAAACGAATATATATATATATATTAAAAGCTTTGCTTAAATAAGAAAGGTATATTTGAATAAAGAAAGTAAAGAAAAAATATTAAAATATGCAACAAAAAGAAATCTCCTTAAAAAATCTCATGATCAGGTGTATGAAGATTCAAATCAAATAGAGAAGACATCCTAGAAAATTGAGAAAAAGAAAAATTAACAAAAGGATGTTATAGAGAATGAAAATTGCAACAATTAAATTATCCCAAGGAAGAAAATTAATATATTATTCTTTTTTTTATCTAAAGAAAAAAATTGACCTTCTTACCATAACAAATATTTTGTTCAACATATCCTTATGTGATATTTTGGTATTGATTAGTCATCTATTTATGATTGGCTTTGTCTTAATCTCGATCTTTTCCAATCTTTCTCATCTGGCAACATCATGTGGTTTTAAGGGCGGATGTACAAAGTTGGGGGCATGGCTCCCTCAAACTTTTTATAATTGTAAAAATTAACTTTATAGTTTAGGATACCTATATATATATACACACACACACACACACAAGATACTGCTAAAAAACACACATCCAATAAAAAGACGACACGTGGACCATCCCAAGGGTAGGCCGCAGGTTGACACGCGGAGGACCCAGATTCAGGCAGCTAGACTCCAGGTCATCACCACCCCCCGGATCACATCGCCCTTAGCACAAGAGTCGACTCATATGTGGATGGCCCTTAGTCAAAACAGCAAGGCCACATAGTTGGGCCTTCTGGGCATCATTGCCCACCCAATTGGACCTCCACGTTATCACCGCCCTGGATGAAAGGCCGTCTCAAAGCCCTATAAAAGACTCGGGTGCGCATTCCAAAATGGCAGTTTTTTCAGAACCAGAAAAAAGAGCGCCCATTACTCTAACACATCTTATCTTGCACTAATAAAAGCTTTGAAGCATCCTCAGAGGCACCCCCTCCGGCGACCCCCTAACTCGTCTCTTCTCCCCTATACAGATCTCCTTGAGGGCTGGCCTCCAACTCAGAAAACACATTTTTGGCAGCAACAGATTGGTGTCGTCTGTGGGAAACCACCATCTCTCGCTAAACAGTAAAAGCAAAGAAGTTTAAAGAACTTATCTGTTGTCATGCCACCTAAGCACACCGCCAGGGATACCGGTAAAGGAGCAACGGGGGCTAGTACTCTCACCCATAGGTCCAGATCAAGTTCCTCATCTGAACCCGATGCACGCCTCGATATGGCTACGCTCCAAACACAATTCATGGAACTCTCACGGCTGGTGGTTGACCTGGCCGTCGAGGTTTACAGAGGGGCTCGCCAGCCTTCTCCCGTACCGTCACAACCGAACCCCAGTCGCACTGGCTCCGCCAGCCATAGATCCCCTGTTGAGAGCTGTTCCATAGCAAAGTCCTCCCCGCCCTGGATGGCTAAATCCAGAGAAAGACCCTCGTCCGAGAACAATGAGGGCCTCGGAAAGCAGACAGAAGACATAGAAGGACGAATCAACGAGGCACTCAAGGGTCGTAGCCATAGTGTCATGGACGAGCTCGATGTCCAGGACCCTCCCTTCACGCAGGAGGTCCTTGAGGCTCCCCTCCCGTCGAACTTCCGAATGCCACAAATCAAACCCTACGACGGTTCCACGGACCCCTTGGACCACCTCTAACACTACAAAACAACGATGATGCTCCACCGGCATTCCAATCCCGTAATGTGTCGAGCCTTCCCCTTGATGCTTAAGAAGGCAGCCGGGACGTGGTATTCTCGTTTGAAACCAAGGGGCATCCACACATTCAAAGAGCTAAGTTATGTTTTCGCCTCGCCCTTTTTTAGTAGTAAAGGTCCCAAGAAGACCTCGGAGTCCCTGTTCAATATCGTCTAGTTGAAAGAGAGGAAGCTCCGACCCTACATATCAAGGTTCAATTCGGCAGCCTGGGAGATCCCCGACTTCGACCCCAGTGTCTAGATGCTAGCATTCAAGAATAGGTTGAGGTCCGGGATCTTCAGCTCAAAACTCACCAAGCAACCACCCGACGACATGAATGAAATCTTGGCCCGAGCTGAAAAATATATGCTGGGGGAGGATGACCAGGCCTTTCGGAGAGAGTGGGAAGAGGACATCGAAAGAAAAAGGAAGGGCCCTGCCAGCCGGGGTCAAGAACTCGTTAAGCGACCCTTTTGCGAGGAGAGATCCAGGGTCCCCAGGCCCTTCGGAAGCTTTACTCCTCTCAGTGCATCCAGAACTGATGTCTTGATGCAGATCCAGGACAAGGTGATCTTGTAGTGGCCTCCTAAACCACTACGCCTCAATGAGGACCGGGAAAATGGTGTTGTTTCCATAAGAACCACGGACACGATACAGAAGATTGCTAGGCACTAAAGTACCAGATAAAAACCCTCATCAACAAAGGACAGCTAAAATAATTCACTAGGCCCCGGTCGAAGAAATTCGCAAGGTGACCCCGAATGAGTCCTAAGCGCCTCTTCAATCAGGATAGGATAGTTTGGCCTACACGGAAGAGTCTCGGGCTAAGCCGCAGAGAACCCAACCAGAAGAAGCTAGAGGCTGTTAAGGGCCAGGGTCATTAAAACCATCTGTGGGGGGCCTATAGGAGACGACACTTTCGGGAGCCGTGGAAAGACTTATGCCTGACCCATAGCTTCAATCACCGAACCCAACAAGAGACGAAAAGTGGACACAACCATCACCTTTTCGAACAAAGACCTGGAAGGAGTCCAGACTGTGCATGATGACGCCGTAGTCATATCTCTCTTCATGGCCAACTACGAGGTCAGACGCGTCCTGGTTGACAACGGGAGTTCAGCCGACATCTTGTTCTACAACGCTTTCCAACAGATACAGTTAGGAGACCCTCGGCTGGACCCAAACTCCACCCCGCTCTATGGTTTCTCAAGGGGCCCCGTGTTTGCAGAGGGCAGCACAGTCCTCTCGGTGACCGCATGAACAGCCCACAAGTAACTACTGTGCAAACTACCTTCCTGATCGTCCGGTAGCCTTCGTCTTATAACATTATCCTGGCCTGCCCACTCTCAACAGGCTCCGAGTGGTTGTTTCTACATATCACTTAAAAGTGAAGTTCCCAACTAAGGGCGGAGTGGGCGAAGTTAGGGGGGACTAGCAGATCTCTTAGTCTTGTTATCTCAACGAGGTGAGAGAAGGTTGAAGGATGGAAGCCCTCCTGCTCGAGTTGGATAACCTTACAGACAAAGGGAGGAACCCACGGGGCCAGCCAGTAGAAGAGCTGACTACGATGCCTTTCAGAAAGGATGCCTCTCGAACCATCTAGATTGGCTCAAATCTCCCTGAGGGCCTTAACGGACCCTTGCTCGCTCTCCTCCTAGAAAACCAGGACCTCTTTGCCTGGTCAAAAGCAAACATCCCCGGGATCAGCCAGGAGGTGATCATGCATAAGTTAACTGTGGACCCAAACCACAAACCAATCATCGAGAAAAAGAGATTGTTCACGCCTGAGCGATAAGCCGCTGTCCAAGCTGAAGTGGATAAGTTACTCACGGCCAACTTTATCCGCAGAGCACACTACCCAGATTAGGTATCCAACGTGGTAATGGTAAAGAAGGCCAGTGGAAAATGACGAATTTGCATCGACTTCTCATATCTAAATAAAGCATGTCCAAAAGATAGCTTCCTTTTGCCAAGGATTGACCAACTTGTCGATGCAACATCAGGGCATGAGCTGCTGACCTTTATGGACGCATACTTCGGATATAACCAGATTCTCATGTATAGGCCCGAGTAAGAGAAAATGGTCTTCATCATGGGGCAGGGGCTCTACTACTATAAAGTTATGACATTCGGGTTGAAGAACACTGAAGCCACCTACCAAAGATTAGTGAATAAGATTTTTCGGGAGCAAATCGGTCGAAACATGGAGGTCTATATGGATGATATGTTGGTAAAATGCATCAAAGCTGAAGACCACAAAAACGACTTAGAAGAAGCCTTCAAAATCCTTTGGTGCCATCAAATGAAGTTAAATCCGTCTAAGTGCGCTTTCGGGGTCACTCGAGGAAAATTCCTTGGCTTCATGGTAACGCAAAGAGGCATAGAGGCGAACCCCGAAAAGATAGAGGCCATCCTCAACATCAAATCTCGCTGGACCGTGCATGAAGTTCAGTGACTCACTAGGCGAATAGCAGCTTTGAACCGATTCATGTCGAAATCCGCGAAAAAGTGTCTCTCATTCTTCAAAGCCATCAGAAAGGCAAGAGACTTCTTCTAGTCCAAGGATTGCCAAGAAGCCTTTGGAGATCTAAAGAAATACTTAGGCTCGCCACCCTTACTTACCAAACCCGTCGTGGGTGAAGAGTTTTTCCTATACCTCTCTACGGGGCATGAGGTGGTGGTCTCCGTCCTAATTCGGAAGGAAGCGAGCTTCCAAAAACCGTATACTATGTGAGTAAGGTCCTCCACGACGCGGAAACAAGATACCTTCCCTTGGAGAAAATGGCTTACGCACTCTTGATCATGGCCCGTAAGCTCAAACCATACTGTCAAGCCTGCATGATCATATTTCTGACCGATCAACCCCTTCAGTAAGTACTCCATAAACCAGATGTCTTTGGAAGAATGGTCAAGTACTCAGTAGAGCTCAACGAGTTCGATATCCTTTATCGACCTCAAACGGCCATCAAAGCCCAGGCCTTAGCCAATTTTATCATAGAAACCACTCTCCAAAGTTAGGAGGACCCCACTCCAACTCTCGGCGAAACCAACTTGATCCTTCAATGGATGCTCCATGTCGACGGATCCTCAAACTACACTAGGAGCTGCGGCGGGCTTATCCTAAGTGGTCTAGACAGTTTCACCATCTAGTACGCCCTGAGATTCGGATTCAGAGCCTCGAACAATAAAGTCGAGTACGAGGCTTTACTAGCAGGGATGAAGCTAGCCAAGGTAATTTTTGTAGAAGCCTTGGGCGCATACAGCGACTCACAATTAGTGGTGAATCAAGTCAATGGAGAGTTCGAGGCCTGAGGAAAGAAGATTACCCGCTATTTAGCGAAGGCTAAAGAGCTTGCCACTAAGCTCAAAGTGTTTCGAATCAGCCAGATTTCGAGAGCAGAAAACTTAAAAGCTAACTCCCTAGCCTGGCTCACCTCCTATCGACAGCCCGAAACCACACAAGCGGTCTACATCGAAATGCTCACTACACCCAACATCGAGGAAACAACTGTGATGCCTGTAGCTGCTGGGGAAACCTGGACGGACCCTATCCTCGAGTATTTATGGGATGGGCGTCTTCCAAGCGAAAAGAATGAGGCCTGAAAGATCATGTCTCGGGCAGCACGGTACACAATCTTGAATGATCAACTATACAAAAGGGGTCTCACAACTCCTTATTTGAAGGGTCTAGGCCTGTGTGAGGCCAATTATACTCTCTGAGAAATCCAAGAAGGGATATGCGAAAATCATCTCGGAGGGCGAGCCCTCGCCTTCAAGATCCTCCGCCAAGGGTATTATTGGCCTGGAATGAGAGGAGAAGCCGTGGACCTAGTAAAGAAGTGCAAAAGTTGCCAGTAGTATGCTACCATATCCTGAAGACCGGTGAATCTCCTTGCTCCAATCACTAGCCCGCTTCCTTTTGCCATGTGGGAATGGACCTTCTCGGACCTTTCACTGGATTACCCGGCCAACAGAAGTACCTCATAGTGGCAATAGACTATTTTACAAAGTAAGGGTAAAAAGCTCTCAGAAGGTTGGAACGGGGATGAACACTCTCAAAAATTAGGGGATGAGGACGAAGGTTCTCAAAGTAAGGGTAAAAAGCTCTCAGAAGGTTGGAACGGGGACGAACACTCTCGAAAATTAGGGGATGAGGACGAAGGCTCTCAAAGATCTCTCTTTCTACAAAAACTCTATATAAATTGATAGTGAAGAAAAAAGGGAACAAAAGTCTCCTTATAAAGGGGAAAAAGGGCACATCAAGCGAGGGCATTGAAGGGGATGGTTGAGGAAGTGACCTTTTAAGCAGCTCGAGGCTACTTTTACACTTCCCAAAAGCGTCCCACTTCCCAAAAGCCTAGGGGATGTTTCGTTCCCCTAGGCACCATTCATCTCTCTAAGGCGCCATACCACTTTCCCGAGGCTTCAATCATTAACGAGCGCCGTCACTCATGAAAACAGTTGCTAGCATTTAATGAAATCTGACACGCGCCATGTGTCACGAAAGGCCCAAAAGTGTCCAAAAGTTTGGCCCCAAGAAGGAAGCCCAAAAACATATGTGGGTCACAAAAACACATCCTTTATGGGCGTAAAAAACAGGAAACCCAAAGGTCTCCCTAAAAACCCAACTAGCTCCAAGGTCCGACTAGATAATTTGCTCCACAAATGCTCGGACTCATGTTCTCCAAGGCCGAGCAGATGGATTGCTCCATGCATGCTCAGCTCACTAGCTCCAAAGTCCGAGCAGATAGATTACCCCACATGTGCTCGACCCACTAGCTCCAAGGTCCGAGCAGATGGATTACTCCACACATGCTCGCCCCACTAACTCCAAAGTCTGAGTAGATGGATTACTCCACACATGCTCGGGCTCATATCTTTAAGGTCTAAGCAAATGGATTGCTCCACAAATGCTCAGACTCATATCTCTAAGGTCCAAGTAGATGGATTGCTCCACAAATGCTCGGACCTATGTTCTCCAAGGTCAAGCAGATGGATTACTCTACACATGCTCGGACTCATGTTCTCCAAGGTCGAGCAGATGGATTGCTCCACACGTGCTTGGCCCACTCGCTCCAAGGTCCGAGCAGATAGATTGCTCCACACATGTTCGGATTCATGTTCTCCAAGGCCGAGCAGATGGATTGCTCCACAAGTGCTAGGCCCACTAGCTCTAAGGTTCGAGCAGATGGATTACTCTACAAATACTCGGACTCATGTTCTCCAAAGTCGAGTAGATGGATTGCTCCACACGTGCTTGGCCCATTGTCTCCAAGATCCGAGCAAATAGATTGCTCCATAAATGCTCGGAGTCATGTTCTCCAAGGTCGAACAGATGGATTACTCCACACATGTTCGGCCCACTAGCTCCAAGGTTCGAGCAGATGGATTACTCCACAAATACTCGGACTCATGTTCTCCAAAGTCAAGCAGATGGATTGCTCCACACGTGTTTGGCCCATTGTCTCCAAGATCCGAGCAGATGGATTGCTCCACAAATGCTCGAACTCATGTTCTCCAAGGTCGAGCAGATTGATTGAACAACATGTGCTCGACCCACTAGCTCTAAGGTTCGAGCAGATGGATTGCTCCACACATGCTCGGACTCATGTCTCCAAGGCTGAGCTGATGGATGGCTCCACACGTGGTCAGCCCAAATAGTTCCAAGGTCCAAGCAGATGGATAGCTCCACACATGTTCGAACTCATGTCTCCTGGGCAGAACAGATGGATTACTCCACACCGGCTCGGCTCAGCACTGATAAAAGCTCGGTATGTTTTCCCATCCTACTAAAGACCAAGCCCTGCCATACTTCTTTGAGCACATAAATATACTCAAGGAAGTGGAGGGCCTCTGATACTGCTAAAAACACACATCCAATAAAAAGACAACACGTGGACCATCCCAAGGGCAGGCCACAGGTTGACACGCGGAGGACCCAGATTCGGGTAACTGGATTTCAGGTCATCACCACCCTCTGGGTCACACTGCCCTTAGCACAAAAGCCTCCTCATACGTGGATGGCCCCTAGCCAAGACAGCAAGGCCACACAGCTGGGCTTTCTAGGCATCATCGCCCACTCAACTGGGCCTCCACGTCATCACTGCCCTGGATGAAATGCAGCCTCAAAGCCATATAAAAAACTCAAGTGGGTATTCCAAAAAGGCAGCTTCTTCGAAACCAAAAAAGAGAACTCTCATTACTCTCATACATCTTATCTTGTACTAATAAAAGCTTCGGAGCATCCTCGGAGGCACTCCCTCTGGTGACCCCCTAGCTTATCTCTTCTCCCTTATGCAGATCTCTTTGAGGCCCGGCCTCCAACTCAGCAAACACATTTTTGGCAGCAACAATATGTATATATATATATAAGAGGCCGATAATAAGAAAAGAGGTAAATAAAGCTTTGGTGATGCCATTGTTTGTTGCATATGTATTGATATATAAGTTTTTCTATATGACCAGACAAAAATGGAGCATTTGATTATATAGTTTTTATAGTGCATGCACAATATCTAGCTGTAAATCCTTTCATGTAATTCAAATGAAATAAAGATGATAATTGATCCGACTAATTAATAGATTTTGACAGCACCGAATGCTATCAATTTTCAACTTACAAATATAGTCAAAAGTAAGTATATTTAGTTACAATAACTAAAAGGATGATGATGTTGCCTTCACATTATTTTTTAATGCCAAAAAGTAGGGGTAAGCATGGAACTCAGTTGATTCGTGAACCCGATCCAAACCGACATAATGGGTTGGGTTTGGTCTTTTTAGAAATTAGGTTGGGTTAGGTTGAAAATATTTTGAACCCGGTGGGTTGGGTTAAGTTGGGTCATAGGTTCAAAATTTTCAGCCCGACCCAAACCAATAACCCGGTCAAATATATAATTATATATTTTATATTTATTAAATATAAAATAGTGTATAAATAATTATAGTATAATTTTAAAATATATAATCATAAAATGTCCATTCTAATTACTACTAGTGTGTAAAATTATATGTAACAAATACTCCAATGTCCAAACAAGTCTCATACTTTCCAATTACCCAAATTTTAGTTTCAAATTTTTACACTAGAAACAAGTAGTGATTTCGAGTTATGAAATAGTTTTCATAATTATTCTTAAGTATAACTTCAGTCAGAATAAATTGGTGAACAGTTAACTTATGCTAACAAAATTTTTATTTCTTGTACCATTGTAACTATAAAATAAACATAGAAATTAACACTCTAACCTGCAAGATTCTAGTCAGGATCAATGTATGCAGATAAGTTTATATTCCAAAAAGATGTACCATAATGTTGATGGAAGAAATGTTGAATGCATGATAAAGTTTTGATTACGCCCAAAGAGTAACGCGGTAGTTGTAGCATAGCTTTGGGGTGTCGATTCCACAGGGAAACAAGTTAACTATAAGGAAAAGTGTAAACTTTAATACGAAATGATAAAATCCAAATAAGTAAATCTGGGTTTTGATAGTAAAGTATTATGAGGAAATTGTGTATTTGTAATGAAGAATATAATAAGGAAACAACAAGGTTTCGAGAATCCTCCCTAGGTTCGTTGCCTTATTCCAATCTCGATTCAGTTGTTTTTATCTCGATTGCAAGTTTCACATCCCAAACAAGCAATCAGTGTATATTCAATTAAAACACATTTAAACCCTAATGTAATTGTTATGAAGTACTCTTTGATTTTGATTCAAGCACACAACCTATCCTATAGATTTATCAAGAAGCGATAATATATCTCAATGACAATATTGCAATAATGGACAAACCTAAAAGATAAATTTACCGGACTCAATCACATCCAAAACAATTGACATAAGAAGAGCTTGACTAAACTTATATGGAGAGGAAGTATGCAATCACTGGGTTAAGAAAATCTAAAATAAGAAGAACATATAGTGCAGCTGTCATATGAACCTTAATTCTTCTTATTTAAGCAAAGAATAAATCATAAACAATGTTTAGCAATAAATCCAAATTACAACTGAATTAAGAAAGGAAAATAAGAACAACTACACCTAGAGATTCATCCATTCGCCTTGCTTGGAGATTAGTTGGCCATGGGGGAGAGTGTAACCACCTCCCTTGAGTTTTCCAGCCTTTTATTGATTCATTCTCTTCAACCCTAAGTGATCTATTTATAGTACAAAGGTCTAGGGGTGTTTTTGGGTTTAATCTATTGTTAAAACCCTAATTAAGTTCTGACTCAGAGATAGAAAAAACGTGTGAGCGCTGCGGCTCTCCTTTATGGGCGCCGCGGCCTTACCTTCAGCTTGGGTTCGGTGGCTTCTGGGCATCGCGGCCTAGGCTGAGGGGCACCACGGTCCCTAGCTAGTGGTTCAAGATATGGAGGTTTTGGGCACCGCGGCCCTGGCTGGTCCAGGCCGGGGCACACACTGGTGCTGTTCTGGAGGCCTGACCTTTGTCTACTAAAACTGCCATAACTTTCTCTAGAAAAATTATTTTTACGAGCCATAAAATTCTCCATAAAATAGACTTCCGAATCTTTCTAAGCATATATGGCTCATCTCCTGGTTCTTCTTGCATCAATACAGTTTAATTTGCAAAAATGATTGATCTATACGGGCAATTCTGGCAATTTAGTGAAACTCCTTTCCAAGTGCTTGTGAACCTTCACTCCGGTGTTCATCGAGTCATTGTGCTTCAAGCAATGATAGCTTTTCCATCTATTTTGAACTTAAAGTACCTGAAAATGCATCAAAATAGATTAATGATCCAAGAATGACACTTTAGAGTTGTTAAGGTATAAAAGTGCAATTCAAACCTAGATCAACCCTAAAATGCTAACAATTAAGTACTGTAAAGATGCATTTTATGACTCTCATCATAACCCCCAACTAGTTTATTGCTAGTCCCTAGCAATTGAAGTGAAAACAAGAGATGAATTCTACGGTGGGAATCAAAACAAAGTAAAGCAATGTTAGTGTTAAACCAAGAGTAATTCACTTTTGTCTCAAAAATCACACATAACACACGGCACATAGAATCATTAAATTTCACCCAAGTCCAAAAGTAATCTAAACATAAATCTTAAAATTGTTATCGAATCTTAACATCCATCTTACCACAATCCATTAATCCAAACACCCGGATGATTTTATGCACAACATTCATGAATACAAGTCTTGGCCTCTAAAATATATTAAATTGTGTGACATCAATCACAAAAACAAGCTCTATAAGCTCACTTTTCGAATCACTCTCCACTATTGTAGAAAAATCACACTACATTGGATCAATAGGTCTATAATAAGCTTGTAATGTTAGGCTAAGGTAAAGGTTAAGAAAGAATAGGAAGGATTCAAAAGTAAAAGAACTCAATCTCTTAGTTTTAACCACAACCACTTTAAGCACTGTATAACCTTCAACACCCAACTTTTTCAACCATTTTTTATAAGAGCATATCTCTCAATAAGTCACCACTTTTCTTTTCTTTTCTTTTCTTTTCTTTTCTTTTCTTTTCTTCTTTCTTTGCCATAATTCACTTCTTTTCTTCTCTTTTGTATTTTAGCATAAGACCATTCACCTCTTTTTCTTTTTTTTTCCTTTTCTTTTCCACAACCTCCAACTTATCTCCTTTAGTGTACTTAGGTTATGGTTTTCATATTTCCATCCTTACTCCTTTTAAGTGCTTCTCAACAAATGTGTATAACTAAGTTCTTTTAAAAGAAAGGTAAGGATAAAATATTTTTAGGCTCATAAAGGTGAGTAAATGGGCAATTAAAAGAAACAAGGCTCAAATTCTTTTTCAAGAAAAAGGCTCAAACAGGTGACTAGTGATGAATATAGCAAGGGTAAGTTCGAAAGGCTCAAATGGTCCAAAAATGGCCTATATCATATCCTAAGTAATGTGCATTCTAGGAATTCGCCTCAAATGACTATCAAATAAGTTCTAGAGCTTGTCGAGACCGCAAAAGTATTCACAAAACAATCATGCATAAAACTTTTCTAAATGTTTTAGACTAATCATACAATCTTACCCCAAACTAGAGTCTCAAACCAAATGAAGATTGACACTTAAATTAATTTCAAATCGAAGCAAGATTTAACCACTTCTAAACGCTATATGTTATGTCAATTAGGCTCATATCATTAACATGTGAATTAACTCTAAGGCTAATACAAAGCATGTTAAAAACAAACAAAAAGCAAAATGACACCAAGCAGTTCAAAGAAAAATATGAAAAACAGGAATAACCCCCAACTTAAAATAAGCATTGCCCTCAATGTGAAAGCAAAAGTTAAGGAAACTCCCTTTGTAGCCAAAAAGTGCACAGAAACTGAAAATTGTGCACCACCATTTGAACTGCTTCGTATATTTATCCCTGGAAAAGAAATACGAAAGTAAAACTGGAAAACAGCAAAATAATAATAATAAACAAGAAAAAGAAATATGAAAAAAAAAAAAAGGATATGTTGTGGGTTGCCTCCCATGAGCGCTAAGTTTTACGTCTTCAGCCAGACACTGCACCACTCTCACTGCTGGCCTCATTGTGGTGCTGAAGATGAGGCTTCATACTCAGTGGCCTCAGTGCTAGTCTTTTGGCAAGGAATATTTAAAGTCCACCACATGTGGCTCAAGTGTTTTTGGTGATGCCATTTACTATCAGCAATAGGGTATTTGATTCCTGCATCCATGTGACTTCTCTCAAGCAACTCCTCAAAGCATGGTTGTCAAGATTTCTTAATAAATTCCTGTGGCTTATCAAAAACATCAACAACATTAACGGCATGGGGATAAACTGAAGAATTATTGAATCAAAAATTATTAGGAATGAATTTCGAAGAGTTAGAATTACTTTTTATGCACTCATCCTCTTCATGTTGCTGCCATGAGACTCGAAAAACATTTACCTCTAGAGTCTTATTTCCAAATGACAATATTATTAGGTCATTCCTACAATTAATGAGGGCATTGGTGGTGACAAGGAATGGTCTTCCAAGTATCAAAGGAATTTTTGACTCCGTGTTTACAACAGAAACAGTATCTAAAACCAAAAAATCAACAGGATAGTAGAAATTATCAATTTGCAACAAAACATCTTCTACAATTCCTCTTGGTTTTCTTACCGATCTATCCGCTAATTGAAGTACCATGGAGGTTGGTTTGATCTCACCTAGACCGAGCTGTAAGTACATGGAGTATGGCATGAGGTTCACACTAGCACCCAAATCTAGCAATGTTTGGTCATAAGATTTGTTTTCAATTTGGTAAGCCACCGTTGGACAGCCCGGATCTTTATATTTGAGTGGTGTCTTGCTGTCAATTACTGCACTTGCTTGCTCCATTAAGAATGTTGTCTTCTTAACATTGTGCCTTTTCTTGAGTATGCATAGATCCTTGATGACTTTAGCATAGTTGGGAATCTGTTTTATGACATGAAGAAGAGGAAGATTAATTTTAACATGCTGAAGTTGTTCAAGAATCTCACCTTTTAATGTTGTATTTATCTCCTTAGGTTTAAGGAGTGCTTGAGGGAAAGGCACCGGTGGAGAATAATCATCATGGGCCTCTTGTTCCTCGGGGGTTTTATCCTTGTTGCACACGATGTTAGGATTCAGGATTGATGGTAGAGGGGGTCCATCAATTTTCTTACCGCAGCGAGTGATTATGGCATTAACCTCTCTAACATTTTGATTTTCAGAGTTGGAGGTTTGTGCCATATGTTGTCCCCTTGGATTAGGTTGTGGCTATGAAAGAAAATGACCTTACTCTTGAATCGTCAAGAAACTAGTCAACTTGGTGAGTTAGCTCTTTATTACCTTTTGTTCCTCTTTGGTTGCTTGTTGTTCCTCTAACAACAGTTGATTTATTTTTCCTTGATCTTCCACACTCTTGGCATATACCTGCATAAATGACTTAAACATATCTTCTAAAGTTAAAGATTGTTGAGGTGCATTAGATAAGGTTGCTTCCGGTTGCCATTGGGTACTAGAGTGGGCAAGGGGTTGCATGTCGGATTTCCAACTGAAATTAGGGTGATTCTTTCAACCGGGATTGTAGGTGTTAGAGTAGGGTGAGTGTGGTTTCCCTAAGGGTATACCTATAGCATTACACTCTTCCTTCATCTCAAAATAAACTGGATAATCCTTAGGTAAATGATCTACCCCATTACACATGAAACAAGGCTCATAGGACTCTACCCTAGCAACTGGTTCAGGGGCCCTAGCATTTCTTGTTTTTAAGGCTTCAATTTCCTTAGTTAGGGCCTCTAAACGGGCTTTAAGGTTATCCTATTCTTTAAGTTGATAAATCCAAGCGAGTTGGTTTTTCCTAGTGCTTTCCATGGCGTTTGGTCTTGTCCAAGTGTGGGCTTTTTCCGATAGGTCATCTAGGAAACCTATGGCTTGGTCAGGATCTTTTTGAAGAAAATCCCCAATGCACATCATTTCTATGAATTGTCTTTCCCTACTTAGAAGTCCATCATAAAAGTATCTAACCACCCGCCAACTCTCATACCCATGGTGTGGACAAGAGTTTAACAGGTCCTTCAAACGCTTCCAAACTTGATATAAGGTTTCGCTCTCCTTTTGTGCAAAGTTTGAGATTTGTCTCTTGAGGTTATTAGTCTTATGGGTTGGGAAGTGCTTGTGGAAGAAAACTCGTGTCATCTCATCCCAACTAACTATAGACCTAGGCCTTAATGAGTACAGCCAAGCCTTATCTTTTTCCTTAAGTGAAAAAGGGAAAAACTGAAGTTTGACAGTGTCTACCATATCAGCCCTACCTTGAAAGGTTGCTACTACTTCCTCAAATTCCCTAATATGGATATAAGGGTTTTCATTCTCAAATCCATGGAAGGTTGGTAGCAATTAGATCATGCACGGTTTGAAATCAGGTTGTTGAACATTAGAGGGGAACATGATATACGATGGGGTGGCTATTTGGCTAGGGTGCAAGTAGTCTTTAAGTGTCCTAGCAACATTCTCATTAGGGTTTTCAGCCATGTTAACAAGATTTTCTAAATCCTTTGTTAGGTGTACACTAGGTTTTGATCTAGGTGAGGTTTCACAAACGGACGTGGAAGGAAATGGGTATCTCTAATTCGGGTCCCTTAATGAACCTACCTCGCGAATCTCTCGGTCTAAGCATACACCAACCGAGTTTAAAAAGTAATAAAACAGAACATAATAAAACAAATCAAAAAAATAAAAACTCAAAGAAAGGAATGATAGTACCGTCTCGTCTTAGAGTTGATAATCTTCTTTGTACTTAAGCACGTTTCCCCAGTAATTGCGCCAAATTTTGGTTACACCCAAAGAGTAATGCGGTAGTTGTAGCACAGCTTTGGGGTGTCGATTCCACAGGGAAACAAGTTAACTGTAAGGAAAAGTGTAAACTTTAATACGAAACGATAAAATCCAAATAAATAAATCTGAGTTTTGATAGTAAAGTATTATGAGGAAATTGTGTATTTGTAATGAAGAATATAATAAGGAAACAACAAGGTTCTGGGAATCCTCCCTAGGTTCGTTGCCTTATTCCAATCTCGATTCAATTGTTTTTATCTCGATGGCAAGTTTCACATCCCAAACAAGAAATCGGTGTATATTCAATTAAAGCACAGATAAACCCTAATGTAATTGTTATGAAGTACTCTTTGATTTCGATTCAAGCACACATGACCTATCCTATAGATTTATCAAGAAGCGACAATATATCTCAATGACAATATTACAGTAATGGACAAACCTAAAAGATAAATCTACTGGACTCAATCACATCCAAACAACTTGACATAAGAAGAGCTTGACTAAACTTTTATGGAGAGGAAACATGCAATCACAGGGTTAAGAAAATCTAAAATAAGAAGAACATACAGTGCAGTTGTCACACGAACCTTAATTCTTCTTGTTTAAGCAAATAATAAATCATAAACAATGTTTAGCAATAAATCCAAATTACAACTGAATTAAGAAAGGAAAATAAGAACAACTACACCTAGGGATTCATCCCTTCGCCTTGCTTGGAGATTAGTTGGCCACGGGGGAGAGTGTGGCCGCCTCCCTTGAGTTTTCCAGCCTTTTATTGATTCCTTCTCTTCAACCCTAAGTGATCTATTTATAGTACAAAGGTCTAAGGGTGTTTTCGGGTTTAATCTATTGTTAAAACCCTAATTAAGTTCTGACTCGGAGATAGAAAAACGTGTGCGCGCTACGGCCCTCCTTTATGCTTGCCTTCAGCTTGGGTTGGGTGGCTTCTGGGTGCCATAGCCTGGGCTGAGGGGCACCGCGGTGCTGGCTGGTGGTTCAAGATGTTGAGGTTTTCGGCGCTGCGGCCCTAGCTGGTCCAGGCCGCAGCGCACACTGGTGCTGTTCTGGAGGCCTGACCTTTGTCTACTAAAACTGCCATAACTTTCTCTAGAAAGATCATTTTTATGAACTATAAAATTATCCAGAAAATAAACTTCCGAATCTTTCTAAGCATATATGGTTCATCTCCTGGTTCTTCTTGCATTAATATAGTTTAATTTGCAAAAATGGTTGATCTGTACAGGCAATTCTGGCAATTTAGTGAAACTTCTTTCCAAGTGTTTGTGAACGTTCACTCCGGTGTTCATCAAGTCATTGTGCTTCAAGCAATGATAGTTTTTCCATCTCTTTTGAACTTAAAGTACCTAAAAATGCATTGAAATAGATTAATGATCCAAGAATGACACTTTAGAGTTGTTAAGGTATAAAAGTGCAATTCAAACCCAGATCAACCCTAAAATGCTAACAATTAAGTACTATAAAGATGCATTTTATGACTCTCATCAAGTTTATTAATACCAACTTGCTAGAAGTTTTTTGTGAAAACATTATTGAACCATTCAATTTGCCTCTATATGACCATTTAAGAGCCTCCATGTCGTTTCCAAGTGCATTAAAGCATAGTGCAAAAATTAGATTGATCAGTGAAAAAGCACTAGCATGGCCAACAATGCTGAGTTACTAAGATATATTATTAGCGACTGTCAATAAACCTAGATTTTCTTTGTAATTGAAAAATATTTTAAAGTAAGTTAAATTCATATCAACTAAAGCAGTTGATTATGCTCAAACTAATACACGGTTATTGTGTATAGTTGAGGTGTCGATCCCACAAGGAAAAGCGAACTACAAGGGAAAGTGTAAACCTTAACACAAATGATAAAGATCAAGTGAGAGAATCTGAGTTTTGATAATAAAGTAGTGTGAGAAAATTGTGTAAATATAATGAAGAATATAAATTAGAAACAACAAGGTTCCAGGAATCCTCCCTAGGTTCGTTGCCTCATTCCACTCTCGATTCAATTGTTTTTATCTCGATTGCTAGTTTAATATCCCAAACAAGCAATCGGTGAATATTCAATCAAAGCACATGTAAACCCTAATATAATTGCTATGAAGTGCTATTTACTTTTGATTCAAGCACACATGACCTATCTTATAGATTTATCAAGAAACGACAATATATCTCAATGACAATATCGCGATAATGGACAAACCTAAAAGATAAATCTGCCGGACTCAATCACATCCAACAACTTAACATAAGAAGAGCATGACTAGACTCATATAGAGGAGGAAGATGAAATCACCGAATTAAGAGAAAATCTTCTAATTAAATCAAACAATAAATCATAACAATGTTTAACAATAAATCCAAACTACAACTGAATCAAGAATAGAAATAAGAACAACTACACCTAAGAATTCATCCCTTCGCCTTGCTTGGAGATTAATTAGCCATGGGGTTCATGCTTGAACACCGTAATGGAGAAGAGTGTGGCAGCTTTCTTCAGTTTTCCAGCCTTGATGAATTTCCCCTTATCAAACCCTAAGTGATCTATTTATAATACAAAAGGTTTTAGGGTATTTTCGGGTCTAAACTATTATTAAAACCCTAATTAGGAAACAGGGCATCGCGCTCATGCTATGGCGCACACTAATCCAGGCCTTGGCTCAACTTTGACTGACTTTCTTTAACTTTTTGAAGGCTACGGCCCAGACCCTCCAGGCCGTGGCACACACTGGTGTCCGGATTTTGCAAGGTTCTGGGCTCCGCGGCTCTGCCCTTCTGTGCTGCGGCATGGACAGTTCTGAAACCACTCTTTTTACTCTAATATGCATGGACTCTTGGCGCTTTTAAGAATTGATAGCCTTTCCATCTCTTTTGAACTCAAAATACCTGAAAATGCACCGAAATAGATCAATGATCCAAGAATGACACTTTAGAATTGTTAAGGTATAAATGAGTAATTCAACCCTAGATTAACCCTAAAATGCTAACAAATAAGTACTGTTAATATGCATTTTATGACTCTCATCATAACCCCCAACTAGCTTATTGCTAGTCCCTAGCAATTCAAGCGAAAACAAGACAATATGACATGAATTCTATAGTAGAAATCAAAACAAAATAAAGCAATGTTAGTGTTAAACCAAGAGTAATTCCAATTTTCTATCTCAAAAATCGCAAATAACACATAGTACATAGAATCATTAAATATCACCCAAGTACAAAAGTAATCCAAACATCAATCTTAAAATTGTTATCGACTCTTAACATCGATCTTACCACAATCCATTAATCCTAACACCCGGATGATTTTATGCACAACATTCATGAATACAAGTCTTGGCCTCTAAAAATATATTAATTTGCATGACATCAATCACAAAAACAAGCTCCATAGGCTCACTTTTCAAATCACTCTCCACTATTGTAGAAAAATCACACTATTTTGGATCAATAGGTCTTTAATAAGCTTGTAACGTTAGGCTAAGGTAAAGCTCAAGAAAGAACGGGAAGGATTCAATAAGTAAAAGAACTCAATCTCTTAGTTTTAAACACAACCACTCTAAGCACTGGATAACCTTACTTCAACACCCAACTCTTTCAACCATTTTTCGAGCATTTCTCTCAATAAATCACCACTTTTTTTTTCTTTTCTTCTTTCTTTGCCATAATTCACTTTTCTTTTTATTTTGGCATAAGACCATTCACCTCATTTTTTTCATTTTTTTTCTTTTCCATAACCCCCAACTTATCTCCTTTAATGCACTTGGGTTATGATAGTAATATTTTTTCATATTTCCATCCTTACTCCTCTTAAGTACTTCTCAACAAATGTGTATAACTAAGTTCTTTTAAAAGGAAGGTAAGGATAAAATATTTTTAGGCTCATAAAGGTGAGTAAATGGGTTACCAAAAGAAACAGGGCACAAATTATTTTTCAAGAAAAGACTCAAACAGGTGACTAGCGATAAATATAGCAAGGGTAAGTTTGAAAGGCTCAAACGGTCCAAAAATGGCCTATATCATATCCTAAGTAATGTGCATTCTAGGATTTCGCCCCAAGTAATTATCAAATAAGTTCTAGAGCTTATCGAGGCCACAAAAGTATTTACAAAACAATCACACATAAAACTTCTCTAAATGTTTTAGACTAATCATGCAATCTTACTGCAACCCAGAGTCACAAACCAAATGAAGATTAACACTTAAATTATTCTCAAACTGAAGCAAGATTTAACTTCTTCTAAACGCTATATGCTATCTCAATTAGGCTCATATCATTGACATATAAATTAACTCTAAGGCTAACACAAAGCATGCTAAAAACAAACAAAAAGGGAAAGTAACACCAAGCAGTTCAATGGAAAGTAGAAATGCGTCTCCTCCACCCCTAACTTAAAAATTGCATTGACCTCAATGTGAAAGAAAAAGTAAAAGAAACTCCCTTTGTAATCAAAAGTGCACAAAAGCTGAAAATTGTGCACCACCATTTGAACTGCATGCGATTCTTCTTGTTGAAATGTCGATCTATAACATAGAACAAAACAAACAAAAAGAATGCAACTGCGGTGTAACATTAAGATTCCCACCGTATGTTAGGTTAACTCATGAAATCTAAATAAATAACTAAAAATGAAAATAAAGTACGAAAAAAATAAAATAACGAAAAGGAATACACAATAAATGTTAGTACAGTCATCCGATAATAAAAAAATAAAATAAAAGGAGACAAACAAGATATAACCCAAAACTAATCTTCTATGTCTTCATCCTCCTCTTCATGCTGTTCATTCTCTTCACCTTCCTGTGGAACTGGATCAAAAGATGAACCCGGATAGGGTGGCAAAGTGGGAAAGTGATCCATATCACAACTGGTGTTGGAGGCAAGGTGTTGGTACATCTGACTAAAAGAAGAGTACACTCCTGCTTGATAATCTGCTTACCTAGCCAAGAATCGTTCTTGACGATCAAACCTATCATGCAAGAGTTTCTGATGCTCGTCAAACCAAAATTCTCAACGCTCAAGGCGCTCTGCAACAGTGAAATTCCTAGGGGGAGGAAGGGGGTAGCAATCGCTGCTCTCTCTCCCGAAACTGGCGGCCTTGAGGCTTTAATCAAATTAAGCATGCCATCATTGATGGGCTTCTTAGGTTGCTGAGCTTCCTTATCAGGACTGTACTGGACTCCGACTCGGATGCATAATTGGGTAATTAATGAAGGGAAGTACAATCCAAGCTTTTGTCTCACAGTGTGTATTATAGAATTAAATCTGATCTGGCTCACATCAATAGGCATGCCCATCAAAATGGCATAAATCAGAACAGCTCTCTCAACAGTAAGGTCACTATAGTTCGTGCAGGCATCAACCTCTGACACACAAAATATTGCCAAGCCCGAGCATTGACAGTCAGAGAAGTACTGGGCAAGGTTTTAGGGGTATCACCCGTTATTTTCCATATTGTACCCGGAATACAAAGAGTATTGCAAATCTCTTCATAATCAATATTAGACACATATGCAATATACTCACTGTTTTCTATGTTAGGTAGCCCATAGAATCTATTGATAGATGTGCTGCTAAAAGAAACTGTTTTTCTTCTCACCATCACCTTACCATTCTTATGCTTTTCTGATTAGCATAGAATTCTCTAACCACATTTATAAGGGAATGAGATGGTTGTCTAGCAAATGTACCCCAATTCCTATTAATAATCATTTTAAACAAGGTTGGGTTTCCCCTCTCTGTGATAGTGAATCCTCTATCAGGAATGGGTTTCCTAGTATTTATCAAGCTAACATATCTCTCACTAGCCTCAAAACTGACAAATTTGCTCCCATCATACTCTTGAGGTTGTTTTCCCCTTGGTCTCTAAGTTTTAGGGGCCATTTGAATCAAATGTATAGAACAACAGAACTAATTCAAAATCAACCACTCAAATGGCACAAATTCACAATAAAGAGAAGAAATTGGTCTTACTTGATGCCTAAAGTTAGAGAGAAGAAAGAGTACCCACCAACTTGAAATCTTCTTAAAAAAAAACCCAAAATCCTCTTTGAACTAAGCTTTTTGGAGCAATTTTCAGCAAAATCTGTAATATGAGTGAGAAATTCTTCAAGAAATGATGTTAGAATCAAGAAATAGTGAGAAAAATGAAGTGGGTAAGTGAGGGTTTGGAAGATGGTGCAGAAATGAGGTTTTAAAAAGTGTAGATCGTGTGTGAGCCATGGCTTGAAGACCTAAGCCCTATTTTGCTTTGTTGTGCACCGCGACGCGCTGTGAGTTGAAGTATGGCGCGGACTGATGTGAGTTGGGCTGCTAGGTGAAACACCCCTGGTGGGCCACAGCGCTAGATTTGCGCCTGCTTGGGCGTGCTGCTCTGTGGGGCGAGGCTTGAGCCCTTGATCCGCAGCGCACACACTGACCCTGGTTCCTCTCATGGGCTAAAAAAACATAACAAATGCCTTGTTTGTGCAAGATAAAAAACATAAATATATGTAAAATAAAATAAAAATAATCTTTAAACTAAAAATTAGATTAAATCAAACTAAAAAAAACTAAAAATTAAAATTGAAATAAACTTAATTAAAAACAATACAAACAAAAGAAAAATAAATAAAAATATACCTTTGTGGTGTGGTCAAGGTGAATAGACCAGATCCATAAGTGGAATGTTTTCCACTTCTGGATCTTGCCTATCAATTAAGATTTTAAGGTGTTGACCATTTACTTTAAAGATCCGACCATCTCTAGTATCCTCTATTTCTACCACCCCATTTGCAAAAACATTATTTACTATAAAAAGGCCGGTCAACCTCGACCGAGGTTTTTTCGGGTGCTTATGGAGTCTAGAATCATATAAGAACACCTGATCATTAGGCTTAAATGTTTTCCTCAAAATTTTGTTATCATGAAACACTTTCATTTTAGCCTTATAGATTCCAGAGTTCTCATAAGCATCATTTCTCAACTCATCTAGCTCGGTCAACTGAAATTTCCTAAGGTTACCTGCTTCTCCCATGTCAAAGTTGAAAAGCTTGATGGCCCAATAAGCTCAATGCTCGAGCTCTACAGGTAAGTGGCAAGGTTTTCCAAAAACAAACCTATAAGGTGACATACCTAAGGGAGTTTTGAAAGCTGTACAGTAAGCCCAAAGCACATCAACTAGTCTCAAAGACCAATCTTTGCGATTCGGGTTGACTGTTTTTTCTAAAATTTGCTTAATTTCTCTGTTTGCAAGTTCTACCTGTCAACTTGTCTGAGGGTGGTAGGCAGTAGAGATCTTGTGTAACACTCCATATTTTCTCATCAAAGCTTCAAAAGAACGGTTGCCAAAATGCGTACCCTGATCACTAATTATAGCACGTGGTGTACCAAATCGAAATAATACATTTTCTTTGAGAAATTTAATTACTGTCCTATTATCATTGCTTCTGCAAGCTGCTACTTCTACCCATTTTGACACATAATCTATTGCCACAATGATATAATGATATTCGAAAGAAGGAGGAAATGGTCCTATAAAATCAATGCCCCAACAATCAAAGATTTCAATCACTAAAATTGGGTTTAAGGGCATCATATTATGACGAGACACAGCTCCTAACTTCTGACACTTTTCACATGAGCGACAATAGATGTTTGCATCTTTAAACAAGGTAGGCCAATAAAATCCACACTGTAGAATTTTTGCAGTGGTTTTTTCATTGAAAAGTGGCCCCCACAAGCTTGGGAGTGACAAAATTCCAAGATGCTGACAATCTCTTCATTAGGGATGCAATGCCTTCAAATTTGTTCAGGACAGTATTTGAAAAGACAAGGGTCATCCCAATAAAAATTACGTACCTCAGTCATGAACTTCCTCTTGTCCTGAGCGCTCCAATCCATCGGTATCTCACCGGTAGCCAAATAATTCACAATATGAGCAAACCATGGTAGAGAAGTAATAGAGAGTAATTGCTCATCGGGAAAATCATCCCTGATTGGCATGTCATCAGAGGTGTCCTCAAATGTGAGCCTCGAGAGATGGTCAGCCACTACATTCTCGACTCTTTTCTTATCTTTAATGGTGATGTCAAATTCTTGCAAAAGTAAGATCCACCGTATTAGTCGTGCCTTAGCATCCTTCTTTGTAAGAATGTACTTAAGGGCTGCATGATCTGTGAAAATAAGAAAAGGAGAACCAATCATATAGGCACAAAACTTGTCCAAAGTAAACACTATAGCTAGCAATTCTTTTTCTGTGGTGGAGTAATTCATCTGAGCACTATTTAGAGTTTTACTAGCATAGTAAATGATAAAAGGCTTCCCCTCCCTTCGCTATCCAAGAACAGCACCTACAGCAAAATCACTAGCATCACACATGATTTCAAAAGGTAAAGTCCAATCAGGTGACTGCATTATGGGTGCTAAAGTAACCTTGCCAATCAGCATTTAAAGGCCTCTTGACAAGCTTGTGTCCACTCAAATGGGGCATCTTTAACTAGGAGGGCACATAGTGGTCTAGATATGGTGGAAAAATTTTGTATGAACCTCCTATAAAAACCTGTGTGACTAAGAAAGGATCTCACATCCTTTACTGTCTTAGGTGTAGGCAACTTAGAGATTAATTCAATCTTAGATTGGTCAACCTCTATCCCCTTAGAAGAAACAATATGCCCTAAAACAATACTTGAAGGTACCATGAAGTGGCATTTTTCCCAATTTAAAACTAATTCCTTCTCCTCACAACGAGTCAATACTCTTTCTAAATTATATAAGCATGCATCAAATGAACATCCAAAAATAGTCAAGTCGTCCATAAAAACTTCCATGCAATTTTCAACCATGTCACTAAAAATGTTCATCATGCAACATTGAAAAGTAGCATGTGCATTACACAATCCAAATGGCATTCTACGAAAAGCATAAGTACCAAAGGGACAAGTGAAAGTGGTTTTATCTTGGTCTTCTAATGAAATTTCAATTTGATAATAACCAGAATAACCATCCAAGAAACAATAAAAAGGATGACCAGCTACACGCTCAAGAACTTGATCGATAAAAGGTAGTGGAAAATGGTCTTTCTGGGTGGTAGCATTTAATTTTCTGTAATCAATGCACATTCGCCACCCAGCCACAAGTTTTGTAGGGACTAACTCTCCTAGGTCATTCTTTACCACAGTGACACCTGACTTTTTAGGAACGACCTGTGTAGGACTTACCTATTTACTATTAGCTATGGGATATATAATTCCTGCATCTAATAGTTTCAACACTTCATTTTTCACAACTTCTTTCATAGTCAGGTTAAGCCTACGCTGGGGGTCTCTACGAGGGCTAGTTCCTTCATCCAAATTAATTTTATGAGAACAGACCAGGGGACTAACACCTTTTAAATCAGCCATGCTCCAACCTAAGGTTGATTTATGTTCATTTAGGGTCCAAATTAATTTCTTACCTTGAGACTCAGACAATTCAGATGAGATAATAACATAAAAGTATCACCTGGACCAAGGAAAACATGCTTCAAACCCTTAGGTAGAGGCTTCAATTCAACTTTAGGTGCTTCCACACTTGAGAGAATTTGTTTCTTGCTTCTCTTAGGTAACTCCTCAAACTTCGGTTGCCATGCCCTAGTGCCATAATCCTGAGATTTATCAAAAATAGCATAAATATCAATTATATCAGATTTATTATTAATAGAATCAAACTTAGAATTAACAAGAAAATACTCAAGAGGATCAAAATCATGAGCTATAGAAACTTCCCTATCGATGAGTGACTCAATCATGTATAACTGGTGGCTCTCGTCATCATCTTCTAGCTGTTTTGCAACATTGAAGATGTTCATCTCAAGGGTCATGTTTCTAAAGGACAGCTTCATAAGTCCATTCCTACAATTAATAAGAGCATTTGCAGTGGCTAGGAAAGGTCTGCCCAAAATCAAAGGAATTTTAGAGGTAGTGTCAACAGCAGAGGTAGTGTCAAGGATTAGGAAATCAACAGGATAATAAAATTTATCAATTTGAATTAGAGCATCCTCTACCACACCTCGAGGTACTTTGACTAAACGGTCAGCCAATTACAATACCACAGTGGTTGGTTTGATTTCTCCCAACCCCAGCTGCAAATAAATAAAAAATGGCATCAGATTTACACTAACTCCTAAATCTAGCAACGCTTGTCCAACCTCGTGATTTCCAATGCTACATGCAATGGTTGGATAACCAGGATCCTTATATTTGGGAGGAATCCTCTGTTCAATTAGAGCACTAACTTGCTCTGTCAAGAATTTTGTCTTCTTTACATTGTGGTTCCTCTTAACTGTACACAAATTATTGAGAACTTTTGCATAAGTAGGAACTTGTTTAATCACATGCAAAAGAGGAAGATTAATTTTTACTTGCCTGAGATTCTCTAGGATTTCATTGTTTAGGTCCAGAATTTTCTTGTTTGATGTTAAGGCTTGAGGGAATGGTGCCTTAACAGGACTCTTGGTGACCTCAGGGTCCTTGGGCAGCTCGGTATCACAACTACCTTGATCCTTTTCCACATCCTCTGATTTGTTCGTTGTTGGGATGTGTAATGACTTACCACTTCATGTTACAATGGCATTCACATCTTTCAGATTCTCTTATGCCATGTGTTGACCATGGGTTGTGGACTAAGCTTGAGAAGGGAACTTACCTCGCTTATTCACACTCAAGGAGCCCATCAATTTGGACACTTAGCTCCTTATTTCCTTGTTCTCTTCAACAACTTGCGTAATTAATGCTTCACATCTTGGGTTTGTCTTACCCTATGCCTCAATAAAAGCATGCAAAGTGTCTTCTAAAGAACTCCTAGATGATGAGGGTGCATGATATGGTGCAGGATATGATTTAGGGGGTTGTACAAGCTGCTGGTTTTCAGACTTCCAACCGAAATTGGGGAGATTGTGCCACCCCGGATTATAGGTATTAGAGAAGGGTGCCAAAGGCTTCTTGTACATGCCTAAGGTATTACATTGTTCCTCATACATCCCTCTCATATCAACAAATGTGGGACACTCTTGGGCAGGATGACCTACCTCGCCACACACAAAACATGGTTCCAAAGATTTGGCATGATTAGCCACGAGTGTTGGCTTTGAGCCCTTAGTTTTTAACGCATCTAGCTCCCTAGTGAGCATCTCAGCCTTAGCTTTTAGGTTGTCTTCTTCCCTAAGATGGTAAGTTTCACAACCACTTGGGTTTCCTACAGGTCGTGACCTATTTGTGCTTTCAGTAGCACTAGGTCCAGTCCAAGTGTGAGCTTTTTCAGCAAGCTCACTGAGGTATTCTATGGCCTCATCAGGATCTTTTTATAAGAATTCAATATTACGCATCATCTCTACAAATTGGCGCTCTCTATATGTCAGTCTCTCATAAAAATAGTTCACTAAGTATCAATTCTCATACCCATGGTGAGGACACATACCTAACTCCTTAAATTTCTCCCAAGACTGATACAAAGTCTCATTGTACTTTTGTGCAAAGGTGGAGATTTACCTTTTTAAAGCATTGGTCTTATGTTGATGGAAGTATTTATTAAAGAAGACCTAAGTCATCTCATTCCATGACCCAATAGATCGTGGTCTCAGTGAGTATAGCTAACTCTTAGCTCTATCCTTCAAAGCGAAAAGAAAGAACTTGAGTCTCATGGTGTCATCAGTTGCATCTTGACTATGAAAAGTCGCAACTACTTCCTCAAACTCCCTAATGTGTACATATGAGTTTTCATTTTCCAAGCCACGAAACGTAGGGAGTAACTGTATCATCCCTGTTTTAAAATCTTGATGGCGAGTATTGGCTAGAAACATGATGCATGATGGTGTGGCTGTTCGGCTAGGATGCAAGTAATCCTTAAGTGTCCTAGCAACATTCTCATTTAGGTTATCAGCCATGTTAACAAAATCCTCTAAATTCTCGTTTGGGGGTGTATTATGGTTTGATCTAGGCGAGGTTTCACTAACGAACGTGGAAGGAGAAGGTAACTCTAATTTGGGTCCTCTAATGAATCTACCTCGCGAATCTCTCGGTCTAAGCATACACCAAATGAGTTAGAGGGGAAATAAATAAAGCAGAATAACAAAGGAAAATTAGAAAATCAAAACAAATAGAAAAGAACGATATTACCGTCTTGTCTCGAAGTTGACAATCTTCCTTGTACTTAAGCGCGTCTCCCCGGCAACGGCACCAAAATTTGATTACGCTCAAACTAATACACGGTTATTGTGTATAGTTGAGGTGTTGATCTCACGAGAAAAAGCGAACTACAAGGGAAAGTGTAAACCTTAACACGAACGATAAAGATCAAGTGAGAGAATCTGAGTTTTGATAATAAAGTAATGTGAGAAAATTGTGTAAATATAATGAAGAATATAAATGAGAAACCACAAGGTTCCGAGAATCCTCCCTAGGTTCGTTGCCTCATTCAACTCTCGATTCAATTGTTTTTATCTCGATTGCTAGTTTCACATCCCAAATAAGCAATCGATGAATATTTAATCAAAGCACATGTAAACCTTAATGTAATTGCTATGAAGTACTCTTTACTTTCGATTCAAGCACACATGACCTATCTTATAGATTTATCAAGAAACGACAATATATCTCAATGACAATATTGCGGTAATGGACAAACCTAAAAGATAAATCTATTTGACTCAATCACATCCAACAACTTAACATAAAAAGTGCATGACTAGTCATATAGAGGAGGAAGATACAATCACCGGATTAAGAGAAAATCTTCTAATTAAATCAAAGAGTAAATCATAACAATGTTTAACAATAAATCCAAACTACAACTGAATCAAGAATAGAAATAAGAACAACTACACCTAAGAATTCATCCCTTCGCCTTTCTTGGAGATTAGTTGGCCATGGGGCTCATGCTTGAACACCGTAATGGAGAAGAGTGTGGCAGCTTTCTTCAATATTCCAACCTTGATGAATTTCCCCTTATCAAACCCTAAGTGATCTATTTATAATACAAAAGGTTCTAGGGTATTTTCGGGTCTAAACTATCATTAAAACCCTAATTAGGAAATAGGGCATCGTGCTTGCGCTGCGGCGCACACTAATCCAGGCCACGGCTCAGCTTTGACTAACTTTTTTCAACTTTCTGGAGGCCGCAGAGCACACTGGTGTCCGGATTTTCAAGGTTCTGGGCACCGCGACTCCGCTGTTTTGTGCTGCGGTATGGACAGTTCTGAAACCACTCTTTTTACTCTGATATGCATGGACTCTTGGCACTTTTAAGCATTGATAGCTTTTCCATCTCTTTTGAACTCAAAGTACTTGAAAATGCACCGAAATAGATCAATGATCCAAGAATGACACTTTAGAATTGTTAAGGTATAAATGAGTAATTCAACCCTAGATTAACCCTAAAATGCTAACAAATAAGTACTATTAAGATGCATTTTATGACTCTCATCAGCAGTTCCTAGTGCAACATTCAGATGAAGATTGTGTTTTTTAATACAACAATGAATCCATATTCAAACATTAAGGGCTCCAAGTTGTGAGCATGCAAATAAGCAATTGACGATGGTCACTTCATCAGGCTTTATATTACTCGCTTGCATTTCATGAAACAATGCCAAAACATCCTTACCAAGTTTGGCATGAACTTAGCCTCCAATTATGGCATTCCATGGCACAACATCCTTCTCTTGCATGTCATCAAAAAGCTTCTTAGCATTATCCAAAAAAAACCAAATTTAGCATAGACTACAACCATTATAGTCCATAAAACAATTGTTCTCTTTTCCATGTTATCAAATATTGTTTGTGCTGTCAAGCACAGTGATTTTACTTGTAATGTGAATAGATTTAGTTTTGGATTTAATAGAATATTTTTTTGTTATGTAATACGTATGGTTTAATTATTTAGTAAAAAATATATATATCAACTCGATCACCCAAACAGACTCAAACTGATTAGAATGGGTTGGGTTGAATTGAGGTTGGATGGGTTCATAGGTTGAGTTGGGTTAAGATTTTTCTAACCCAGTATGAATGGGTTGGTTTGAATTTTTAGGCTAACCCGGCCCAAACCTACCCATGCTCAGCCCTACCAAAAAGTAATGGTGTAAAATGACAAAATAATTTTTAGAATACATTTATTTCCTTTTTTGTTATTACTTTGAGATAATTACTTTGAAAATAACAAATCATGCTCGGACAATATCGATGGCTTAAAAAAATAGAACTTATATTTACAAATTTAATCTTAATTTTCAATTAGTTTTACTTAAATTTATGATTTATTTTGTTTATGGTGAGGAATTGCATATTCACTTATAATCATGAAGAATTGATAATAAAATGATTATTCAACGCTTTCAAAATATAAAAAATTGTCGAGAACAATTTAAGATTTTATTAGCATGTACAAGTATTTTTATTTTTACAAAAAGGAAATACTATGAAATATCAATCAATTGTTTTAGAATTATATGTATGCTTTTCATATAGTATAAAAATAAACAGAATCATGTATTTTTTACTTAAGAATATTTTGTTTATTTATTCATTGCTCCCACTGACAAAAAATATTATCTTCACCACGGATCATATATATCCTTTGACATTAATTCTAATCTTATTTTAGGTCGATCAATATTCATTTTATTAGCAAACTTGTAACATCTAAATATTTTATTAAATTTCAAAATTGATACTATGAATTTTTATGTGATTTGTTTTCTATTTTGTTATGAAGCAAAATTAGAAAAGAAGGAACGAGAAACCTCTCGCGCTCTTGAAATCGAGTGCAAATGCAAAAATTATGGTCATGGGTGGTTCTATAACTTCAAGTTTTATCTTAGACATACAAATATGAGAAATTTTAAATGACAATTGATTGTGTCACGTTAAATTTATCAATTTGTGATAAAGTAAGATAAAAGTGGCTTCAGCATAACCCGATTGATAACCATTCGTATTTAATTTTACAACTCCAATTGGAGGAGGACTCCAACTGACCCAAATTCCTCGTTTTATCATTGGAGAATTAAAACGTTAGATGAAAAGTGTGAAGACAAATTTGATCACGGAGACTGAGTCTGTTCAAAGGCAAAGATTTCATTTAGTTAATTTTGTTGTAAATGATAAAGTCTTATTGCATATATTACAACGTGATGGGTGTAAATTGTAAAAATTGAAAATGAGAGTGCACAAATTAATATTTGGGTAAAAGTGCATGGTAATGTATAATAAAACCCCAAAATTTTATTACTCTAATAAATTTTTAATAGATAAAAACCTTATGTTATATGTCTCTACTCTCTAGGAAAATGTCTCTACTTTCTATTATACCCCCTTAATGTTGCAGAGACGCAAATGACAACATGCGGGGACCTTACACCCATGTTAGCCACGGGCATGAGGAAGGAATGCCCAAATGAGAAAGGTAAACGGATCCAGGCTAAGTGTTTGAGCCAGGATGCGTAAGGCAAACGGATCCTGGCTAAGTGTTGGAGCCAAGATGCACAATGGATGCGCAAGGTAAACATGCGGTGGGGCCTTACACCCATGTTAGCCATGGTCTCTTAGGAAATTACCTAAGGAATAGGGTAATTGATCCATGCTAAATGTAGGCTAGAATGAAGCATACAGTGGGTTGTGTGCATAGACAGTGGGCTTATGTGGCGAACAAGGATGTTGGACACAAGATGTGCGGGCTGTGTGCATGATAGTGGGCTTATGTGGCGAACAGTGAAGTTAGACACAAAGCATGTGGGCTATGTGCATACATTGGGCCAAAGAAAAGCACTTTGAGATGGGCTTGGATCATATAAACAGGTCGTCAAAAGAGAGCTTTTGAGGCGGGCTTGTTATAGGCAAACAGGCTTTAAGAGCGAGCTTAGTGAAAAAAATTTGATGCATGGAAGATCTGAACCCTGTCAAGTTAATGGATATTGGCTGGCATTGATGTGGGCCAAGTAGCCAAGAAGATCCATGGACTGGATCAAAACAGTTGGTAGGCTAAGCAAAGCCGGACCAAGACAGGTAGCGGGCTGATTCAAGTAAGCCTCACACAATCGGGCTGGCATTGCAGGATGCAAATGACCCACGTTGCTGACCCAGTCTAGTGTGCAGATTGACCAAGTCAATTAACATGTGGATAACTATTAGTGGGTGGTTACTTAATGAGTGGATAAGATCAAAGAGTCATGATCAAATAGAACTCCTAAAACCTAGCAAGTGGGGGTGTCACCTGGTGGCTATAAATAGCCATGTTTTTTCATTCATTCAGGGAGAGAGATCTCAGAGAGAGTGAGAGCTAAGAGTGCTAGAGAGAGAAACACTTCTAGAGAGAGAAGGTGTTTGAATAGCATTTTGCCTTATAGGCCTTTGGCTAATTCTATGTACATTGTGTGAGTAGCAATACAACATAGAAAGGGAAGTTGCCCATAAACACTTATGTGCACTTGTGCTTTATGGGTGTGTTGCGTTGGCTGCTAGTTTCAGGGAAGCTAACATCATCATAGGGTAAAAAATTCAATGTCGAAATAATCCCTTGTGACAATTGGTATCAGAACCCGATTGGTTCAAAAGGTTAGCTTAGAAAGATGGATCAGAATGTGGAGTTGCTAGAACGCGTGGCTTGGTTGGAGGATTTTGTTGGTGCACTGTTGTCCGACCAGGTAGTGCCTTTTACAAATCATTGCAGGGCATTGGGCAACGAGTTGCAGGGTGTGAAGCAAGGGATAGCTGACAATAATCAACTTGTGCAAGAGGAGTTAGATGGTTTGACGGAAAAATCACTCGTTTAAACTCAAACTTCATGTTACTGACTGAAGAGCTTAGGAGCCATACTCAAAGGTTTTAGGATGAGCTCATTTTGTTGAAAATGCTTGTGGCAAACTTGAGTGAAGACTCTGGAAGCGTGGTATCTTCCAAACTGAGAGTCGCTGAACCAATGTCTTTTGGAGGTGCAAGGAACGCAAAGGACTTGGAGAATTTTCTGTGGGATATGGAGCAATATTTCAAGGTAGCTCATATCTCAAACACAGAAAAGGTAACTATAACCTTTATGTATTTAGTTGGTGACGCTAAATTATGGTGGAGAACATGTGTAGAGGATGATATTAGTGTGGGTAGACCCAAAATTGAGAAATGGGAGACCCTACGTAAGGAGTTGAGGGATCAATTCCTTCCTTGCAACACTGCTTGGGTGGCTAAGGAGTCGCTCAAGAACTTGAAACACTTCAACACAATGAAGGACTATATGCAAAAGTTCAGTTCATTGATGTTAGACATCAAGAACATGTTGGAAGAAGAAAAGTTATTTAATTTCTTGTCAGGCTTACAACTGTGAGCGCAGATAAAACTAGGAATACAGAGTGTGCGAGATTTACCTATTACAGTTGCGGCAGCTGAAAGATTGGTAGACTTTCAAAATTCTACATCCACTAATTCTTTTCATAAAGAAGATTCTTAGAAAGGAAAGTCCAATGATTGGAAGAAGTCCAAGAAGCATGACAAGGAGAAGGAATCTCAAAATCCTTCTAAGGGCGGTGAGCAACAAATGGGGAAAAAGGGAAAGTTTACTAGTTGCTTCATCTGCGATGGCCCTCATAAGGCAAAGGAGTGCCCTAAACGAGAGAGGATGAATGCGCTTGTGGAAGGGAGCACTAACGGTGATAGTGATTCAGAAGTCCCGGTTTAAATGAGCCCCTTGTAGCTATTATCTGCCATTCATATTGGAAAGACCCCTACTCCACGTGGCTTAATGTATATGGAAGCCATTATGAACGGCAGAAAGGTACTAGTGATGGTTGATGCTGGTGCCACTAATAATTTTGTTCTTGATAGGGTAATTCAGAATCTTAGCTTAAAGTTGGAGGAAAACTCTAGTAGGGTCAAGGTGATAAATTATGAGACAAAACCCATCCAGGGGACGGCACAGGTTAACTTGAAAGTTGGTCCATGGGCTCAGAGATACAGTCTTACAACAGTGCGCTTAGATGACTTTGACATCATATTGGGAGTGGACTTCCTAATAGAAGCCAAAGCAGCTGTGGTACCGTACCTTAGAGGGTTGATTTTTCTCGATGAAAAGTCACTAAGGTTCGTGAAGACGGTCAGCCTGGATCATTTCAAGAAGAAAATGAAACAGAAAGCAGGCATGGTGTCCATTTTGCAGCTTAATTCTGATTTGAAGAATGGGGATCTCACTTACCTGGTGGCTTTAGTGGAGATCAAAATGGATGGTCATCCGAGATGTACAATGGAACACATGACTGAGTTTGAACCTGGTAGAAGGGTCCATGCACATGTCCCTTACAGAATGACTCGAGTTGAGTCAATAAGGCTGTGGGAATAGTTAGAGCTGTTGCGAGTTGATGGCAGTCAACCTTCGAGAGCTCGTTGTAGAGCCCTAATTTGTGTTAAGAAAAAACAGGTTGAGGAAGGTTTAGGACGGGGGTACCAGATCAAAGAAGGTTTTTTGGATGAAAAGGGTGGTAGGCCCTATATCCTTAGCGGAGGGGGACATCAAGACAACAGCTAAGGGAGATTCAGTATGCTGGGCATCCAAGAGTGGATAAGATGCTGGCTTTATTGTCTACATCTTTTTGCTGGCCGAAGATGGAAGAGAACATAGAGATGAAGAATGATGCAGACATGTGGAGGTCGTTGCCTATTCCTCGAATACTGTGGAGGTTAGTATTCATGGGCTTTATCTATTGGTTATCAACAATGAAAGATAGGGAGAGCTTTCATAAAGCGTTCAATGAGGATGCTAGTGGTTCTAATTAAGCAAAAAGAGTTGCCCAGGTGATTGGAAACCAATGGGATCTCGAGTTAAAGATGGTTTTTGCTCGTGAAGTAAGTAAGAATAAGAGACAGTTTGACCATTTGGGTAAGTGGCGAGGTGATAAAGCAATTTGGAATGTCAAATTGTGGCAAGGTGAGCACTAGATCAAGAACTATTGGGCTCTGATGAGGGTGTCAGACTTTTCTGGTGGGGGTGGTCGTTACCCCCTTAATGTCGTAGAGGCCAAATGGCAACATGTGATGGGACCTTGCACCTATGTTAGCCACGACCATGAGGAAGGAATACCCAAATAAGCAAGGTAAACGGATCTAGGCTAAGTGTTGGAGCCAGGATGTGCAAGGCAAACGGATCCAGGCTAAGTGTTGGAGCCAAGATGCACAACAGATGCGCAAGACAAACATACGGTGGGGCCTTGCACTTATGTTAGCCATGGTCTCTTGGGAAATTACCCAAGGAAGAGATTAATTGATCTATGCTAAGTGTGTGTCGGAATGAAGCAGACAGTGGGTTGTATGCATAGACAATGGGCTTGTGTGGTGAATAAGGATGTTGGACACAAGATGTATGGGCTGTGTGCATGACAGTGAGCTTGTGTGGCGAACAGTAAAGTTGGGCACAAAGCATGTGGGCTGGCTGTGTGCAGACACTGGGCCAAATAAAAGCACTTGAGACGGGCTTGGATCATATAAACATGCCATCAAAAGGGAGCTTTTGAGGCGGGCTTGTTATGGGCAAACGGGCTTTAGGAGCGGGCCTTTGAGCGGTTCTAATGGAAAAAGATTTGATGCATGGAAGATCTGGACCCTATCAAGTCAACGGATATGGGCTGGCATTGGTACGAGCCAAGCAACCAAGAAGATCCACAGACTGGACCAAAACAGTTAGTGGGCTAAGCAAAGTTGGACCAAGACAGGTAGTGGGCTGAGCCAAGCAAGCCTTGCACAAACGGACTGGCATTATAAGATGCAAATGGCCAACATTGATGACTCAGTCTAGTGTACAGATTGACCAAGTCAATCAACATGTGCAAAATGTGGATAACTGTTAGTGGGTGGTTACTTAATGAGTGGATAAGATTAAAGAGTCATGATCAGATAAAACTCCTAAAACCTAGCGGGTGGGGGTGTCACCTGGTGGTTATAAATAGCCATGGCATTTCATTCATTCACGGAGAGAGATCTCAAAGAGAGTGAGAGCTAAGAGTGCTAGAGAGAGAAACACTTTTAGAGAGAGAAAGTGTTTGAATAGCACTTTGTCTTGTAAGCCTTTGGCTAATTCTTTGTACATTGTGTGAGTAGCAATACAACAAAGAAATGACAATTGCCCATAAACACTTACGTGCACTTGTGCTTTGTGGGTGTGTTGGGTTGGCTGGCTAGTTTCAGGGAAGCTAGCACCATCACATGGTAGAAAATTCGGTGTCGAAGTAAGCCCCTGTGACACTAGGAAAGTTAAACCAACCCAAATGATCAAACCAAACCAAAGTTTCAACTCTGAGTATCTGATAACCTAAGTGCAGTTAATCTGCTATTAACTTCTTGTATTTTAAACAAAGTTTTTTGTTTCCATTTTTTTGGTCTTTTTTTATATATAAATCTCTTAAAAATCATTGTCAAAACATTTAATATTTACTCTTCAAAAATAATTTCAATTTTTTCATTCTTATAAAAAATTAAAAATATCAATATAAGGCAAATTTAGAAAATAAATATTTTGACGAAGAAGTAAATACAATTAAATATTACTATATCTTAAAATTTATGAGATTCACATTAAGACCAAAATCAAGGGATAGAGGGAGCGTAAAAATATTTCTTCCTATTATTGGAAAAAAATAGTTTTTTTCTTGAAGAACTTAGTCCTTAACAAAAGGAGCGTTAAAAAGAAACGGTTAGAAGAAAATAATCTCTATTTTCCAAGAACATTGTAGAAGTAGAAAATAATGTGCCAAATCGGCGAGAAGAGAAGAGAATGAGGAGGGTAATGATTTCAAGAAACCGGTTTTTTGGTATCTATTAAAGAACTGTGAAGGATTTTTGAAAATTATGAAAAAATGAATAATAATTTTAATATTAAATTCTTTGTTAAATAAATTTAATATAATATATGATTTATAATATACCAAATATCGATTTTTTTGTTATTATCACGCGACTCGGTGGTCCTCACTCTCACAATCACTTACAACAGAACAACTCACATAAAACGCGTGTTTCGAAATCCGAATTTCGCGTCCATCCTTCTTGTTGCCAGCTAGTTATCAATGGAACATCGGAAATTTTTTATTCAGTTTAGATTTATGAAAATTATATAATATAAATATTTACTTTTAAATTAAAAAATATTTTTAATTTTTTAATTTTTTTTAATTTTTATATCATTTAATAATAAAGTAAAACTTTATATCATTTATTTTTAATGAATCTATACTAATAATAACTTCTCCCACTGATCCATTGCTTTTTACTCTCTCTCTATACATACACTTTTTGCAGTATATATATATATATATATACAAGACACGAGACCAGAGAGCAGTATGTGGCTGGGGAGTAACGTGGGACCTGTGAGAGGAGAGTACGTACTTGAAGCAGAGAATCTCTCGAGTCTCAAGTCTCAAGTGGGGGTGGCTGTGGGGACTAAAAAGAGCAAAAGAGCAAAGCCCGGAAGGGAACGTGGCCTACTTGCCGTTTCATTTATTACGCTGGCGCGTTTTCTTGTCGAAGAGTGTACAGTTTGTGATGGGACCACTCTTTTTTAGCCTTTTTGGGCTAAGAAGTGGGGCAACTTGTCCCTCTTGACTCTGAATAGTTGCTTACTTTTCGAGCCAAGCCATTGAAGGTTAACTTAAAATGGCGGGAAACAAAACGCCAACGTGACAAAATTAAAATTAATTAAGTGAGGAATCGGTAGGATTAAATTATTTTACAAGGTTTGAAATTGATTGTTGATTAAGGAAAAATATTTAATGTTTGGGGAAGTACAGATGCCCTGTGGTATCAACGCTGTCAAACCACGTTTATGAAGTTTAACTAACAAGTTACATTTGACTATCGACATTCATTTGGGGTATCATGTGATTTTTCTGTCAAACATTTAAGTTTACAATTGACAGAGAAAGAAAGTTAAAAGTAGAAAAAACGAAGACATAGAAAGATAAAAAAAGAAAAAGAGAGGGAGATGATTTAATATTATAATTTAGCTTGAGAGTTTTTTTAAAAAATAAATTAATTTTTTTGTGAGATTTTATCGTTGTATCTATTTAATATTTATTTTTTAATAAGTATTAATTTATTTTTTAATATTTTATTTCGAGTCAATTAAATTTTCCATTTAAATCCATGTATGAACTCAATTAAATTTTCAGTCTAAATCCGCGTATTGTAAACTTAGTTTGAGAGTTTTTTAAAACGTAAAAATACAAATTAACTTATAAAATTTCAACGTTATAACTATTTCATCTTTAATTTTTAATAAATTTTAATTTACTTTTTAATATTTTTTATTCAAATCTGTGCATTATATGATATCCATTTTTATTATTTTATATTAATTTTGAAAAACAAATTTAAAAAAAAAAACTCAATTGAAACTAAACAAAACATTAATAAATAAATAGACTAACTAAACATGATTAAGATATTTTGACCCTCAGATGTTTTATTTTAACATTCGATCATACGAGGGGAAAAGTAACCCTATCTTCACATTTCTATCAATTTCCATTGCTTTTTTTTTTCAAACTCTTTTAAGTATGGTGCAAAGAAACGTGATCGCAGTGCTAACTTGTGATTGAAATATAACGAGATAAGATTAAAAAGCATTAAAAGGGACCGTCTGCGAACGTCAGAATCGCACCCATGCCCTGCTTTTGGCTTTCTCTGACGTGGATGTTGTGCTGGCGACGAATCAAAACGACCCCTCGTCTGCTTGAAGAGTTTCTTTTTTATTTATTATTATACCTTTTTTAACTATTTGCTTACGGTTCTATTAACTAAAAAAGAAAAGATAATTTGACTGAATGAGTAAAACTTATAAGAAAATAATATCTCCGCTCACGGGTCTGCCTCATATCACGTGCAGCTTTGCAGTTCCAAAGAAATTTAAAAAGAAAAAAAATCTACATAAAGAATTATTTATACCAGTCTAGTACGTTTGACCGTTGACTGTGCAGTCTATAAATAAACTCTACTAGGGAGTAATTAACTATAGTTAAAGGAGATGATGCTTAGGAGTTAAGAGACAGTTGGAATGGTAGTTAGTTAGTTAGTTAGCTCAGAATTCAGAGTGGTTAATGAACACTTATGATTGTGTCACTTGGTTTACAGTGTTTTATCAAATTTCCATCGTTGGACATGATGGAAAGATTAACACGTACGGGCTATAACTTTCTTTGGGATATTCTGATTACTAATGATTGTGATTATCGGATAACTGCTGCTAAATGCTAATTAATCTAAATTAACAAAGATATTCAGTTTTGATTTGTTCATAACAAAACATGGTTGATCCCTAGCTAGGCTAGGTTACTAGAATACTAGGTTGGGACCAACAATTTAACAAATCGTAATATTAATTACTTCTGTAAATACAGTTTATCTCAAAGATTTGGAGTTTAGGCAAACGATTCCTCCAATTTTAATTATATATAAGTGGTCTGGTGTTAGACAGGACAGGATTAATTTTCCCCTAGTCATGATGAAGAAAGCAAAGTGTCTTCGTTTGTATCATCAAATATTTCAAAATAATTATTCACCTTAAATATTAATTATTATCAAACTTTAGTGATATTTTTCTTGTAAAAAATTAATTGAATTAATTTTTTATGAATTTAAGTTTTTAAAATAATTGATAACTAAATTATTTATTAATTAATATGATATCAAAGTTTCAGGTCGTGATTTTGAATCCTAATAATATCTCTTGTCATTTAATATTTCAGCATGTTCTTTATTTTTTTATATACCAGCTTTCTTATATTTGAGTTTTATCCGATTAATTGCCTTTTGATATTTGGGGTTTTGACCTGCAAAAGTTTTAATCCTTCAATCGGCTTACAGGTGAGGGGACATATTAAAATAAAAATAATTAATTGAATCACATTTTCATCCGTTTAAGCTTTTAAAATAATTAGTAATTCAATATTTTTTAATAATATTTTTTTTGTCTAGACTGTATTCACGAACAAAGGCTAATAAACAACATCAAATGACATATGAGAGAGAAATTATTGGTTTTGTATTAGTGTTTATTGGTATCGATCCATTAAACCTAATTCAGATAAGAATTTCTTCTTCGTTACATACTCTTATTACTCAACTAAAAATAGAAAGAATAATTATGTAAAAGTATATTTGGTATATATTATACAAAGAAAATTAATAATGACTTTCTTTTTAAAAAAAAATCATTCATGACTTTCTTTTTATAAAAAAAATCAATCATGATTTGTCCTACCACTTAAGATAATCTCTGTATTTGGATTAATTTTAACATTCGAGTAAATACATACATAAAAGTGCTATTTATTGTGAAATTATTTTAAAGAAACGTAATAATATTTGTAAGGTATGCGAAATGGATATGGCTGATTAGGACACCGCTTGAATAAGGTTTGACGCATGCAATGCCCACGAAAATGGAAAGTAATAGTAAGGTCATTTGGTGAGACAAATTCGGAGAAATTAGTTGTGTGCCTCAGTTACTTTAATTACCTATAAGAGGATCAGGATGTCGCTCGATATTATACATGTTAAAGACCCTTACGCCCTACCAGGCCCTTACGCCCTCAAATGCTGCCACAGGTACGTGCCTTAGTTTGCCAAGTGCCAGTCACATAGATGTAGCACCCAACACCCATTACACTATCACTAGCTTGTTTGATCATTGATCACGTACACCACACTATCACTAGCACGCAACACCCAATGAGCCATTCTTCAGCACACCAATTTCACATCCAATCCCAATATCAATGGATCGAGAGGACTAGAGGTCAGGGAGCATTTTTAAGAAACATAATTAACTAGCCAGGGATCATAAATAATATGAAAAATTATAAAAACATCCTTAAAATTTGGTACAAACTACAATTACATCATTTTATTTCGAAAGTATATTAACGCATCCTAAACCTAACGATAATTAGTTCATATTGATCAAAATTTGTCGTAAAAGTCACATAAACAGAGAGTATATAATTTAATTAGTCTGTTAACATTCAACTCTTTACAATTGATCATTATGAGACCATTTTAACCGCTCTAGACTAATCATTATTGTGGCTTAATTAATTAGAGATGCATTAGTATATTTTAAGGGTTTGGTTAATGAGTGCCAATGAGTACTTGTTAAATAATTATTAAATAGGATAATTGTAGCATAATTAATACAAAATTTGATTTGAATTTTCAAGTATATCCTTATACATAATTCATATATGCACTAATAAATGAAGAGTAAATTTAATAATGAAATTTGTAATAAATACAAGTTTAGAATCTCAATGCAATTGTTTGGTCATTTATTGTTTGTTTACAAGCATGCCCATGGGAACTCTTAAATATATATATATAAAAAAGGACATGCATTTGTAATTTGCACTAGATTACAAGGGTATTTTTGTAATATTTTCTAAATAATAATGATAATTCAGAGGAAAATTTGGGTTAAGTTTTGATTTAATGAACACCATAATAGAAGAAAATTTGAGTTAATTACCAAATAACACTTTTGAATGAGAGAAAATCTTCTCTAATAATTTGGACAAATTTTTTTTCAAATACACAATTAGATGAATACCATATCATTCATAATGTAGACGTGACATTCATATGATGATACACTTGAAAAAAAAATTTAAAATTATTAGAGAGATTCTTTGTCCCTTCTTAATTATCTAACATCTGATCAGGCTGGTTGGAATATAATTCTTAGTCAATGTAACAAGTCATATAGTAGTAGAAGTAGTAATTAATATATATTCTCACAACCCTATGTGACACACTAAACTGGGAAGTATGGAGCCAGAAAAATTTTCAAGGCCCCTGCCCTTCATACGGTCATACCTTGAGCCTTACACCTAACAGTCTAACATGACAAAATTTGACAAGTTATAAAAAAAAAAAAGAAGGCACAGTTTCACTTCAACCAATGATTTTTTAAATTATCCTTAAAAAAAACAAAATGACGGTTCTTATTAATTAGTTGTAGGATTAATATATGTAATAAAAACATATATTATATATATTTTTAATTTTTACTTTTAATTATCAATAAAGTTAAGAAAACAACACAACACTCAACAATGGATAAAAACATAAAAATTAAATAGGGTTAGGGTTGTCTAGTTAATTGATAAAAAAAACAAAAAATAAAAATAAAGAAGGCCCTAAAATTGGGAAGAGAAGATGGGGGAGGGTAGCTGATGGGGCCACATGGGAGGAACATGATGCTGGCATGCACCGCAAGACACGCGTGTGTGCGCGCACACCAAATATTGACTCAGACTGCAACTATGCTTTTAAATCCCACATAACTTTTAATTATCCTAATTATGGAGGGAGTAATACATTTAAAATTTTGGCCGCTCATTTTCTTTTGTGCCCGCCCTAATGATCAGTTGTCATAAATTGTTTTCGGGCTTTTAGGATGACTGGATAGTTGATCAGTGAAAATATATTTTTGCATAAACTTTTTAAAAAAAATGTACTAGTACTGATTAATGGTTATTTTGATACTTAAAAAGGTGTTAGAACTCATATGATATCGGCTATGTTTTATTGGAATTTAAATAAAGTTAAATCAGTTTATCTTTAAGAACTATCCAAATGATATCATCGATATTTAGTTTTAAAAAAAGGAAATATTTTACTTCTGAATTGTAATTTGCTAATAAAAAAAATCCTGATTAACAATTCCAAACCGAGAAAGAATAGAAGAAAAAATAAAAAAAAAATGATTTATTTTTTTAAGAAAAATGGTGAAGAGAAGCAATAAATATTTCAATCTATAGTAGATTTTTCATTAAAGTGGTATAAAAACTATAACTTTTATTTTTTGTACAATATTAACTTTAGATTATTTGGATATTTGATTGTTTAAAATATATAAAGATTGATTAACTAATTATTCTTCACCTTTAGTTAGCTATTTTAGATTACTTTTACTTTTAATATATTATTTTTATTTGGTGGTTGTCTCTCTTAGATATGTTTTTAAAAATGAATTAAAATTAAGAAACTCAAAATTGAATCACAAAAGTCATAAACGAGTTGAGTCTCAAGCATAGGAGGAGGAATCAAAATCCATCTAGTTCTCTGAACAAGACATAACGCATGACGAGCCAATATATGAGTTGCGCCATTATCCGAACGAGGAGTAAGCTGAAAATTACAAGAATTAAAACGACTCGCCAAACTCTAGAGGTCCTCAAGTATGGAACCCTAATGTGACATGTCAAGGCTACGAGATTTAATAGCTTAACATAATCGGGGAGAATCAATTTCGAGATCGATGTCCCTGTATACCATTTGACCATGCGAACAGCAATCCCAATCTTGCTACCAACACCTCCATTTGAAACGCCTCTATCACCGCTTAGACCTTTTGTAGGTACTCTTGCCAGAAACTGTCGTTGTGCATCATGAACTACCACCCATATACCACTTGCATTCTTTGCTTTGAATATTGCACCATCAATATTAACTTGGACAGAGCCCCACTGTGGAGGCTTCCACCCGACTTGAGTTGAGCTTCGACGACTGCCCATACTATTGTTGGCTTTAGCCTCCATGAAATCAATTAAATACGTCGTTGTGTCCATGGAAGTGACTTTCGTTGCCTTACACTCTTTCCCAAAAGTAACTCCATTTCTGTTAGACCAAGGAGACCATGCATTCACGATCCATAAAGCAGTTTTTTCTTTTGGCCATTGATCTATAATCTCCCATAGTCAACCTCGGAATCCTAACCTAACACAGCAAGAAGCATCAAACCTGCCACCCATCACTGCCTTCCATACCCAAGCAGCCACCCGACAATAGCAAATCTCATGAACTATAGAAAACATCAACCTATACACCATGCCTTACTAAAGCCGACTTACATGGATGGCGATCATTACACAACCTCCATGCAAACAACTTTAGTTTGTTAGGTAATGGTAATGACAATAAATTCCTCCACCCCTTATCACATACACCCTCAGGCCCACCCTCAATAGCAGTGGAAGTTGCCAAATTATTTATTAATCTCTCATCTACATCTCGTGCTACATGGTATGCACTACGAACAGTAAATAATCCAGACTCATCATAGTTCCATACAAGTTGGTCCTATGGTCGCCTATAGCTTAATGAAATATGGGATATAATTTCCACCTCATTGGGTAGAAATCAAACTTGCAAATTAATGATCCATCCCAGGCAGGTCCTAACCGAGACGGAACAGTCACTTTTAAATACCGAACTCTAACTTGAATGTTATTCACCTAAAAAATATTTATTATGAACAAAGTTTCAAACTATAAAATCTTTCAAAAACATAAAAAGGTAAAATTTATTTAATTTCATTTAAATAAAACAAACATTGTTCTAATTATAACAAAAAGGAGCCTGAGGAGAGGAATGTCGTTCGTAATCATCTATACAAAAGGAAACACTCTAGCTAGCAAAAAGGATGTCTAAAACTTCTCCAAACTTGACCATCTCATCAAATAAACGACCAGTCAGCTTTAAAAAGTTGATATAAGTTTAAAGTACAAAATTTAAATTCTCATACAACAAAAAATAAAATTAGTTACATGAAACAAATAAACACAATGATAAATCATTGAAAACAAGAACTCTGAATTTAAACCAAACACAAAAGATTCATCTTTTTTCAAAACAAATCAATATAAATCATTAACTGATCATAACATTGAAAATTATCAAGTAACTTCTTTTCATCTTCTCAAAACTCATAAATAATCTAATCATCTCTTTTCTTAGACTGGTTTTCAAAGAGAAAGTATAAAACAAAATAAATATGTACATAATAAATGTCCACATTCAACAGGACAAGTATCTGGATACAATAACAGATTGCAACTGAAGGGGGAGTAATTTTTAGGGCACACATTTATGATGAGTACTTGAAAATACACTAATACTTAGTGATTTATCGGTATTATTTGTGGGAAATTAGGTTTAAATCTTGCATTTTTACTTAATTGTCTTTAAAATGTATTTTTCAGAATCATGGGTATTTTTGGTGTATTTTCAGGTTACAGGTGCTTAAAAATAATATTTTGATGAAAAAATAATATTGGCAAGAAGATCTGGAACATCTGAGATCAAACGGTTCAAAAATCAGAGTCAGAATGAGAGAGATGACGTCGTTTTATCAAAGGAAAATAGTTGAATTCGAAGAAGGCTGCACTTTTTCCTATTTTGTGTTATATTTCCTTTTAGTTACTTTCCTATTTCATGTTTTCCTGTAGAAGTATTTCTCATTTCAATGTTTTTCCTTTTCCTAGGTTTCACTTTTCCTATTTCGTGTTATATTTCATTTTAGTTACTTTTTTATTTCATGTTTTCCTAGTAGTAAAAGTATTTCCCATTTCAGTGTCTTTCTTTTTCCTAGAAAGAGTAGTATTATTGTACTTTCCTTTTCTTTGTAGGAGTTTGCCTATATAAGGCCGACTGACCTTGCCTTGTAAGAACAAGAGATTTTTCCTAGACAAAAAAAAAAAAAAAAAGAGAAGAGAAAATTGGGAAGAATATATTTGCTATTGATGATCAAGGAGATTCATTTGCATAGAAGACTCTTCAAGATTACTGTTGTTCGCTTTCATTCTTCACTCTTCTTATCTTTCATGTCTTTGAATATTTATTTTGTTTTTAATTTTAAAATTATATTTAGCTAATTTTATTTTTGGTTAAGGGTGATTTCAAAGCCCTAGACATGATTTTGTGTTTGAATATTCAGAGATTATTATCCATATTTCTAATAAAATTGTTTATGTTCTTCCATAAGAATTGTTTATGATTATTATTTGATTTTATTCGGGGTGGCCAACCAAATGAAATAGGGTAATTATCTATTGTCAGGTTAGGAATCTTGATCCATAATTATCTTGAATTTCTAATCAATGGTAGCAATTAGTAATCACTGATGATGAGATATTTTCGTGTGATTATTATATGGAACATAACTCAAGATAAATGAACCTAGCCTATGTGTTTGTTTCATGGACCAACCTATCTTTCTTAACCTAATGCTTCTATTAAATTAAATTTAGAGAGCTTATTCTATGTTATTTTATAGATAGAGATTAAGTAAAGAACTTGTTTTACTTAACGACAAACTAAGGAAAGATTGGGGTAATAGAGCTTATTATTATCTACGGTTGGTAATTTTATTAGGAATTTGTGGATAACTCTGATATTGATTCATCATTTTGTGTCTAGTGGTGGAGAATGATCATTTGACCAATTTTCTCATTATTGTTATAAATTTTATTTAGTTTTGAATCATATTTTAGTTGTCTTTCATTATTCATAATTTTTAGTTAATCATTTAAAAATCCCCTAATTAGTTTATTAGGTTTTTTTGAATTAAATTTAGTTTAATTATTTATATTTTTTCTTTTAACAATTAAGTGTTTAAATGAATTAATTTACAACCCTATGTGGGAAATGACCTTCGCTTTCCACTATATTTCATACGATAATTTTTAGAGCAAAGAATTAATTTACATGTCTGTTTTTGGTATGTCAAATTTTGCCGTCGTGTCATCGGGGATTGTTAAATCAATTCGTTAAATTGCTTATTTGTTAATTTTTATTTTTATTTTTTAGTTTGTTTTCAGTTTTTGCCTTTTGTTTTAGTAGTTTGTTTTTCTTCTTTTTTTTCAGGTAAAACTTTAGCGTGCAAGAACTAACAAGAAGAAAACTATGGCGTTCCACGATAGGATGATTATGCAGAAAAACTTTAGCGTCGAGTAAAAAGTCCTTTTATTCCACCCACACCTGAAGTTATTTCCCAGTAAATTATGTTCTCGTTGGGTTGGACCTTTTATTGTTACTAATGTTTTGCTCATAGTGAAGTTGCAATCAAGAGTTTGAAAACCGACAAGGTCTTTAAGGTGAACAGGCATAAACTGAAGCCTTACTATAAGTTGTTTGAGATGCATGATGTAGAGGATGTATCACTCTACGAACCAGCATATATTGATGAGTGAACAAGGGGTACACGTCAGGTTGACGACACTAAACCAAACGTTAATTGGGAGGCAATCCAATTTTTTTTGTTTTTATTTTTATTTTTCATTTATTTCATTTGGTTTTTAGTTTGGTCTAGTTTATTTTATTTTTCATAGCAATGAGGACATTTCCCAATTTAGGTTGGGGGTGGATGATATATTGCTATATTTTCATTACTTTTAAGCTTTTTATTTTATTTTTGTTTTTAGTTTGATTTTCCTTAGGATTTTAAGAGTTTTTAGTTTCATTTTCCTTAGAATTTTATTTTTAAAAAATAAATTAAAATTAAATAAAAAGAAGACTAAGTTTGATGTTTGGGTTGATTCATATGGTCAATGATAATATATCAGGTGGCATTTGTATGTAGTTTTCAATTGAGTTGGATTTTGCATGAGTTTAAAAGTAGGTTGCCTGTCTAGTCTGCAATTGTCTGAGATTTATTCTATTCCTAAATATGATTGTGAGGATTGATAGTCTTTGCATGCTTAGAGAAGCTTTATGTGGATTTTGATTTTATGATTGATCTCAACAGACTCTAGAACCTATTTGATGATTGCTCGAGGCGAAATCCTAGGATTCACACCATTAGGGAGATGATTTAGGCCACTGTTGGATTGTTTGACCTTTTCTTGCCTACTCTTTTTCATTTTGACTGCTAGTCACTCCTCTGAGCCATAATAAAAGACAATGTTTTTCTTGTTTTTAGCCTATTATAACCTACCCCTTTTTTAGCTTACCCTTTAAGAGGACCTAAATGCACACATTAAAATAAAGCATAAAGGGAGTTAGGAAATGAGTTGATTTTGAATAGTACCACAACCCAAGTTATGAAAGATGATAGGTTGAGGGATGTGGCAAGTTATCAAGAAGTAGATGGCAAAAAAAAAAAAAAACGAAAATATGTGAATGAAAATACATAGTTTAGAAGAAATTGGGATGGTTGAAAAGAGAAGAAAAAAGAGTTTGGTTGAAAAGATGAGTTCAACAATCAAGGAAAGTTAATGTTTAGGAATAGAGGCTCCTGGTGCTTTAAGGTTGTGCTTCAAATAAGGTCTTCTTACTTTGTTTGAATCATATCCTTTGTTTGTAGCCATTACCCTATCCTAACATTACAAGCTTGATAAAGTCATTTTGATCCCAAATGGTGTGACAATCCTATATTAGTGGAGAGTATTTATGAAAAATAGGCCTATGGAGTTTGATACACATATTTCGAGATCATGATTAATACTTGTCCGCATAACACAATTCGAGCAGTAAAACTAATCTTTCTAAATAATCATGCAAGGGAAGTGGTAGAGATTGATGGCAAGAGTATGAGTGGACTTGTGAATCTAACTCTTGAATTTGTGTGATATCTGATGATACTCTTAATTGTATGCTCTTTACAATCTTATGAGACATGATTATGAATTGACCCATGATTAAACTTAATTCTTTCAGGTGTTTGTGGATATCGCAGTTGGAAGCCCTCATGAGACTATACTCTTCCTACTTAGGCCACCGATAGGTTTAAAGGCTTATTGCATTCATTACATGCAACCGTGCAATCGACAAAAGTGATTTATCTTAGTTTAGGAGTAGTTTGATTTTTGTTTTTGCTTGGAGGTAATTTTTAGACGCTTGACTTGCTAGGGGCTATCAAGGAGCTGGTTGGGGGTTGTAATGAGTACTTGAAAATACACTAATACTTAGTGATTTATCGGTATTATTTATGGGAAATTAGGTTTAAATCTTGCACTTTTACTTAATTTTCTTTAAAATGTGTTTTTCATAATCATAGATATTTTTAGGTAATAGGTGCTTAAAAAAAATATTTTGATGAAAAAATAATATTGGCAAGAAGATTCAAAACGTCTAGGATCAAACGGTTCGAAAATCAGAGTCAGAATGAGAGAGGTGACATCGTTTTATCAAAGGAAAATAGTTGAATTCGAAGAATGTTGCACTTTTTCCTATTTTGTGTCATATTTCCTTTTAGTTAGTTTTCTATTTCATGTTTTTGTAGTAGTAGAAGTATTTCCCATTTCAATGTTTTTCCTTTTCTGTAATACCCGTATTCGTAAAGTAAGGGCAAAAAATAATTTAATAAATATGACATGAAATTTAAATAATATATTTACACGAAGGATTTAGTATTGAATAAAATAATTATTTTGAAAAAAAAAGAGGACGCGTGGAGACATAGTTACAAAAAAATGAAAAAAAAATTGTGAACAGTAAAGGTAAAAGAAAAAAAAAGATTTATGTAAAAAAAAAAAATCGTGGCAACCTGTTGCCAATTTAGTTTGCATGTGAGCCACGTCTCACTGTGCGTGGCAACTGAGAAATTGGGGGTGGGGGGGCAACTACGAAGCAAAACTTATATATATATATTGAAGGAGTTTATTGCGGTATTCCATAGAGAATCACGAGAAGCTATAAAAAAAACAAAAGGTAATAATGAAATGTTTATTTTTGAATTTTTAGCGTTCATGAAATTTCTCTGAATTCAAAGTAGGAATTTTCAAAGGGTGTGGTTTATAACGAATTGAAGAATAAATTAGAAATTTAATACAAATATTATATCAGGTGTTAACGATCAGCAACCGAGGAAAATTTATTAGATGAGCGGGAAATGCAATGAGGTGATCCACGGGTAGCTTTAAGTGCTACGTGATGAGTTGGATTTATTTTAAGTAATCTAAATAAAAAATAAAATTAATGTCTAGTGATAATATTAAAATAAATTATTAGCTTATACTTTGGTGGTAGATAAAAATATTGTTGATGGGCATGATATGAATTTTTGGACATGTAGAAAATTATTAGGCGAGAAATAATAAGTTGATTTAATAATAAAAGCGATAAGTAAAATTCTTGATGAGCTATGGTTGATGTTTTGATACGAATTATGAGGAGATGAAATTTAATGGATCTTGACAAGTTTTGATGGATGATTTGATGTGATTTGGGATGAAATTTAGTGGATCTTGATAAGCTTTGATGGATGATTTGATGTGATTTGGGATTAAATTTAGTGGATTTTGATAAGCTTTGATGGATGATTTGATGTGATTTGGGATGAGAGGAATTTAGTGAAATTTTTATATATAATTTGAGAAAAATCATGATAGCCAATTTAAATATTTGAATTCATGTTTGTTTGTTTTTATGTTATTGTTCAGATGCATATTTCATATCATTGTTCATATACATATGCATTAAATAAAAAAAAAAGAACCAGGAAAGCAGCCGGTCTAATTGAAAAACCATGACAGCCAGTATGTGCTGGAAATAAAAGGGACACCGTGCCAGCCGGTTTATGCTGGAAATAAATATTGTGGCAGCCGGAACAAGCTGTAAAGAAAAGAACCGGGAAGACAACTGGTCTAAGATAATAAAAATATGTCGACATGTGGGAAGACGTTCCCGAATAACAATTCATGCATTGCATTTGTTTTAATTATTGCCTGCATTATTGAAATGCTGATGTGAGGTGTGTTATTGTAAATTTTATTTATAGATGGATGGGTCTCACAGAGAGACGGTTATGGTGAGAAAGAAATATAGAAGTATGATATGATAAGAACCATCTAAATAGTAGACTTTATGATGTGAACCTTATTATGAGGAAATTATGAGATAAGTGATGGTCTTAGGGTGAACCAATAAATAAGAATAAGAGATTGATAGAGAATGGATCTTATGATAAGTGTAGTGATAGTAGAATGTTAGTATTTAAGTTGTATGAAAGAAGTAGAATGCTAGTATTAAGTTGTATGAAAGATAACTGATTAAATATTAAAGGACTATCTTTACAAACTGAATACTTTTAGTAAATTTAATTCACTGAGCTTGTGAAGCTCATACCTCATTGTATAATGATTTCAGGTAGCAGGCAGGACAAATAGTTTCGTTTGTTGAGATTCAGATGAAATCATTTTCTGTAAGCCATGTACATGTCAACATCCTCAGACAAATGAGAAAATGAAAAATAAAAATTTGTTTGTAAACATTCATGCATTTTATGTTGTATATTATGTTTAGTCGATATCAGATTGATGTATCTCCCCTGTTGAGGGTTGAGGATTGATGTAAAAGAATTTTTGTTAGTATTATTTTTACTGTTGCATATATGTGTCGTGCTGGGATTTTCAAAATGTGACAACACCATCTCAGGGGTGGCCAACCCGGGATGGGTCGTTACAATTTTGGTATCAGAGCATTAGGTTTTATGATTCTGTAGACTGCATAAAATGTAAGAAAGTGAAAGATTAAAATAAATTATATTTTAAATAGTCTGAGGATGACACGAGGACACACTAGAGCTAGAGTTGTTGATTTGAGAGGGCATGTTAGGCCCACAATATTTTTGACAAGTTGAGGTTGAGTCTGAATCTGTGGTTCTTAGAAGGGAATGTGTTGATTGTATAATTGATATTAGTAAAGGTGTGAGAGAATCTGAAGTTGAAGGAGATAAGTTGTTACACATGCTCTTGAGAAAAATGAATGTAACAGATAATAGAGTTGATATACTATAGCATAGACGTTTAAAAAGAGGGGAAAATGAGTTTATGCATGAGATGCAAGGAGATTATTAAGCTGAATGCCTTGTTGTTTAAAGGATCTATGAATCCTTTTAAGACTGAGTTTTGGGAGAAACATGTAGAGAGATTCTTTGGTATCTTTACCAGCAACTGATAGGTAGATGGTTGCCTTTACTTCGTTTAATCAGAGGGAGAAGTTTTGGAATGGTGGGAGGACACTCTTCCCAGGGTAAGTACAGATATTGATAAACCTTTAACCTGGAATAGGTTTAAGGAGGTTTTCTTTGATAAATAATCCCCTTATACCTTTAGAGCCCAACAAGATAGAAATTTTATTTGAGGCAAATGTATTGACTATGACTTAGTATGATAGCAGATTTGTGGTCTTATCAATGGTTGTACTGGAAATGGTAGATCTAGAGGAGAAGAAGTTTAAGAGATTCATAGATGAACTATGTTTTAAGATTTGATCAAAACTATCTTACATAAGGCATATAAATTATGTCAGATTGGTGGATACAACACTTCAGATTGAGAAGGATGTGATGAAAATTAGAGATAAGAGAATTCGACGAAAGAGGTCTAGATTTGAGGAACCCAGAGGTGGCACCAATATGAGTGTGCAGGATGGAAGACTACCCAGAGAAGGTGTTACTTATCATAGGGAACTGAAGTACAGAGTCAGAGGCAAGCAGAATCTGTTGCTTCTGTAGCTCAGAATACTATTGGTGGGATCCTTAAATTTGAGAGACATGTTATGGAAACTGGGAGTTATGGCAGATGAAGTAAATATACCACCAAGGGGAGGTGGTAATCTGATGTATGATTGAGAGATATAAGTTTGTTATAGATATATTCAGATAAGATATTTATCCCAGAATTATCAAAATTTGAAGTGCTTTATACGACGAGAAGGTGGACATATCAATGTTGGGTGATCTTGGTGCAACCTATTCTTTTTCATCAAGTATTTATATGAATTCTATTGAAGTATATATTAGTTCTTTGATGTAAAATATTTTTATTGAAGTTCCCACTAGAGATAAAGTGATAATCATAAATGTTTACAAGGGTTGTATGATTCATATCAGTGATAGAGAATCTGAAGCTGATTTATTATCTTTGAATATGATGTAATTTTATTTAATTTTGAGAATGAATTGGTTGTCAACGTATTACTATTGGGTTGATTGTTCCAGAAAGAAAGTAGTGTTCAAAATATAGACATGAGGAGTGTAACTTTCAAAAAGAACATAAAATGCTTTCGAACTATCTTATTTTACTATGACTACTAGGAGATGGTTGAAGAAGGGTTGTGAGGAGTATATGACATACATAATTAATTCTAAAAAGGAAAATAGTAGTTAGAATAAATCTTAGTGATGAAAGATTATTCTAATGTAATTTTTGATGAGTTGTCTAGGTTGCCTCCAAGTAGGGAGATTAAATTCTCTATTGATGTGATACCAGGATCATCACATATATTTAATAGCACCTTACAGAATGATGTCAGCTAAATTGAGAGAGTTAAACGTATCATTTTAATAATTTTTGGATAAACAATTTATCGGACCTAATGTATTTGGGGAGCTCCTGTAGTGTTTGTGAACAAGAAAGATGGAACGATGAGATTGTGTATAGACTACAAATAGTTGCATAAGAACAAATATCTTTTACCCATGATAAATGGATTGTTTGAGCAATTGCAAGGAGTGAGAGTGTTTTCTAAGATAAACCTGAGATCAGGTTATCACAAATTGATGATAGAGAAGGGAGACGTGCCTAAGACTACTTTTAGGACATGTTATGGTCATAAGCTTTTTGTAATGTCATTTGGATTAACTAATGTTCTAGAAACATACATGGATTTGATGAATAAAGTGTTTTAAACTATATCTTAACAAGTTTATGGTTGTATTTGATTTTCTGATATAATCTAATGAGGAAGAACAACATGTGAAACATTAGATAGTGTCTTGGATTTTCTGATGAGAGAGAAATTATATGCAGAGTTCTCTAAGTGTGAGTATTGGCTGAATGAAATAACCTTCTTGGAGTAGGTAATATCAGGAAATAGCATAGTAGTTGATTCACAAAAGGTAGAGACAATGTTAAGTTGAGAAAGACTAACTAATGTAACTGAGATTAGAATCTTCTTGAGGTTAGCTGGTTATTATAGAAAAATTTTTCAAAATTTTTTATTATTGTAATACTGTTAAATAGATTGACCAGGAAAAATGTAAGATTTGTATGGTAAGGGAAGTGTGAGAAAATTTTCCAATTAGTAAAGGAGAAATTGACTACAGCCTTAGCTCATCACCAAAACATGTCGATATGTGGAAAAACATTCCATAATAATAATTCATGCATTTCATCTGTTTTAATTATTGCTTACATTATTGAAACGCTGATGTGAGGTGTGTTATTGTGAATTTTATTTATAGATGGATGAGTCTCACAGAGAGACAGTTATAGTGAGAAAGAAAGATAGAAGAATGATATGATAAGAACCATCTAAATGGTAGACTTTATGATGTGAACCTCATTATGAGGAAATTATGAGATAACTGATGGTCTTAGGGTGAACCAATAAATAAGAAGAAGAGATTGATAGAGAAAAGATCTTATGACAGGTGTAGTGAGGATTTTACATTTAAACTGTCTCTCTTCCAAGTACACATATCCTCATCAATTAGCATTGACACTGTCTCCTTTGGATCGAACAAGACACTTGGAGAACTAGTTAATAATTGTACTAGTATGATATTGATTGTCGCCATGCAATTTGATGCGAACTGTAATGTTTTTACTTCAATTTTAAAAAATAAATTGTTATAGACTTGAAATTTGACAAAATATTCATCAAATAAAAATCATTTGACTATAAGTAATGAAAATTTAAAACTAAATAAAATAAAAGAATGTACACGGAAAAGATGTCTATTTTAAAAACGATCATGATGATTATAAACATTTCTTCTTTTGAAAGTAAGATTCTTTTGAAGAATTTGTGGAATCAATATTTAATCATTTGCATTTCAATAATGTTTTATTCCTGTTTTAGATACAGTTTATATGACAAATTCATGATACTTTAGTGATGGATTGCAAATGATTATTTTATATTTCAAAATGTACCTATAAGTGGTTTAAAAGTAAATGACTATCAATCAAACATTTCATAAATGGTTTAAAAAGTTTTTTTTTTTTTGTTAATTTTGAATTATTCTGGTATCCGACAAGTAAAACTTAAATGAGGTTCTTAAGATTTCATTTAAAAAATATTACTTTCAGAAGTAAATATTCAAGATCGAACAATATTATTTTTATAGAACTAATGTAACACATTAAATACAAAAAATTAATTTAAACTAAAAATTATCACTTTAATACATGATTTAACACATATTTCATCAACGATTTAAAATTTATCGAACTTCGTATAAAAAATTAGAGTTTAAATCGAATGTTAATAATTTTCAAAATATTTTTTTTTGTAAAATAAAAAATTAATCCTTTTAATTTTCCTCGTGTGCTTATTAGGTCATTGGAGTTTAAAACGTCCCTATTGGGTTATTTAAGTTTGGTACTCGTTCTAATCAAGTCTTTCGCTCAAATGACCTAGTAATCTCATTCATAACATGTTCATTAACAATAAAATCATTCATAACAGGTTCATTCACATTAAGTTCAACATCATAGTCAAAAACAGTTTTATCAAATTCAAATAGTTAACTCACATCATTTGCTATCTCCACATCTTCATCAACCTTATTTAACTGGTCTTTCATTACATCAACTTCGACTCTGTGTTTCAAATAAAGTTCAATAACTCTTTGGTCTTAGCATTTAATATCAACTGAAATCTTTTCAGATTTAATTTCTCTTTTTATTTCCTGGTCTGGTCTAAAAAAGAGAAAAACATTTAACATTCAAATAGATACGTGCAAATAACATTTTTCTGTAATTAAAGCATGTAGCTTAGAAGCCAATACAGTCCTATCAAATCTTCGGAGTTAGGAGTTTGGACGCCTAAATCCTACTTACCCACTCTAAGCGTGACAACTGTTGACTAACAGGGACCCTAATGGTCATCTCCATAAACCTTGGAAGATCATCGGTTCTATAACACGTCCCGGCTCATTTTAGTACTAACCCCTCAATTTACTTACCAAAAGCACGCGCTAGTTACTAAAATGCGCCGGAATTAGATGCCAGTCTATCGGTCTCTCCCTCTCATTTTGGGAAGTTTCTCATTTAAGTAGCGAAATATTAGTAATTACCCACCTTCGTGAGGGGGATATTGTTTTCTTTTTCATTTTGAAGTTGCAGGTTTTTGGAGTATCGTGTCGGGTGTGTGTCTGATTTAAGATATTTTCTTTTTGGGCTGGTTTTTCCAATTTTTTTAATGGTAAAAGAATTATATAAATATTTGTTTCCTTATTGAGGGTGAGATCATGGGAGGGGAGGCTAAGATCTCTTGGTCACCCCTATATATATGTATTTCTTGGCTTTTGTTACCCATTCAATTACAGGCGCATCTGTTAAGAGAAACAAGAGAACTCTGGTGTAGCGGATCACATAAAGTTGTCAAGAATTTTAATGGGTAGGTTGCTTTGATGGTTGTTTCTTCTGCTTTGTTTTTGGTCGTGGGTTTTCTTTATTTTCAGTGTTCCGATTTTTGGTTGATAGTTTTGTGGGCAGTGTGTAGTTCTGGTTTTGCTTATGGAGTATTGGTGTTTCTCCGTTGTTAATTGTTGTTATTTCTAGTTCTCTGTTTTCGTTTCTCTAGGATTTGGTTTTAGTGGATTCTGTTAGTTTTTTGGTCTTTGTTACCTGAATTCAAAGTTTTAAGCCTAATCAGTGCTCTGGTGCTTGTGCTTCATTTCACTACCATCTCTATCTCTTTGTGCGCGCTTGTTTTCAATTGCTTGGTGGTTGTGCTAATTTTTTCCACAAATATTACCATCAAATACCCTTTAGCCCCACCAACTCACATGCCCACAGACAAACCACCTTTTTCTGAGTAGTTTTGTTTTGTTTTGTTTCGTTTTTAAGTCTTAATTGGCGTTCTTAGTATTTGGGTTATTGTGATTTTGGTTGTTTATTGAACTCGCCATAATTGGTAAGTTCCCTGTGAGAAAACTAAAGTCCATTTGTAAGGATTTTTGCTTTCGTTTCCTTTTTTTTTTTTTCTTATTAGTCGTATTGCTTGATTTGATTAATTTTCCTTTTTATTACTACAGAGGTCAACATGAGCTTTTCACATGACATGGATGATGAATATGAAAAACTCTTCAGAAGAATGAATCCACCCAGGTATGCATTACTTCTTCCTTCTCATAGTCTGCTCAAGTTAAACTGAATAATGAGGAAAAAAAGCTGAATTCTTACACCTCTATTTTCATTATTTTATCAGGGTTGTGATTGATAATGAATCCTGCAAGAATGCAACTGTTATAAGTGTATGGCTCTTTGATTTCTTCGTTTCTTTCTGTACTCTTTGACCATCAAATTTGGCCTTCTTTTTGGCATCTTTTAATGGAATTTTTGGTACTTATTACATTTGGTCATTTAGGTTGACAGTGCAAACAAACATGGAATACTTCTTGAAGTTGTACAAATCCTTACGGATCTTAATCTTATCATAACTAAAGCCTACATATCTTCTGATGGTGGTTGGTTCATGGATGGTAATTTTTTCCCCTTTTGTTCTTTTTACTAGGAAGTAATATCCCCAATTTCTTTGGAGTACGAAATTGATTTGAGTGTAAATTCTTTACCAGTTTTTAATGTTACTGATCAAGATGGAAACAAGGTCACAGATGATGGGGTTCTAGATTATATTCGAAAAGTAAGTTGTAAATTTGTAGTTGATGTTGTTTTCTACCATATTTTTTGCCTTTCTGTATATACGCATCTTAACAAATTGGGTTTATTTTCAGTCTCTAGGGCCAGAATCATGCTTTCTATCTTCCATGAGATCTGTTGGTGTAAAACCATCAATGAACCACACTGCAATCGAGTTAACTGGAAGTGACAGACCTGGGCTGCTTTCTGAAGTGAGTGCTGTACTCACTCACCTTAGATGCAATGTAGTGAATGCAGAGGTCTGGACACACAACACGAGAGCAGCAGCCGTGATGCAAGTGACTGATGAGGAAACTGGGTCTGCAATTACTGACCCAGAGAGGTTGTGTAGGATTAAGGAACTTCTATGCAATGTACTTAAGGGTAGCAACAAATCAAGGGGAGCCAAAACTGTGGTCTCTCATGGGGCCACCCACACTGAGAGGAGGCTTCACCAGATGATGTTTGCCGATAGGGATTATGAGCGAGCAGATGATGACATCTTGGATGAGAAGCAGAGGCCTAATGTGAATGTTGTCAATTGTTATGATAAAGACTATTCAGTGGTTACTATTAGTAGTAAAGATAGGCCGAAGCTTCTCTTCGATACAGTTTTTACCTTGACAGACATGCAGTATGTGGTTTTCCATGCAAATATTGATGCTGAAGGGCCAGAAGCTTATCAGGTATACCATTGTTGAAAGTAATCTGAGTTTGATCGGTTTGACGTTCGCCTGTTTACTTTGGCTTACTATTTTTATGGATGCTTTTGTAGGAATACTATATCAGGCACGTTGATGGATCCCCTGTGAAATATGATGCAGAGAGGCAAAGAGTGATACAATGTCTCGAAGCTGCTATTGAGAGAAGAGTATCTGAGGTAAGTCCATTATCATAGATCAAAATTTGGGCTTTTCTGCTTGAATTTTGTTCAGCAAAGTTCCATTAGTTTTACGTAAGTGATGAATTTTTGCATTTGATAAGGACATTATTGAGCTTTAGTTCATATTCGAGGACACTATCTGTGCTCTTATATTATTGTAAAAGTTTTGTGATATGCATTTGGGGGTACTCTGCCCTCTTTCTTATTAAATAACATATTGCAGTGTGATGATTTTGACATTGTGTATAATATAGAAGAATTTTAGGTTGTAAAAATCAAACTATAGCTTTAGATCCTTCCAGTCAAAGAACTCTTTCTACTACATAGGCCATTCCTTTGTTGGATTATGTTTTATTCTATCTACTTGTCTGTTTAAGAATATGAATATGATGTGTCTTGATTGTCTTAGTAAAAGCCTACTCCCATTAAAGAATTCTTGTTACTCAATATACAATTTGTAAAGAGCAGCTCAAAACCAAAATCTCCTTCAACATATTTTGTTGTTTTACCGTCCCTTTGAGAATTATCAGTTAAGTTGTTTCATCCTCATTCAGGGGTTGAAGCTCGAACTTTGCACTACAGACAGAGTTGGGTTGCTATCTGATGTCACTCGCATCTTTCGGGAAAACAGCCTCACCGTCACAAGAGCAGAAGTGACAACCAAAGGAGGTAAAGCTCTAAATACATTCTATGTTTGTGATGCATCCGGGAATCCTGTGGATGCGAAAACCATAGATTCCATCCGGCAAGTAATTGGACAGACTATACTTAAAGTGAAAGGCAGCCCTGAAGAATTAAAACCAGTTTCTCAGGGATCTCCAACCAGGTTCCTCTTTGGTGGTCTCTTCAAGTCAAGATCTTTTGTCAATTTCGGCTTGGTTAGGTCTTACTCTTGAAGAATGAAATTTTAGCTACAATCCCCATTCCCCATTGTACATTAAACTGCAAAACATAGGCAGACATGACTGAAAAGTTAGACGCACAGCCATTTCTCAAGAAGGTAGGGAGAAGACTGAAGATATGTAAATTCACCACACTTGCCATCCTCTTCACCTATACGTTTCTTTACCATGGGATCCAACGTCAAGTTGGAGCCAAGCAAAACCAAAAAAAAAAAAGAGTTAAGTCTCTGTAATGACCATGAACAATTAATTTTAACTTTTGTATATGATTAGTCTTTTCATTTAATCTTCTGGTCTTTTGAATATGCCCCTCTTGTTCTAGTTGATTTGATAGGAAAAGAAAACTATTCCCTGTTTATGGTGAATTCTTTAGTGTTAGTTGCAAGACTAGAGATACTACGTTTGACCATAATTCTGGACTGCTATCCACAAATTTGAATATTTTGTTCTTAAAATGAAAGTATTAGGGTCAAGTTTCCAAATTAGGAAAAAAAATCATTTTGGTAGGATGTTAAGGAAAAAAAATGAGGGCAATGAATTGTTCAATGTAATTGCATTGGTGGGTGAGCTACCAACCTTCACCAATCCTACCCTCCATTTCAGCCACTGGACACGCTAATGGGTGGCGGCATATGTATTTGGTAAATCATGACTTAATTTTTTCAAGTCCCCACCAAGATTTGGATATGAATCTTTAACATCTTTTTCAAAGATGGAGACAACATGCATTAAGAGATGTGTTTGGTTTGTGAAAAAACTGAAAACCCCTTCTGGTTTACATGGTTAGGGACCTTTCCATTGACGGTAATCCTTTAATCCACAGCTCCATTGGGGTGTATGTACTTAATCAAGTTGGTCCACATAGCAACCAATCCAAATTGGAAGGAGACCAAAATTGGAATCTTGTGTGTATATTTCTATCAAAGAATAAGAGTTTCTTCCACCAAAAAAAAAAAAAAAATCTACATGTAGAGCCAATTTATTTTTCCCACTGAAATGGCCCATTCAAATCCTTGTAGTCCAATCAAAAGAGATTTTGATCATTCTCTTTTGACCAAATGTTGAGAGGAAGGTGTAGTATGAAAGCTTTAAAAGCAAACAACCCAACCAAAAGTAAAGGAAAAAGGGTGAGGGAAATGCGTCTTCTTTTTTTATTGGTACTATCATTATTGGTTGGTGTGCAAATACTTAATCAGGGTGCTGCCAAGTGGCTTGTCTTACTCAGGGGGAAAGGTACCACGTCAGATATGATATCAGAATGGATAAGTGAATCTGCAAAGCAGCCTACCTAATTCTGCAATTGGCATAAAAGATATTACCATTGAAGGTGCTTGATTGCCTTTTGAAATCAGTGTTTTTAAGGCTTAATGATAACAAGTTGCTTGCTGGTTCAACGTTATCGTACTCGCACTGTTAAGACATTATTTGATGCAGACAGAAAGGTTTTAATTAATACAGAAAAACCCTATGCGCTTACTATCCTATCAATTGATTCAGCTGTCTTAACTTATTAACTTACAAAAAAGGTCAAAAAAAAAAAAAAAAACAAACCCATCATCAAGGCACTAGCTGACTAAAAACTTAATCCTAGTTAAAAGGAAAAAAAAAAAAATCTTGCTGTGAGACATCTCTAATGAAACTAATTACTACTTTATTCAAAGGCCTTTGATGTTCTTGTCACTGAAATCATTGGTTTCTTTAAATGTGTGCATTGATTCCTCACTCATATGGAGAATAAGGACAAGCAATGCAAGTTTCATACGCAAACAGAACAGCCGCATGCCCTCACATGAATGGCTTAATAAGAGATAAGCATTGTCAGATATTTTATAAGATAAACAATTCATATTGAGACACCAAAATTGATCCACTTTTCACACCTCTGTCGTTAAAAGATTCATTTTAGTAAAATTGATAAAACGTAAAAAAATAAATAATCTAACTTTTGTCAATTATTAATCAATTGTTAATATAGTTTCTACAATTATATGTAGTTTAAATTGATGATCTAACTGTGTGATTCATAATAATATTCATATTTAATTACAGCTTAATGATTCATAATAATGCTCATATTTAATTACTACTTAGTGATTATGACTTCTTTGGGGATTGATTTAAGAATGCTTAAATCAGTCTCACTTAAATCTTTTAATGGAGATTTTGTCTCGATGAATTTAAGTTACTTAAATCAATCTCCAAACAACGCCTATATAGCAATCCAAATGCTTACTCAACAAGCGATGTGTCCTTTCTCCCGTGGCCAATCGTGTAGTTTTGTATAACCGACAAGTACCCATCAAGCAAGGATGCCTAATCTGTGTGGCAAGCAAGATCTATTTGTTGGGAAAATTACCCACTGTCAACAATTAATCAAGTACCACAATTCCAACAAAGATCACAGATTAAATATAATAATCTTCAAGCCTAATGCGAAAATAAAACGACAAGCACCAAATAAATCAATAAACCAAGAACATAATAATTTACGTGGAAAACCCTCCAATGTAGAGGGAAAAAACCATGGGGCAAAAATAAATCCCCTGTGTAAATAAAAATTACAAAGTTTATGTCCCAAGTTTATGCCCAAACTTGAGACCCACAACAATTTGGTAATATTATAAAATTACTTCTCTAAGGAAAAATCATTTTTGTACTATCAACCGTTGAAATCTGAGAAGTCCATATACTTCATAAAAATCAAACACTGTGATAGAAACTGCAAACCCCAAGTAGATTGATTCTCTGTGACCAAACACTCTGAATAATACCCTAGAGAAAATCTAAAACTGCTATACTTTTTCTCTCTTTTACTCTCCCAGTAAATAGGAAGAAAAACCTTTGTTTTCAATTTTTCTCCAAACACTGTGCCTATTTTTCTAGCTACTCTCCCTGTAACTCCCCATAGAAAAAAGAAAGAAATCATGCCTTTTATATAGCCATTGATTAGAAGATATTCTCTTCTAATAGGCATAGGATTCTGAGTCCTATAAAGACTACACCAGCCAACACCTTTAGCTTTCTTTTATTTCTTATTTTAACTTGCTTACGGGCTAGACCCTACAAGCCCACCAACTCTCCCCAGCCTATGAGGGAGATAATGCGACTCACTTGGAGTCCATCACGGTCATCGCCGAGCAAAACTCAAGCTTTTATCTGGGAACAACCTTTGTCATCATGTCAACGACATTTTTATCTATGTGGATTTTTTCCAACTTCATCAACTGTTTTCAATTACCTCACGAATCCAGTGGTATCTCACATCAATGTGTTTCGTACATGAATGATACATGATATTTTTTCTTAGATCCATGGCACTCTTTCTGTCACAAAAAACCACATATTCTTGTTGCTTTAAACCCAATTTTTGAAGAAACTTCGTCATCCAAAGCATCTCTTTCCCTACTTCGTTCGCTGTACTGTACTCAGTCTCAGTAGTTGATAAGGTAATGCACTTTTGCAGAGTTGACTACCAAGAGACAGCTCCCCCTGCGAAAGTGAATAAAAACCCCGATGTAGACTTTCTAGCATCAAGATCCCTTACCGATGTAGATTTTGTAACCTCAAGAACTGGTTCTAAACCCCTAAAACTCAAACACAACTTGGAGGTACCTTTGATATATCTTAAGATTCAATTCACTGCTCCCTAATGACTTTTACCTGGATTAGACAAAAACTTGCTAACCACACCAATAGCATGAGCAATGTCTAGCCGTATGCAAACCATAGCATACATCAAGCTACTGACTATAGAGGAGTAATGAATTGCTGACATCTCTTCCTTTTCTTCTTTTGTTGATGGACACAATTTCTTGCTCAACTTAAAGTGGCTGGCAAGAGGGGTACTGGCTGATTTTGAATGCTTCATGTTGAACTTTTCAAGCACTCGCTCAACATACCTTTCCTATGATAACCATAACTTTTTGGCTTTTCTATCACGAACAATCTGCATTCCCGAAATCTATTTCCTTGGTCCCAAGTCCATTAGGTAATTTTTTAACATATACACATGGATCTGTAGCTGTCCTCTGGTAACTATGATCCACCATAAATGAATCAAACTTTTTGTACCACTGTCTTGGAGCCTGTTTTAATCCATATAAACTCTTCTTCAGCCTACAAACCAGGTTCTCTTTCCTTTTCACTTCAAAACCTTCTAGTTGAACCATATAAATCTCCTCATGCAAATCATCATGAAGAAACGCCGTCTTCACATCTAACTACTCAAGCTTAAGATTCAAACTAGCCACCAAACCAAGTACAACTCGGATAGAACTCATCTTTACCACTGGAGAGAAAATTTCATAAAAGTCTATTCCTTTCTTCTAACTGAAACCTTTCACCGCTAGTCGAGCCTTGTACTTCACTAGCTTTTCACCATCTTTCTTTAGATTGAACACCCACTTGTTCCCCAGTGCTTTTCTGCCTTTGGAAAGATCAACTAATTCATAAGTATTGTTCTTTTCCAAAGAACTCATCTTTTCCCTCATTGCTTTCATCCAACAATCTTTTTTTGCATGTGATTGCACTACTTGGAAGCTCTCTGGCTCCCCCCCCCCCATCAGTAAGCAAGACATACTCAGAACTAGGGTACCTGTTTGACGGTTGATGCTTGATTAGGGCATGAAAATGCACTTCAGATAGAGTTAATTATATGCATTTGTTGAGATTAATTTTGATTATTCATTGAATTTCTTGACAAGTGTGGTCCTTTTGAGAATTATGTGTTTTAGTGTGTTTTGCAGATTTAAAAAACAAAGAAGTCTTAAACAAAAAAAAATATATAATATGTTCGAAAGAATCCACAACATCCGAACCAGTTTAGAGCAGAGAAATCGAGTTTCCCAAGAGGAGTGCAACAAAACCCATTATTTCGAGATTGTTAAAGATAAATTGAGTATTTTGCTAAGTCATGTTGTCACTAGCAAAGTGTGAAAAGGAGTTTCACTAAATTGCTAGAAGTGCCCGTACAGATCAGTCATTTTTGTGGATTAAACTGTATTGATTCAAGAAGAACCAGGAGATGAGCCATATATGTTTGGAAAGATCCGGATGTCTATTTTCTAGAGAATTTCACGGCTCATAAATATGATTTTTGTAGAGAAAGTTATGGCAGTTTTAGTAGACAAAAGTCAGGCTGTGCGTGATTTCAACGTGGCAGAAGTGAATGAGTTATTAAATTTTGATTTTTTTGGGATTTGCATGGCTTGGATAGTAGTATAACTGGACCAGTTCTGGACATCAGAAACCGGGCCTAGATAGTAGTAAACAAACGGCTTGGACAGTAGCAGAATCGGGCATGGACAGTAACAGAAGCAAACGGCCTGAACAAAAACCCTAAGGTGACTTTTCTGTCTACAAAGCCATCTGAATACAGCTATATATAGGATTTTAGACTCAGAGAATAGGGGGCTGAAGAGATACACCCTAAATTTCTAGAGAGCTGTTGTGATTATGTATTATCGACTAGGCTAAGTTTCAACCAAGGAGAATAGATGAACTTCTAGACATAGCGGGTTTGGCTTATATTTAATTCAGTATTTGTATTTTTTAACATTGAATAATTATTTTGAGTTGTTTCCTTTATTTAATATTGAAGTTGATGTTTTTGTGTGATAAATAATTATATTTTCTTCTCCCATAGATTTTATTTAACTCTGGTGATTGTTGTTCTTTTTCTCTGTATAAGTCATGCTTCTCTTATGTGTGGAATTTAGGATGCAATTGATTTCGGTAAATTAATTATATATGTTGGTCCTTTACTGTGTTATTGTCTTCGGATGTATCATCAATTTAGGATATCATATATGATTAACTGTTGCATTACTTGTAAAAACAAGAAGAGGATTTCTCATAATAATTTACAAAAGAATATTTTTGGTGTTTTCACTATTATTTTCCGATTACATATTTGGGATGTGAAATACGTAGTTGAGTTATATTTACTGAATTGATACAAGTTGAAGTTATGAAATTTAGAAGTGATTCTTGGACCCTTGTGTTGCTCATTATTGATTTTCTTTCACTTAATTCAATTGTTTAATTTAATTCTCAACATTTTCTTAATATTAATTTTTAATTTTATTTCAATTATATTTTGCTTGAGACTTTGATTGTAGAACGTTCTCTTCGTGGGATCGACACCCCATTCTATACTGCTGCTACCGCATAGTACTGTTTGGGTGTAATTTAAATTTTGGCGCCGTTTCCGGGGAGATCGTCAGTCTACAAAGAGGTTTTCGGATACTATCTTTCCAAACTCTTTCTTTTAGTTTCTTTTTAATTCTAGTTTTAGTTTATTTTTCAATTTTCTTTATTCAAGAAATTTTTATAATTTATTAAAAATTAATTAATAATTAAAAAAATAAATAAAAAAAGAGAGAGAGTGTGTGTTGGTGGTATATGTGTTGGGATAGAGATGAACACAAACGATTGGTTAGAATCCTTTAGTTAGAATACCCACCGAATTACATTAGGAGTGAAACGGGTTCAAACACAAGCTCTAACACCATGAGCAATCACGAAGATGACCTTGTTAGGACCCTAAATGACTACCTTCATCCCACATGTACATCTACACCATTATGCATCATGTTTCACACCACATACAAATTTCAAGCTGGGCATGATAGCATTGATACCCACCTTCCATGGTTTAGAAAGCAAAAACCCTTATGTTCACATTAGGGAATTTGAGGAAGTGGTGGCCATGTTTCATGGCAAACCTGAGGCTAATAACTTGGTTAAAATGAGGCTCTTTCCTTTTTTCTTTGAAGGACAAAGCAAAGAGTTGGCTACACTCTTTGCGGCCGAGGTCCATAAGTTAATGGGAAGAAATGGCATAAGTATTTTTCAATAAATACTTCCCACTTCACAAAACTAATGGTCTAAGAAGACAAATTTCAACCTTTACCCAAAAGGATAGCGAGACATTATATCAAGCATGGGAGAGGTATAAGGATTTGTTAAATGTGTCCACACCATGGGTACGAGAGTTGGCACATAGTTAGTCATTTTTACGAGGGATTTACGAGTAGAGAGTGTCAATTCATAGAGATGATGTGCAATGGGGACTTTATGCAAAAAGGACCCTAATGACGCAATTAAATATTTGAATGACTTGGTTGAGAATGCCCACACTTGGATAGGGCCCAGTGTTGTTAAAAGCACAAATAGAGCAAGACCGGTCGGGATCTACCAACTTAGGGAAGATAATAGCATGAAAGCCAAATTAGAGCGAGTAACTCAAGAGTTAGAGGCACTTAAGACCCAAGATGGTAGACTCATGCATACTGTTGCAAGAGTCGACCAGGTGTAATGACCCATCCCGGGTTGGCCACCCCCGAGATGGTGTTGTCACATTTTGAAAATCACAGCACGACACATATAACTGCAACAATAAAAATATAGCAACTGCAATTTTTACATCAATCCTCAACCCTCAACAGGAGAGATACATCATTCTGATCTTGACTTAAACATTATATACAATGTAATATGCATGACTATTTAAAAATAAGTTTTTATTTTTGTTTTCCATTAGTATGAGGATGTGAACCACGTGACTTATAGATAATGACTTCGTCTGAATCTCAACTCACCAAACTATCTATCCTGCCTGCTACCTGAAATCATTGTACAATAAGGAGTGAGCTTCACAAGCTTAGTGAATTTAATTTACTAGAAGTATTCGATTATATACTCTCAGTTACATCTTATAATTCAATTACTTCTAAAAAAATCTTCTGATATTATTCATCTTTTTCCTCAAATAATCAATAACAATATTCTGTAATCATACTCAATTTCATAATTCTCTTATTACACAATCTCTTCTTAAGTTACTCATTCATCTATCAATAAATTTACAATCATGAATAGCACTTTAATATCTCAAGCAATAACAATCAATATTTAAAGCAAATGCAATGCGTGAATTTAAATATTATTATTATCGGGAACGTCTTCCCACATGTCGACATGTTTTTCTCTTACACAGGCTACCTTCCCGATTCTTTCGTTCTCATTTAGGCCGGTTGCCTTCCCGGTCTTTTATTCTCATTTAGACCGGTTGCCCTCCCGATTCTTTTATTTTCAGCATATACCGGCTGTCACGGTTTTCATTTAGACTGGCTGCCCCCTTGATTCTTTTATTTTCATTTAGACCGACTGCGTTCCCGGTTCTTTCATTCTCATTTCAGAACGCCTGCCTTCCTGGTTCTTTCATTCTCATTTAGATCGGCTGTCTGCCCTCCCGGTTATTTTATTTCCAACATATACCGGCTGTCACAGTTTTCATTTAGACCGGCTGCTTTCTTGGTTCTTTTATTTTCATTTAGCTCGGTTGCCTTCCCTATTCTTTTATTTCATTTAGCCCGGTTGCCTTCCCGGTTATTTTATTTCATGCATATGCATATGAATAATGGTATGAAATATGCATATGAACAATAATATAGAAACAAGCATGTCTTCAAACATTCAAATTAGCTATCCTGATTATTCTCAAATTATTATTTGAAAAAATTCCACTAAATTCCTCTCATCATAAATCATATCAAATCATCAACCACAGCTTGTTAAGATCCACTAAATTCATCTCTTCATAAATCATATCAAATCATCAACCATAGTTTGTCAAGAATTTCACTTATCGCTTTTAGTATTAAATTGACTCAGTATTAAATTAACTCATTATTCCAATAATATTATTTCTCATAAAATAATTCTCTACACATCCACTATTCCTATCATATCTATCAACCAACTTTCATCTATCACCAAATCATAAGTTAATGATTTATTCAAATACTATCACTATATATTTTATATTTATCTTGATTACTAGTAAATCTAACTCACGACGTAGCACTTAAAGCTACCCGTGGATCACCTCCTTGCCTTTCTGGCTCCTCTAAGCAATTTATCTCGGTTGCTGATCGTTAACACCTTCTGTTTTTCTTAGAGCTTCCCGTGACTCTCTATAAAATTCTCCCATAAACTCTTTTAAAATTTTACTCTTTCAATCTTTCTTTCGGTCCCCAAATGTTTAGAGAAATAGAGTAGTTTGAATTGTAAAAGGAAGAAAACCAATCAGGATTTGGTAAGTATAAAAAATAAAAAAGCAGAGAGAGTGTGTGTGTGTGTGTCTATATATATATATATATATATATATATATATATATATATATATATATTTGCCCTCTCCCACTGTTCACTTTTGTGCTGTGTATCATGCATGATACACAGCACATCATACTTCCTTTTTTGGCAATACTGTTTTTTCTTTTTTTTAAACCTTTTTTTTTCTTTTTCTTACCCACACTGAACATGTTCGTTTTTTTTTCTTTTTCTTTTTCTTCTTTTTTTTCTTTGTAACTGCACCATCGCGAGTCCAGTTTTTTTTAGAGAATTATTTTATTCAATAATAATTCTTTCACATATATTTATTTTAATTACATGTTATACTTATTAAATTACTTCTTTATCCTTACTTTATGAATACGGGTATTACAATTCTACCCACCTTATAAAAATTTCATCCCCGAAATTTCCTTACCTAACTCAAGAAACAATTGTGAATAATATTTCTTTATAGTTGCCTCATGCTCTCACGTAATCTCTTCAACATATTTATTCCGTCACGGAACTTGAATTAATTGAATTATTTTATTACACAAGACTTGTTCTTTTCTGTCTAGAATTCAGACTGGTACTTGTATAAAAGTCAAATCTTCTTAAATTTCTACCACTTGACTTGAAATATTATAAGATTCATCATGTAAGTGTTTCCGCAAAAGTGAAACATGAAATATGTTATATAACTACTTCAACTTTGGGGACAAATCCAGGCATTTCACAACTAGCCCAACTTTTTCAATAACCTCATAGGGTCCCATATACTTCGGACTCAACTTTTCTTTCTTTTGACCCTCAACACACCTTTCCATGAAGGTATTTTTAATTACACCCAATCACCTACTTGAAATTCAAGAGGTCTTTTTCTATTATCAGCATAGCTATTCGGTCTACTATGTGCTACTTTACGGTTCTCTCTAACCAGTTTGATCATCTCATTTGTTAACTCAATAATTTATGGACCAAATATCTTTCTCTCTCCAACTTCTTCCTAGTATACTGAAGTTCACACCTCCTACCATATAAGGCCTTAAATGGTACCATCCCAATACTAGTTTGATATTGATTATTATAAGCAAATTCAATCAGGAGCAAGTAAATATCCTAACTTACTGAGAACTCATCACATTTTCCCTTAACATATCTTCTAGTACTCTAATAATCTTTTTGTCTGCTCAACTTTTTGAGGATCAAAAGTTGTAATAAACTGCAACTGTGTACACATGGCTTTCTGAAAGCCTCTTCAAAACCAAGGTGTAAATCTAGCATCTCTAAATGACACTACACTCAATAGTACACCATATCACCTCACAATCTCAGCTATATACAATTCAACCAACTTTTTAGGATTCCAATTAGTTTTAATTGGAAGAAATTGAAATGACTTAAAAAGTTTATCTACTATCACTTGCACTGTATCGTGAACTCTCTGAGTATGGGTAAATCAAGAAACAAAATCCATACTCACATTTTTCTATGGTCATTCAAGCACATGAAGAGGCTGTAGTAGACCTCCCAGATGTTTATTCTCTAACTTCACTTATAGATAAACTAAACCTTTAGAAATATATTCAGCTACATCCCTTATCAATCTTGACCACCATAATTTTGTCTCAACCCTCTATACATCTTATTGTTACTCGGGTGCATCGAATATACATCATCATGTACCTCTCTTAATATCTTCTTTCTCAACCCCATATCATTGGGACACAAATCCTATGTTCCACTACCAAAATACCCTCCTTTCAAAATTTGAACTCATATTGCTTTCTAGTTAACACTCAATGCTAAATATTTTCTATCTCTTTATCTCTACCTTGCATCTCTAACAAGCATTTTACTATGGATGAATGCAAAATTCACTATCTCTCAATCTATCATCAATTACACATCGTGACTTTCAATAGCAGTCCATCTTCTTGTAGATTTTCTACTCAATGCATCAGCTATCACTTTCGTCTTTTCTAGATGATAGTGAATTGTACAATCATAGTCACTAATCTACTCTATCCACCATTTTGCCTCAAATTCAACTATCTCTGGGTAGGTAAGTATGTCAAACTCTTATGATCAATGAGTATCTCACAAGTGGCTCCATACAGATGATGTCTCCGATCTTTAAAGTAAACACTATGGCAGCCTACTCTAAGTTATGGGTGGAGTAATTTCTATCATGATTCTTCAATTGCCTAGAAGTACATGCCACAAATTTCCTATGTTACATCAATACACATCCCAACCATTGATGCGACGCATCACTACACACCACAAATTCTTCATCACCAGAAGAAAACACCAATACTAGAGTTGTAGCCAATTTCTCCTTTAGTAATTGAAAATTTTTCTCACACTTTTCACACCATACAAATCTCATATCTTTCCTAGTCAGTCTATTCAATAGTATTACAATAATAAAAAAGATTCTGAAAGAATCTTTTATAATAATTAGCTAATCCTAAGAAGATTCTAATCTCAGTCACATTAGTTGATCTCTCCCAATTTAACATTGCCTCTACCTTTTGTAGATTAACTGTTATGCCATTTCCAAATATTACATGCCCCAAGAAAGTTATCTCATTCAGCCAAAATTCACATTTAGAAAATTATAGCATACAATATCTCTTTCATCAAAATCTCCAACACAATTTCTAAATGTTTTACATGCTCTTCCTTAGTCTAAGAATACACCAAGATGTTATCAATGAACATAACCACAAGATTATCAAGAAATGGTTTAAACATTTTATTCATAAAGTCCATGGGTGTTGCTGGAGCATTAATCAATCCAAATGACATCACAAGAAACTTATTACCATAACGTGTCCTAAAAGCAGTCTTAGGCACGTCTCCCTTCTCTATCCTCAATTGATGATAACCTGATCTCAGGTCTATTTTTGAAAACACCCTTGCTCTCTACTATAGTTCAAACAAATCATCAATTCTGGACAAAAGATGTATTTTTTTTCTAAATGGTTATTTTATTCAGCTGTCTATAATCTATACATAACCTTATCGTTCCATCTTTCTTCTTCACAAACAATACAAAGGCTCCACATAGTGACACGCTTGGTCGAATAAATTATTTGTCTAACAATTATTAAAGTTGAACCTTTAGTTCTCTCAGTTTAATGGGTCTTATTCTATAGAGTGCTATTGAAATAGGTTTAGAAACTGTAATCTCTCTACTAGAAGGTAAATTAGGTAACTCATCAAGAAATGCATTTGAATAATATTTCACCACTAAGATTTCTTCTAACTTCCTATTTTCCTTTTTAGAATCCATTGTGTATGCTAAATACTCCTCACCACTCTTCTTCAATCATCTACTAGTAGTCCGAGCAAAATAAGATAGTTCAAGAGTATCTTATGTTTTTCCTTAAAGTTAAACTCTTCATGTCCATATTTTGAACACTACATTCTTTCTAAAATAATCAACCATATTCAAAGATAATAAATCAGCTTCAGATTCTCTATTATTGATATGAATCACACAACCCTTGTAAACATTTATGATTATCACTCTATCTCTAGTGAGAACTTCAACAATACTATTATGCATCAAAGGACTAATACATGCATCAATAAACTTCATTAATACATTATATGCAAAAGAATGGGTTGCACCAGGATTAACCAACATTGATATGTCCACCTTTTCTACATTAAGGCACCTCAAATTAGGATAATTATGGGATAAATATCTTATCGGATTACATCTATAATACGTTCTAGTATTTTTGTCACGTTATCACATCCTCTAGGTAGTACACTCCCACCTTTACCATAACTTTCAGTTCGCATAACCTATCTCTCAATCTAGGAGTCCCACCAATATTACTTTGAGCTACAAAAGCAACAAATCTTGCTTGCTTCTGACTCTGTACTACAGTTCCTTGTGATAAGGAACGCCCCATCTGGGGTGGTCTCTCATCCTGTACACTCATACTACCACTACCTCTAGAATCTTCATGTTTAAGCCTCTTTAACCACTCTTTCTCTTTCCTTTAAACTACATAAGATCTTTCCCAATCTGAAGTGCTATATCCACCAACCTGACATAATTCATATGTCTCATGTATGATAGTTTCGATCAAATCTTAAAATATAGTTCATCTTTGAACCTCTTACACTTCTTCTCCTCTAGGTCTACCATTTTCGGTACAACCATTGACAAGGCCACAAATCTGCTATCATACTGAGCCACAGTCAACACATTTGCTTCAAATAAATAAAATATCTATCTTGTTTGGCTTTAAAGGTCTAAGAAAGTATTTATCAAGGATAACCTCCTTAAACCTATTCCAGGTTAAGGGTCTATCAACATATGCACTTACTCTGGGAAGAGAATCCTCCCACTATTCCAAAGATTCTCCTTCTAACTCAAACGAAGCAAAGACAACCCTCTGCCTGTTAGTTACTGGTAAAATACCAAATAATCTCTCCACAAGTTTCACTTAAAATGTAGGCTTAAAAGGATTCATAGATCCTTTAAACAACAAGGCATTCGACTTAATATATCTAACAAAACAATCTCTCTGCATCTCGTGCATAAACGCACCTTTCCCCTTTTTGAATTTCTACCATTACTAGATTTACAACTACCTCAGGCACTGCTCCAACTTGTTCATCAATTCTATGCTATAGACTATCAACTCTATCATCTGTTACATCCATTTTCTCAAGAGTATATGCAAGAACTTATCTTAGCTCATCTCTTTCAACTTCAGATTCTCACATCTCTACTAATATCAACAATACTATCAACAGGTTCCCTTCTAGGAACCACAGATTCTGACTCAACCTTGACTTGTCAAAATATTGGGGGCCTACCACGCAATCTCAAATCAACAACTCTAGCTCTAGCACGTCCACGTGTCATCCTCAGACTATTCAATGAGATATAATTTATTTTAATCTTCCACTTTCTTTATTTTTATACAGTCAACATAATCATAAAACCTAATGCTCTGATACCAAAATTGTAACGTTCCATCCCGGGTTGGCCACCCCCGAGATGGTGTTGTCACATTTTGAAAATCTCAGCACGACACATATATGCAACAATAAAAATATAGCAACTGCAATTTTTACATCAATCCTCAACCCTCAATAGGGGAGATACATCATTCTGATCTTGACTTAAACATTATATACAATGTAATATGCATGAATATTTACAAATAAATTTTTATTTTTGTTTTCCATTAGTTTGAGGATGTGAACCACGTGGCTTACAGATAATGACTTCGTCTGAATCTCAACTCACCAAACTATCTGTCTTGCCTGCTACTTGAAATCATTGTACAATGAGGAGTGAGCTTCACAAAATCAGTGAATTAAATTTACTAGAAGTATTTGATTATATACTCTCAGTTACATCTTATAATTCAATTACTTCTAAAAAAATCTTCCGATATTCATTTATTTTTTTCCTCAAATAATTCTATAACAATATTCTGTAATCACTACTCAATTTCATAATTCCTCTATTACACAATCTCTTCTTAAGTTACTCTATCATCTATCAATACATTTATAATCATGAATAGCACTTTAATATCTCAAGCAATAACAATCAATATTTAAAGCAAATGCAATGCGTGAATTTATATGTTATTATTATTGGGAACATCTTCCAACATGTCGACATGTTTTTATCTTAGACAGGCTGCTTTCCTGGTTCTTTCGTTCTCATTTAGACTGGCTGCCTTCACGGTTCTTTTATTCTTATTCAGACCGGCTGCCCTCTCGGTTCTTTTATTTCTAGCATATGCCGGCTGTCATGGTTTTCATTTAGACCGGCTGCCCCCTCGGTTCTTTTATTTTCATTTAGACCGGCTGCTTTCTCGGTTTTTTTATTTTCATTTAGACCGACTGCCTTTCCGATTCTTTTATTTAATTTAGCCTGGTTGCCTTCCTTGTTATTTTATTTCATTTAGCCCGGTTGCCTTCCTGGTTCTTTTATTTCATGCATATGCATATGAATAATGATATGAAATATGCATATGAACAATAATATAGAAACAAACATGTCATCAAACATTCAAATTAGCTATCCTGATTATTCTCAAATTATTATTTGAAAAAATTCCACTAAATTCCTCTCCTCATAAATCATGTCAAATCATCAACCATAGTTCATCAAGAATTTCACTTATCGCCTTTATTATTAAATCAACTCATTATTTCAATAATATTATTTCTCATAAAATAATTCTCTACACATCCACTATTTCTATCATACCTATCAACCAACTTTCATTTATCATCAAATCATAAGTTAATAATTTATTCAAATACTATCACTATATATTTCATATTTATCTTGATTACTTAAAGTAAATCTAACTCACCAGGTAGCACTTAAAGCTACCCGTGGATCATCTCATTACCTTTCCTGCTCCTCTCAGCAATTTCTCCCAGTTACTGATCGTCAATACCTTCTGTTTTTCTTAGAGCTTCCCATGACTCTCTATAAAATTCTCCCGTAAACTTCTTTAAAATTTTAGTCTTTCAATCTTTCTTTCGGTCCCCAAGTGTTTAGAGAAATAGAGTAGCTTGAATTGAAAAAGGAAGAAAACCAATCAGGATTTGGTAAGTATAAAAAAAAAAACAAAGTAAGTATATATATATATATATATTCGAAGTGTTGCCACGTTTTTTCTTTCTTTTTTTAAACCCTTTTTTCTTCTTTTTTTTCTTTGTAACTACACCATCACGAATCCAGGTTTTTTAAGAGAATTATTTTATTCAATAATAATTCCTTCATGTATATATATGATTTTAATTACATGTTATATTTATTAAATTACTTCTTTATCCTTATTTTACGAATATGGTTATTACTCAAGGTGCTTGTTTCGTCTGTGGGGGAGTGGAACACTTAGCTCAGGATTGCCCGACTTATGCAGAGATGAAAGGGGTTTTTGATGAACAATGTAATGCTTTAGAGATTTATAGGAAGCCTCATAATCCTTTATCCAATACGTATAATCCTGGTTGGAGTAACCACCCGAACTTTAGCTGAAGGCCCGACTCAAACCAACTTACACATGCACATGCACAACCACCTGTGTCATACTCTGCAACCTCATACAATGCGCAACCTAATAGAATCCCTTTAGAGGAAAAATTAAATGCATTTATAGAGTCATAAGGTTAAATTATTCAGAGATTGGAAACTGCTGTGACACAGGTAATGAAAGATAACAAGGAAATTAAAAGTCAAATAACTAAGCTAACAAGTTCTCTTGCAGTGCAAGAGCGAGGCAAATTCCCATCTCAACCTCAATCAAATCCAAGGGGGCAACATATGGTGCAAACCTCTACTTCAGATTCATAAAATATCACAGAGGTCAATGCCATAACTACTTAGAGTGGTAAGGTGTTAGATAGACCAAGTCAGAAGACGACCACGAGCACCTCTCCAAGCACCGAGGAAAATGCCCCCAAGAACGAGCCAAATGAAAATTTTCTGGTTCAAGTCCCTTTTCCCCAAGCACTCTGACCAAATGGAAAAAAAAATCTGAAAATACAAGGTGAGATCTTAGAACATTTGAAACAAGTTAAAATTAACTTGCCTTTGCTTCATGTGATTAAACAGGTACCAACCTATGCAAAGGCAATCAAGGATCTGTGTACCATAAAAAGGAAGCAACAAGTCAAGAAGATTGCTTTCTTGACTGAGCAAGTGAGTGCGGTGATTGAGCAAAAGATACCACTCAAATATAAAGACCCAGGGTGTCATGACAAGCAAATTCTGAGAAAGCATTTCGAGCCCAATCAACAAGTCCATCTCTATGACTCCAGACTTCACCTTCATCCCGGCAAGCTAAAATCAAGATAGACTGGCCCGTTTGTGGTTAAGCAAGTCTTTCCCAATGGTTCAGTTGAGATAGAAGATCCAAAAGATGAGAGAGTATTTCGAGTGAATGTGCAACGTCTGAAGCACTATATGGAGAAAGTAGAGGAACTAAAGGAGATCTCTCTGGTTGTCCTTATCTACTTTGATTGATGATCGGAACTTCTATCTATATTATATTTTACTGATTTCTAGTTTAGTTTCTTTTGTTTTGCTTTGTTTGCTTTTATGTTTTGTTTTGTGTTACGCAGGTTTACCTACGCTATGTTATTGGAGTTCATCTTTCCCGTCGGTATGACTTTCTTATCTTTTGGTGACTATGAGGACACTATCACATTCTGGTTGGGGGTGGTATGTAATACCCGTATTCGTAAAGTAAGGGTAAAGAAGTAATTTAATAAATATGACATGAAATTAAAATAATATATTCACGCAAAGGAATTAGTATTGAATAAAATAATTCTCTTGAAAACAAACTGGACGCGTGGAGGCGTCATTAAAAAAAAATTTGGACGTCCAGGAAAAAGAAAAGAAAAAAATAATAAATATTATATTATATTTTTCAAAAAAAAAAAGAAAGGTGCCACCTGCTGCCAATTTGTGTTGCATGTAAGCCACGACTTGTCTTGGAAAAGAGGGGAGGGGGCGTAGAGCTGAAGAAGAGAAAAAAAATGATAATATATATATATATATATATATATATATATATATATATATTACTTATACGTACCGTTTACATTTTCCTTTGCTTTCTTGTTTTCTCAAAACACTTGGGGATCGAAAGAAAAGTTAAAAGAGCAAAATTTTGAAGGGGTTTACTATGAAATTTCATAGAGAATCACGAGAAGCTATCAGAAAAATATAAGTTAATAAAGTAGTGTTTATTTTTGAATTTTTAGCCTACATGAAATTCCCCAAATTCAAAGTGAGAATTTTCAAAGGGTGTGGTTTATAATGAATTGAAGAATAAATTATAAATTTAATATAAATATGATGTCAAGTGTTGACGATGTACAACCGAGGGAATTTCTTAGAGGAACAGGAAAGGTAAGGAGGTGATTCACAGGTAGCTTTAAGTGCTATGTGGTGAGTTGGATTTACTTTAAGTAATCTAAATAAAAATTTTGAAATATCTAGTGGTAATATTAAAATAAATTATTAGCTTATATTTTGGTGATAGATAAATATTTGGTTCATACGTATGGTATAAATATTGGACACGTAGAAAATTATTATGTGAAATAAATATTACTAGAATGATATGTTTGTTTTAATAATGATGGTGATAAATAAATTCTTGAAGAGTTTTGGTTGATGTTTTGATACGAATAATGAGGAGACGAAATTTAGTGGATTTTGACAAGCTTTGATGGATGATTTGATGTGATTTGGGATGAGAGGAATTTAGTGGAATTTTTTTTTATAATTTGAGAAAAATCAGGATAGCTAGTTTGAATACATGCTTATTTTTATTTTATGATTTATATGCATATTCATATCAGTTTTCATATACATCTGAATGAGAATAAAAGAACAGGGAAGACAACCGGTCTAAATGAGAATAAAAATATTTGAATTATTGTTTTTTTATATTATATTATTGTTCAGATGCATATTTCATATCATTGTTCATATGCATATGCATTAAATAAAAGAAAAGATCCAGGAAGATGCCGATCTAATTGAAAAACTGTGACAGTTGGTATAGGCTGGAATTAAAAGGGATATCGTGACAGCTGGTATATATTGAAAATGAATTCCGTGGCAGCCGAGACAAGCTGTAAAGAATAGAACTGGGAGGGGGCCGATATAAGATAATAAAAACATGTCAATATGTGGGAAGACGTTCCCATAATAATAATTCACGCATTGCATCTGTTTTAATTATTGCTTGCATCATTGAAATGTTGATGTGTGGTGTGTTATTATGAAATTGTTTATAGATGAATTGGTCTCACAGAGAGAGACAGTTGTGGTGAGAAAGAAACATAGAATGATAAGAACCATCTAAATGGTGGACTTTATGATGTGAACCTCATTACGAGGTAATTATGAGATAATTGATGGTCTTAAGGTGAACCAATGAATGAGAAGAAGAGATTGATAGATAATGAATCTTATGACATGTGTAGTGATAGTAGAAAGTTATCATCAAGTTATGTGAAATATAAATGATTAAATATAAAAGTGCTATTATGCAAACTGAATACTTTTAGTAAATTTACTTCACTGAGCTTGTGAAGCTCACCCCTTATTGTACAATGATTTCAGGTAGCAGACAGGACAAATAGTCTCGTGGGTTAAGAGATAGATGAAATAATTTTCTGTAAGCCACATACGTGTCAACATCCTCAGACTAATGAAAAAATAAAACAAAAATTTTATTGTGAATATTCATGCATTTTAAGTTGTATATATATATATATATATATATATATATATATATATATATATATATATATATAAGTAAGTTAAAGATCAGATTGATGTAACTCATCTGTTGAGGGTTGAGGGTTGAGGATGATGTAAAATGAAATTTCTGTTAGTATTATTTATTTGTATTGTTGCATATATGTGTCGTGCTGAGATTTCAAAATGTGATGACACTGTTTCAGGGTGGCTAACCCGTGATGGGTCATTACAATTTTGGTATCAGAGCATTAGGTTTTATGATTCTGTAAACTGTATAAAAAGAAAAAAAGTGGAAGATTAAAATAAATTATAATAAACAGCTCGAGGATGACACGTGGACACGCTAGAGCTAGAGTTAGAGTTGTTGACTTAAGAGGACGTGGTTGGCCCCCAATATTTTTGACAAGTCGAGGTTGAGTCTGAATCTGTGGTTCCTAAAAGGGAACGTGTTGATAGTATGATTGATATTAGTACTATAATTGATATTAGTAAAGGTGTGAGAGAATCTGAAGTTGAAAGAGATGAGCTAAGATAAGCTCTTACACATGCTCTTCAGAAAATGAAGGTAACATACGATAGAGTTGATAACTTATAGCATAGATTTGATGAACATGTTAGAGCAATGCCTGAGGTTATTAATCCAGCAATGATAAATGTTCAAAAGTGAAAAAATGAGTTTAGGCATTAGATGCAGGAAGATTGTTAAGTTGAATGCTTTGTTGTTTAAATGATCTATTAATCATTTTAAGCTTGAGCTTGGGAGAAACATGTAGAAGGATTATTTGGTACTTTATCAGTAACTGATAGGCAAAGGGTTGCCTTTGCTTCGTTTGAGTTAGAAGGAGAAGCTTTAGAATGATGAGAGAATATTCTTCCCAGGGTAAGTGCAGATGTTGTTAGACTTTTAACCTGGAATAGGTTTAAGGAGGTTTTCTTTGATAAATACTTTCCTTAGACCTTTAGAGCCCAACGAGATAGAGGTTTTATTTTTTGAGGCAAATGGGTTGACTATGGCTCAGTATGATAGGAGGTTTGTGGCTTTGTCGAGGTTTGAACCGAAAATGGTATACCCAGAGGAGAAGAAGTGTAAGAGGTTCATAGATAAACTATTTTTAAGATTTGATCAAAACCATCTTATATGAAGCATATAAATTATGTTATGTTGGCAAATATAACACTCCAGATTGAGAAGGATGTGATGGAAACTAGAGGTAGGAGGAATCGACAGAAGATGTCTAGATTTGAAGAACCCAGAAGTGGCACCAGTAGGAGTGTGCAGGGTAGGAGACCACCCAGAGAAGGCATTCCTTGTTACAAGGAACTAAAGTACAAAGTCAGAGGTAAGCAAGATCTGTTACTTCTGTAGCTTAGAATACTATCGGTGGGACCCTTACATTTGGGAGACGGGTTATGGGAACTAGGAATCATGGCAGAGGAAGTAAGTATGCCACCAAGGGGAAGTGGTAATCCGATGAATGATTAAGAGACAAAAATTTGTTATAGATGTAATCCGATAAAATATTTATCCCATAATTGCTTTAATTTGAGGTGTTTTGTGGATATAGCAATATTGGTTGATCTTGGTACAATCCATTCTTTTGCATCCAATATTCTTATGAAGTCTATTGAAGTATTTATTAGTCCTTTGATACAAAAATATTTTTGTTAAAGTTCCCACTAGAGATAGAGTAATAATCATAAATGTTTTCAAGTGTGATGTGATTCATATCAATGATAGAGAATCTGAAACTGAATTATTATCTTTAAATATAATATAATTTTGGGAATGAATTGGTAGTTGACGTATTATAATTGGGTTGATTATTCCAGAAAGAAGGTACTGTTCAAGATATGAACATGAGAAGTTTGACTTTCAGAGAGAACATAAAATACTCTCGAACTATCTTATTTTACCTTAATAACTAAGAGATGGTTGAAGAAGAGTTGTGAGGAGTATTTGACATACATAATGGATTCTAAAAAGGAAAATGGGAAGTTAGAATAAATCTTAATAGTGAAAGATTATTCTAATGAAATTCTTGATGAGTTGTCTAGGTTGCCTCCAAGTAGGGAGATCAAATTCTCTATTGATGTGATACCAGGATCATCACATATAGTTAATAGCACCCTACAAGAGTGCCACCCATTGAGTTAGGAGAATTGAAAGTTTAAGAATTTTTAGGTAAACAATTTATCAGACCGATCGTATTTAGAGAGCCCCTGTGTTGCTTGTGAAGGAGGAAGATGAAACGATGAGATTGTGTATAGACTACAAATAGTTGAATAAGAACAAATACCTTTTTCCAGGATAAATAAATTGTTTGAGCAGTGCAAGGAGTGAGAGTGGTTTTCTAAGATAAACCGGAGATTAGGTTATCACCAGTTAAGGATAGATAAGGGAGACATGCCTAAGACTGATTTTAGGACATGTTATGGTCTTAAACTTCTCGTGATGTCATTTAGATTGACTAATGTTCTAGAAATATTCAAGGACTTGATGAATAGAGTTTTAAAACTATATCTTTACAAGTTTATGGTTGTATTTGACATTCTGATATATTCTAAAAAGGAATAACAACATGTGAAACATTAGATAGTGTGTTAGAGATTTTGAGAAGAGAGAAATTATATGCAAAGTTCTCTAATTATAAGTGTCGGCTGAAATAAATGACTTTCTTGGAACATATAATATCGAAAAATTTCATAACAGTTGATCCACAAAAGGTGGATACAATGTTAAGTTGGGAGAGACCAACTAATGTGAATGAAATTAGAATCTACTTGGGGTTAGCTGGTTATTATAGAAGATTCTTTCAGAATTTTTCTATTATAATAATATTGTTGAATAGAATGACAAAGAAAGAGGTGAGATTTATATGGTGAGGGAAGTGTGAGAAAAAATTTTCAATTACTAAAGGAGAAATTGACTACGGCTCTAGCATTGGTGTTTCCTTCTAATGATGAAGGATTTGTGGTATACAGTGATGCATCGCATCATTGGTTGGGATATGTGTAACATAGGAAAGCTATGACCCATACTTCTAGAAAATTGAAGATTCATGATAGACATTACCCTACTCATGACTTAAAGTTGGCTGTTATAGTGCTTACGTTAAAGATTGGAGACATCATTTGTGTGGAGCCACTTGTGAGATATTCATAGGTTATAAAAGTTTGACATACCTACCTAACCAGAGAGAGTTGAATTTCAGGCAATGATGGTGGATGGAGTTGATTTGTAACTATGATTGTACAATTCACTATCATCTAGGAAATGCGAAAGTGATAATTGATGCATTGAGTAGAAAGTCTACAAGAAGGATAACTGTTATTGAGAGTCCTGATGTGAAATTGATGATAGATTTAAAAGAGATAAGAGTAAAGTTGAATATTAGTGATAGAGGATCATGGTTAAAAAATATGGTTGTACAGTCATCCATAGTGGAATGCTTTAGAGATGAAAGGAAGAGATGAAGAGATAGAAAATATTAAGCATTGAGTGCTTACTAGAAAACAATATGAGTTCAAAAGTTTGAAATGAGGGTATTTTGGTAATGGAATATGGATTTGTGTTCCCAATGACGCGGAGTTGAGAAAGAAGATATTGAGAAAGGCACATGATGATGTAGAGTCGATATAATCAAGTAACAATAGGATGTATAGAAGATTCAAACAAAATTTCTGGCGGTCAAGATTGAAGTAGAATGTAGCTGAGATTGTGAGGTGGTATGGAGTATTATTGAGAATAGTGTCATTTAAAGATGATAGATTTACACCTTAGTTTTGGATAGGCTTTCAGGAAGCCATGGGTACACAGTTGTAATTTAATATAATTTTTTCATGCTCAGACAGAAAGGATTGTTGGAGTACTAAAAGATATGTTAAGGAAAAATATGATGAATTTCTTAGTAAGTTGGGATGCTTACATGCCATCAATTGAAATTGCTTATAATAATCAATATCAAATTAGTATTGGGATGGCATCGAATGAGACATTGTATAGTGGGAGGTGTAAAACTCCTATATGTTGGGGAGAAATGGGAGAAAGAAATATATCTGATCCATCAAGTATTTGAGTTAACAACTGAGAGGATCAAATTGGTTAGAAAGATCCATAAAGCAGCACAGAGTAGACCGAATAGTTATACTGATACTAAAAGAAGACCTCTTGAGTTTCAAGTAGGTGATTGGGTATATTGAAAAATATCTCAAGGAAAAGGTGTATTGAGATTAAAACAGGAAAGAAAAGTTGAATCCGAGTTATGTGGGACCCAATTAGGTTGTTGAGAAAGTATGGCTATTTGTGAATAGCCTGAATTTGCCTGCAAAGTTAAAACATTTATATAATATATTTCATGTTTCACTTTTAAGAAGTGTTTATATGATGAATATTATAATATTTCGAGCTAAGCGATAAAAATTTAGAAGTTTAGGCTTATATACAAGTATTAGTGAGAATTTTAGACAAAAAGAACAAGTCTTGTATAATAAAACAATTTCATTAGTCCAAGTTTTGTGACAGAATAAGAATGTTGAAGAGATTACGTGAAGTGTGAGACAATTACAAAGAAATACTAATCACATTTGTTTCTGGAGTAAAAGTAAGTAAATTTCGAGGACAACGTTTTTATAAGGTGAGTAGATTTGTAATACCCGTATTCATAAAATAAGGGTAAAGAAGTAATTTAATAAATATGACATGAAATTAAAATAATATATTCACGCGAAGGAATTAGTATTGAATAAAATAATTTTCTTGAAAAAAAACTGGACGCGTAGGGGCGTAGTTAAAAAAAAATTATGGATGTCCAGGGATGTTCAGCAAAAGGAAAAGAAAAAAAAATAATATACTATATATATTTTTTTTAAAAAAGACAGGTGGTAACAGGTGGCAACCTGCTGCCAATTTGTGTTGTGAGCCACGACTTACAAGTTGTGGTAACTTGGGAAAAGGGGGGGGGGGGGGGCGCAGAGCTAAAGAAGAGAAAAAAATGGTATATATATATATATATATATATATATACCGTTTACATTTTCCTTTGCTTTCTTGTTTTCTCTAAACACTTGGAGATCGAAAGAAAAGCTGAAAGAGCAAAATTTTGAAGGATTTGTTGAGGAATTTCATAGAGAATCACGAGAAGCTATCAGAAAAATAGAAGGTAATAATGTAGTGTTTATTTTTGATTTTTTAGCATATATGAGATTCCCCAAATTCAAAGTGAGAATTTTTACAGGGTGTGGTTTATAACGAATTGAAGAATAAATTATAAATTTAATATAAATATGATGTCAGGTGTTGATGACCTACAACCGGAGGAACTTTTTAAAGGAACGAGAAAGGCAATGAGGTGATCCACGGGTAGCTTTAAGTGCTACATGGTGAGTTGGATTTACTTTAAGTAATCTAAATAAATTTTTTGAAATATCTAGTGGTAATATTAAAATAAATTATTAGCTTATGTTTTGGTGATAGATAAATATTTGGTTAATAGGTATGATATAAATATTGGACACGTAGAAAATTATTATGTGAAATAAATATTACTAGAATGATAAGTTGATTTAATAATGATGGTGATAAATAAATTCTTGACGAGTTTTGGTTGATGTTTTGATACGAATTATGAGGAGACACAATTTAGTAGATATTGACAAGCTTTGATGGATGATTTAATGTGATTTGGGATGAAATTTAGTGGATATTGACAGCTTTGATGGATGATTTGATGTGATTTGGGATGAGAGGAATTTAGTAGAATTTTTTTTATAATTTGAGAAAAATCAAGATAGCTAGTCTGAATACATGTTTGTTTTTATTTTATGATTTATATGCATATTCATATCAGTTTTCATATACATATGAATGAGAATAAAAGAACCAGGAAGGCAGCCGGTCTAAATGAGAATAAAAATATTTGAATTATTGTAATTTTTATATTATATTATTGTTCAGATGCATATTTTATATCATTGTTTATATGCATATGAATTAAATAAAAGAAAAGAACCGGGAAGGGGCCGGTCTAATTGAAAAACTATGACGGTCGGTATAGGCTGGAATTAAAAGGGACATCGTAACAGCTGGTATATGCTGGAAATAAATTCCATGGCAGCCGGGACAAGTTGTAAATAAAAGAACCGGGAAGGGGCCGATCTAGGATAATAAAAACATGTCGACATGTGGGAAAACGTTCCCATAATAATAATTCATGCATTGCATCTGTTTTAATTATTGCTTACATCATTGAAATGTTGATGTGTGGTGTGTTGTTATGAAATTGTTTATAGATGAATTGGTCTCACACAGAGAGACAGTTATGGTAAGAAAGAAATAGAAAATGATAAGAACCATCTAAATTGTGGACTTTATGATGTGAACCTCATTACGAGGTAATTTGAGATAATTGGTGGTCTTAAGGTGAACCAATGAATGAGAAGAAGAGATTGATACATAATGAATCTTATGACATGTGTAGTGATAGTAGAAAGTTATCATCAAGTTATGTGAAATATAAATGATTAAATATAAAAGAGCTATTATGCAAACTGAATACTTTTAGTAAATTTAATTCACTGAGCTTGTGAAGCTCACCCCTCATTGTACAATGATTTCAGGTAGCAGACATGACAACTAGTCTGGTAGATTGAGAGACAGACGAAATCGTTTTCTGTAAGCCACATATGTGTCACCATCATCAGACTAATGAGAAAATAAAACAAAAATTTTATTGTGAATATTCATGCATTTTAAGTTGTGTGTGTGTGTGTATATATATATATGTTTAAGTTAAAGATCAGATTGATGTAACTCCCCTGTTGAGGGTTGAGAATGATGTAAAAGGAAATTTCTGTTAGTATTATTTATTGGTATTGTTGCATATATGTGTCGTGCTGAGATTTCAAAATGTGATGACACCGTTTAGGGGTGGCCAACCTGATATGGGTCGTTACATGGTAGCATATGTATGCTTGTTATATATTGTTTTGTGTGAAAATATCATGGCATGTTTGTGAACTGTTGATGCATGATTACAACTCTGTTTTCATCAAGGTCCAATGAAACTATCTTGATTAACACTGACTGTTTTCTGGAAACTCATTTCTGTGCACATACTAAGTTTTGTGGATTGTTTAGAGAGTGATGCATATGATCTTTGGTTTTTAATCATGTTTGACGCACATTTGTTTTTATTGAGTGGAGAGTCTGAGAAAACTAGCATTGTGAACTTTTATTGCCTACTTGAATTGGTTTTATTGCTATTTGAGATGCTTTGTTTGGCTTTCCTTACACATGGAGAAATGATTTGGTTAGTCATCGAAGCCTTCGAATCCATCATTGACATTTGCGCGGAGTTTTGATCGTCGACAATATTTTGGGAATGATTCTTCTTCCATCAGTTTATTTATTTATTTATATTGTAATTCTATAAAAGAAAAAGAAAAAAAAAGAGAAGAAAAAAAGAAGAAGAAAATATTAGTTTTTGTTTACTTCAGTTTTCAGTTTGTATTCGAAAGAAGGAAGATTCAACAATTTAAAGAAGATAAGTTATCACACCACACTTAGAAGAAAGAAGCTTCAACACCAAGGCTTATTGATTAACCATTGAAATTTTGAGGCATTATATTGGTAAGTCAGATTAAGTGTTATGAATTGTGTGATTAGCCTATCTTGTCATCAATTCTTGTTCACTTGCTTGTCCTAAATTGCTTGACCCTTTCACTGAGTGCTTTTATCTGCTTTCAAACTCCATGAGTAAATATCTTGCCTATTTAAATTTATAAACACTTTACCAGTGAGGATAATGGAGTTGATGCTTCTTTCTTGGTTGAATTCAAATTTTTATGCATCATTGGTTTGTGGTAAGAAGGCTTAGGCTTAGTGCACACACTCACATTTTCTCAGAAGACATGATTTGAAAATCTTGCTAGCATCTGTGAGCTTTTGCCAACATTTGTTTGAATGCTAGACACTTTGCAAAATTCTTAGATAAACAACATTCATGCTATGTTACTTTTCGTGCATTGTTGTTTCGCTTGCATCACTAGGTACTAGCAATGAGCTGGTCGGGGGTTGTGATTAGTGCATGAAAATGCACTTCAGATAGAGTTAATTATATGCATTTATTGAGATCAATTTTGAATATTCATTGAATTTCTTGACAAGTGTGGTCCTTTGGAGAATTTTGTGTTTTAGTCTGTTTTGCAGATTTAAAAAAACAAAGAAGCCTTAAACAAAAAAATATATAAAATATGTTCGAAAGAATCCACAACATTCGGACCAGTTCAGAGCAGGGAAACTGGGTTTCCCAAGAGGAGTGCAACATAACCCTTCATTTCTAGACTGTTAAAGATAAATTAAGCATTTTGCTAAGTTATGTTGTCACTAGCAAATGGTGAAAATGAGTTTCACTAAATTGCCAGAAATGCCTGTAAATATTAGTCATTTTTGCATATTAAACTGTATTGATCCAGGAAGAACCACAAGATGAGCCATATATGCTTGGAAAGATTCAGATATCTATTTTCTAGAGAATTTTATAGCTCATAAATATATTTTTTCTAGATAAAGTTATGGTAGTTTTAGTAGACAAAGATCAGACTGTGCGTGATTTCAGAGTATCAGAAGTGAATGAGCTATGAAATTTAGATTTTTTGGGATTTGCACGGCCTGGACAGCAACACAATCTGACCAGTTTTGGACAGCAAAAACTGAACCTGGACAGCAACAAACGCATGGCCTGGACAGCAGCAGAATCGGGTCTGGACAGCAGCAGAAGTACACGACTTGAACAAAAACCCTAGGGCGACTTTTGTTTGTATTTGTTTAAGGTTTAAATATGGTTAAGTTTTAAACATGGTTGGAAGAGGTAAAGCATGAAGTCCTTGAAGCCTCAGCACACTAGGAGAGTGTGCCTCAACATGCAAGCAACAAAGAAAGTCCAGCAAATGAGTGTGCGCACCAGGTCAGGCCGTGACCTTACTCTTCCCAGGCCATGCATCTAGAAGGTGGAAAGCTGGAGGAAGGCCAAGGCCACGATGCCCAGAACCTTGCTGAAGAGGTGTTCTACTCTAGGCCGCAGCACACCCTGTTTCAAGCCGCACCTTCAGGCACACTAAGGCACACATGCTTCAGCCTTTAGTTGAGTTCGTAAGACATGTCCAAAATGCATAGGATCAATAAAGATTGATCAAGGGCTATGGATGATTATTCATCAACATCTAAGGGTGGATATTGACCCTCAAGATTGGTCAAGAAGTTGGTGCACTATATAAAGGGTCACCTAGCTTCAATGTAACATGATGCAATAGAACTTGTGAGACATGTGATGTGAATGAGTGGTGTGTGAGAGTGCAAAGACACTAAACACAGGAGAGACTCATTATAGAGAGGCTGGTTGTATAGGAAGAGAGAGTAGCATAGATTAGATAGAGGGCTTTGTAATAGTTCTTATCTTTTTATCTTCTCTTCTTGTTCCTTCAATAACTTATGGATTCTTGAAAAGGTGTTGCTGGATTGGAAAGAACTCATTGGTTTAGTGCAAAGAGTTCGGAGGAACTCACAGGGACGTAGGCATATTGCCGAACCTCGATAACAAATCGCTTGTCTTCTTTCTTTATTTGCTTTGTTTGCTGTTTCTTTTCATTACAAGTCATTCTAGACTTAGGTGTTTGGAAGACCATCACTTGGGCATCATTGAGGGTGGTTTCCCAATAACTTTTCTGTCTACAAAGTCATCTCTATATAGCTATATATAGGATTTTAGACTCAGAGAACATGGGGCTGAACAAGGGGCTAAAAAGATATACACTGAATTTCTATAGAGCTGTTGTGATTATATATTATCGGATAGGCTAAGTTTCAACCAAGGAGAAGAGATGAACTCCTAGACATAGTAGGTTTGGCTTGTGTTTAATTCAGTATTTGTGTTTTTAACATTGAATAATTATTTTAAGCTGTTCCCTTTATTTAATATTGAAGTTGATGTTTTTGTATGACAGACAATTATATTTTCTTCTCCCATAGATTTTATTTATCTCCGGTGATTGTTGTTCTTTTTCTCTATATAAGTTCAGTCATGTTTCTCTTATGTGTGGAATTTAGGATGCAATTGATTTCAGTATATTAATTATATATACTGGTCCTTTACTATGTTATTGTCTCCGGATATATCATCAATTTAGGATATCATATATGATTGACCGTTGCATTACTTGTAAAAATAAGAAGAGGATTTGTCATAATAATTTACAAAAGAATATTTTTTGGTGCTTTTACTATTATTTTTCGATTACTTATTTGGGATGTGAAATACATAGTTGAGTTATAATTACTGAATTGATATAAATTGAAGCTGTGAAATTTAGGAGAGATTCTTGGACCCTTGTGTTGTTCATTATTGATTTTCTTTCACTTAATTCAATTGTTTCATTTAATTCTCAACATTTTCTTAATATTAATTTTTAATTTTGTTTCTATTATTTTTTGCCTGAGACTTTGATTGTAGAATGTTCTCTTCGTGGGTTCGACACCCCATTCTATACTGCTGCTACCATATAGTACTGTTTAGGCGTAATTCAATGCTCTCTAATAGACCTTTTCAACTGAGGCCCTACAGCCTCTGGTGCAAGGGGTTGTTCCCCTGTTCAACATGCTCTGTATCATGCATAACATTATCATTAACTATCATTGGCTCCTCATGACCCATATGTTCTTCTTCATATATCTCTCCCTCATCTGTGGCACTGTCTGAGGGAGTAGGATCTGGTATAAAGTCTTTAATTCTACTTGCACCATACTGTGTCTTCACATTTTTCTCAATGTCAGCCAAAGTTTCATTTTCATTGAAGACAACATTTCTTCTTCTAATTATTTTTTATTTTTTATTTTTTTCTGGATCCCATAACTTGTAACCAAACTCAGCATCCCCATAACAAAGAAACACACAAGCAATTATTTTGTCATCAAGTTTTGACCTTTTATCCTTGAAAACTTATGCAAAAGCTTTGCAACCAAACACCTTTAAATGAGAATAAGAAACGTATTTTCCTGTCCAAACTCTTTCTGGAATGTCAAAACCCAATGGAACAGATGGAGATCTATTAATCAAATAGCAAGCTGTACGAACTGCTTCACTCCAAAATGGCTTAGGCAGCTTAGCCATTCTGAGTACGCATCTAACTCTTTCCACAATGGTATGGATCCTCTCAACCACACCATTATATTGTGGGGTACCAGGAATTGTCGTCTCATGCCTAATGCCAAACTGTGAACAATAATCTGCAAATTCATTAGAGGTATACTTTCCACCATTGTTAGTATGGAGACATTTCAACTGATTCCCTGTCTCTCTCTCCACCATAGCATGAAACTTCTAAAAATACTGAAATACCTAAATTTTGTTCTTTAACAAATAAACCCACACCTTTCATGAAGTATTATCAATAAAAGTAACAAAATACCTATTGCCACCCAAAGAGTCTACTTTAATGGGACCACAAACATAAGAATATACCAATTCTAATTTCTTTTGTTTTCTTTTAGATGACTTACTAAAATAAACTCTATGATGCTTACCAAATAAATAATAATGACATGAGTTTAGAGATATACCTTTGGAGGAAGGAATGAGTGATATTTTAGCCAAAATTTGCAACCTTTTCTTACTCAATACGCCAGCCTCTTGTGCCACAGGTTTGGAGAAGCATCATACCACACACTTTCACACGTGTCTTGTACAAGGTGCAACATATCTTTCCTCTGGCAACCACCAATGATCCCTTGGTCAGTTTCCACCTTCCATCACCGAAGTAGTGCTCATACCCTTCTTCATCTAGGACATGAGTAGATATCAGCTTGAGACGCAATTCAAGAACATGTCGCACATTCTTCAAAGTCAAAATGCACCCTACATCTGTTTGTAAGTGCACATCACCAATCCTCAAAATCAGAGCAAAACTCGAGTTACCCATCTTCACTGTACCAAAGTCTCTTGCTCTGTACATTGTAATGTAATCCCAATGTGGATACAAAAGTAAGAAGCTGTTGAGTCAACCACCCAGTCAGTACCAGAATCTGTAACATGATTGCACTCCTCAAACTCACAAGTAAGTAACATAACTGTTTCGTCATCTGAAACAACTGCTGTTGTGTTCTTGTCATTGGCTTTCTTCTGAATCTGTCCATCCTGTTGTTCCTGTCTCCAGACACAACAATTTCTTTTCACATGACTCAGTTTATTGCAGTGATAACATTTCACCTTATCTCTGGACTTTGACTTGTTTATGGATTTACCATGATCTTTAGGACCTATACTTTCACTTCTTCCTTTGTTCTCTTGACAAGAGCTTGACCACTATCTATACCTGAATCCTTTCTGCGAGTCTCATCGTTGAACATATTGTCTTTCACCATAGATAAACTGAGCACACCATTCAGAACAAAGTTACTAAGTGACACTACCAAAGTCTCCTAGCTATCAGGCAAAGTACCAAAAACAAATAGTGCTTATAACTCATCATCTAACACTATTTTCATTGTAAACAACTGGTTCACAAGATCTTGAAAATCATTTAAGTGTTCGAAAATGGAATGTTTATCCCTGTACTTCAAATTCATAACCTTTCTTATCACAAAAGCTTTGTTATGCGCTGTTTTTCTTTTATAAAGCGTCTCTAATTTTTCCCAAAGAGATTTGGTATTAGTCTCTTTGGCCACATGATGGAACACACTAAGATCCACCCACTGTCTGATGGCACCAACTGTCTTCCTGTTCATTATTTCCCACTCTTTATCGGTCTAGTCCTCCGGCTTGGCTTCATCACCCTCAACGGGATCATACAAATATTTGAAATAGAGATAACCTTCCATATTTGGTTTCCATACTGAATAATTAGAAGTTGTCCATAAAATCATAGTACTAGATTTTTCATCCATGTTGACCAACACAAGCAATCAAAGCCAATCAAAGCTCTGATACCATTTGTTGGGAAAATTACCCACCTCAACAATTAATCAAGTACTACAATTCAAACCGAAGATCACAAGTTAAATATAATAATCTCCAAGCCCAATGCAGAAATAAAATGACAATTATTAAATAAAGCAATAAACCAAGAACACAAGAATTTACGTGGAAAACCCTCGAGTGTAAAGGGAAAAAACCACAGGACAAAAATAAATCCATTATGTAAATAACAATTACAAAGTTTATTCTCAAACTTGAGACCCACAACAATTTGATAATATTACAAAATTACCTTTATAAGGAAAAATCATTGTTGTACTATTAAACGCTAAAATCTAAGAAGTCCCTATGCTTCACCAAAATCAAACAACGCGATAGAAACTGCAAACCTCAATAGACTAATTCTCAGTAATCAAACACTTTGAATAAAACCCTAGAGAAAATCTCAAACTGATGTACCTTTTCTCACTTTTACTCTCATGGTAAATAGAAAGAAAAATCTTTGTTTTCAATTTTTCTCCTAACACTGTGCCTATTTCTCTAGCTACTCTATCTGTAACTCCCCATAGAAAAATGAAAGAAATCAGACCTTTTTTATATAGCCATTGATTAGAAGATATTCTCTTCTAATAGGCATAGAATTTTGAGTCCTATAAAGACTATACCAGCCAACACCTTTAGCTTTCTTTTATTTTAACTTGGTTATGGGTCGGACCCCACAAACCCAACACTATTGACATATTAACTGTACTGTTACATACACACACACATATATATAGACACACATACACACACACACATATATACAATCTTTGAAAAATGAACTTTTTTTTTATATTAAAATGCTTATAAGAACATGAAAAAAATAGGCAATAACAACATTAATGGAGAAATCTAGTGCTGAGTTTCTTGGCTTCCAAATTTGTGTTCACAAGGATGCTGAATTTGTGTAGAGAAGATCATTAAGCAGGTTACAAAGGTGAGCTCCCTATCCTCTTCAGCTAATAAAATCAATTGAAATGCCTTACATTCCCACTCAACTTGCAGACCCGCACCGACCCGAAATATTTTGGAACAATTTTGAAAGGAAAAAAAATTAAGATTTAGTTCATCTTTGATATATAGACACGCATACACACACACACATATATACAATCTTTGAAAAATGAACTTTTTTTTTTATATTAAAATGCTTATAAGAACATGAAAAAAATAGGCAATAACAACATTAATGGAGAAATCTAGTGCTGAGTTTCTTGGCTTCCAAATTTGTGTTCACAAGGATGCTGAATTTGTGTAGAGAAGATCATTAAGCAGGTTACAAAGGTGAGGTCCCTATCCTCTTCAGCTAATAAAGTCAATTGAAATGCCTTACATTCCCACTCAACTTGCAGACCCGCACCGACCTGAAATATTTTGGAACAATTTTGAAAGGAAAAAAAATTAAGATTTAGTTCATCTTTGATAGGAAATTTCTTTGTTATCGCTTGTGGATGTAAGCTTTACGAACAGAACCATATAAATCTTATGTATTTTATTTGTGTGATTGTTTTGAGTACTGTTTCATTATTTTTTTTTGTTATCTTTGATCTCGTTTCAACAAAACCTAATGCCAATTTGGAATGCAAGGGTAGTACAAATGCACCAAAAGTAATGGGTTTCAATCAGAATTCTTCTTTATCATTAACAACATCTTTGTCTTTGTCTTCGTTCAATTCGTTCTATCAAAGTAAAGATCCCATTCCTCTGTTATCTCTTCTTGTTTTGCCTTCTATGCTTCAATCATCCTATCTTCAAGAAGGAAACATGATACCACACAAATACCGATAGCTACAGCAGATCGGGAGAGCAGAGAAGAGGAAGTGATAGCAGAAGAAAAGGGACTAGATGCTCAGAACAGTGGAACAAAAAGAGGCCTACATGGATGGATAGATTACATTTTCTAACTAACTAAAGATACCAATCCCGCTATTAATTCCGTTGTATGATTTTCCAATTCGTTGCACAAAAATACCTCAAAGTCTTCTTGATTTTCTGTATTGTATTAAACATCCATAATTATTTTGTCTATGTATATTTAGTATATTTGCTTCTTTCTTTGCTAGAAACTTCTACAGATCATAATACTCATGATGTTAGTTCCTAAGGATTTACATTATAATTTTATTTTAATACTTACTTTTATTTAAGATTGCAAATTTTCTCATTCCTAGTATCTTAATATCTCAATCGGTAAGCTTTTCAAGATTCAAAAGTTTACCGTTTTATTAGAATAAGAGATGGAGCCACTAAAGTGGAATTAAGGTGCCTTTTGGTCGGGCAATAAAAATGATTTAAAGATTATAAGATGGTTTTTGAAAATATTCACAGTAAAATAACAACAAACTTATAATTTATTTAATGTCTCATAAAACATAAGGGAAAACGATTTAAACTATTTAAGATAAATGAAAAATTGAAAAGAAGTTAAAGAAGAAGGGGGATGGAGTGAAAAAAAATGAGGAAGGGAAAGAGTGAGTATTTAAATCAACATTTTGTGGAATTCATTTGATAAAATTTGTAGTAAGTTAACTCAAATTCATAGTTAAGTCATTTTGAAATGAATTTCATAATTTTTTTTCTTTCCAAACATAACAACTGTGAAATTACAAATAAATTTCATAAAATTTATAGAATTTATTTAGAGTAAATTACATTAACCTACCTAAAGTTAGTTCATGGTTACACTTACCTCACCTAATTTTTAGAATATACATTTACATACTTGTCGTTTTCTTTTCATTAACTTTTCATTAGTCAATTGTTCAAAATCGAGTCAAACTTTATGCTAACTCATAAAACTTATTGAAAACTCAACTTTATCCTTAATAATTTCAAAATTCAGTCAAACTTTTTACCCAAGTAGTATCCAAACAATGACTAAATTGTGAAATTATTAAGAGTAAAATCAGGTTTTCAATAAGTTTTGATAAGTTGGCATAAAATTTGACTGAATTGTGAACAATTAACTAACAGACAACTAACGGAACGCTAACAACATGCAGGTAAATATATAATTTAGAAACCATATAAGGTAAATGTAAGTATGAACTAACCTCAAGTAAGTTAATGTAATTTACCCATTTATTTATACCAAACATGCTCTATCAACTCCAAAAATCCAAAGATATATTTCTCCAACAGCTTGATTACACAAACTATTGTCAAACCTCCGGTTGGACCGGTAAATCCAAATTCAAACCCATTGCTCACTTCAAGTTGGGCCTCTTTTACTCGAGCGTCCATTAGCCTATGTCTACTACTCTTTTTTTAAATAACTTTTACTATTAAAAATATAAAAAAATTTATTTTTTGGACTTAAGTCATTAGTTTTTATATTTTACATATTTTCACAAAAAAAATTCACTATAAGTATTATGCTTGTATATTTTAATAAATCAAAATAAGGTATAATAAATATTACTCCACCTTCGAGCGTATATGCTCAAGATCGAGATTATTCACATTATTCCAAGCCCGCACAAAAATTATTTTTTGGGTAATTGTAAAAATTTTAATATTTTTGGGTTTATTTTCTTGTCGAAGCCTAAAATATAAAAGGTCCAATGGGAATCTGTTATCGTACTGACGAGCCCATGACAAAGTATAGACCATAGTTATTAAACTTGGATCGAATCGATTGGTCTAGGTGACAAATAAATAATTCAGAGTAAATCAATAAAAATAGAGGTGGCAATCAGGTCGGATCGAGTCATCGGATCCTAATCATCTTGAATTTAGGTCATTTTGAATTTAAAGTCAACTCAAGTCGGGTTATATAAGGTTTTGGGCGGGTTCAAATTGACCTATTTGATTTGCTCATTTTTTTTTCATTTATTTTCAATTTTTGAGAAAATCATTTGAATTATACTTTAAATTTAGGTTAACATACTATGTTACTTTTTTATTTTTTTAATTAATTAAGTTCGCAAAATATGTTAGTAATAACTTAGTATTAGATTTTTTTTTTCACATTTCAATGTATTTAACTAATTAATTATATACTTTTTATTAATAATAAAACTTTGAAAGATGTTATCTCTAATTAAATTGGATTGATAATAATTAAACTATGATAAATGTTAAATAATTAAATAGATATTTATGATTAATTAAAAACATATTGTTTGAATATAATATGACTATGAGTTTCATGTCCTAATCTGTGTTTATTGATTGATAAGTAATGGACAAAGAATTTTCTAAATAATGCATCTAATATGTGAAACTAACACGATGGTTCTTAGTCTCACAATTCAATTTTAATTAAATTTCATATAGATGGTCTATGGAGTTTATTCTCACTGGTAATCTCTTACACTATATCTTGGTGTTTCAATTTCATATTATCATTTCATTGCAATTTAATTTTCAATGATAATTAGAAATAAAGTTTTATTGTGATATGAAAAACAATGCAAATTAACTAGTCTTTATGATTTTGATTTTAAGTTAAGAATATTATTCATATTAATATATTATTAAACCATGTACATCAAAACATGTAAACGTTAAATCATTTTTCGCCTAAGGTTTGGTGCCCAACACTTACCTTCTTATGAACAATAAAAACCCACTTACCTCTTTTGATCATGTTTGACTCGACAAAATTCCATTAAAATATGATAAAAAAACCAAAAAAATTCATACTATGTCATCAATTTAAGTTAAAACTCTCAAAATAATACCCTTCAAAGTTAATTCTACCAAAATTTAAATGTTTATTTCTTTCTCCAAACAAATTATGATTATTACTTGTATGAAGAAAAAAATGAAATTAAGAAGAAAAAAAGCTCTTGAAAAAGCCAGAAACTTCTCTTCAGTGTGATCTTAGAAAGTTTCTTGTTGCGAGTTTGAAGGGAAAATTACCCTTTTCCGATCCAACTTCATCATGTTTCTCTAAGGGCGAAATTTTCTTTGGGGAAATTGTAGGCCAAAATTAATCATTTGAAACTTTTGTTTTTAATTTCCTGAGGATTGTGAATTTCTCCCTCCATGTTTAAATTTTCTTATCCAAAAACATATTTGGCTACCAAAAAAGTCTGGAAAAAGAAAAAGAAATTAACTTCCTATTTTTGTCATGGCAATATGGTGAACCGTTTGTTTTTCAATTATCCATGTCTAGATTTTGAGTTAGATTTGTTGATTTCTTTTCTATTTTTAATTTGATTGTTTGATGAGAAAATGAACCACCTTCAAACAAGATTCAAGAATGCGAGCTTTTTCCAAGTGATGTGCGTTTTGTTGTTGGATTTTGAGAAGAAGAAGAAAAAGAATTGAGACTGATTTGTTGTTGGGTTTTGGGAAGAATTTTAGGATTTGTTATTAGGCTTTGGGAAGTAAAAGAATAAGAAGTTGAGGAAGACGCAACCGTTTTGTTGCTGGGTTTTAGGAAGAATTTTGGGATTCATTGCTGAGTTTTGGAAGGGGAAGAATAAGGAGAAAAAAAAGACAAGAGTTGCCTAGATCTACTACGAATTTCTTTTTTCTTTTGTTGATGGGTTTCGGGCATAATAAGAAAAGGAAGAAAGTTTGTTGATAAGTTTTCAAGATCTGATACAAATTTTTCTTCTTTTATTTTTCAAATCTTTACAACAAGAAAATTATGGGTTTTTTAGTTTTAGTTTTTATTTTTATTTTTCATTTTTTAGTGAATATGTTTTAGTTTTATTAATAACTAGTATAGTAAAAAAGAAAAATATAGTTTAAAGATAAAAGAGATAGAGAGTTGAGAAGTAAAGTTTAAGTGAGATAGTCAGAAAAAAAAAAATGAAAGAAAGATATAAGAAGTTGTAGTTAATTAAGTTATATATAACCTTATTTAAATATTTAATTTATATATATATTTAATAGTATATAATTTTAATTATGTTTTGAACTTAAAATTATTATATGGTTAATGGGGTTTTTATTTGAGGATATTATGGTATTTTACGTTTTTATTATATTTTAATGAATTTTTGTCAAGTAAAACATGATTAAAAAAGATAAGTGACTTTTTAATATTTATAAATAGGTAAGTATTCCGAACATCAAATCTCAAGAAACAAAATATATTTAACTTTTTTTTAATTCAAAGTATCAAATCATCAATATCGTCACTGTCTCCCAATAAAATAAAACCCATTAAAATTTTAAAAATTTAAAACACCTTTTAAACAGTAATTGATAAAAAATCAATAATTAATAAATTATGATATATATATATATTGTTAATAACCAATTAGCTATTACTCAGTTTAATATGTAAATTACTTTTTTTCAAATTTTTTCTTGAAAGCTATTATTTCGGATTTGGGTCGGGTTTCAAGTTGTATGGGTTTCCGGTAAAAAGACAACTTAGCCCAACTGCCCAGCCCAAGTCAGCTTCCAATCCATTATCTCTGTTCTGCGATCTCGATATGTTTTCTCTGTTTCTCTCTCTTCAATTTCAAACTGCAATGCCTCACGCCATACCGTCAGCTCAGCCATCTCCCTCCTCCATCGATCGCTTCCTTTATTTGTTTCCCTCCTCGGATTGTACTTGGGTAAGTCATAAGTGGGTTCACACTCTTCTCTTTTCCTTTCTCTTTTTTCTCTCCATCAGACCCTCACCAAACCTCACCTTTTTCTCTTTCTTACAGCAGAGCCGGTGGCTGCTCTGACTATCTCCACGGGAGGGTTTCAATTTTCTGGCGAGCTATCTCACCAGGTGCCAGCAGCTTCAATACTCCCTTCCAGGTTACCGAAACACTCTTTTGAGTTTTTTGTTTTTCATGATTTGAAATTGAAATTCTGTTATTTTTCTACTTCGTCTATGATATCTTGTGGGATACCTGACTTTTATGGTGTGTGGAACTTCTTTTTTGATTGTATGGTACGTGGAATTGAAAGTTGAAACCCTAGTCCCTGTATGTCAATTGTAATTTGTAAACAAAGCAAACACCATTCTTTTCTGTAATGGACTAGGATTTTTTTCAATTAGTTTGGGAATTCTTTTATTAGTTCATAGATCTTTTAGGCCTGTAGGCAGTCTTAAATAATCAGATCGATTGAGCATTTTAATCTGGTGCTTCTCAGGAGTGGAATGTCTGTGGCTTCTTGCAGCTCATGGGGTGGTTTTTTGATTGAGAATTAGTTCTGTTTTTAATAAGGAGGGTTTGTTGTATTTTCTGGAGGTGTTTTGGTTATTTTTGATCTTCTTTTGTCTATTTCTGTTTTTTTTTATTGCTATTGGTGAACATGCATTTTTTTGTTTCTTGGGTGAGGACTCATGCTTGTATTTGGCTTTTGGATGACTCATATTATTAATAAAATCTGTTATTTCGCTGTTAAAAAAAATATTAATATTGAATGGAGGGGCTCATTTATAATTACTATGTTCAATTTTGATCATGATCTCAATAAGAAAAAGAGAACCATGCTTGCCTTGCTGTATTGTTGCTGCTGGCTTGATCCTGGTTGTATTCTTTACTACTTACTGTTTTATTTCTTTCAGTACAAAGAAAGGGACACCAAAACCATCTCCGTTTGTTTTTTTATCATCAGCTAACTTAAAAAAAAGGACTGAAAATAAAAAAGGACTACATATATATCTTCACAAGCATAAAGTGACAATATATATACATATATAACACTATTATATATTCTTTAATTAGTAAGAAACTGGTTCACTAAACAGAGTAATTGGCCAAATATTGAGATTAATATTCTTTAGGTTAGGGCTTACAGAGAATTGAGCTGACCTTTTAAGGATTTGGTGTTCAGGTCTAGTAAGAAATGATTAGTATCAATAATATTAGGAATTTAATGGCACACATAAAATTTTTTCACATGTAAATTTGTTTTTTTGCCTTGATAAATTGGCTAAGTGTTAATGATAGGCAACTTTTAATTTTTTTTGGGTTGTAATATATAGTTAAATCATCAAGTCAAAAATTATAAATTCATTTTTCAAGAGGTAGATTGTGGAGAATTTTTAGAGAGTAATAATGAGATTTCATCATCAATTTTACCACTAGCTCCATGGGTGATTAAGGCATAAATATTTTTGATTAACTTGTTGTAACCCTTTTCATGGGTGATGAAGGCTTATATTGTGGTTCTTATATTTAATAAGTTTTAAAATGATTTGCAATTTTTAATGAAAATATAAGAATTATTTCGGCTCTAGCTAGAGGAAATTCTTGGCTTCGCCCCTGAGTAGGTTCACGGGGTTTTAGATAATAAGTGGAGTGAGTTTCTCTTTGACCTCCTTATTTTTTTATTTATTTAGGGGGAAAAATAATAATATAAATTTTTTAAACCCTTAAAATAGTATATATTCTAAAGAAATTATGAAAAGTTGGGGGCCTGCAATTGGGTACCCACACCATATCATAGATCCACCCATGAGTTGTATTGATGTCAAACTGTTATTGTGACAAAAACTGATATAAATAGCAAACACTTTTCTCAAAGAACTGTTGAAGTTTATGCATGTATGACTGTATATTTGCAAAGCTAAAAGAACGGTATATTTGTTAACCAATTCTAGAAAATAACTTAAAAGAAAAAAAATGACAAGTGCCCAAGTGCCTTATTTAACAATTTGAAACCAGCTTCACCTTTTGTGTTTCCATGTCCTATTTTCTCTTGAGAAGTGTTAAAAAGATGCTACTTAAAATAGGGTATTATATGATTGATTGATTGCAATCAAAGACGGATCCAAGAATTTAGATCAGTGGTGGCTAAGTTATTAAATAAAAATTATTTATAATTTGAGAGAAAATATAAAGACAATTTCACAAAACTCATACTAAAAAATATTTTGTAATATCATTAATATGATTATTTTCATATAACTTATAAAAAAGATTATTTTCATATAGAAAAGATACAATATCGACACAACCATAATAAAAACCAACTTTTTTATGTAATTACAATTCCCACTATCATTTTTTCAAAGAATGAAAATCCAAATGAAGCTAATTTCTTGAGTAGAAAAAGCTTAAAAAAGAATGAAAGAAAGAGAGAAAGAATGAAAGAAAGAAAAAAATTACAATTGAAGCTTTAGCGGAGTGGTTGAGGCTCACTCTCCTCGTCAAGGGTGTCAATCCTTTCCCCCGCTACGAGGGTGAGGCGGGTCTTGCCTGGTGATTTGACATGAATCGATACTTGTGTTTGGCTCATGTGTAGGACACTCTCACAACCTTGATAAGGACATCATCCTTTCCCTCCAAATGTTTTTTTTCCTCACGAACTTGTAAAAAAAGAAAAAAAAGTTTGACTTATTTGTGGTTGGTATTGGAACTTGAGATACAACAAAATTATATTTTTCTTTATCATTTTCTATTTCTTGTTTACTATTTAGCTTTTCAAATTTAAGATTTATTGTGGAAGTCTTGGGAGTTGGATACAACATTTAAGTTTTCTAAACTATTAGTGGAGACACCTTAAAATTGTTAGTGGGGCAATCTCATTAACTTTAAAAAAATCTCAGAGTATCCCCACTCACTCTTTCCTATATAGATCAGTCCCTGAGTGGGAGCAAATTAAAAGTATTAGTGGGGGCATTTTTTAGACCATCTAAAAAATTCAAAGGTCTTTGGGATTGAAGTGAGGGCAGGTGCCACCAATGGGTCTAAGCTAGATCCATTCCTGATTGCTATAGGTACCAGAGAAACTTGTCAATGTGAATGCATTTTTGTAATTCTGACAAGTTATATTTATCTTTCCATTGTTTTAACGAAGCAAAACTATATGAATGGCTGATGGTGTCATATATTTTTCATCTTTCGATGTTTCACTTCTTTTATCTAGAAGTAGGGTATTGCTATGAGCCTTGAAAAGAAAAAGGAATGGTGTGAGATTCTGTTCACAACTTTCAATTAATTCCTCATCTAATTCATATTCTGGTGTTTAGATTTGACATGAATTGTTAGATTTAGATTGTGAGTACACATTTAACTTTTTTGATGGTTAAGAGATCTTTATTGAGTTCCCATCTTCTATCTCATGCTTTTTATGCAAAACAGAAGTAAACGAGAGGGGAACTAGCAATGAGAGATCATTCTCAACTTAGAACGTGTTCTGGGAAGAAAACACCAAAAGGCTGCAATGTGAAAGGACATCTTGATAATGTTGTTCTTATTGATGTTGACAGTGATGGAATTGATAATGTTATTAACATCGATGTTCCTGAGTCTTTCAAACAAAAGTTAAAAGGTTCCAGGAAAGGACATCTTGATAATGTTGTTCTTATTGATGTTGACAGTGATGGAATTGATAATGTTATTAACATCGATGTTCCTGAGTCTTTCAAACAAAAGTTAAAAGGTTCCAGTGTATCAAAGGAACGGAATAAGTTTCCTTTGCAGGGCATAATTAGCATTGATGATGATGAAACCAATAATGTGGACCATCCTGAAATTGGTGTAGAAGGTTGTTGTGAAGACGTGGATAGTGATGCCTCCTCAAGCAAAAGTTGTCATCCCTCTAACTTTACGTGGAAATCTGTGGATTTAGATGACGATGAATGCCAGGTCATCCGGGAAAAAAAATCTGCATTTAAATTGTCAAAGTGCAAGCTGAAATGCTTTAGCAAAGCTCCCTCTAGAAATCGCTACGGTTTAGGTTTTGAGTCTGAGAGCGCTTCTTCAGAAAGTGATTGTTCTGACTGTGAACTTATGGAAGGTTCTATAGAAAAGCTTCGTGAGCAGTGGGAGAAAGCTTCCCTGAGGAGAAAATATAATGTAAACTCTGGTTTGGAGGATCAGACTAGTGCTTCGGGTTCACATAGTGATACTAATCAAAATGTTGAAGTAGAAAATAGGGCTGAACAAGATGCAGGGGCCCCTGTTTTCTCTAATTCGAGCGATGAAAATATTGAGAAAGGAGACTCTTCTGCTTTCGTTGCCACTGGCAATGGAGACTTGGGCGGTGCTTCCTTCAATCCTGAGATGGAAAATCCCTCTGTGGGATCCGATCAGAAATTAGACAGTGAAAGTTTTTCTTGGTTGAGAGCAGGTCCAACAGGGAGAACACAATATTCAGAATGGAAGGCCAGTGTTCAGTGCAGAGGAAAGACATTTAGTGAAGATACTTATGGTGGTGCTAGTTTCTGCGATGAAGAAAGAAGTTCTCAAGGGCCTTCTTTATGGTTCAGTAAAGAACAGAGCAATAGACAATATCATACAAGATCTTGTTTTATGGATAAGGGACAAAACATTATGGGAGAACATTCTAAGTCACAACCGGGTACTAAGATGCATTTTGATCATAGGAAAGCTGGGGTTTGGGATGAAGATGCTTCTACGTGCAAGAGCGAGCATTCAGGTGAAACACATGCTGATCATGAGAGAGTTGTTTTCAGGAACAAAGACGAAGAGTTTTTTCATGCACCTCGAAAAGAATCACAATGTAGATCTGTTTTTAAGCAGAGAGAGAAACAAGTTTCTGGAGAATTGTTGGATTCTGGTCCTCAGTTTTCTGATGAAACACAAGACGAAAATGGCATAGCTCCTTCCTTTGACAAGGTAAGAGCTATCCCTGAAAAATCTTTCTCCGTCAAGAGTCCATCATGCGGTGTGTCGGAAATTAATGATGAGAAAGTTAGTAATAGACATTCTGATAAAATAGAATCTGATGAGATGTCTCTACCTAACATCCAGCATAATGAAGCAAAAAGTGAGCAGGGGGAATCACATTTAGCAGAACCAGTGGAACCATTGAGTAATCTTACTACATCTAACAGTCGAAAATATGATGATAGGGATCCATTATGCGCTGACGGTGGTGATAGCACGCCTTCTGTTGAAAAAGATATAATTAATGATCGAGAGAAGCTCAAGGAGACTGATGAATACAAGAGACTAGTAGAAGAAGAATGGGCGTCGAGGCAGCGACAGCTACAAATCCAGGTTTGGCCTATTTTGTTGATTAGTTTCCTCAGAATGTGGTTTTATCCTCTCTCATGTACATCCTATCTCTTGTTATCATAGACTGTACCAATATATGGCATGAATGAATTACATTCGCAAATTTTTATCATGTTTCTCTTAGTTTTCGGTTTGGATTTTATAGTAGCTCTTTTGTAGAAGCATACCTGGTTTTATCCCATGAGTATATCTTTATCTTATAATATATTTTCATCCCCTGGTCGGATTAATCAATATGCATGCTTACATGCATTGAAACATTGACAACCGTATCAGTAGAACTCGTCTCTTTTGAATTCTTATGTTTGGTACACATATGATCTAATCCATACATAACAATTAAGATTTTTTTGTGAACCCTAACATATGAATACAAGGCCACTTAACATTATTAAAGATACGTGGCTTATTACTTTTAACTTTGTTTTGTGGTAGGTTTATTTGTAAAAGAGGAAGAATTCATAAAGTTAATATAGATTTTTTTTTTCTTGTAAGCACTAACTATTGTCTATGGGTTTGCAGTTTGCACCCCCTTGGTGCTTTTAAATGAAATATTAAATAAAACATATAAATATAAGGCATTTGACTGTATTTTATGGAAAGGTGTGCTTTGTTGTTTGTCTTTTGATGTTTCTGAGGATAAAGTGCCCTGAAATACTGCATGGTAAGAATATAAACGTGGCATTTGGTCAGCATGGGTATAAAGTATGAAGAATAAAATTTAATCAGATATTTTTAACGACATATATGAAAACATATTTTAAAGTAATATAATAGATGAGAAATACAATTGCAGATGTGTATGTTGCATGACTTAGGATATTGTAGTCAACAGTTGCATCTAATATGAGAAGCAAGCAGAGCCCTTTTTTCCTCCTTATTTTTTTGGGTCTTATCTTGAGTTTATTCACATTGATGCTCATTTTCAGGGTGATATTTTGTACTCTCTCTCTTGTGTGTCTGCATGTGTATTATTTTGGATAAGATTGAATCAGCATTACTGAAGTGGTTGCAAGGGTTTTATTTTATATTTTTACTCAAATGGTTGCAAGGGTTCTGGATGTTTCAATATCAAACAATTAAAATGGCACCTACGAGTGTTCAAACGGTGGGTTAAAAATTTAACCGAAATCTTTGCAACAAAAAGTTTATACTGTTTGGACCGAATATGAACAGTACTACCGACATCGTGTCAACTGTTTCAATTTCGTCAGTACAGTTGGTATATTTTGGTTAAATTGGTAAACTTGGTTTTTACGTATTTTAGATTTAATTTATTGTTATTAATATTTAATTTAATTTATTGTTATTAATATTTAATAAAGTATTAAGATTTATCTTAAGACCCTTTCAAAAAAAAAATTGATCTTAAGACCCTTAACCCTTAAATATTTATTAATATTTAATTGTTAAATCGGTATAGATCTTGGTTTACCGATTTCCAACTGTATGGAAATCAGTTAATCAGTAAAACCTATCAAGTATTTAACCGTTCCGTTTTGCTAAAACGGTTCGGAACAGTTCATTTAATCGGTTTTAACTGGACATTGAACACCCCTAATGGCACCTGTATAATGGCTAATGGATCTGATGAAATTTTTGATAACACGTTGATCTGATGAAATTAACCTTTATTAATATGTTAAGACTTGTATATGTAATGTTTGAATTACATTTAAGTCTTACGACCTAAGATATTCCCATAGTTGACTTCTTTTTTTTTATGTTATTTTAGAATTATGCTGCGGTTGATGATCTTTGCTTGTTCGAAATAAAGACCTACCACTGATGCACTGCTCTCTTTCCATTCTGTTGGTTTATGCCTTTTAATTTCTACCCTCCCTCGATGTTATCTTTGTAAATGTACTGTGTTATGTTTAACCTGTATAAGTTTTTCATTGCAAAGACCTTGATGAGAAGCTCATTTTTGCTATGAAATGATGTTAAAATTGCTCTTAACTGAGTGGACATATTATCTGACTTGATATGGTTGCTCTTTGCAGGCAGAAGAGGCTCAGAGATTGCGGAAGAGGAGAAAAGCTGAGAGTATGCGTCTCTTAGACATGACCAGAAGACAAAAACAACGACTGGAGGAAATGAGAGAGACACAAAAGAAGGTGTGAATATTTATTTTTAACATAGCCTCATATACCGATTTCCTTTTCCGAAAGTATTTCATCATTTTTCTTTCCCACTTATACGCTTTCTTGGCTCAACAAAATATTTTGGGAAATTAACATATTTGACCCCAAAATTTTGTTACAGTTTTTAAATGGTTCTTCCGCTCTTAATTTGAATCAATTGGACCTTGCATTACAGAATTTGATGAAATCTTGACCTCTTCTAAAATTGGGGTCAAAGATTCCGTTTGTATTCATAAACATGTGCTCTTGCATTTGTGTCATCAGCCAAGCCATATGAGGGGTATACGAATGATTTCCCACAAGAAACTAGAACCTGGTAGGTCCTTTTCTCACTTAACTTCACATTCTACACGTGTTGCACATTCCAGCCATCTAAGTTAAATGATTATAAAAAAAAGTTTAATGAAAACCAAACCAAAAAAAAAATCATTTTCATTGACAACAAACACCAAATCTGAGCAGAAAGCAGCAAGTTTGGGCAGTGATGAGGGTGCTGCTAGTGTAGGATTTCTGCGCGAATAAGGACTTTTCCCAAACTATTTCTCGGTGGACTACAATGGTGCAAGAGAAAAGAAGCAAATTTGAATCTTGGAGGTGAAGGTGAGGGTGATATTTATAAGAATGAAAGCACCTAATATGATTACAATTTCTCCAACCACCCATTAAAATATCCCCCAAAAAATTTAAGCTGCAAGTGCAAATGGTGGTCCTAATGAAGACAAGAAGGAAAAGCAAAGCAAAATTTGCCTAGGCGTTGTCTCGAGGAAGCAAGTTATGATAGAGTAGCACACAACAATCACTTTTTGGACCTGTAACTCTATGGTCAATGAACTTAACGTTGGGGCTTGCATGTCATGACCAGTGCATGGACAATAGATGATTTAGCTAAAAAAAAAAATAAAAAAATAAAAAAAATAAAAAGGATCAAGGATGGAAAATAGGGCTATAGGCTGGAGAAAGCAGCAAGTTTGGGGAAAAAAAGCAACAAACTCTGTGTAGATGGTTCAGTTTCAAATAGTGTCATCCCTGTTTTACTCGCATATGGCTTGGCTGATGACTAGTACAGATGGAATCTTTGACCCCAATGCCCAATTTGACAGAAGGCGAAGATTTCATCAAATTCTATTAAGGCAAGGTCCAGTTGATTCAAATTAAAAGCAGGACCATTCAAAAACTGTAACGAAACTTTTGGGTCAGAGATGTTTTTCTCCCAAATTTTTTCCCCACTTCAATCTCTCTTATAGATTGGTTTATTTGGAAATGGTTCACCTTTATCAAAATTAATTTTAATTAATCACATGTTCATTTGGTAATGGTGCCAAATTCAGGATGAGGAAAATCTGAATCTGAAAGAGCAACTTCGTGTTGAAGTGAGGAAGGAGCTTAATGAGTTAGAAATTACATGCTTTAATATGGCTTCATTACTTCGTGGCTTAGGCATTCATGTCGGAGGTGGTGTTCATCCCTTGTCAAATGAGGTCAGTTACATTTTAAATCATGGGAATGAGTGAGGCTTTGTGTTATGAGCTTTTATGTATTATGTCACACAAGCAAAAGTGTTATGAGCTTATATATTATGTCACACAAGCAATTTGCTTGTGTGACATAATACCTTTTTTTATTTATCAAAAAAAGTATTATTGTCACACAAGCAAATTGTTTCAATTTGCACACCATGAAGTCATGGGAAAGTAGCCCCAAAGAGGAAAAAAACACACTTCCATCCTTCTTCTCTCTTTATATTTCTATGTAGTTTTTAAATGAAGTTAAATGACCATTTCAGGTGCATGCCGCATACAAACAAGCCTTGCTAAGATTTCATCCTGATCGAGCTTCAAGGACTGACATTTGTCAGCAGGTTGAGGCTGAGGAAAAATTTAAGCTTATTTCTCGCATGAAGGAGAAGTTTTTATCTACTTCATGACAATGAATGCCAATAGGCGGTCTAAATTTTTCTAGAAAATATATACTGATCCCCCCCCTGGTCAGTATTTTGGTTAAACATTTTTGCGGCCAGTTCTTGTGCCTCATAGCTTCATATTTTTTCACTGACATGCTCTAGCATCTTTTGCAAGCACCCATCAAGTGGGAAATTCTATTTTGTAAAGCAGCTGTTATTTTCTATGATACAAAGATAATGTTATTTCAAACTCGGTCTTAGTTTACATTTGGTTGGTGTTTCAGTTATGGTTAATGCTTATTAGCCCACTTTGTCGAGACAATAATTTTGCTTAGATAGTTGCATAATTACAGCAATGTACAAAGTTCAAGGTCAAAAACCGAATTTAAGATTAGGCATACACGCAAGAAAGTTAATTACAATTGTCCAGAGTGTATGAAAATAGTGTTTTATCTAAGTGTCCCAAAAAAACGTTGTTTAAGATTGTTTTGGTTTGCAAATCACTTGGGATGAAGAGGGGTGGATTCGAGTTGGGATATCAAGGGTATGTTTAGTTGTAAAAGATATTTTTTATTTTCTCTCTTCATTTTGTTTATTGTTACCCAAATAATTTGCACGTTTTTACATTTTAAAATAAATTGAAAAACAACTTTCTTTTTTTTTCATCTTTACTAATATAAGGAATAATGGTATTGTTTTTTGTTAGGGCTACTACTAATTTTCATCAACAACAACAAAAATGTGAAAATTTCTATTTGTTCTAACCGACGTAAGTTTAAAGATTTAACTAAAATTTTTTGTTTTTGTTTTTGTTTTAGGAATTATAACCTTTTATATATTGTGTCGGAATTGAGCCACCTTACATTTAAATCTCACCAGAAAAATTGTATAGTTTTTGCAGGTGCAATATCAAAGAGTATCATTTTCTTGTTCTCTAAAATGGAAATCAAAACAAAGGCAAACAGCAATAATCTCAAGGAGTACGCTTATTCTGCAATATGGTTTCAAGCTAGGACTGTATTCTTCATATTATATTATAAGATAATAATATCTTAAATGCTAAACTATATATTATTACTCCTTACTAGCAAAATTCAATTCCTGCAACATCTTTGATTGCGACATCCTTTTTTTATTTATAAAATTAGATAAGGAGACCTTCTCATGTATGGATTTCTTTTACATAAAAGGTTGTGTGTTGTCTAAGGTGCCTTGATTTAAAAAAGAATAAAATAGAAAATTTTAATGGTAAGTTTATACTTGGGTAAATATCAATTTTGGTCTTTAAAGTTTTGACCCAATAACAATTGGGTCCCTAACATTTTAATTTGAACAACCAAGTCTTTAATTTGTCGAATACAGAACAATCGGATCCCTGGACCACAACGTTGTGAAGAACACTAACAGGACACATGAAATACCAAAACAATCCCTTAGTACCATTAACTTCTACTCTCCTTCAGAAACCCCAAATCAAATGTAGTTATGGGGCGACATCAACATCTTCGTTCTTCGTCCTCTGAATCCCTCGTTCTTCCCTTGAGATGGACCCGCAGACTTACCAAGTACTCGAGTGGGTATACCCGAGATCTGGATTCGAGCGGGTTTACCAGTTGAATGGGTCGCCAGAGCTTGTAACAAAGTCGCCCATTGAACCCTTTGAACAATCCCAAAACCCACTAACATACAAACTAACATACTAACTAAATAACATATTAACATACTAATATACAAATTAACTAGCTCACACACCCACCCACACCCACGCACTAATCACCTAAGTATTTAAAATATGTCTAAGTCAATCTCATCGAATCATAGCAGAAAGCATATAATATATATTGCATAATTGGTATAGTAAAACTTAGTTTAGCATTACAACAGCTTGTAACACAGCTAATATATTTAGTAAAATCAAGTGCCACAAAGATACCAAACTAGTGGAGGATGCAAGTTAAAGCTCAAAAGGCATTTGGGGGTAAAAATGGGAGTGATGAAACTTTGTAAGAAAATAAGATACAATTATTTTTTAATAATCAAAATTGATTCAAACTCTAAAAGAAGATAAAATGTTGCAACAAAAGAAGATGCAAACACCTTTTAAATAAATATCAAAGATATCAAATTCATCCAAATAATTCTTTCATTTTTTTAATAAATAAACTTATCTAATTCTTTTATTTATTTCTTTAAAAATTAAAGAAAAAATGAAAAAATTTTACAAAAAATCCAGCAGAGTTTCCTATGTTTTTCGGACATTCTCATATTTTCAACATTAAATAACTTGCATAACAATAACAAATAAAATAAAGTTGATGACTTTGTTAAAATTCATAATCGGCCACAAAGACTAGAGAATAAATCATTTTAACTCATTTTCAAGTATGACTAGAACATTTTCTTTACATATTCCATATATTTTTAACATCCCCAAACACATATATTTAATATAAAATCTAATTTGAGCTAGTATATACATAAAAATTTTAGATTTTTAACCTCCCAATACCTTTAATTACAACACAAAGTATGTAAATTACTACAACTAAATTTAGGTTATGTGCATAACATAACAAAGTACAAATGATCTACTATTTTTTTTTTTTCATTAATCCTTAGATTACTTTACCTCAGGATTGCATCAATAGAGTTCTTAAGATACCTTTTGTGATCTTTGCTATAGCACCTAAGCTTGCAATAAGTGCAAATATCAGGTTCTCGTTGTGAATGTTGCAAAGATATCTCAAACCAAAGCTAGTAACACTGAGAAAGCTTTATGAAATCAATATATAGAGAACTCAAATTTGAAAGGGAAATTCCAAACAATGTGATTGAGAAAACATGTCAAAATATACGAGTTTCATGACTATGACAGATAAGATATCAAAAACTAAGAGTTGCAAATTTCTAAAGTTTAATTGAATCTCCAGCATACTCTTTGTCCACCCACAAATGACAAGCCTATGTGTAGGTTTTAAACTAAATATAAGCATTAATGTTTTTTTCAACACAAATTCTATTTCTAATTTCACTTCTAATTTTGTTTTTGGATAAGGTAAAGTATGACTTACCATTTCACATCTAACTTACCACTACAACTGATGGACAAGAAAGCCAATTAGACCTAAAATCAAGGGATTACAATACTTCTTACCGTCTTCATAACAAGAAAGATTTGACCTAATAGCGCAATTTTTGAAGCAATCTTGGCAACTAATTTGAGCATTTGTTGCAAAATTTGCAAGCATAAGCATAAGCATAATCAACACTAAACTATCACCTTTTGGCTCCATAATTTATATTAGATTATTGTCTCTTTTACACTTCATACATATCACCTTTATGCACAAACAACACATTTTATATTGCTCAAAATATAATCTTGCTTAATGAATGCGTATCCTTGATACTAAACATATATGATATTGTGCTAAACAATAAGAGCAAAACATAATGAATGCTAAGACGTACAATAATGTTTTCATAAACCAAGGCTGTGATACAAAACATATTTAAGGAAATCATATGATCGACTATGCACATCGGAGGAGGAGGCAAACGAGGAACGAGAGAGGAGGCAGAGGGAGAATGGTGACAGGTGGAGGAGGCAGACGGCAACTGCACGCGACATAGAAGAGGGAGAGAGAAATGACGCTCGACAGAGAAAAGATCGAAAGGAGAGAAAGAGAGCAATTAGAGAGTGAAATGGTAGATTACAGAGGAGAGAGAGAGAGTAGACGAGAGAGAAGATAAGGTTATGAGTGCGAAATTAGACTAGGGATTTAATTAATCTCAACGACGGGTGTTTAACAATTGCGACAGGTTTTCCCATCGCTGATAATATTTGGAATATAATTTATATTTTTTAAATAATTAAATATTATTATGTCAACATCAATGACGAGATTTACTTCATCAACGACAGGGTCCAATTAACTGTGACAAGATTTGTATTCTCGGTGACATGCATTGTGTAATTCAAATTTGATTTTTAATTGGTTAGCGACGGTATCAGCAACAGGAACCCGTCGTAGTTAATCATTTTCAGCGAGGTGAATATCCTGTTGCAGAAAATGATTTTCCTTGTAGTGTATGTGAATCTTACTTGCCTTCTATGTAGCTTCGATTATCGCTTGGTTAGCTGTTAAGTGAGTGAATTTGGACTACAGGCATGCATCCTTTAGTGCTTTATAAGAGAGTTAAATCCTCAGAGGTAGTCTCCAGTATGGTCAAGCTTTTCTTTGCTTGGAGAGAGCACCTACTGTATAGAGCTCCAGTGAAGTAAAAACCCACTCTCTTGGATGGATCTTCGTGCTCTGACATCGATTCTCTGAGTTGAATAAAAGATTTCACCGTCCGATCAAGTTCTGACTCGGCTAGTCCAGCATAGTCAAGTAAGGCTTTCAAAAGTGATGGTGCTGACTCGGGTGACGTAAAACGCAAACAGAAGAAAGAACTAGGAAGAAGAACTGTGCCTTCAACCCTCACTACAATAAGTTCTCACGAAGAGGAAAGAAACCCTAATTTTATTCAAGAATAATTGATCCCCCTAATATTACATGGCCTCCTTATTTATAAGGTCAAAGCTAAAAAAAAAGAAAAATTGAAATTAAGCAATTGCAAAATTGGAAAATTTCCTAAAAACTGAAAACTGCTAAATTGAAGGCCTAAACGTTGTTTTTTGAATTAAAAATGATGATGCTTATGGCTAAAAGCCTAACTTTTTCCCGGAAGTTTCTAATTAGACTAGGGTTTTTGGGGCCCGATCCTAGCCCGTGGCGTAAAACGATGTAAACCGCACCCTTAGATTTGGAGCGATCTAACCGTTCTAGGTAGTCCAGGGCCATCTGTTCTGCTCTGTCTACCCGTTTTGCATCATTCTCCCTTACTTCAAAAGAACTCGACCCTGAGTTACTGTCAGGATAAAGCGGTTCGTCCGGTGGATAGTACTCAAACAAATCTGCCACATTGAAGGTGTTGAAAATGGCCATGTCATCCGGAAGTTCAATCACATAAGCGTTGTCATTAATGCGCTTTAGCACCCAGAAAGAGCCATACTTCCTGCTTTTTAACTTGTTGTAAGTTCCCACGGGGAAACGATTCTTACGCAGATGTGCCATCACCAGGTCACCTTCCTGAAATACACGTTCACGCTGATGTTTATCGACGACAGTTTTGTACTTGCTATTGGCCAACTCTAGATTTTGGCGAACCTCCGCATGGATGCGTTGTACTTGCTTAGTCATGTTCTGAGCAGCCTGACTGTGGCCAAGAGGTTTGGGCAAAAGAACAAGGTTTAAAGCATGCTGAGGTGCTTTGGTGTAGACAATTTCGAATGGTGTCTTCCCGATAGATCGGTTGTACATGCTATTAAAAGCAAATTCAGCTAGTGGAAGGGCGACATCCCACTGCTTAGGCTGAGAACCAGTCACACAATGGATCAAATTACCAAGGGTCCGGTTGACCACCTCGGTTTGGCCGTCTATCTGCGGATGACAAGTGCTGCTGTATTTAAGGGATGTGTTAAATCTGCCCCAAAGTGACTTCCAGAAGTGGCAGAGGAACTTGATATCGCGATCGAAGGTGATGGACTTGGGAACCCCATGAAGGCGAACAACCTCACGAAAAAAAAGGCTGGCTACATGAGACGCGTCTGAAGTTTTACGGCACGAAATAAAGTGTGACATTTTGGAGAACCGGTCGATAACTACAAAAACAGAATCCACCCCACGCTGAGTCCGTGGAAGCCCTAAAATAAAGTCCATGGTCAAATCCTCCCAAATGTTTTCCGGCACGGGCAGAGGAGTGTACAACCCGGTATTCTGTGCTTGGCCCTTTTCAGTTTGGCAAACAGGGCACCTCTGTACGAATTTGCCCACATCATGTTTCAGCTGTGGCTAGTAATAACGCTCAGCTACCTGGGTAATTGTTTTGTCATGCCCCGCGTAACCCCCTAAGCCGCTGCTATGTATCTCACGGAGGATTTGCTCATGCAAAGACGTGCGAGGGATACACAATTGGTTACCGCGAAACAGAAACCCGTCCTGGACATGAAAATCCAAGACTGCTTCTTTCCGTCGACACTTCTCCCAAATTTCCTGAAAATCAGCATCTTCCTCATACAACTCTTTCAAACAATCAAACCCCATGATTTCTGATCGGAGAGTTAAGAGTAAGGACACACGCCGGCTTAATGTATCTACCACCTTATTCAACTGCCCAGACTTGTGTTTGAGTACAAAACTGAATTTCTGGAGGAAGGTAGTCCACCGAGCATGCATTCGATTCAGGATGGTTTGTGTGTTGATAAATTTCAAAGCTTAGTGATCACTGTAGAGAACAAACTCACACTGGCTCAGGTAATGCTCCCAATGTGTCAAAGCTCGGATGACTGCATAAAATTCCAGCTCATATGTAGTCCACTTTTGGCCAGCATTGTTGAGCTTCTTGTTGAAAAATTCTACTGGCCGTCCCTCTTGTGACAGAACAGCACCAATACCCATGCCCGAGGCGTCACACTCAACTTCAAACAGCTTGTCAAAGCTCAGCAGGGCAAGTACCGAGGCTGTAGAAAGCTTTTCCTTAATCACTGCATAGGCTGTATCTTGTGCGTCCCCCCACTGGAAGCGGCCCTTTTTCATGCACTCTGTGATTGGTGCTACTATATTGCTGAAGTTCCTAATAAACCAGCGGTAGAAAGTGGCCAGTCCATGAAAACTACGAACATGGTGCACTGTTGTTGGGGTTGGCCACTCCAGAATTGCACGTACCTTCTCTTCATCAACCTGAATACCATCTGCACCCACGATATATCCCAAAAACAGCAGCTTGGTAGTGAGAAAATTGCACTTTTTCAGGTTCACATAGAGTTTACTCGCACGCAAAACTAGCAACACTTCCCGCAAGTGGTCCAAGTGCTCCACCTCATCCTGGCTATAGATTAAGATATCGTCAAAATAAACAACCACAAATTTACTAATGAAGGGTTTTAAAACCTGGTTCATTATACTTATGAAGGTGCTGGGAGCATTTGATAAACCGAATGACATCATTATCCACTCATAAAGCCCCTCTTTTGTCTTAAATGCTATTTTCCATTCATCATCTGGTCTGACCCAAATCTGATGGTAACCACTATGCAAATCTAGCTTGGAGAAGATCTTGGCACCCTCTAGCATGTCCAGCATATCACTCAGTCGTGGAATGGGAAAGCGGTACTTGACTGTTATCTTATTTATGGCGTGGCTGTCAACGCACATGCGCCAGCTTCCATCCTTCTTTGGTGTCATTAAAGCAGGCACAGTACAGGGACTCAAACTCTCTCTGATCAGCCTCTTTTTAATTAACTCCTCAACCTGATTTTGTAGAATTTCATGTTCTTGAGGACTCATTAGGTAGTGTGGCAGATTCTGCAAACTAGCGCCAGGAACCAAGTCAATATGGTGCTGAATATCTCTTATGGGAGGCAGACCTTCAGGTAATTCCACTGGTATGACATCTTGAAATTCAGCCATTAACAGCTTTAACTCCTCAGGAATCTGTTGATACTCGGCTGATGGTTCTCCTTTTACTAGCAACGCATAGAACTCCCCTGCTGCTTTCACTTCCTCAACGAACTCCATCTTAGGGACTGTAAGAAAGGTCTTTCCCTCTGCCTTAGGGGTTTCGACAGCTGGCTCACGTTCACTTGCAGGAACTAGTACAATCTTTTTGTCAAACCACCAAAAAACATAAGTATTATCCCGACCTTTATGCATAACATCTACATCAAAATGCCATGGCCTTCCCAATAATAAATGACATGCATCCATATCAACAACATCACACACAATCTCATCCTTATAAAATTTGCTAATAGAAAAAGGAACACGATAGATATCAGTTACCCGAGTTTCAACGCCCTTTTTGATCCAACCAATCTTGGATGGAGAGGGATGTTTTTCTGTTTTCAGGTTCAATGCTGCGACAAGGGCCTTCGATACGATATTCTCACTGCTGCCACTGTCAATAATCACCTTGCACACTCTCTGGTTAATAATGCACCACGTCCTGAAAATACAGTGTCGTTGGTTTTTATTCTGCTGCCTTGGCGAAAATAATAGGTGCTGAACCTCACAGTTAACATATACACCCTCATCTGCATCTGCTACTTTGCCACCAGTGTAATCATCGACCTCCCCAAAATAACCTTTATCTGCGCCAAAAGGATTCTCCTCCTCCTTTGCTGTTTCAACCATGTTAACCTGTCGATGGTTGGGACATTCATTGGAACGATGTCCAGGTTGACCATATCTGTAACACTTTCCTGGAATGGGACGGGCATAGGGATTGCTGGGCACTCCTCTTTTTTGTGCTGGGGCACGGGTTGTAGGGGCTGTTGGCTTGGTGGGGTTGGTAGTACCAGTACCAGAAACTCTGCTGGTTGATGGCTGTGGTGAAGTCTGCGGCACTGAAACCTGTGATGGCTGCGATCGATATGGTTGGGGATGTGATGAGTGCCTGGACTGTTGTGACTTCACTTTCATGGCTAGGTTGACCGCCTCGGACAGGGACCACATAGTATGGAGGGATACCTGTTCTTGAATGGACACTCGCAACCCTCCGATATACCTAGCCACTTGCTGTCCCTCTGTTTCCTGCAGGTCATTGCGCGAGTTCAACCTATAAAACTCCTCCGTATAATCGCTGATGGTGCGCACCCCTTGCCTACAATTCTGATATTATTGGTACAATATCTGTTTATAGTCAGAAGGAAGAAACCTTGCTCGCAGTAGTTGTTTCATCTTGGACCAGGAACTGACAGGTTGCTTACCCTGTCGCATACGGCTATTCTGCGTCTGCTCCCACCACGCAGAGGCTCTCCCCTTAGTTTATAGGCTACAAGCTTCACCTGCCTATCTCATGGGATCTGCATATACTCAAAGAAAGCCTCCACTTCAAAAATCCAGTCAATGAAGTTTTCGACGTGGAGGTGGCCATTGAAACACTGCAGATCTACCTTAACCTGAAAATCATGATTGTTCTGTTCGTACCTGTTCTGGTTGCAACAGTTCTGACCAACATGATTCTGATTACAACCATGCCAACCATCTTCATCGTTCTCGGCGCCAAGCACTTCGAACTCATCATCACTGGATAAAGCGGCTTAGGCTTGGGGGCTATGCTTCGGAGCAGGAACGTGTCCAGGAACCGGTTGGTCGCGAGCAAGGCCTCTGACACGATCCGGGTTGTGCTTTCACCCCTGTTGCCATTGATTTGCAGACCAGCCATGGTTTGTTGTATCTCCTACAACATGCATTCGATACAATCAAACCGTTAATTGTGATCATCAAACTGCTGATTGTGATTATCTATGGCTGTCCATAGGACCTGCACCCCACGATCAACATCGTCAAGGTGGTTGCTTTCATTTACATCACCTTCCATCAGACCAGGGTAGAATAAGGCTCTGATACCAATTGACGTAAAACGCAAGCGGAAGAAAGAATTAGGAAAAAGAACTGTGCCTTCAACCCTCACTACAATAAGTTCTCACAAAGAGAAAAGAAACCCTAATTTTATTCAAGAATAATTGATCCCCCTAATATTACATGGCCTCCTTATTTATAAGGTCAAAGCTAAAAAAAAAGAAAAATTGAAATTAAACAATTGCAAAATTGGAAAATTTCCTAAAAACTGAAAACTGCTAAATTGAGGGCCTAAACTTCATTTTTTGGCTTAAAATGATGACACTTAGGACTAAATGCCTAAGTTTTGCTCGGAAGCCCATTTTCAATCAAACTAGGGTTTTCGGAGCCCGATCCAGGCCTGTGGCCCGATCCAGGCCCGTGGCGTAAAACGATGTAAACCACACCCTTATATTTGGAGCGATCCAATCGTTCTAGGTAGTCCAGGGCCATCTGTTCTGCTCTATCTATCCGTTCTGCATCATCAGGATTTGGTGAACTCGACGAGACACCAACGAAAATGATGCCATTTTTGTGAATATTCTGAGGTTGGGGATTGATTGGCTTCATGTCTTTCACCACCTCTTAGTGAGGTTGGGATTGTTGTAGTGGTGGTGGTGATGGAGCCAACATAGTAACTTGGGGTTAGAGGGAGTTGAGTCCGATGCTCTTCTGGGTTTCAGTCAAGATAACTTGGTTGAGATCACACATTGGAGAGCATATTATGCTGAGTCGACTCAGACATGTAGCAAATATATCAGGACAGTAAAGACCAAAATCAGTAGTGTTGTGCCATGCATTGCAATCAGAGGACAGATCAGAACTGTCCATTAAATCCCCACCACCAATCAAGCTATCCATCCAGTTCTCCAAGTCAAACTCACCAGCAACACCACCCCCAAAATCTGAGAACCGAAACTGACTTAAGTTGTGCTCCATGTGTGGGAATGGAAAACCCAGTTCGCCAATATCTCCCCTCCCTCCTGAGTCCTGAAATGGGTTGGGGAAGCTCGAACTCAAAAGATCGTAATGCAAATTAGTAACATTGGACATGTTGTGGTGGATGGTATTGGTCCAGGAGTTAAGAGAGAAAGAGTTGATTCCTAGGAGTTCTTGTGTCTGCTGATGTTGCTGTTGTTACTGCTCTTGTTGTTGCTTTTACTTTATCACTTGATGGGTGATTGCCATTAGGTTACCATTATCCGTGCATATATATGCCATTCTTCAGCCAAGTCTCGTCGAAAAAATAGAGAAGTTGCGCTCATATTTATCGCAAAAAGCATGCATAAGGAAATCTAGAGAACGGGTGTTGTAATTTGTAAGTAGTAAAAAAATACTAGAAATTTATAGTCAATAAAGAGAGATAAAACATAGTAAGAGATAGAGAGAGTACATACACAACTAAAGGCCCAAAAACAATGGGATCATAAGGTTTCAACTTGGATTTTACTTGAACAAGCTAGAGAGAGATTTGATTAGTATAGCTTTAAAGAACGAAAGCTCATCCCCGGAAATAGGACAAGGGATGATTAAAGTCCCTCCAAATGAACACTAGGTCCTACTTTCTACATTAAGGGTTGATTTGGTATTTTGGTCCGTTGTTAAATCCCAGGTGGTACAATGACATGCACCCGTTAGTGTTCTTTATGATGTTATGGTCTCGGGACTCAAATATTGTTTTGTAATTGAAAAATTAAAGACTTGATTATTCAAATTAAGATGTTAGGGACCAAGATTGATATTTACCCTTTATAATTCTTCTAGTGGTTAAGACAAAAACACTTATGATAAAAAAAATTATCATCAAAAGTATTTATTTTATCACCAAAATATGAATTTTACCATCAAAATATTTTGTTTTACCACAAAATGTATAAGTAAATTGTCTTATTGAAAATTAAGGCACCCTAGTAGTCCCCGAGCTTTTGCAGACATATATCCTAACAATTCTGGTCTATAGATACTAAAACATGATTGGAAGACCATGATTTGGGCACATTATGAGAACACAGAAAGGTGAGTGGACATAATTTGGTGACAACGTAAATCTGTAGCATTGCAGGATCATTGAGAGTGTAATCTTTATCTCTATAATTTCAAAGTTCATGCCCACACAACTTCAAGGTCCCAAACCAAATGGAGGAAACACTGAGGCATTATCGTTAGTAGCTTTAGCTACCCCTTATGCAAATCTCTCTGGTTTGAAAAGGTGAACATCTTCACCCATAAATTAGGGTCAGCATGGAGAGCTATAATTGGAATTTGGACTTCCATGTTAGTTGGAATAATGAGTTTTCCCAGCCCGACTTCTCTTTTGGATTTTCTTGAAGTATCAACAACTGGAGAATATAGTCTTAGAGATTCGTTAACAATCATGCTCATCTACAATGAGAAAAGAAGAAACAATTAGTATGTTTTAGAGTGCAACTGAGTAATATAATTCCTTGCATTTAATTCAATCACTGGCTATGTTTAACTTATCGTCCTCAATACTTTGATGCTATCTGGGTTTGTATTTTGTTGGCCAAATAGTTCGAGCACCTCTTTCCTTGCCTTGTCTTGCCAATCTGTGTGGATTGCTAGAAGAAGAACGGTCTATGTGAATGAGCTTGAGGTTGTTTCATTATCGGCAATGTAAAATGTTTTACATTCATCAATCAGATCATCAATTGTTATTCTTTTAGTCTTATCTTTCTCATGATAAGCCTTTATTAGTAATCCAAGAAAATCACTCCCTTAGCTGTCTAGTTTTCCCATTATCTCCATTATTTTCTTTATAATCTTCATTATGGACTCTCGTATTCCTTATTTGAGTTTGATTGATTCAATATCATCACGCATTTTTACAAACTTCCTGCAATAATGAGAAATATACAATTACTAATCCTAAAACAATTCATATGTATATATACTCATCAAGGCTATTATTGGTAGGAAAGCAAAGTGAGAGGAAATGATAGAGAAAGGAAAGAAAAATGAGAATAAAAGAAGTTATTGATCTTTCCATCACATGTTTGTTGTTTGGTGGAGAAGATGGATAAGTGAAAAGAAAGAAAAAAAGATTTAAAAAATTAGCATATTTTAGCTTTTACTCTCAAATCCTTTAAATTTACGTGGATTGTAATTTGTACATGTGGAAAGAAAACATCAATTTTTATGTTTTTTTTTTCTTTTGCCCTTTCATTTTCTTTCCTACACAAGAAATTGAATAAAATGCTCTTCATTTATTTTTCTTTCCTCTTCATAAGGTAAGGATTCACAAATTTGACCCTACCTAAGATAGGATATGAAATTGTTAGGATTTTGACTCAAATCCTCACAAAAAGAAGTAGTAGTAGTAGTAGTCAGACACTATGATGTTGTTGTTCTTTTCCTAATAGTATTGGGAAAATATCTTCTATATAAAGGGGTCCTAGAGAAGGTTTGAGGCACACTCATAATTCCAATATTATAACTAGAGCTAGGTGGAGAGCTTTGGGTGCATTGAGAATTTTTGATTGTGAGGTTGTCAGAGTAATAATTTTCTTTTCCTAAAATTGTTGTTAAAGATTAATAAAATTGTGAGATTGTTGGTGGCAGAAGCAAGGAGTTTGCCGAACCACGTTAAATTGTTGTGCTTGATATTTGTTTGTTTATTTGCCTATTTAATTATTGTAAGTTTGAGTAAGTAGATTTTAAGGATAAAATCCCAACAAAAATTTACCCAGTTCTTGGAATTCTAATGTTAGTATCGTTTCTGGCGACGATGAGAGCCATCTTCATCAACATGTCATACAAGTTCTCACCTTCCAAGTAACTGCTACCAAAAGCAGTCTTGGAAATTACTTCTAATGTTAAAATCTTGAATTCTTAAAACACTCCAATATCCTTAACTTGATGTTGTCCCCATCTTTCTAGCATCATCTCCACCCTTGCAATCATCCTCGGAATCATACCCTACAAAGAGAAACCACTCTCTTGTTATGTAATTAGTTGAATTTATATGTATTTGTATTGTTTAAAAAGAAACTGTAAAACCAAGAATTTACTTTCAAGCCCTGTGAATAGAAAGTATAATTAGCCACTTTTTGTAATTTGAACCATTTTGCGCCTCGTGTTGTTACAAGGCTATCCCCTAAGAGCTTCTTCACATATTCTTGGGGGTCTGTTTTTGGATATGCTCCATCTTCATCGTTCAATATATCTTTAATGAGTTCATGTTCAGTGACTGTCAGCCGACCATGCCAAATAAGGAAGTTTTTCCTTACGCCATTTTATGGATGAAAAATAATGCTTGAAATCAGTGATTTCTATTTTTATACTTCAAGTAGAGAATATTAGGTGTGTTCAGTTGTAAAAAAAATTTCAGTTTTCATGTTTTTTTTTCTTCCAGAAAACACCCTTCCAAATACAAGATTTTCTTAAAAAAACTAGAGAATTTTCTACAATTGTGTGCACCATAATTACTATTTTGAAATCCTAACTAACAGATCCATGAAATGTTACCGTAGAGCTTGATCCGTGAATAAATGTGGGACAGAACTCTAAGGAATGCAGGATCTGATAATTCCATTGGACCGACATGTTAGGCTTTGTGTGGAGCCTGGTGGTTTTTTTTTGTCCAATCTAGTGTTTTCAGCACTGCTTGGTATCTATTTTATTTTAACCTGAAAATATAAGGGTTTCATCTTATTCTTTTATGTAAGTGAGTGAGCTGTCTTTTTTGTGAATACTGTGAGGGGTGTCTAGGGGTGAGACCTCCTTGTATTGTTCTTCAAGACATAGTGAAATTGCTGCAACTCCGTGAACATAACCCGAGTTTGGGTGAACCACGTAAATCTGTGTGCTGTGTATTTGTCTTTGATTTATTTCTATTTTCTTCTCTATATTCGCATCTCAAGACCCGTAGGGATATGGTAGTTTAACCCTAACAACTAGTATCAGAGTTATTGGTTTTTGAGTGGGAGCGATGGCCGGAGAAGAAGGAAAGGCGACAGGAATCGAGAAATTCGATGGCACAGATTTTGGGTATTGGAGGATGCAAATTGAGGATTATCTCTATGGGAAGAAATTACATTTGCCTCTGTTAGGGGTAAAGCCAGACAGTATGAAAGAAGACGAACGAAATCTTCTTGATAGACAGGTACTGTGAGTTATTCGGTTAACTCTATCAAGATCAGTTGCGCAAAATGTTATGAAGGAGAAGACCACCAACGATATGATGGCGGCTTTGTCCAGTATGTATGAAAAACGATCGGCTAACAACAAAGTGCATCTGATGAAACAGTTGTTCAATTTGAAGATGGCGGAAAGTACCCCTGTTGCGCAGCATCTGAATAAGTTCAATACAATTGTTAATCAATTGTCCTCTGTTGAGATTGATTTTGATGATGAGATCCGTGCTTTAATTGTTTTGGCTTCTTTGCCAAACAGTTGGGAAGCCATGAGAATGGCGGTGAGTAATTTTGCAGGGAAGAATAAACTCAAATATGAAGATATTCGGGTTTTGATTTTAAGCGAGGAGGTTCGTAGGTGAAACCTCGGGTTCTGGTTCCGCTTTAAATCTTGAGACAAGAGGTAGAGCACAGGATAGAAATTCAAATCGGAGTAGATCAAAATCTAGAAGAGGAGGTAGGAGTAAATCCAGATCTGGACGACAACTAGAATGCTGGAATTATGGCAAGACTGGCCACTTTAAGAAAAATTGTAGAGAACCACAGAAGAAAAAGAATGAGAACGATGCTGCAAATGCTGTGACAGAAGAACTACAAGATGCTCTATTACTTTCTGTTGACAGTCCCATTGACTCTTGGGTTTTGGACTCAAGAGCTTTTTTCCATACCACTGTACACCGAGAAATCATGGAGCACTATGTGACAGGTGATTTTGGGAAGGTATATTTGGCTGATGGAGAAGCCTTGGATATTGTGGGTATGGGAAACATTCGTATTAAATTGTCGAATGGGTCTGTGTTGTTAATACAGAGAGTGCGACATGTTCTAAAATTGATGAGGAACTTGATCTCTGTAGGACAGCTTGATGCTGAAGGTCACACGGTGACATTTGGGGCCGGTACTTGGAAGATTACAAAGGGAGCCATGGTAGTGGCTCATGGAACAAAAACGGGTACTCTATACATGACCTCAAGTGTGGGAGATACTATTGTAGTGGTTGATGCAAAAGTTGATACAAACCTATGGCATCGCAGGCTTGGTCACATGAGCGAAAAAAGAATGAAAGTGATGCTGTCTAAAGGGAAACTGCCAGAGTTGAAATCCCTTGACTTTGATTTGTGTGAGAGCTGCATTCTTGGAAAACAGAGAAAGGTTAGTTTCTTGAAAGGAGGCAAAACTCCAAAGTCTGAAAAATTGGAGTTGGTACACACAGATTTGTGGGGAGCTTCCCTGGTTGCATCTCTTGGAGGTTCGCGGTATTATATCACATTTATTGATGACTCAAACAGGAAGGTATGGGTTTATTTTTTGAAAAATAAATTTGAGGTATTTGAGACCTTTAAGAAATGGAAGGCTATGGTTGAGACTGAAATAGGTTTGAAGGTAAAATGTTTGAGGTCTGATAATGGTGGAGAGTACATAGATAGGGGGTTAAGAGAATTTTGTGCTGCTAATGGGATTAGGATGGAGAAGACTATTCCTGGGACACCACAGCAGAATGGCGTGGCTGAGCGCATTAACAAGACCCTCAATGAGCGAGCTAGAAGTATGAGGTTGCATGCTGGGTTGTCAGAAACTTTTTGGGCCGATGCAGTTAGCACAACAGCTCATTTGATAAATCGAGGACCGTCAGTTCCTTTGGATTGTAGGATATCTGAAGAGGTATGGAGAGGAAAGGAGGTAAACCTTTCTTACTTAAAAGTTTTTGGCTGTTTATCTTATGTTCATATTGACTCTGATGCTCGCAGTAAACTAGATGCTAAATCCAGAAAATGTTTCTTTATTGGCTATGGTGATGACGCTTTTGGTTATCGGTTTTGGGATAATCAAAATTGAAAAATCATCAGGAGTAGAAATGTGATTTTCAATGAACAAGTTATGTACAAAGACAGGTCAAGTGCAGAATCTGTTGTTACAGGGCCAGAACCAAAGAAGTCTGAGTTTTTTGACTTGGATGAATTTTCTGAGAGCACAGTGCAGAGTAGGAGTCAAGAAAATGATGAGAATACAAACCCACAGGTAGAACGGTGTACACCCATAAGTGCTGTCCGAAGGTCTTCTAGGAACACTAGACCCCCACAGCGGTTCTCACCATCCTTGTTCTATATTTTGTTGATTGACAGTAGTGAGCCAGAATGTTATGATGAAGCTTTGCAGGTTAAAAATTCTAGTAAGTGGGAGTTGGCCATGAAGGATGAGATGGACTCACTGATGACGAATCAAACATGGGAACTAACTGAATTTCCAGAAGGGAAGAAAGCTTTACATAACAAATGGGTGTACAAAGTAAAAGAAGAGCATGATGGTAGCAAGCGCTACAAGGCCAGATTGGTTGTGAAAGGGTTTCAACAGAAAGAGGGTGTTGATTACATAGATATTTTCTCTCCAGTTGTGAAGCTAACAATAATCAGGCTGGTACTGGGAATTGTGGCTGCAGAGAACCTACATCTTGAGCAGTTAGATGTGAAGACAACATTCCTTTATGGTGATTTGGAGGAGGATATTTATATGCATCAGCCACAAGGATTTGCAGTGCAGGGAAAGAAAAATCAGGTCTGCAAACTGAGAAAGAGTTTGTATGGGTTGAAACAAGCTCCAAGACAATGGTACAAGAAGTTTGACAGCTTCATGTGTAGCACCAGGTTCACAAAGTGCCAGACAAACCATTGTTGCTATGTTAAGAGTTTTGACAACTCTTATATCCTATTACTGTTGTATGTGGATGATATGCTCGTTGCAGGGTCTAACATTGAGGAGATTAATAATCTCGAGAGGCAATTGTCAAAAAAGTTTGCAATGAAGGATTTGGGTGCTGCAAAACGAATCCTTGGTATGAGAATCATCAGAGACAGAGTCAGTGGGACTTTGAAACTTTCACAGACAAAATATGTGAAGAAGGTTCTCAGTCGATTTAGCATGGATAGTGCTAAACCAGTGAGCACACCTTTGGCTAGTCATTTTAGACTATCTAAGGATCAGTCACCAAAGACAGAGTAGGAGTAGGACTACATGAGTAGGGTTCCCTATGCCTTAGCTATTGGAAGTCTTATGTACGCCATGGTCTGCACAAGACTGGACATTGCACACGCAGTGGGAGTAGTGAGTAGGTACATAAGTAATCCGAGAAAACAACATTGGGAGGCAGTCAAATGGATCCTGAGGTATTTGAAAGGCACTTCAGATACATCTTTGTGCTTCATAAGGGTAGGTTTAAAACTGCAGGGTTTTGTGGATGCGGATTTAGCTAGTGATGTTGATAGCAGGAAGAGTACTACAGGGATTGTGTGTACTCTGGGTGTACAGCTGTAAGTTGGGCTTCTAAGTTGCAGAAGATCGTTGCTCTCTCTACTACAGAAGCTGAATATGTAGCCATAACTGAAGCTAGGAAGGAAATGGTTTGGTTACAGGGTTATGAGCTGGGTAAGAAGAATGAGAGGGGTACTCTACACAGTGATAGTCAGAGTGCTATTTTTCTTGCTTAGAATCCAGTGTTTCATTCCAGGACGAAGCATATACAGTTGAGATATCGCTTTGTTCACTCTCTTCTCGACAATGAACAGTTGGTACTGGAGAAGATTCGTGGAACTGAGAATCCAGTTGATATGTTGACTAAGGGTGTCACTATTGAGAAATTGAAGTTGTGCTCAGCTTTAGTTGGTCTTCAAGCTTGAGGACAGGTGAATGAGTTGCGGCGATGGTTGCTTTGTTTGAAGGCATGTGGTGCTTGGTGCTGGTGATTGGATCAGTCTCCAAGTGGGAGATTGTTAGGCTATGTATGGAGCCTGGTGGTTTTTTTTATCCAATCTGGTGTTTTCAGCACTGTTTGGTATCTATTTTATTTTAACTCGGAAATATAATGGTTTCATCTTATTCTTTTATGTAAGTGAGTGAGCCGTCTTTTTTGTGAATACTGTGAGGGGTGTCTAGGGGTAAGACCTTTTTGTATTGTTCTTCAAGACATAGTGGAATCGCTGGAACTCCGTGGACATAACCCGAGTTTGAGTGAACCACGTAAATCTGTGTGCTGTGTATTTGTCTTTGATTTATTTCTATTTTCTTCTCTATATTCGCATCTCAAGATCCGTAGGGTTAGGGTAGTTTAACCCTAACACGGCACCCATGATTCCATTTCTGATATTGATGAATTCTTTGGTGCTTCCATAGAGTAATCTGTAAGAAGAGCCTTTGATTCCTTATGATTCCATCATTGATCATATGCGAATTGGAGTCAACCGTACTTTGTTAAAAAAGTTTATGAGAATCAATAAGAAGTACAAGCACAGACAATCCGAAAGAGTTCCCATAAACCCCATAGCTAGCTGTTGTGTTTTCAATATGGACTCTGCAATTACATTCTGGAATATATACAAATGGTTAAGGAGAATTTTAAGGTTGTACTCAGATGAGGGAAATTGGATTTTAGTCTTTGGCTCCGTCAAAAATTGAGTTAAGAATCTTTCAAGTTGTCTGATATTTCTATTCTGTTGTAATATTTATTAAATTCTGAACAAATAAAAATACAGCAATAAAAATGTGTCATTGTCACTATCAAACAAAATAGGATCAGCCAAAACCTGTATGAATATTACCATAAGAAATGCCATTTGTTTAAAATTTCTTTAGCTCAATTACCTTCTACAAATCTACAACTCATGTGAGTGGACAAAGTTATATATCAGAACCATTTATACATTACTTATCTTAATTTAATAGTTAATCATTTAAAGCTTACATCATCATGGGATGCATATAGAAATGCTGCCATCATTTTGCATGAAATTGACGACTTAAATTTAATAAATTGTGCCGGCTTTCTTCATCAAAAATTGCTTTGTGACCTTGCTGCAATTAATGCTGCCATGATTGGTCACCAGACAACAAAACAGAGGAAAGTTTTAGGCTTCCTCATTTCTATTTACTTAAAAGTTAATATATGAACACAATTATAAGTAAAAAGTCTGATACAAAGTTGGTGTTTAGACACGAACAAAAACGTTTCTCCTAAGCTTCTACATAGATGACAAACATTGATTGATAAATTGGCTTGGCAGTTATCGCCCAACCTTGCATAGGTTATTTTGCTGATCCTTTGTCCACAGAGAAGAAGGTTTTATAGATCTGACATGATGCATTATTCAAAATAATTTGTCCATAACCTTACTGAATCCATGCGTTTTTTATTTTTAAAATCCGTGATATCCAATGGATCATAAAACATTAAAACCTTACGTAGGATTTTTCTCATTACACTATTGTGGGATGTAGATCATTATAACTGTTAAGAATAAAACAGTAAAAAATAAATAAACGAAAAAAATTTACATCGTTCGAAGCTATTCCTACGTTTATGGATGATGGTGAAAGATTAAGATATAATCAATTTAAAATACAAATCAAGAAAAATAAAAAACTCTAAGATCAAATCACAAATATATCTAAATCTAGACTACTATACACTTAGTTGAGAAAATACAACAATATAGATGAAAAGAAATTCAATTACTCTTAGTGGGTTCTATCTGTAGCGCTAGTCTTCTCTATTGCTTTTTCGTTAACTGTAATACCAAAAAGAGAAAACCCAAGCGCTTATATAATGTCACGGCTTATTAGGAGAATAGCCCCCTTTTGGACCCGTTTTCCACGTCCTACCATGAATGCGCCAACACCTTTATTAATTATTGTTTTTTGTGTCCTAAACAACCACTCCAACCGCCACAACTCGTCTTCTCCTATTTTATTTCAAACAAAAGTTTTACTGCACTTTAACTAAAGCATGACCACAACATAACGTGGCACCAAGACAAAAAAGGAATGGGTTGTCTCAATATTCATTCTTTGAGCCTTTTTCATTTCTTTTTTTTTATTCTCTAAAATCTGAAGCTATAATTAACAAATCTCTACTTTAGTTTGAATTTTCACAAATATTAAAATATTCTCTATCATCTCAAAAAATACTCAAATCAGGCATAGTTTAAAAGCTTTAGGTAACACCGATCAAGTCCAAGCAATACTTTAATTTGGACACTAGAAGTGGTTTAGTCAACATGTTTGCTGGATTATCTACTGTTTCAATTTTCTTCACAAAAACTTCATCACTATCAACTATGTCTCAAAGTGATAACGAACATCAATACACTTTGTTCTCTCATGGAATATCTGATCCTTAGTAAAGTGAATGACACTTTGACTATCACAATGAATAACAGTAGCATCATGACCTAACATAATTCACTAAACAATCATCTCAACCAAACAACTTCCTTAATAGCTTATGTTATAACTATATACTATGCCTCTATAGTCGACAGAGCAACAATTAGTTGTAGAGTAGTGATGAGGACACGGCTAACAAATGGGATGCAGATCCTATTCAAGTTCCAATTGGTCAAGTTACAAGGGTTCGAGCTAAAAGGTTTAAGGAAACTCTCAATGGGCTGATTCAACATATTTGGGCTAAGAACCATCTTTGGGGGCCCAAGATTGATGCACGTGATCCATAAGGATGGGTTTCCATGATTCAAGCTCTGGAATAATCTAGCAACTCAAGATTGTGAATTAAAACTTAGTTTCCCAAAATTGGAGACTTACTCGTTTTTGGGAAGTCTAGGAAAGAAAAATGGCCATCTACAATTTTTTTATTACTTTTTCTTAATTGTTTCCTTATTAATTTAATTGCTGAATTGAAAGGCTTGCATGCCAAGTTAGGTACTTTCCTTATTTGGACTTTAGGTTACCAGAATTGAATTTAGGTTTGTTTCTTATTCATTAGTTTCCTATTCCTAAATGAGGATGAATTTTGGGCTATTTAAATAGCTATTGGATTTTTGGAATAATACAATTCAGATTTGATTCATACTTTGTGAGAGAAAATTCTCTTTGGTTCTTTTAAGAATTTCTGAACTTATCGGAGTTTCTGTGGCGTTCATCATCGACTTATCAATCAATCCTTCCATAATTAATTGTGGTGTCTTCATTATACCAAGGTTCTTGCTTCAATATAAGTAACGGGTCATGGTCTCACATAAATCTGCTTCTAGACGATCTTGTAAGCCTTCTTGATCCATCAATTTCTTAGTTCTTGGCGTGGATCATATCAGTTGGTATCAGAGCCTTCTAGTTGCAGGTTTGCTTATCTTTTGTTTTGTTTTATTAAAAAAAAATGAAAAAGGAGGAAATTCGAAAAAAAAGAAAGAACGAATTTCTGGTTAAAAAAAAAAAGTGTGTGATATTTAGATTCAATCATTTCAATTCTTGTTTCAATTTCTCATATTTGTTGTCCTTGTATTCTAGCCTTTAAATCCGAATTTCTTTGTGAGTTGTTGGTGAATTGTTACTGGAAACTTTGATACTTGTTTGGTTAGTTTGATAAGAACCTATAGAGGATTATTATGAGTGGAAAAAGACAAGAGTGGTGAGCAAATAGGTGGGTAAAAGCCAATATGATTTTGTGTAAAAACACGAGTGAAATTGAGTGACTCATTCTTTGAGTGAAACACGTGAGGGAGTGTGTGAGGTCCTTTTGTTCTTTTTTTTTTCTTTCTAACTTTGTTTCTGCAGCAAACATGTCAGACAACAAGAACAAAAATAATTTCGGAGATACATCGGGAGAGGGTGATCCGAAGTTGCTTATGGAGGCTTTAATGGGTGAGATGAGGAGAGTATTAAGAACAAAGATGGAACAGGTTCATGAGCGGATAGATCGGGTAGAAAATGCACGTGTGGGACAACAACGAAATGCTCCTAATGTGCATAGGAGGGAGAGAGTTCAACCTAGGGGAGAGAAAGTTAAAGATGAAGAGTATTATGGGAATAGATTTGATGAAGAAGATGATTGGGAATCGTTTGTTAGCCATAGGAGATTTGGTGGTCGAGGTAGAGAAGCTAGGAATCGGGAAAATAATAACTTGGGTAGTATTAAGATGAAAATTTCATTGTTTCAAGACAAAAACGATCCTGAAGCTTACCTTGAGTGGGAGAAGAAGATAAAATTAGTATTTGATTGTCATAGTTATTCCGAGCTTTAAAAAGGTTAAACTTGCGGCCATTGAATTTTTTGACTATGCGATTGTTTGGTGGGATCAACTAGTGTTAAACAGGAGGAGAAATAGAGAGCGTCTAATAGAGACTTGGGAGGAGATAAAAACTGTGATGAGGAAATGGTTTGTTCCATGCCATTACTACCGTGAGTTGTACCAAAAATTGCAAAGTCTTACACAAGGTAGTTGGAGTTTGGAGGATTATTATAAAGAGATGGAAGTAGCTATGATCCGAGCAAATGTAGAGGAGGACTGAGAGGCTACTATGGCTAGGTTCTTGGTTGGTTTAAACCGGGAAATCACTAATTCGATAGAGTTGCATCATTATATGGAGTTGGAAGATATGGTGCACATGGCTATCAAAATTGAGAACCAACTTAAGAGGAGAGGCAACAATACACGACAAAACCCTAACTCAGGTTCATCTTGGAGGTCGAATTTTGTGAAGAAAGAGGAGAAGCAAGCCACGGCCAAGCCCAAGCCCAAAACCGAGCAAAAGCAAGAAAGTACCAGCCATGGAAATCAAGGTAAAACTGATTCTTCCACCATTAGAAATCATTATATTAAATGTTTTAAATGCCAAGGAAAGGGTCACATAGCAAGCCAATGTCCGAACAAAAGGGTTATGGTATTTTGAGATAATGGCGAAATTGAAACCGAGAGTGAATAGGATACCGAATCTATGCCACCATTGGAGGATGCGGGTGATGAGGAATACACTACCCAAGGAGAATTGTTGGTTGTAAGGAGAGCTCTAAGTATGCAAATCAAAGAAGATGACGAAGTGCAGCGAGAAAACATCTTTCATACTAGATGCCACGTGCAAAAAAAGGTATATAGTGTGATTATTGATGGAGGTAGTTGTACTAACATTGCTAGCACTACAATGGTTGAGAAATTAGGGCTGCCAACAATTAAAAATCTCGACCTTATAAGTTGCAATGGCTCAATGATAGTGGTGAAGTGAGGGTGAACAAGCAGGTGTTAGTTTCCTTCCGAATTGGAAAATATGAAGATGAAGTTTTGTGTGATGTAGTGTCGACGCAAGCTGGGCATTTGTTACTAGGCCAACCATGGCAATTCGATAAGCATGTTAAGCATGATGGCTTCACCAACAAATATTCATTTGTAAGCAATCAAAGAACAATCACTCTAGTTCCTTTGACACCAAAGTAGGTTTATGAAGATCAAGTGAGGTTACAAAAAAAGAGTGAGCAAACAAAAGAGAGTGAGAAAAAGAGAATAAGTGAAAATCAAAAAGAGAAAATGAGAGAGGCCAGGAAAATTGAGAGAGAAAATAAGAAAGTTGATTCGGTCATTGAGAGAAAAACAAATTTCTATGCAAGAGCAAGTGAAATAAAAATAGTGATGTTTTTAAATCAGTCAATGATTGTACTTTTGTACAAAGAGGTGTTGAACACTAACCAATTTGACTCATCTTTGCCTAGTTCTATTATTTCTCTTTTGCAGGAGTTTGATGGTATCTTTCCCGAGGAGATTCCACATAGCTTACCTTCTATTCGAGGAATTGAACATCAAATTGATTTTGTGCCCGGTGCTACAATTCCAAACCGACCAGCCTATCAAAGCAATCCTGAGGAGACAAAGGAGCTACAAAGGCAGGTTAGTGAATTGATGGAAACAGGGTACGTAAGAGAAAGCATGAGTCCATGCGCTGTTATAGTGATTTTGGTTCCTAAAAAGGATGGGACGTGGAGAATGTGCGTTGATTGCCGAACAGTCAACAATATAACGGTAAAATATCGACATCCTATTCCTCACTTAGATGATATGCTAGATGAATTGCATGGTGCTTGTGTATTTTCTAATATTGATTTAAAAAGTGGATATCATCAAATAAGAATGAAAGTGGGTGATGAATGGAAAACTTCTTTTAAAACAAAATATGGTTTATATGAGTGGTTAGTTATGCCATTTGGATTAACAAATGCACCAAGTACCTTCATGAGATTAATGAACCATGTTTTGTGAGCTTTTATAGGCAGATTCGTTGTTGTTTATTTTGATGACATTCTCATTTGTAACAGAAACCTAGATGATCATGTTGTGCATTTAAAATCAGTTTTGGATGTACTTAGAAAAGAGAAGTTGTTTGCTAACTTGAAGAAGTGCACCTTTTGCATCGATAAGCTTGTGTTTCTTAGTTTTGTTATGAGTGCACAAGGAATACAAGTTGATGAAGAGAAGATCCGTGCAATTAAAGAATGGCCAAGTCCCACGAGTGTAGGTCAAGTTCGTAGTTTTCACGGACTTGCTAGTTTTTACAGGAGGTTTGTGAAAGACTTTAGCGGTATTGTTGCACCGCTTACCAAAGTCATTAAGAAGAATGTTGGATTCAAATGGGGAGACAAGCAAGAGAAGAAGTTTCAATTGATCAAAGAGAAATTAACTCATGCTCCTTTACTTGCTTTGCCTGATTTTACTAAAACGTTTGAAATTGAATGTGATGCTTCAAGTTTGTGTATCGGTGCAGTTCTTATGTAAGGAGGAAGACCTACCCTACTTATGATAAAGAATTTTATACGTTGGTTCGAGCATTGAAAACATGGAAACACTATCTTTGGCTTAAGGAGTTCGTGATTCACACCGATAATGAGTCCTTAAAGCATTTAAAAGGTCAACACAAGTTGAGTAGGAGACATGCACGATGGAAAGTTGTGTGTACCAAATTGCTCTTTGCGTGATTTATTAGTAAGGGAATCCCACGGAGGAAGTTTAATGGGTCACTTTGGAGTTGCTAAGACCTTAGCTGTTTTACAAGAACACTTCTATTGGCCACACATGAAAAGAGATATTGAGAGAATTTGTGGTCGATGTGTCACATATAGGCAGGAAAAATCTTGAGTGCAACCCCATGGTTTATACACGCCACTACCCATTCCTAGTGAGCCTTGGATAGATATTTCGATGGACTTTGTGTTAGGTTTACCTAGGTTTAAATGTGGTAGAGATTCAATTTTTGTGGTTGTGGATAGATTTTCTAAGATGAAACATTTTATTCCATGTCACAAAACTGATGATGCTTCCAATGTTGCTAATTTGTTCTTTAGAGAAATTGTAAGATTACATGTTATGCCAAGAACAATAGTTTTGGATAAAGATGCTAAGTTCTTGAGTTACTTTTGGAAGACTTTGTGTTGTAAGTTAAGGATTAAGCTATTGTTTTTTACTACTTGTCACCCATAAACTTAGGATCAAACTGAAGTAGTGAATAGGAATTTGTCTACTTTGTTGAGGGCTATTATTAAACAGAACATCAAAACTTGGGAAGAGTGTTTCCCACATGTTGAGTTTGCTTATAATCGTACTGTTCATTCTGCTACTAAATTTTCACCATTTGAAATTGTTTATGGTTTTAATCCTTTAACTCCATTGTATTTAACACCATTACCTATGTCTAAATGTGCTAACTTGGATGGAAAGAAAAAAGGCTGAATTTGTTAAGCAGATATATGAGAAGGCAAGACTAGACATTGGGAGGAAAACGGAACAATATGCAAAACAAGCTAACAAAGGTCGCCGATAGCTGATTTTTCAGTCTAGAGATTGGGTTTGGTTACATATGAGGAAAGAAAGATTTTCGGCACAAAGGCATTCAAAGTTACTTCCTAGAGAAGATGGGCCTTTTGAAGTCATTGAGCGCATCAATGACAATGCATACAAATTGGATTTGCCAGGTGAGTATAATGTTAGTGCCACTTTCAATGTTTCTGATTTAAGCCCTTTTGATGTAGGTGATGATTTGAGGACAAATCCTTTTTAAAAGGAGGGGAATGATGAAGACACGGTTAAAAATGGGATACGGATCCTATTCAAGTTTTAGTTGGTCCAGTTACAAGGGCTCGATCTAAGACGTTCAAGGAAACTCTCAATGGGCTGATTCAACACATTTGGGCTAAGAACCATCTTTGGAGGCCCAAGGATGATGCTATACGTGATCCACAAGGATGGGTTTCCATGATTCAAGCTTTGGAATAATCTAGCAACTCAAGATTGTGAATTAAAACTTAGTTTCCCAAAATTGGAGACTTACTCATTTTTGGGAAGTCTAGGAAAGGAAAATGGCTGGTTGCAATTTTTCTTGTTATCTTTTTTTAATTGTTTCCTTATTAATTTACTTGCTAAATTATAAGGCTTGCACGCCAAGTTAGGTACTTTCCTTATTTGGATTTTAGGTTACCATAATTCAGTTACCAGAATTGAATTTAGGTTTGTTTCCTATTCCTTAGTTTCCTATTCCTAATTGAGGACGAATTTTGGGCTATTTAAATAGCTATTGGCTTTTTGGAATAACACAATTTAGATTTGATTCATACTTTGTGAGAGAAAATTCTCTTTGGTTCTTTTAAGAACTTCTGAACTTATCGGAGTTTTCATGGCGTTCATCATCGACTTATCAATCAATCCTTCCATAATTGATTGTGGTGTCTTCATTATACCAAAGTTCTTGATTCAATATAAGCAACGGGTCGCGGTCTCACATAAATCTGCTTCTAGGCGATTTTGTAAGCCTTCTTGATCAATCAATTTCTTAGTTCTTGGCATGGATCATATCAAGTAGTCTTCCAAACACATCCACCAAGAGAAAATACATAACCTGTAGTAGATCTTCTTTTGTCAAGATCTCCTGCAAAGTCTGAATCAACATAATCAACAACATTGCTCTTACGGTTTCCAAACTTCAAATATATATATATAAAGTACCTATAAGATACTGAAATATCAACTTAACAGCTCTCTAATGCTCTTTATCAGAATTAACCATATACTTGCTAACCACATTGACAACCTCTGCAATATCTGGACGGGTGTGAACCATGGCATACATAAGACTCCCAACAGCACTGGAATAGGGAACACATGTTATGTACTCTTTGTCTTCATCTGTCTATGAAGACAAAGTAGTTGAAAGTTTTGAAATGAATAGTAAGAGAAGTACTAAAGGGTTCGACATTCTTAATGCCAAAATGCTCCAAAAAATTTTCAATGTATTTATATTGTGTTAAATATACATCTGTCTCTTATGATCTCTATATCAAGAATCTTCTTAACTGGACCCAAATTTTTATCGCAAATTCATTGCTGAGCAGTTTTTTAAGGCTAGCAATCTCAGATTTACTCTTACAAGCAATGAACATATCATCCATGTACAACAAAAGATAAATGAATGAACCATATAGGGGCTTCTTTAATAAACAAACATAGTCTTACTTGCCCTCTATAACAAAACTCTCAAGCTGATGCATGTAGATTTTCTCTTCAAGCTCATCATGCAAAAACGCGATTTTAACATCAATTTGTTCGAATTCCAAATTATGCATAGCAACCAAAGATAAGAGAACACGAATGAAGTTATGCTTCATAACCGGAGAGAACTTATTATTAAAATCAACTCCTGCAACTTGACTGTATCCTTTAGTAACCAAATATGCTTTATGCCTTGCATTTTCAATCCTTATGATGCTTTCTTTTTTCTTGAATACCTATTTGAAACCAAATGTTCTTTTACCCATTGGTGGTTTTACCAATTTTCAAGTTCGATTCTTCTCAAGAGACTCTATCTCGTCATCATTGGCTATTAGCCACTTTGAAGAATCTGCACAAGCAATGACTTCTGTATATGTGTAAGATTCACATGCATCACTGGTTTGTTGAGCAATTGACAAAGCATAGGCAACTGCATTAGTATTACTAGACAAAACATTATTACTATACCTCAATGGTTGTCTAGTCTCTCTTCATCATGAATTTATTGAGTCTACTCTACACCTAAATTCTCACTCTATTAAAAAAGAAGCTATGTGGAAATGTTTTGTGTAAGATCTGAATTAGAACTTTCTAACTCCATCTGTTGTGTGCTACTCTTAACCTGATCAAAATCACAAGTAACAAACTCCTTTTTCTTCGAGTTAAGCATAACATATTCATTAAAAGTAACATCTCGACTAGTGAGAAATTTTGGTGATTTAGGATTAGGACACCACAATCTATATCCTTTCACATCATTAGCCTAACCAAGAAAAATGCATTTTTTAGCCATAGGTTCTAATTTTTCATCATTAACATGTGCATATACAAAACATTCAAATTTTTTTTTACCATAGAATAATTAGGAGGGTTACCAAACCATACTTCATGTGGGGTTTTAAATTCTATAGCTAAAACAGGAGATCGATTCACCAAATAACAGGCAATAGACATTGTTTCCGCCCAAATATCAAAACGACATTTGAGAGCATACAACGAGCTCTCTCCAAAAGAGTTATGTTAATTTGTTTAGCAATCCCATTCTGTTATGGTGTACCTTTAGCTGTCTTGTATTTAACAATACCTTCATCTATGCAGTAGTCATCAATGTCATTTGAGCAAAATTCCAAATCATTATTTGTCCTCAGCTTTTTAATCTACTTCACTGTTTGCTTCTCAATTATAGTTTTCCATTACTTAAAATGTTTGAATGCCTCATTTTTGTTCTTTAACATAAACCCCCAAGTTTCTCTTAAGTAGTCATCAATAAAGGTAATCATATACTGCACATCATCTTTAGATTAAACATGTGAGAGTCTCCAAAGATTTGAGTGAATATAATCCATAGTACTCTTGGTTATGTGAATCACTGTACAAAAACTAAATCTCTTCTGTTTGCCAAAAACACAATGCTCACAGAATTCCATTTTACTTGTATTGTGTCCACATAGCAAACTTCTTTTGCTCAATAAAGTTAATATTTTTTCACTCTTGTAACCTAATCTCATATGCCATTATTTTATAACCTCAGAATCTGACATAGTGGAAACAACAACTAAACCAGTAACAGTAGTACCCTATAGAACATGCAAATCTAGTGACGTTATCTTCGCTTTCATGAAAACCAGAGCAGCTTTGCTAACTTTCATAACTCCACCTTCAAATGAATATTTGTACCCATTTGACATCAAGAGTACTCAGAGAAATCAAATTCTTCTTGAAGGCAGGAATATGTCTAACTTCTATCAAAGTCCTTATCACATCGTCAGACATTCTAATCTGGACAGTTCCTATACAAATAATTTTTTGAGCTGCATCATCATCCAGCAAGATAACTCCGTTATAAGGATCATATTATGAAAACCAATCCTTATTTCAGTAAATATGTTAGGAACAAGATGAATCCATAATCCAATTAGAAATAAAGAACTCATTACTACTAATAACAAGAACACGATCATAGCCATTAAGGTCTTCTTCACTAACATTAGCTCCAGGTAGTTTCTCTTTCTGATCCTGATTCTTATTCTGACCTCGATTTTGAAATTGATTCTAATTGTTTTTTTTTCTTCAAATTTCTTTCCAAATTCCAACACTTAGACTGGAAATGTCATTTTTTCTTACTGTAATGACATGTCACATTCTTATTTATGGACTTAGATCAAAATTTATGGCTATTGTTACTTGAACCTCTTTCTCTAAATCTGCCTTTAGAACCTCTAGTGGCTAGAGCATTACCTTGACTCTGTTTCTCATATTTATTCCCAACCATATGTCGCTCAAGAAATTCTTTAGAAATACTGAAGCTTTAAGATATTCTAAAAAAATTATATCTCTACCAAACAGAAAAATTTCCCTAAAGTGTTTAAACGATGGTGGTAGAGAACACAGAAATAGTAGAGCTTGGTCCTCATTATCTAATTTAACTTACAATGAATTCAAATCAGTAATAATAGAATTAAATTCATCAACATAGGATTTCATTGATATTTCTTTTGCCATACGCAAGAAATAAAATTGTTGCTTTAAGAACAATTTGTTTGCAAGGGATTTCGTCATGCACAGAAACTTTAACTTACACCATAAGCTAGCAAAAATTTTCCCTGTAAAAACTTAATGCAAGACTCGATCTGAAAACACAACTGAATCACAATCAAGTCATTCTTATCTATATCCAGCTTTTGTTCATTTGTTATCGTACTATGCATCTTCTCTTTCATGAGCAATGCCTTTTTCAAAATCTTCTAGGTTAATACGGCTTGTATATTTACTTACCAAAGATTGAAACTGTCTATTCCATCAAACTTCTGAATCTCATGTGAAGTACTAGAAGATATCGCCCCCAGATCGATCTTAACAATAGCTTTAATACTAGTTTATTAAGAATAAAGTAGTGAAAATAAAAAGACACAAAAAATTTATGTGGTTAAGAGCCAAAGTCCTACGTTCACGGGCGATGGTGAAAGATTACACTATAATCAATTTAGAGTACTAATCAAGAGAGATAAAAATATCTAAGCCTAAATCCCAAATATACCCAAATCAAGGCTATCAAAAACTTAATTAGTAAAATACAATATCCTAGAAGATAAGAAATTTAGACCTTAACAAAGTGGTATCAAGGCTTGGTTCGAGTTAGTTATAATCGTTTGACTTCTACGATGCTGCCTCGTGGTTGAGTCTTTGGATGAAAAAAGTTTATGTTCCCACAGTTTCTTGAAAGGCTGTCATGTATGCCCACTGATACAATCTACCTTGTAGAAGAGTCCCATAACTTTGTTAGGTTTCCTCATGGTTGAGTTTGGTTTGGTTTCTCTTATTGATTGCGTGACCGCTGGTTCCATTCAAGGAGGAGTTTGGTATATAACTCACACATGAAGGGGAGATTCGTTAGGATATCTACGTGTGAGTTATCTTACATCTAAATGAAATAAAAAATAAAAGAAGCTTAGATATATGGTTTGGCTCAAGACTTTTAAGTTTAAAAGCTTTTGAGTCATATTAGTGTCCAGCCATATACATCAAGCCCATGTTCGTGAGATTTTTCGTCGTGTAAAGTACTTCTGACCTTAAAAATAGCCTATATTAAAGGACAATTAATGATTTTAGTAGGATATGTTTTGGGATCTGTGTTTTGGAAAGGCTTGCATTGTAGCTAGGTGCCTAATTTCCTACCATTGTTTTTTGGATGGATTTTTAATCTACGCCAACATTCTCTATTTCATTTTGAATAGTCATTTTTTTTTGCTCTTAGGCCTATTAAACTCACTATGTTAGGTTATTGGTAGTTGAACCCTTTTGGGTAGTTGGTTTGGCATCTTGTTACTAATGTGCATAAATTTAATGGTAAACACATTTAGCTTTTGAGAATTAGTCGCACGGTAGTAGTAACAAATGCAAAAAAAATACAAAGTTTGTCACTAAAATTTTTTAATACAAATTTAACTATTTTAAGTGCGAGTGGAGCTAAAAAAAAAGCTCGATTTCTTGTAGTGCCTAAGGATTTAAAGAACTAACAATCAAGTCTATTAATATTGTAAAGACCAGTACCCCAATAGGAATATTAAATCACGGGAATTGAATTTTCGAAGTATCATTGGTGTATAAGAGGGCTTTGAGGTTAATTTTTTTTTATTTAAATTTATGACTTTTGTTTGAGGAGAAAATTAGACATGAGACAAAGGGGAGTAGTTGTTCAAAAGCAAAGTTAAATTATGAAAATTTTGTTATAAGTAGTTTTAGTTTGAAAAATGGAGGAGATGACTTGAAATTTCCTTAAAGATAAGTGGAAGGGTAAAAAGGCAAAATTTATTAGAGGCTATATAAAGGCTAAAAGTCTTTATTGCCAGGTGAATACTGATGAGTGAAAAATATTGCATATTTTAGCCCCTTAATTTACATTTGTTAGCTTAAGAATTTGTTACTTTGAGTTGTTTTTCGTTGTTTTACAGGTTTATAAGTTTGGAAAGGAGTTTCACTAAATTGCCAGAATTGCTCGTACAGATCAGCTATTTTTGAGGATTTAACTATATTGATTCAGGAAGAACCAGGAGATGAACCATATATGCTTGGAAAGATCCGGATGTCTATTTTCTGAGGAATTTTACGGATCAATAAAATGATTTTTCTAGAGAAAGTTATGGCAGTTTTAGTAGATAAAGGTCAGGCTGTGCATGATTTCAGCGTGACAGATAAGCCATTTTCGAGGATTTAACTGTATTGATTCAGGAATAACCAGGAGATGAACCATATATTCTTCGAAAGATCCAGATGTCTATTTTCTGGGAAATTTTACGGATCAATAAAATGATTTTTCTAGAGAAAGTTATGGCATTTTTAGTAGACAAAGGTCAAAGAGCAAAAGCTGGAATTTGTAGTATCCCGCATCGGATTGGAAACACATTGCACTTGTGATGTTTCCCTATATAAGCCCCTTATTTACTTCATCTTTAATGTACAATTCCTGAGCCACTTTGATGTTTACCGGTGGACATCCGCTAGCATTCTGGTGGACCTCGAAGGCTTTATCACCACGAGGGGAAGCGCCGCCCGTCAGCGAGTGGAATTTCTCCCATGTAAAGTTATTTATTTATTTCTTTACATTTAGTTGTTTTAGTTTAAATGTTTAGCACTTTTATTATGAATTGTAGTTTCATAGTTATGAGTGGCTAGACTCTTCAGCTAAGGTTGAAGATGAAGCACCGCCGTTGTTTGGCGTAGTAGTTCAGATTTGCTTGTACAAATCTGACAATTTTTAGTATAAATGTTCTCTCAATTATTTGAGTTAATCTTATAATTGATTGAGTTTAAATTGTCTGTTAGATATTCCTTGTGTTTCATCTGATGGATACATTGAATGCTTTTCGATTAAATTGGATTTCATTTGTGATTTGTTGAGAGCGGGTACATTGGATGCTTTTGGTTTAGTTGGGATATTCTTTGTTTTTTGTCTTATAGTTGGATTCATGGAATGTTTTGATAGGTTATATTTTTAGAACATATATACTTAACTTCGGTGGGGTAGATTTGGAAACCTTAGTGTTTTAATTATTAGTTTTTAAAAATCAATTTAGTTTAATTTTAATTTCTTTTGCAAATTATCATATGAAATTCGGAACTAGGTTAAGATAGAGTTAGTTTAGATTGAAAATATACTTTCACAACACAATTCCCTGTGGATTCAACCTCGCACTTGCACAACACTATACTGCAAACGACTCGTGCGCTTGCGAGTAATTTAAAACTCACAACAAGTTTTTGGCGCCGTTGCCGGGGAATTGTTTGGTTTGTGAAAATTTTTGGTCTGAATTGATTTTATTTTTCTACTAGTTAGCTAGCAATTTTTTATTAAAAAAAAAAAAATTCTGAGTTGTGTGTTTACTTTATTCTGTTGTTTCTGCTGATTAGTATCTCATTGTTTTCTGTTGGTGTATGCTTGGTCGATGATCCTTGAACTTAGATTTGACACATTTAGATCCCGACTTAGAAAAGACTCTTAGGAGACAGAGAATATCACTAGTTGAGAGAGAAACTGTTGAGATGGGAGAGAATTTTAATCATCCTGAACATGTAGAGCAACCTAGAGCTTGGAACGTGGACTCCACTACATCCCTTAGGGATTTGTTCGCACCCATTGCGACTAACTCATCCTCTTGCATAGTGTTGCCATCAACCAATGCCACACACTTTGACCTGAAGCCACATGTTATCCAACTCTTACCCTCATTCCATGACTTAGATCTTGAAAATCCTTATAGCCATGTGAAGAAGTTCAAAGACATTTGTGCCACATTTAAATTCCAGAACTTCTCTGAGGAGTCAGTCTATCTTCGACTCTTCCCTTTTTCTCTTCATGATAGAGCTAGGGCGTTGTTGGATTCCAACACGTCCGGGTCTATTACATCTTGGGAAAACCTGCTGAGCAAATTTTATCATAAGTTTTTCCCAATGTCTAGAGTGAATGAGTGCCGTAAGGAGATTAGCTCTTTCACTCAGGATGAGGATGAGAAGTTCTCTGAGAGCTGGGAGCGCTTTAAAGAGTTACTGATCAGATGCCCTCCACATGGATATGAGAAGTGGAGACTCATTCAATTCTTCTACCAAGGGTTGACTCAACCCAACTGTAGCATGATCGAGTCTATGAATGGGGGGGCATTCTTGAGTCTGACAGGAGATGAAGCATATATGGTGTTGGACAAGTTATCCGACAACTCGCAGCAGTGGGATTTTTCAAGCTGTCGAGATAAGTCCATTCGTGCTCCTAAGAGGGGAGGCATCTATGAGGTCAGGGAGGACGCTGATTTGAGGATAAAGTTAGATGCCCTCACTAAGAAGATTGACGCTCTCACTGTGAGCCAATCCATCAATGCTGCCAACACATTCAATGTTGAAAGCTGTTCCATCTGTGCTAGTCCCATGCATCTAGCACCGAATTTCCCATCAATGCCTGCTTGTGCCGAGTATCCTATGGAACAAGTAAATGCTTTCAATGACTTTCGAAGGTAGTCAAATGGATTGTATTATGAGACGTACAATCTAGGGTGGCGGAACCACCCAAATTTTTCATGGAGGCAGAACCAACCAATGAATAAGAGAGGAGCCCCTCATCATGCTCAAAATCAATATCCTCCCGGATTTGCCCCACAAATTCCTAATCATGGTCGTTCTGCCCATCCAGCACCTTCACCTGCTTACCACGCACCCATTCAAACACCAGCGCCAGTTTCACAGTCGCTAGAGGACACCCTTAAGGAGTTCATGAAGGCAACTAGCCAAAATATGAGTGATGTGAGGAGTGCAACAGTGGTAAACACCCAAGCAATTGCCAAGCTGGAGAGTCAAATAGGGCAAATTGTAAGTCACTTGGGTGAGAGAGAGAAGGGGAAGTTCCCTAGTCAGCCCGTGCCTAACCCGAAAGGACAATATATGGTTGAGAGTTCATCAACTCCTACGCACGGGGTTGAAAAAGTACAGTCGATTGCCACACAAAGGTCTGGGAGACAAATGGACAATCGAGTGAAAGAGAGCCCTACTATGCAGTAAGGGCAAGGAAGTGGTAACACGGAGAAGAGAGATGCTGAGCCATCTATAGCCACACCTACTGAGAAAGACCCTCCTAGGTCATTTGTACCTAGAGCACCTTACCCTGAGAGACTACAGGCGCTAAAGAAAGGAGGGAAGTATGAGGAAATTCTAGAGGTATTCAAGCAAGTCCAAATCAATATCCCATTTTTGGATGCCATCCATCAAATGCCATCATATGCCAAGTTTCTAAAGGATTGGTCACTATCAAAAGGAGGACGAATGTCCCAAAAAATGCATTTTTGACCGAACAGGTCAGCTCAATTCTTCAGTGCAAGCTACCCATCAAGTATAAAGACCCGAGGTGTCCTACCATCTCTTGCACGATAGGAGTCAACCACATTGAGAGGGCTCTCTTGGATCTAGGGGTGAGTGTGAATCTTCTACCCTACTCAGTCTATTTACAGTTGGGGTTAGGAGAATTGAAGCCCACATCCACTACGCTTCAATTGGCTTACAGGTCAGTGAAAAGACCACGGGGAATAGTTGAGGACGTTTTGATAAAAGTGGATAAGTTCTATTTCCCCGTGGATTTTATTGTGCTTGACACAGAGCCGGTTTAGAATGTAGGGATTCAAATACTGGTTATTCTAGGGTGACCATTCTTAGCCACGGCTAATGCCCTGATAAATTGTAGGACAGGGGTGATGAAGATCTCCTTCGGAAATATGACAGTGGAGTTGAATATTTTTGATATCACTAGGCAACCACATGAATATGATGAAGTGAGAAATATATGCTTGATAGAGGAGATTCTTGAGGAGACTGTGAATGAATCAAGCACTGAGAACCCTCTGGAGGCATGTTTTGCTCAATTTGGAGAGGATTTGGATTTAGATAAATTACTTGAGAAAGCAAATGCCATTTTGGAGTCTCCTCCTTGGGAGAGCAGTAAGACGGAGGAGATTATGGATGACTCCCTCATTGAGGACCCCCTAGAGGCACGCTTTGCTCAATTTGGAGAGGATATGGATTTAGATAAATTACTTGAGCAAGCGAATGCCATTTTGGAGTCTCCTCCTCGGAAGAGCAATAAGACGGAGGAGACCGCCGCACTTGAAACCCCCAAGAAGGAACTTAAGCCTTTACCAGATAATCTTAAGTATAAGTTCCTAGGTTCAGCCGATAGTTTGCCTGTGATTATACCTTCCGATTTGGGTGATGCTCTAGAGGAGAAATTATTGGACGTCTTAAGAGAGCATAAAGAAGCTATAGGCTGGACTATTGAGGATGTTAAGGGGATCAGCCCCTCGGTGGTGACGTACATGTTACATTTGGAGGAGGATGTTGAGCCATCGAGGGAGCCACAAAGAAGGCTCAACCTTGCTATGCAAGAGGTTGTGAAGGCGGAAGATATTAAGCTGTTAGAGGCAGGGATCATTTATCCCATCTCTGATAGCAAGTGGGAGAGCCTGATTCCAGTCGTGCCCAAATGTGCTGAATTGACGGTAGTAAATAAAGACGACGAGTTGGTTCCAACTCGAGTGCAGTCAAGATGGAGAAAGTGGCTAGATTACCGTAAATTGAATACTGCCATTAGGCCTGATCATTTTCCATTCCCATTTATTGATCAGATGGTGGAGCGCTTAGTTGGGCCTGTTTACTAATGTTGGGTCAGGCTGAAGACGTTAAACTTAGCGCTCATAGGAGGCACCCCATAGCTTATCTTTTCTGTTTATTTATTATTTCGCATTTTTATGATTAATGTTTGTTTCCAATATTTTTTGTTTTCCAGTTTTTATTTTTCAGGGACAAAGCGTACTTCAGTTCAAGTTTGGGGGTATACTATGAGCTATACCAGTCCAAATAGTTCTCTATATCTCAGGTCAACTCTTTCCATATTAGTCACACATTGGGGTCAATGTGTAATTTAAGTTTGGGGGTATGGGAGACACATCACACACTTTGTCCTAATTTTTTTCTCTTTTCATCGTAGAGATAATTGCATGCTCATGTTATCCTAAAATTTTGGTTGATCTAAACATTTTATGTGATGTGATGTCATTGGTGAGCTTAAAATTTTGAACACATGATCTGGTGATAAAGTTTTAAAATTTAGTTACTTACTTTAGGCATTTGAGAATTCACATGTTTGATCTTATCTAACACGAGCACATTAGCACAAATTGTGTGAGGTATGACATGTGATTTTAATGTGTACGTTTCCTTGTCTTAACTGAAACTGGATGACTTGTTGGATAAACACTTGGGCATAGAAAAGCATAAAAAAAAGAGAAAAATATATATAATAATAATACTACTAATGATCATCATCAATAAACTTTCCATTGAGTAATTAGACCTCTTGCCTCAGTAAGCAGTGAGTGTTCACGTCAAAAGGTGGGAATTTTATTCATAATGATCATTGTGAAATTTTTCGCTGAGTAACTGGACCTCTTGCCTTAGTAAGCAGTGAGTGTTCACGTCAAAAAGTGAAAATTTTGTTTGGTAGCATTAAGGTCAGTTTAGTTTCGTAGCCTTTTTGACTCGAGTTAGTAAGTCCTTAGGGGTGTCTTTACACCTAATGCCATAAAACCATCTGGTTTGGGAGTCATTGACTCAACACTCGCTACATGGGTCAATTAGAAAGCTTAAGGGAATTTAAACATAGCAGAGCCTTTTATATAAAATAAAAAATAAAAAAAAAGATAAAAACTATGTCATTTTTGTTCATTCTGATGGGAAATTTGGTGAATCTTGAGACATGGAGACCTTACACATTGGAGTTATTTGGAAGCTTCATTTTTATATGCTAATTCACTTTACACAGTGTCAGACTTGTGATGCCTTAACCTGCCTTTTGTAAGTAATTAGATTTTAACATTTCTATTCATTATGAAGATGGGTTTATCTTTTTAAGCTTGCTCATGTATGAATATCATGGTGGTGTGTGCTCCTTAAATTTTTGGATAACATGAGTGATGAACTTATCTTTATGTTCTGTGTTTATTTATTTATTTATTTATTTTGTTTTGCTAAGGGACTAGAAAAACGTAAGTTTGGGGGTATTTGATGAGTGAAAAATATTGCATATTTTGGCCCCATAATTTACATTTGTTAGCTTAAGAATTTGTTACTTTGAGTTGTTTTTCATTGTTTTACAGGTTTATAAGCTTGGAAAGGAGTTTCACTAAATTGCCATAATTGCTCGTACAGATCAGCCATTTTCGAGGATTTAACTGTATTGATTTAGGAAGAACCAGAAGATGAACCATATATGCTTGGAAAGATCCGGATGTCTATTTTCTAGGGAATTTTATGGATCAATAAAATGATTTTTCTAGAGAAAGTTAAAGTTATGGCAGTTTTAGTAGACAAAGGGCAGGTTGTGCATGATTTCAGCGTGACAGATCAGCCATTTTCGAGGATTTAACTGTATTGATTCAAGAAGAACCAGGAGATGAGCCATATATGCTTGGAAAGATCCGGATGTCTATTTTCTAGGGAATTTTACGGATCAATAAAATGATTTTTTTAGAGAAAGTTATGCCATTTTTAGTAGACAAAGGTCAAAGAGCAAAAGCTGGAATCTGTAGTATCCCACATCGGATTGGAAACACATTGCACTTGTGATGTTTCTCTATATAAGCCCCTTCTTCACTTCATCTTTAATGTACAATTCCTGAGCCACTTTGGTGTTTACCGATGGACATACACTAACATTCTGGTGGATCTCGAAGGCTTTGTCACCACGAGGGGAAGCGCCGCCCGTCAGCGAGTGGAATTTCTCCCATGTAAAGTAATTTATTTATTTCTTTACAGTTAGTTGTTTTAGTTTAAATGTTTAGCATTTTTATTATGAATTGTAGTTTCATAGTTATGAGTGGCTAGACTCTTCAGCTAAGGTTGAAGATGAAGCCCCGCTGTTGTTTGGCGTAGTAGTTCAGATTTGCTTGTACAAATCTGACAATTTTTAGTATAAATGTTCTGTCAATTATTTGAGTTAATCTTATAATTGATTGAGTTTAAATTGTCTGTTGGATATTCCTTGTGTTTCATCTGATGGATACATTGAATGCTTTTCGATTAAATTGGATTTCATTTATGATTTGTTGAGAGCAGATACATTGGATGCTTTTGGTTTAGTTGGGATATTCTTTGTTTTTTGTCTTATAGTTGGATTCATGGAATGTTTTGATAGGCTATATTTTTAGAACATATATGCTTAACTTCGGTGGGGTGGATTTGGAAACCTTAATGTTTTAATTATTAGTTTTTAAAAATCAATTTAGTTTAATTTTAATTTCTTTTGCAAATTATCATCTGAAATTCAGAACTAGGTTAAGATAGAGTTAGTTTAGATTGAAAATATACTTTCACAACGTAATTCCCTGTGGATTCGACCTCGCACTTGCACAACGCTATACTGCAAACGACTCGTGCGCTTGCAAGCAATTTAAAACTCACAACAAGTACAATGATAGTGCCACTTTCAATATTTTTGATTTAAGACCTTTTGATGTAGGTGATGATTTGAGGACAAATCCTTTTCAAGAGGAGGGGAATGATAAGGACACGGCTAACAAATGGGAGATAGATCCTATTCAAGTTCCAATTGGTCCAGTTATAAGGGCTCGAGCTAAAAGGTTTAAGGAAACTCTCAATGGGCTGATTCAACACATTTGGTCTAAGAACCATCTTTGGGGGTCCAATGATGATGCTATACGTGATCCACAAGGATAAGTTTCGATAATTCAAGCTTTGGGATAATCTAGCAACTCAAGATTGTGAATTAAAATCTTAGTTTCCCAAAATTGGAGACTTACTCGTTTTGGTTGGCTCATCAAGGAAAGTGGCTGGCTGTAATTTTTCTTATTATCTTTTCTTAAAATGTTTCCTTATTAATTTAATTGCTGAATTGTATGGCTTGCATGCCAAGTTAGGTACTTTCCTTATTTGAATTTTAGCTTACCAGAATTCAGTTACTAGAATTCTAGTATGAAACCTATTCCTTAGTTTCCTTTTTCTAATTGGTTACGAATTCTTATGTATTTAAATAGCTATTGCCTTTTTGGAATAAAACAATTCAGATTTGATTCATACTTTTGGAGAGAAAATTCTCTTTGGTTCTTTTAGAACTTCTGAACTTATCAGAGTTTCCGTGACTTTCATCTTTGACTTATCAATCAATCCTTCCATAATTGATTGTGGCATCTTCATTATATCAAGGTCCTCTCTTCAATATAAGGAACGGGTCGCGGTCTCAGTCTTCATTATACCAAGGTTCTTGCTTCAATATAAGCAACGGGTTGCGATTTCACATAAATCTGCTTCTGGACGATCTTGGAAGTTTTCTTGATCCATCAATTTCTTAGTTTTTGGCATGGATCATATCAGTACCGTGTCCTCATCATATAGTTTAATTGTTCAAAAAAGGGTGTAGGAAGGTTAAAAGAGTTAGGAAAGGTTATCCTGTTATGTTTGATTTTTATGATAATTACTTAATTGATATCGGACTTGAAATATTTTGAAAGTTTGAGTTGTAATACCATAAAAAAAAATATAGAAACATTGAGAATTGGGAAGTTGCATTGATTCGTAGAAATTATAAGTGTCCACTATGAAATGGGACTTAAGAAGGGTGATTAATATTTTGGTAGAGGTTTAGATGGATTAATATAAAAAGGAATAAGAGCAATTGTTGGGCAAGTAGTAGCATAAGGAATAAAGTATGGTGGGAAACGATTGAGGAGAAATAAGAGAAATGATTTAAGTAAAGTAATAATAGTTTGAAATAAATCATAATGGAAGTCTTGTGTATTTTGGGACTTTAAGAGAAATAATAAGGGAAAAATGGTTTTTCTTAAACCAAATTTTTATGGACACAACTAGAGTATCTTATGTGATGGATTCTAAATAAATGATCTTAGTGGGAGACTAGTTATAAATTTCAATTGGTAATATTTGAAAAACTAGAAATAGTTTTATGAAAATTGTAAAGGAAAGAGGTGTAGTAAATTTTGAATTGATCTTGAGTGTAAGACGATGTTTGGTGAAAGAAAAAGATGGATTTATCCTAAAATCAAGAGCTTTTGTTTATAAAGTAAAGAACAAATGATTAAAAGGTGGGTATTAGTTGTTTGAGCCTAAAGGTTTTGCTTTACTTGGAGATATAAAGAAATTAAGGAAATGCTAATTGGAATCTAGTAAACGATTTGTGACGATGATTTCAACGGTGCAATGTTTAGAATTCAGAGGTTAACAGATAAATTTTTTTATTTTATGAGATTGGTGTAATAAAAAGGATTAGAGAGGATACCGTTGAGGAAATCAAGGTTGATATTGGAATGAGATGTGATAAGAGTCTTGAAGATCAAATGGATGTATTCTATGTTGTTCTGAATAATTTTGTACTATATGAAGTAAATGGTTATGCTTGTGAAATTTATTTTTTTACTAATGCTCTTAAGGAAGGAATTATGAATACAAAAATGCTAACTTGTTATTGCTTGACATATATATGTATAGGAAAGTGGATCTTGTTGGGACGTGGATAATTTTGTAGTGAAAATATAATGAAAGTATGGGAACGTGATGAGAATGAGTAATTCTAATTATTCGAAAATATTATATTGGTGTTATACATATTTTATGTTGATAAGTGTAATGGTTAAATACTTGTCAATTGAGTTGGAGAAGTTAATAAGTGTAACTCCCTAAAAGAATTAAATATTGTTTGAGCTTGAGAAATGATTATTAAAGGATGGTGATTAATGACAGTATGAGATGTAGTTTTGAAAAATGAGATTATTACTTAATAAGGAACATTAATGAGGTGTGGTATAAGGGATTGAATGCCTAGTCAGGTAAAAAAAAGGAAGTGAAACCAAGAGATTGTTGAATAATCAGGACACTTTTTTAGACTTTGGTTAAGAAAATTTTAAGGACAAAATTTTTGTTAGTGGGAAAGATTGTAGAGACTGGTACCTTAATAGGAATATTTAAATCACGGGGTTTGTATTTTCGAAGTATAATTGGTGTATAAGAGGACTTTGAGGTTAATTTTTTTTTTTATAAAAATTTATGACTTTTTTAGGGGAAAATTAGACATGAGACAAAAGGGAGTAGTTGTTCAAAAGCAAAGTTAAATTATGGAGATTTTGTTATAAATATATGCTCTTGCGCCTTTGTAGTTTTAGTTATAAAAATGGAGGAGATGACTTGCAATTTCATTAAAGATAAGTGGAGGGGTAAAACAGTAAAAGCTATTGGGGCTATATAAAGGATAAAAGCCTAGAAACTTCAAGAATTTTCTCCATTCTTCTTTAGTGTGGAAGAAGTGAGAGAGATTTAGAGAGAAAGAGAGGGAAAAACTATTTTTGAAAGAAAACCCATTTTCTAACTTTGCTTAGGTATAACCCATCCACCTTAAGTCCAAATGCACCCAAACTTCATAGAACAACTACTGGAAGCTAGAGGAAAAGGACAATGCCAGAGGTGGACTGACACGAGTAGTGGAAGGCGACGTGTAGGACCCACACGTTGGACAAGGGGCTATTTTTTAGTAAGAATTTGAGTTAGTTTTGAGTTCTAACCATCTCTAAGTTAAAGTAGACTTCTTAAAGTTGATTCTAGGGCTTTGGTTGAGATGATTTGAGTTTAAATTGAATTAATTTGATGTATTTGAAGTTGGATGAAATTGTGAAGAAATTATGAAATTTTTATGTTGTAAAACTATGATGTTGGAGTTTGATTTAAGTTGTGGGTATTGTAAAATATGAAAGTTGAGACCTAGAAGAGTATGAGTTTGATTGGATTTGTTTTAATTTCATAAATTGGAGATTTTTCTTTGTTAGAGTTATAATTTTCTTGGAATTTGTGAAGATAAGAAAATTATGGAAGGAAATAAGAAAAGTTTAATTGGGTATTATTAAAAGTATAAGTTCACACCTATCGAAGTGAAAAGATTGATGGAATTAAGAAATTATGAAGTTGAAAATTTATATGTAAGAAAAGTTTTGATAAAATCCTAAGTTAGAGCATGAAAAAAAATGTAGAAATTGTTATTGGAGTAGCTTGAGACATGTAAGTTTGGTTTTGAAGTGTAATACTTGTTAAAACTAAAGGAACTTCTTGAGTTCTTAGGACTTTTAGTGATAAAACTAAAAGTTTGGAAAACTTATATTAAATGGGTATTTTGGAAGTTATGTGATTTAATCTAAGTTTGTTTATGGAAAGTGTGAAATTTATGAGTTGAAAATCTTAGTGCTTGATGGTATAAGATTATTAAAATTGGTATAGTTTCCATAAATTGGAAGAGTTTTTTAGTAGTTGGGAGAAACTTTTTCAATGTTAAGAGGTTTTTAAAGAAGAAGAAGTGTTGGAAGTAAGCTAAACAAGTCATTTTTATAATCTTAACACTTAAGAAGTGTAAGTTCTCCTGTAGTTTAATTTGGAATTTACTTGATTAAGTTAAAAAAGTATCATTGTGATGAGATGTAAATCTCAAATTTGATAAGGAAAGGAAAGAAAGAATAAGGACAGGAAAGGTAGAAAAAGAAAAGGAAACTTGTGATGTTGTATATGTATTGGTTTAATTAATTCTTGTAATTACTTGATATAGATAATTATTAATTATTTGTATACTTCTTGGATTGTTAAATTAAATCGTATGTTCTTTAGGTGTGGTGGAAGACTGATCAAAAGGCAAGGAAGTAGCCAAGATTAACTTTTGGCATATCAAATGTGAGTTTCACCTTACTTTTAGTAAGCGTAGCATAATAAATGCCTATGGAATTGCGATGATAACATTAATAATAATTTGTGTGGATCTTTGGATATAGATAAAGAAATATTGATTGAAATGTCTCGATGTTTTGTAATTGTTTTGAATGAGATAGTTGTGATACAATTGTTGTGGACCTTATGTTTGAAATTATGATATTATGAATGCATTGCATTGGAATGAATTAAAATGGCATTATGGTAGTTAATGAATTAAAAATGGAATGGTAGGACCCCACTTAGTGTAGGTTATGACCTAGGTGAAAGGGATCCGAGAATGATATTGAAATAGAAGGACCCCACCTAGTGTAGGTTGTGACCTAGATGAAGGGGATTCGATAATGACATTGAAATGGTATGACTCCACCTAGTGTAGGTTGTGACCTAGGTGCAGGGGATCCGAAGATGATATTTAAATGATAGGACTCACCTAGAGTAGGTTGTGACCTAGGTGAAGGGAATCCAAGTATATGGAAATATGAGAAATATACCGGTACATGGGGAGATGTCCTCGTTGTATTATAAACCCAGGGAAAGAAAAGAAATTAAAATGGGAAATGAAATAGTCATTATGGACATTGCATGGCATGTTTTTTAGAATGATTATGTTGATTTATGTAATGTAAATAATTAGTTTTAACCAATGAAGGGTACCTAATATTTTTAATATAAAGAAAGCATATCTTGTGCGTTTAGGATGATTTTGGATATATGTTGTAGTGAAGAATAATCTTTTTTGTTACCTTTTTTTTTTTTTGTGTTGTGAAAGTTGGAAAATGCCTAAAGATTGTGGTTTGCAAAAATGATTACTTTGAATAATGTGACTAGTCGCTGAGTTTCTAGCTCATTCACTATTTTAACATTTTCAGGAAAGTTTACTAAAGACTTTGAAGCTGACAAATAAAGAAGTTGAAAAGGAAGAAACTTGTTGTTTTAGGTGGGTTTTCACATAGGGCATCGTCACTCTATTTTTGTTGGGAGTTTAAAGTGATGTATTTTATATCCCTATTTTTGGAAAAGTAAGTATGTTTGTAAATTATTATGAATGTGGGTTACTTAAAGTATATCTCATGTAAATTCTTGGTCTTAACCAAAATGTAATGTGCAAAGAGTAAAGGGAATATGGTAGTGTTCATGTGTATGGTATGATTATAGCACATGATGGGAGGATCAAGATCACATGTTTTATAATAGGTTTAGGTGCTAAATACCCAAAGATAATGATGCCATTTTGAGTAGGATACATGTTGGGAATATTCATATGTGAGTAAAGATATGTGGAAAATCAATCCTACATGGAGAAAAAACTAGATAAGTTAATTGCATATATATGGTGGTGGAACCAGAACCCATTAGCTTAAGCTTTTGGGTTCATACGGTCTCCTATATCATATATTGGACATTTGCTTGGCAGACTCTCCAAGCCCAAGTTTAGGAGAAACTTGGGTCATCATGCCTAACAATTAGTATCAGAGCCTTGTGTTCGAGGATTAACGATCAGAGATGTCGATTGGATCACGGATTGAAATCGAGAAGTTCGAAGGGAAGAGCTTCGAGTTATGGAAACTGAAGATGAAGGATCTACTCGTGAATAGGGATCTGTGGATGGTGATAGTCAATGAGATACCAAATATTACGGCGTCCACAATAGAGGCGTCGTTGGTGGTGGTTTCGACATCATCTTCAATGACCATCACGGAGTGGGACAAACTCGTTCGGAAGGCATGAAGTCTGATTTGGCTGTGCCTGGCTGATTCTATCCTGATAAACATTTCTGGAGAAAAAACTGTGAAAGATCTCTGGAAGAAGCTGGAAAGCCTTTATCAGAGTAAATCTCTGGTAAACAAACTGTTTCTGCGGAAGAAGTTGTACAACCTTCGGATGGTTGAGGGCGATTCTTTCTCTGTTCATCTACATGAGTTCAACACTTTGATAGGTCAGTTATTATCTATTAGTATTGATGTGATAGATGACGATAAGGCTATTACACTGCTCTGTTCACTTCCTAATTCGTGGGATAACTTAATAGTTGTGATTGGTTGTGGTACGACTGATCTGTCTTTTGAGAATGTCGTGGAAACCCTATTGTCTGAGGAGATGAGGTGGCAGGGTACAAAAAACTCATCAAATGAGGCCTTATCTGTGAGAGATTGAACCTATGATAAAGCCTACAAGTGGTCTGGTGATAAACCCAAGTTCAGGGGAAGATCGAAAAGTAGGGATAAATCTGGGTTGAAGTGTAGGAAGCCTAGGCATCTAAAGAAGGAGTGTAGAAGTAAGAGTATGAACCCTGAAAAGCGAACAAGTGAGATATTAGCTTCAGGTAACAAGAACCAATATGATGATGATACTAGTGACTTAAATATGGCATCTTATTTGGCTCAATCAGATCAGAGTGTTTGGATAATTGACACAGGAGCATCCTTCCACATGACACCTCACAGGGACTGGTTTTGTGAGTATGAAACCTTTGATAGGGGAAACATTTTATTGGGAGATAACTCTTCAGTGAAAATTATTGATCATGAGAAGGTAAATTTGAGGATGAATAATGGGACAATTAGAACACTTTTAGGCGTGACACATATTCCGAGTCTAAAAAAGAACCTAATATCAGTTAGCAAGATGATAGATGGGAGAGTAAATTTTAGCTGTGACAAAAATTCATACAAGATGAGTCTTGAAACATTAGTAATTGCACGAGGTGTTCAGTATGGAATATTGTACAAGTTGTTGGGAAATGTAGTACAAAGTCAGTGTAGTGGAGGTTTTATCTCTGAGAAGACGACTGATGATGAGGCGATATCCTCTATATTATGGCATCATAGGCTTGGGCATATCGGTGAAGAAGGACTATCTAATTTATCGTCAAAGTAGATGGTGAATGGAGTCTCAGATTGCTCTATGGGATTCAGTTTCTATGAGCATTGTCTACATGGCAAGCAGAACCATGTGAGTTTTAAGTTCGCTGGCACGAGAGTAAAGGATATTTTGGATTTAATACATAGTATGTGTTTGGGCCAGTTCTGGTCCAATATCTTGGAAAATCAAGGTATTATATCTCTTTCATTGATGATTTTTCAAGGTATGCATGGATTTATTTCATTAAGAGTAAAGTTGAAGCATTTGATAAGTTCCGTGGGTTTAAAGCATTGGTAGAAAATTGAATGGAAAGAAAGATAAATATACTTAGAACAGATAGTGGAGGGAAATTTTGCTCAGACAAGTTTGGTCAATTCTGTGTGGCAAACGATATTGCAAGACAGAAAACAACTCCATATACAGCTCAACAAAATGGGGTGGTCGAGAGACTTAATCGATCACTCATGGATAAATTAATGAGTATGTTGAAATGTGCAGGCTTAAAGCCGAAGTTCTAGGCAGAGGCTGTAGCTACGACATGTTATCTGAAGAACAGGTCACCTGCATCAGCTTTACAGGATCAGACACAGTGTGAGGTATTATTCGGGAAGAAGCCGAGTTTGGCTCATGTTAGGGTGTTTGGGTGTGCTGCTAATATGCATGTACCAAAAGAAAAGAGGAACAAACTTGACAGCAAATTAGTGAAGTGTATCTTCATTGGTTATAAGGATGGGGTCAAGGAGTACAAGTTATGGAATCCAAAAAATAAGAGTACAGTTTACAGCAAAAATGTTGTGCTCAGAGAAACACAAAGGGATGTGGTGGCTATCCAAGATGTACCGGAACAGCCAAAACAGGTTCAAATTGATCTTAGCCTAGGAGATAAAGAGTGGGAGACCACCCCATAGATTGCACCAGATACTTCAGATACTGAGTCAGTTGGGTCTGAGCAAGATATTCATGTTTCTGATATAGAGGATGAGGATTCAAATGCTGGCTCGGAGGTAGAGACCACCCCTGTCGTAAGGAGATTGACACGGGTTAGGAAACCACCCATAAGGTATTCCCTTAGTGCTTGCAGTGCATTATATGCTTTAAATATTACTGGTGATAATCCTAACACAGTAAAAGAGGCAAGGACCTCGGAGGATGAAAATCTGTGGGAGGATGCTATGAAAGAGGAGATGCATGCACTGGATAAGAATGAAACACGGAGTCTTGTGAAATTGCCTAAAGATAGGAAGACAATTGGGTGCAAATGGATTTTCAAGAAGAAAATAAATGCAGATGGAATGGTAGAAAAGTACAAGGCATGTTTGGTTGCAAAGGGGTACTCGCAAATAGAGGGAATTGACTATGGTGAGATATTTTCTCCGATAGCAAAGTTGACATCTATCAGATGTGTCTTATCCATGGCAGCTGTTTATGATCTAGAGGTTGAGCAACTGGATGTGAAGACAGCTTTCCTTCTTAGGGACTTAGAGGAGGAAATTTACATGAAACAACCTGAAGGCTTTGTGAGCAAAGGCAAGGAAGAGCTGGTTTGTAAATTGAAGAAGTCTCTATACAGACTAAAGCAGTCACCACGGATGTGGTACCAGAAGTTTGATACATATGCCATTCAGCTCGGATTCACTCGCAGCTATGCTGATCACTGCATTTATGTGAAAAGATTAGGGGTTGATTTTGTCATTTTAACCTTGTATATGGATGATATGCTGTTGATTGGAAATAATAGGAAGATGATTAGCACTGTGAAGGCATTGTTGGCGAGGCAGTTTGACATGAAAGACCTAGGGCTAGCAAACTTTATCTTGGGCATGTAGATAAAGAGGGATCGGAAAAATAAAAAACTATGGCTAAGTCAGAAGAAATATATTGAAGAAGTGTTGAAGAAATTCAACATGTCTGACAGCAAGCCGGTAGGGACTCCCATGCCTTTGGGAACCAAGTTATCTGCGGAACAATGTTCGAAGACAGAGGAAGAAGCTGAAGATATGGCACACGTACCTTATGCTAGTGCTGTTGGAGCTTGATGTACGCCATGGTGTGTACGAGACCAGATATTGCCCAAGAAGTGGGAGTATTGAGTAGATATATGTCTAATCCTGGGAAAAAACATTGGACTGTAATCAAGAGAGTTCTTAGATATCTTCGTGGCACGTTAGAGTTTGCATTGTGTTATGGAGGTATGGGAGGTAAGAAGAATCTTGATATTGTAAGATCAATTAATGCTGACTGGGGAGGAGACATTGATAGTTGGAGGTCTACAAGCAAGTAAGTGTTCAATCTGTTTGGTGGGGTAATGAGTTGGATGAGCAAAAGGCAAAGTGTTGTTGCCCTTTCATCTACAGAAGCAGAGTATATGGCAATAACTCATATTGGAAAGAAAGCGGTTTGGCTTCAAAGGTTGTGTGCTGAGCTTAGGTTTAAACAAAAATCTTGGGGAGATTGTTAGAGTTGGTGCATAGTTCACGGGATCAGATCTGTGAAACCCCGGACAAACACGGTGGTCCCGCTCCCTGTGAGTGGGTAGGGGTCTCGCTCTCTGGAGAGTGAGCAGGAGTTAGGGGTCAGTGCCCCCAAAACTTTTGGGCCATGTGTATGAGTTAGGCCTGATTTTTTGCTTGGCGGTTTAGGCTTGGGCCCATGAAGAGCCGTCGTTCTGCAATAGAGTGGAATCCTAATTAGACCCTAATTAGGACGTCTTAAGTTGCATATAAATACTCTTTATATACTGAGCATACATTATAACAAAGAGATTTGTGAGGTTGATAATAAGAAACTTCTGGCAGGATGTAGCCCTATTCTTGGGTGAACCTAGGTAAATCTTGACTTTTTTTCTTTCTGTTTATAATTCGTATGATTGACAGGTCTCGAATCGTTCAAGTGGTATCAAAGCCAATGGTTCGGCTTTGCGTGACCAGATCATGCGGTTAACTCCAAGATGCTCGTTGTGGTATAATTAAACAACAAGCGGAGCTCGAGAGACTTGTGTAGCGTGAACAAGGTGACTTGTATAGTGAGCGGGTAATGCTCGCACGGTGAAGTCTGTGTTGTTCGCAAGTTGGAGTCTATGACGCTCATTGTTGAAAGTCAGTGTATGGTTCTCTAACCTCAATAGGAGAACGGGTGACTTTCCAGGTGTGCCTGTTAGACTATGATGCAAATTTGGAGTTGGTATATGCATGATGGTGAGTGGAGCAATAGAGACTCACACGTGAGGGGGAGATTATTGGAAATATTCATGTGTGAGTAAAGAGATGTGGAAAATCAATCCCACATGGAGAAAAAACTATATAAGTGAATGACATATATATGGTAGTAGAACCAGAACCCATTGGCTTAAGCTTTTGAGTTCGTACTGTCTCCTACATCATATATTGGGCATTTGCTTCGCAGACTCTCCAAGCCCAAGTTTAGGAGAAATTTGGGTCATCACTTATAATTAGAGGGGTTACTATTAAAGTTATGTTGAGAGCTTCGGTATATTGGGGTTTTGGGTTATTAAGTAGAGATAACACTTATAATTAGAACTAGGTTTTGAGTTTTGGTTACTACTGAGGCTTTTGGTTAGTTTAGGAGAAATTTGGGTCATCACTTATAATTAGAGGGGTTACTATTAAAGTTATGTTGAGAACTTTGGTATATTGGGGTTTTGGGTTATTAAGTAGCGAGAACACTTATAATTAGAACTAGGTTTTGAGTTTTGGTTATTACTGAGGCTTTTGGTAATGAAGTAGTGAGAGTTTACCAACTTTGCACTTCTTGAAGTTGTAATTGAAGATTAATAAAGTTGTGGATTTGTTGGTGGACGTAGGCTAGGAGGTTGCTAAACCACGTTAATTATTGTTTTTTTGCCTTTGTTTATTTTGTCGAAATCTATAAGAAGGGCCTTTGATTCCTTGTGATTCCATCATAGATCGTATGCGAATCGGAGCTAACCATAGTTTTTAAAAAACTTGATAAGAATCAACAAGAAGCATAAGCACAGAGAAGCTGAAAGATAAATTATCAGAGATCCCATTAACAGCATAGCTGTGTGTTTTCAACTCTGGACTCTGCAATTAACTGGATGATTACTTTCTGGAAAATATACAAAAAGTGTTAATTTGTCATTGTCACATTTATCCATGCTTAGAATCTAATTTAGAAAAACATTGAATTAATAAATCCTGTAAGCATCTCTTTTAATCACATTGAATCAAATTAAAGGCTATCTGGCAGGTTCACGTTGACACAAGTGTTTTTTTTGAAGAAACCTTTTAAATAATGTGTATAGTTTTTGCAGTTGCAATATCAAAGAGTATCCTTTTTTTTGGTCTCTAAAATGGAAATCAAAACAAAGACAAACAGCAATAATATCAAAGAGTATGCTTCTTTTGCAATATGGTTTCAAGGACCGTATTCTTTAAATTATATTATATGATAATAATAAATATCTTAATGGCTGAAGTATATATTACTCCTTACTAGCAAAATTCAAATTCTACAAGATCTTTGTTGCCACATCCTTTTTTATTTTATAAAATTACATTAGAAGGCCTTCTCAGATATGGATTTGTTTTTACATAAAAGGTTAGGCGGTGTCTAAGGTGCCTTGATAAAAAAAGGTAAAACAAAAACTTGTAATTGTAAATTTATACTTCTAGGGGTTAAAACAAAATAATTGAAGGTAAAAAAAAATAAAAAAATTATCATAAAAAGAATTTGTTTTATCACAAAAAAAATATGAATTTTACCATCAAAATTATGTATTTTACCCTAAAATGTATGGCCAAGCAAATTGTCTTATTGAAAATTAAGGCACCCTAGTAGTCCCCAAGCTTTTGCAGGCATATATCCTAACAATTCTGGTTTACAGTGCCTGAAACATGACTGGAAGACCATGTTGTGGGCACACTGTGAGAAGGCGGAAAGGTGAGTGGACATAATTTGGTGACAAGGTAAATTTGTAGCGTTGCAGGATCATTGAAAGTACAATCTTTGTCTCTGTAATTGCAAAATTCATGCCCACTCAGCTTCGAGGTCCCAAACCAAATGGTAGAAATGCCATCGCGTTATTGTCAGCAGCTTTAGCAACCCCTTATGCAAATCTCTCTGGTTTGAAAAGGTGAACTTCTTCTCCCCATATATAAGGGTCACCATGAAGCGTTAGGTTTGGAATATAGATTTCCATGTTAGCAGGAACAATGAGTTTTCCCAACCTGACATCCCTTTTGGTTTTCCTTATAATTTCGACAACAGGAGAAAATAATCTTAGAGATTCATGGACAATCATGCTCATCTATAATTAGAAAAGTAGAGACTATTAGTATTTAAAGGGAAGCTGAGTAATATAATTCCTTGCAATGAATTCAATCAGGGGCTATGTTTAATTTACAGTTCTCAATCTTCCGATGCTATCTGGGTTTGGATTTTGTTGGCCAAACAGTTGGAGCACCTCTTTCCTAGCTTTATCTTGCCAATCTGTGTGGATTGCTAGAAGAAGAATGGTCCAGGATAGTGTGCTTGAGGTTGTTTCATGTCCCGCAAAGTAAAATGTCTTACACTCATCAATCATATTCTCTCAGTTTTATCTTCATCATGATAGGCCTTTACCAGTAATCCAAGGAAATCACTCCCATAGTTGTCTAGTTTTCCCATCATTGTCTCCTCCTCTCTTTTCTTTATCATCTTCATGATGGAGTCTCGTATTCCTTGTTCGTCTTTGATTGATTCAATATCGTCATGTGTTTTTATAAACTTCCTGCAACAAAATAAAATGCCGCTTAAAATTAGCAAATCGTTCTATTGGCTTGGTTAAAAATAAATTGTTTTTGAAATATGTACAAGCATTTTGCACAAGTTTTACAAACAATTAGGACAGTGCATTATTAATTTACGGACAGTACACTAAGTAATTACTAGCTTAGTACACTGTCCTGCTGGTGTGAAAAACTTGTGCAAAAGGCTTCTGCACAAATCATTTCTCTTTACCATTAGCTGAGTTGTATAATTTCTACTGGTTCCTAGCAGAAAAGAATATGTACAAAACTCAATGCTTGCATGCTTATGGTAACTAATTACACAGGCATTCACAAACTGTGCTCAACGATGAAGGAAGGAAAGATAAGCAACTTACCCAACTCCTGGAATTCTAATGTTAAAATTGTTTCTGGTGACGATAAGAGCCAGGTTCATCAACATGTCATATATGTTCTCACCTTCCAAGTAATTGCTACCAAAAGCTGTTCTGGAAATTATTTCTGATGTTCAAACCTCGAATTCTTGAAATACTTCAATCTCCTTAACTTCAAGTTGTCTCCATTTTTCTAGCATCATCGCTGGAATCATACCCTACAAAGAGAAACCACTCTCTTGTTATGTAATTAGTTGAATTTATATATATTTTTACTGTTTAACAAGAAACTGTAAAAACCAGAATTTACTTTCAAGCTCTGTGAATGGAAAGCATGATCAGCCACTTTCCCTGATTTGATCCATTTTGCGCCTAGCGTTGTTACAAGACCATCCCCTAAGAGCTTCTTCACATAACCATTTTGGACCTCTCCTTTCGGATATGCTCCATCTTTATCGTTCAGTATATCTTTAATGAGTTCAGGTTCAGTGACTACCAGCTGAGCTTGAGGACCATGCCAAGTAAGGAAGTTCTTCCCTGCACCATTTCATGGATACAAGAATTGGTTAAAATCAGTGATTTCTATCCTTAATACTTCAAATAGAGAATATTTTGCGCGCTCAGTTGTAGACATTTCTTCGGTTTTAAGATTTTTTTTTTCCCCAGAAAATGACTTCCAAATACAAAATTTTCTTGAAAGTTTTGTATAACTGAACGCATTCTAATTACTATTTTGAAATCTTAACTAAAAGATCCATTAAATGTTACCATAGAGCTTGATCCATGAATAAATGTGAGGCAGAACTCTAGGGAATACAGGATCTGATTATTCCATGTAGCAGGCGCCCATGATTTCATTTCTGATATTGATGATCTCTTTGGTGCTTCCATAGAGTAATCTGTAAGAAGGGCCTTTGATTCCTTGTGATTCCATCATAGATCGTATGCGAATCGGAGCTAACCATAGTTTGTTAAAAAACACTTGATAAGAATCAACAAGAAGTATAAGCACAGACAAGCTGAAAGATAAATTATTAGAGTTCCCATAAACACCGTAGCTGTGTGTTTTCAACTGTGGACTCTGCAATTTACTGGATGATTACTTTCTCGAAAATATACAATAGTGTTAAGGAGAATTTTAAGGTTTTGATAGAGAAAAACTATATTTAAGGCTTTGGCTCTATCAAAAATGGAGGTACGAATGAAGACAATTATGTGATTAGAACTTCGAAGATTTGAAGTTGTCTGATATTTCTATTATGTAGTAATCATTATTAAATTTTGAACAAATAAAGATATGAGTAGTAAGTATGTGTCATTATCACTCTGTTTCTATCAACCAAATAGGATCAGCCATTACCATAAGAAGTGCCATTTGTTTAAAATTCCTATGGCTCAATTACATTGCATATATCTACAAATCAAGGAGAGGACGAAAATATCAGAACCATTATTGCATTTCTATGATTGTGTTGGGTCACAAGCAGCAAAGTCAAGCTGCATTAATTGTGGCAAAGAAAAAAGGAAGGAAGCTTGGTCGGTGCATGGTGCTATCAATGAAGAAGAAAAAAAAATGTGTTTTAACATATGTGGTAGGAACCGAAATGTGAGACCAAAAGGAAAGACTTTTTATTCTTTCTCAAGTACCCATGTGTCCATGGGTGAAAGGGCAAGCAAGCAAGCAAGAGTGAAAAGCAGAAAGAAGAGTGAGAGAGCGAGATAGTTGACACAAAGTTGGTTTTTAGACAAAAACAAAAACGTTTCTCCCGGGGGCTTCTATATAGATGACAAACATTGATTGATAAATTGGCTGGGCTGTTTCGCCCAACCTTGCATAGGTTATTTTGCTGATCATTTGTCCACAGAAAGAGGGAGAGAAAGAGAAAGAAAAAAAATACACACTTATTTAACGAAAATAAAATACACAAAGATGAAATAACAAGAGTGAAGACACAAGATTTGTGGTTAAGCAAAAACCTGCCTACATCAGTAAACCCGTTTTTTAATATGAGATAAATACAAGAAAAATAACAATTGTACTATATCACTAAAAAACCTTGTACACATTCTCTCAACCCAAAGAACACTCACACACTTGTTACATGTGTTTTTCACTTCTACTCCCAATACCAACTCGTTGAGAATTTGAACCAATACACAACAAGCACACAGCTCCTCCAAGAAGGAGGAGTCTCTTGCTTTCTCACTCCCCTTTTGTTATATGTGATTTGATTGAATTTCAAATTAATTCGCTTCTGTGTGATCTGAGAAAAATCCCAACAGATTGATCCTTGTTGAAGTCAATCCATACTCTTATTTTAATAGCTAATCGATTAAAGTTTCTCATATCAGTGCAGAAAACGTTCAAGTGGGCATACTGAAAACAACATAATTAACTCTGCATAATGGGAGGTGTACTCCACTTAACTATCAACATATGTATAGCAGTAATATCCTCAGTAATGGAGACATCATAGCAAATACTCCGTATGAAAATAATGCTCTATATGTGGCCTTAAATGTGACAATATATAGTAGACCTGAACGCTATAGTAACATTACCTTTATGCATTTGGATTTATTTCTAATAGAAGATCATGCACTAGGTCAATTAATTCATCTATAAACTTTGACCTATAACTAAATTCAACTAGGCAAATTGATCAATATTGGTGAGCAATGTGATTTCACTGCGGAAATTCTTTCTCCTCTCTAACTATTCCATCACAAGATTTATCTATGAAAAATTAATCAACGATATGCAAGTACCACAATTCCAGAGATCACTGATAAAATATCAAACTCAAACAAGCAACATGTGGAAGAAAATAACAAGCATCAATAAAGAAATCGTTCAAAATCTCTTCTGTGATTGCAAAGTTGAATCCTGCACAAGTTCAAGGTCCCAATTCGAAGGGGAAATATACGGCTGCATTGTTGTTGGTAGATTTAGCAACCCATTCTGAAAATCTCTCTGCTTTGAAGAGATGCACATCTTCTCCCCATATTTCAGGTTCATGGTGAAGTTCCATATTTGCAATGTACACTTCATATTAGCTGGCAACACGAGCTTCCCAAACTGAACTTCCCTTTCTATATTTCCTTATAAAGCCAATACCAGGAGGCTTTAGATTGTAATATAATGTAGAAACCAAATCCCACATAAAAAGAAAATGAAGTTGTTAAAGGTTATATAAGTTTTTTTTATTATTATTTTTATAAACAAAGGTTGGAGTATAAGTTTTTTTTAGAATACTCCTATATTGTTAACATGCCTTTAGTGGGTGTTGTGTCTCAAATAACCCTCTGTGCGCATGGTGCATCTATAAACTATCACATTAACAGATAAAAAAATCTGTTGTCCAAAATGCACAGATTTTAAGCTGTTGGTGTGAGGCAATATGACCTTCAATATAGTGTCATACACACCTCATAACCTAAATTTATGTTTCCCTTACTCGATATAACCTTAGGGATTTATTAATGATCATAGTCATTTGCATTTAAAACAAGAATAAGAGACAAAACCCAGAATTCAAAATTGAGCCCTTCTTGACATACATGCAAGCAATGACTGGAGAATTTGAGAGTTGCTTACAATCTTTAATTTGGCAATGCCATCTGAAAGTTGATTTTCATTGCTAAATATTACCTCTTTTCTTGCTTTCTCTTGCCAATCTGTATGGATTGCTAAAGGCAAGACAGTCCAGGCGAGCATGGAACTTGTGGCATCTTATCCAGCAAAGTAAAATGTCTTGCACTCACCCACCAGATCTTCTACTAATAGCTTATTGTTTCCATCCTCATCGTGAAAAGTTTTTACAAGTGGTCCAAGAAAGGCAGTCCCATAGTTGTGCACTCTGGTCACTGCATTCTCTTTTCTTGGTAATTGTAAAAGTATAAAGAAATAATTTAACTCTTTCTCATAAATTTGAGGTTTGGGGATAATTGATAGCTCAATTATTTCTAATTATGACATCAAAGCTCCAGGTTGTGGTTTAGAGTCCTCCAGATTAAGATTTTTGGAGTATAGATTGGTTTTTGGAGAAACGGTAAAAAATAATTATGAATCCACGAGGAGTTCTCATAGAAGACTGATAGATGCTCTCCTTGCACACCAATCCAAATAGAGAAATAACTATATTAGTTTTGACTCTCAAAATTCCCATGATGCACTGTATAATAATGACCCTGCTCTCTCATTTAGCATGCAAGTACTCCTCCACTAGCAGACATATCCTCAGCAATAAACACAAACTGTTGATTGCTGGTGGGGAAAAAATTTCTGTAAGTGAGGGTTGTTTATCAAAATAAGAGAGGGAGAAAGGCTTCAAGATGTAACAGGTTACTTTCCTTAAGTTTTAATTCACCCCTCACGGTGCAAGAGGTTACATGCGAATTTCTTCTAAGATACAACGAAGCTTTGATGTTATTATGCACTTTGCACTGGTGAAGAATAACTCATAGCAGATTTTAAGAGTTTATGGATGTATAACACTTATGTCTGGGAGTTTGCAAGATTTGTGGACAAAAGCAAATCAGTATTTTTGAAAGGAGAAGAAGAAGAGAAAAAACTAGTTGTATTAATTATGATAGTTAAACACACTTATATAGTGTTGAAATGAGTGTGTCTTTCCATTATAAACACATTGTTACGATTTAAAATCGAATTAAACTAAATATCAAGTGTTCCTTTACAAAGTACACTTCTTTTCACGTTTAACTGTCATAAAACGTTTTGAAAATTTGAAATTTTCGAACATTCAGTCGATTGGACTATGTTTCTAGTCGACTTAAAAATTACAGAGTTCCAAGAATTTTCTTCATTCCACCCAGTCGATTGAACGCTTCTTACAGTCTACTGTATACATCATTCAGTCGACTGTATGAAACTTATAGTAAATAGTATCAACTCTTAAAAGTCAAAATTTGTTTTTTTTTTTTTCTCATTTCTATTGATTTTCTAAAATACGCAAAACTTTAAAACACGTTGAAAATCATCAACACAAACGAGCTTTTTGAGCAAAAGGAGCAACATTGCTGGGAAGGTAACAACAACTCGGGGAAATAAGGAACCTGACGTGAGTGCAGCAGTAGCTGTAGTGGTCGAAATTGCTGGTTTGGTATGCAGTGTAATTGGTCTTTTTTCAGGGTCATGTGGTACTATATAGTTACAAGAAGACTTTGAAAGCACCAGGCAGGGATTATTGCATATTCAGGGATGACTTCAAGCGGGACCCTGCTATCTATTTTCGTGGTCTGTGAAAGTAAAGATGACGATCCATGAAGATGGAGAGGCAGACTAACTAAATATATAGGAATAAAGAATTCTGCCTTTTTTATTCTTAATAATTTCTATGTTAAATGGTATTATTATTACAAAAAATGTCATGTAGCAATACGAATGAATTATTTTTCAATTTCTTGTTCATCTTTCATAAATTTTTTTTCTCTTTCTCATACACCAATTATCAAAAGAAGTGGCTGATTTATCATTGTTGAAGGGATAAGGTGAGATCTCAAACTTTGTGGAATAATAAATTCCTTTTTGGCCATATCAACATTAATCCTACAAGTTTTTAATTGCAAGGCGAAAGTTGGAGAAAAATTCATTACTTTTGGAAATTCTTAAATTTTGGAATTTTGTTGTGAATGTTCAAATTATTGAGAAAAAAAAATGAAGGTAGAAAATTGAAAATGTTTTCTACAACAAAACAAATCGTCACTATCCTTAACCTCCGACAAATACTTTGATTCATAATTTATTTTAGGGTTAAGTTTAAATTTGGTCTTTAAGAATGGTTACTATTACATCTCTAACCTGACATGTTGTCTATAATGTAGTTATTACTCATAGAAAAGACTAAATTTTCATGATTCACTACCAGAAAAAGAGTTATCAACGACGAGTAAAATTTTGGAATTTTGTTGTGAATGTTCAAATTATTGAGAAAAAAAAATGAAGGTAGAAAATTGAAAATGTTTTCTACAACTAAACAAATCGTCACTATCCTTAACCTCCGACAAATACTTTGATTCATAATTTATTTTAGGGTTAAGTTTAAATTTGGTCTTTAAGAATGGTTACTATTACATCTCTAACCTGACATGTTGTCTATAATGTAGTTATTACTCATAGAAAAGACTAAATTTTCATGATTCACTACCAGAAAAAGAGTTATCATCGACGGATAAAACTCGTCGTTGATAGTCTATAATTCCTTGGTGATAGTGATCAGAATTCTATCTGTGATGAGTCAGTAGGCGATATGCCCCTTGTTGATAATATTTTTCATTGAGGGATAAAAAATCTGTTGGAGAAAATATTATCACCAACTGATTTGCCCTCGGTGATTCTATTTCCAAAAATTTTAATTTTTCCTGAGGTTTAATAAAAAAAAAAAAATGTGTTATTACCGAGGGATTTTTCCCTTTGTGATAATATTTTATATTTTAAGAATATTATCACCCAATAATAATATTATCTTTTTTGAAAATATTATTACCAAGGGAAATATTCCTTCGATGATAGTATTCTTAAAATGGAAAATATTACCATTGAGGGAAAATTCCCTCGGTAATAAGTTTTTTACAATTTTTCCTAGTTTAAAAACCTATTTCAAAATGCTTTCATAATTAAATAATCACCTCATCAAGTACTAATAAAATTAATAAAAAAATATTTTAAAATACGAATTAAATCTTTCAACAATACAATATACATAAATTTAATACAATGTTTTGTCTTAAAATCAAATCACGGGTCCGTCAAGTTTGTGCCATCATTGTCTTGGATCTCAACATCATCCTTCGAAGCTACTTGATCTTATATATAGAACAAAACAAAAAGTGTAAGATATATATTCATTACATATATATATGAATATGAAAAATGATAAAATGATAAAAGTTTTAAAACCTGTACTATTTAACCCAAACCAAAACTAGAGTTCTGAAATGGACGTATCTCGTTTATTCCAACGAGTCACGTTCGACTCCACAGACATGCCAGTACACGAGTATTTTATATTTTTTCTCTAAAAACTACTAAGTGTTGAACTTCATTAGACTAAAACCACATTTTTGCAAATCCGGTCCTCTAAAATTGATTATGTTTTTTTTCACGAGTCACATTTGACTCCACATACATGCCGATACCACTGGTTTGTCCGTTATACGAATATTTTACATTCTCATCCATTAACAATATTTATAATATTTATGGCTTACAAGATCACGAAGCGATTTAGCGAAATTATTTTCTCGAAGCTTCTCAATTTGTGCTCCAGATATGCCCTTTTGTACACTTCTCAAGGACTCATCATATTATTTACAACAATGATGATGATGAAGTAATTAGTGTCTAATATATGCATATGTGGTAAGAGAACATTATATTTAAACGTAATTTAAGCACTCACTCCATATATGGCATAATTTCAATGCAATTAAGGAGAACATATATCTATGCAGCCTTGAACTCTTTGTCATTCATGTCTCTAATAGTCTCACGACCAAAAGTATGACCTGAATAACAAAAAATATATAGTTTTTCTCCTTAATCCACATTTCCCCATCATTGTTGCGACAGACTTGATTCTGTTGGAAATCACCTTGACAAGACGCCCAAGTGGTGATCTTCCAAACACCTAAGTCTAGAATGACTTGTAGAAAGAAATACAGCTATCGAAAGCAAGAAAGAAAAGAAGACAAGCGAATTGTTATCGAGGTTCTGCAATAGCCTATGTCCCCATGAGTTCTTCCGAACTCTCGGCACTAAATCAATGGTTCTTTACAATTACAACAACCCTCTCCAAGAAATCTCAAGTTCTTGAAGAAACCAAGAAGAGAAGAAAGAAGATGATAAGAACTATTAAAATGGTCTCTATCTATACTACTCTCTCTTCTTTACAACCAGCCTCTCTACAATGAGTCCCTCTTGAGTTTTGTGTCTTTGCACTCTCACACAATTCTCTCTTGTATTGTGTCTTGTCACTCTTTACTATTGATCTCAAAGTATGTCACAAACTTGTTATTCTTTTTGATAATGAAGCTAGGTGACCCTTTATATAGTGCACCAACTTCTTGTCCAATCTTGAGAGTCAATTTCCACCCTTAGATCTTGATGACCACTTAACCATGGCCCTCCATCAATCTTAAATGGTGTTGTGCATTTTAACCTTGCATCCATGCACCTAAGAAGAGGCTTAAACAAGCTGTCCATGTGTGCATCAGTGTGCCTAGTGCTGCGGCACTGAATAAGGCATGCTGCGGCGCTAGGCAAAACATCATTTTCACCACTTGTTAAGTGGTGCAGTGCTGGTGAAGGAGTGGTGTGGCGCTGCCCTTCTTTCAACACCTCCCTTGTTGGGCGGTGCAGTGTTGGTGAAGGAGTGGTGCAGCACACACTGATGCTGCCCTTCACACAGCTGTGTGCACTCCTTTACCTTGCTGAATAGGGGTGTGCACACACATGTGTGTACTCCTTTAACATGCTGAAATTTAATCTTCCAACCTTGGTTTAGACTTTAACCATCTTTGAACCATATTTAAACCGTGTTTAAACCTTAGACAAATACCAACAATCTCTACCTTTGTCTAAGTGTTTAAACCCGAACCATTGTGCAGAGAACTTCAAGATCCAAACTCATCTTGAGTCATCAATCAACCGACTCCAATCTTAAGTAGTCCAAGGCACTGATTGGACCTTCTTAGAGGTAGAACCTTGGTACCTAAATCTGTATGACTTTCTTCCATGGTCATTTTATCCGAAGACACCACCATTTGCTCTTTTAGGACCATCCACTCGTCCAACAACCCTTTGCACCACATAGCCTCCTTTATGGCTTCCGAAGCCACTATATATTCTGCCTCAGTTGTTAAGAGTGCTACCACTGGCTGCCACTAAGCCTTCAAATACCTCAGCAACCACTTCATCCCAAGCCAATACTTCTTTCCGGGATTACTCACAAATCTGCTGAGAACACCCATTGCCCAAGAAACCCTTAACCAGTTTCTCTCCTTTTCTTGGATTCTACACATCCCAAGGATCTTTTATGCAAGGCTAAGATCCTTCCTCTCAAACTCCTCACTGAGTTGAGATGTAATCCTTTCCATCCTCTTCCTGCTGTTCCGAACCAACAGCACATCAATGACATAGATGAGGATACTCACCATTTTCTCCACCTTGTGTCCAGGTGAGAAAGTTTCTGTGAAATCTATGCCTTTTTTTTGTGTGAACCCCTTCGCCACCAGCCTAGCTTTATACCGGACTTCATCCCCTGGAGTATTCCCTTCTTTGATCTTGTAGATCCATCTACAATCCACAACTCTTTGTTTTTCTGGTTTGGGCACCAACTCCCAAGAGTTGTTCTCCATCAAAGAATCCATTTCTTCCTCTATAGCCAACTGCCACTTTGATGAATCCTTACACTCCATGGCATCCGTGTAAGTTTCTGGTTCAACCTCTCCTTCTATCCAAGGAGTTGCTACATTAGCATCTGCAAACCCATATCTCAAAGGTGGTCTAACCACCCTCCTTCCCCGGTCCCTTGTGAGCTGGTAGTCATTATGACTTGCTGCATCAACCTCTTCTTGAGTTTCTTGAGCTTGGCCTTCATCCAAGGGCTCTACCTGGTTTGAACCCTCTTGCCTTCTTTACTCTACCTGAACCGAATTCTCCTTGATGCGATGCTCCACAACTTCCGAACTGGTTTGCTCACTAGCCCCTGCAGGGTTAGTTTTCTCCAAGTAGGGAAATAACAATTCATTAAAAATAACATCCCTACTTATAATGAGTTTCATGCTTTTATTTTCTAAGGACCACAACCTATATCCCTTAACCCCATCACCATATCCTAGAAATACACATTTTCTAGATCTTGGGCTAAGTTTATCCTCCTTTTGATGTGCATATGCAGCACATCCAAAAGTCCTAAGGTTGCTTAATTCAGGGGGTTTCCCACTCCACATCTCCATGGGAGTCTTAAGCTCTAAAGCTGTAGAGGGTGATCTATTTACCAAGTATACAGCTGTAGCCACAGCTTCTCCCCAAAAATATTTTGGTAAACTGGATCCTATTAACATGCACCTAACCTTTTCCATAAGGGTTCTATTCATCCTCTCAGCAACTCCATTTTAATGAGGTGTTTTTACAACCGTTCTATGTCTTAGAATTCCATTTAATTCACAGAATTTGTCAAAATCCTTATTGCAAAATTCTAAGCCATTATCGGTTCGTAAAGCCTTAACTACCCTACCCGTTTGAGTTTCCAGCAACTTCTTCCACACAACAAATTTATCCAAGGCATCTGATTTATTTCTAAGTAAATAAACCCACACTCTTCTTGAATAATCATCAATTAAAGACAGAAAGTAAAGGTTATCTCCCTGTGTTGGTGTTCTTGCTGGTCCCCAAAGGTCCGAATAAATGTAGTCAAGAATCCCCTTAGACTTGTGCACTCCGGTGTTGAAGCTGACCCGGTGTTGCTTCCCAAGAATGCAACTCTCACAGAAATCTAGTTTATCTACTTTGTCACCACCAAGTAGACCATCCTTGCTAAGAACTTACAGGCCTTTTTCGCTCATGTGAGCGAGTGTGCCAAAGGGCTGCCCTATCCATCTCAGCCATCAAGCTTGCTGCTTGATCATTGATTTCTGTCTCTCCGATCATCTCATAGAGTCCATCGTTTCTTGCTTCCTTGATCACTACCAAAGATCCCTTGGCCACCTTGATCTTTCCTCCCTGTACTTTGCATGTATACCCCATAGAATCCAGCTTCCCCAATGATATCAAATTTCTCTTCAAATCTAGAAGATACCTCACATTTCGTAGCAGCCTTGTGACTCCATCAAACATCCTCAATTGGATGTCTACAATCTCCCTCACTTGGCAAGAATTGTCATTCCCCAAGAAGACCCTTCCATCATTGATTTCCTTGAAATTCTTGAACCATTCCTTGTGAGGGCACATGTAATAAGTGCACCTGGAAGCCAGAATCCACTTTTCGCTGCCTTGCCTCCTACTCACATTTGAGCACACAACAATAACATCATTTTGCTATTCTCCCTTGGCAACCGGAGCCTCTCCATTGTTGGTATGACTTCTCCTCTCATCCCACATCTTCCTCTTGTAATTTTTCTGAAATGGCCTTCCTTATTGCAGTAGAAGCATTTATTTCCAAATCTTGATTTGGAATGTGCTCTCCTATGGATCTGCCCTCTACCTCTTGATTTCTCCTAGTAGTTGCCATGGTTACTACTGCCATTCCAAGTTGCTGGCCTTCCTCTTACGAACAGCCCATCTCCACTTGATATCTCCTTCATCTTGGCTTTGAAGTCATGTGCTTTTATGACATTGATCACAATCTCCTTGGTTAAAGTATCCCTTCCATACTTAATAACATTAATCAAATTATCAAAGCAATCAGAAAGAGAATTTAACAAAATAATAGCCAATTGTTCATCTGGGAATTTAATACTACAACTAGCTAAATCTTGAACTAGTTTGTTAAAGACATAAAGATTATCTTGCAACTCTTTACTAGGATCTGTTTTAAAAGTAAAGATTCTTTTAAGAAGATAAATTTTGTTAGGGAGAGTTTGGGTAAGAAACAACTCATCTAGTTTCTTCCATATGACAGCCGGATCTTCCGAGTCTCCACACTCCCTTGTGACACTCCGATATGTGCAAGAAAATGGTGCTGCAAGCCATCTTCTTCATATCAATCCGTTGGTCCTCGGTGACACTTGCTGGAAAAGCATCATCTTCTCCAATAGCCAAGTCTACTTTCTGTTGCATTAGAATCGCCTTGATCTTCCGCTTCCATAGGGAAAAATCTCCATTTCCATCAAATTTCTCAACCACGAAATTTGAAGCCATCTTTGCGGACAAGATCCCAGATTTATACAATACCCGCAAATACTTTCTTCTAAACCTCAAGAACATAGATCGAAGATGGATCTTAACACTGTTCTTGAATCACTCTCAAGAACACGATCTGATCGAGATCTTTACACCGTTTTTGAATCACCAAAGAAGTTGATCTTTGATTCTTGGAGTCTTGACTCCGTAACCTTCTTGTTCTTGCTCCGATACCCAGCTGTGCAAGCTCTGATACCACTGTTGGAAATCACCTTGACAAGATGCCTAGGTGGTGATCTTCCAAACACCCAAGTCTAGAATGACTTGTAGAAAGAAATACAGCAATCGAAAGCAAGAAAGAAAAGAAGACAAGCGATTTGTTATCGAGGTTCGGCAATAGCCTACGTCCCCATAAGTTCCTCCTGTTGTGAGTTTTAAATTACTCGCAAGCGCATGAATCGTTTGCAATATAGTGTTGTGCAAGTGCGAGGTTGAATCCACATGGAATGCGATGTGAACATAGCTTTTTATCTAAACTAACCTTATTTTAACCTAGTTCCGAATTGTGAATTATATTTTTGCAAAACAAATATAAACTAAACTAAACTAAATTGATTTAATAACTAATGATGAAAACACTAAGGTTTCAGAATCCACCAAACCAAAGTAAAGCATATATCTTCATGTTCTATATAAAAAAATAATCTATCTAACATTCCATGAATCCAACAAAAAACAACGAATATCCCAATTAAACCAAAAGCATCTAATGTATCCGCTTTTAACAAATCACAAAGGAAATCCAATTTAATCGAAAAGAATTTTGTGTATCCATCGGATGAAACACACAGAATATCCAACAGAACAATTAAAAACTATCAATCGTAAGAATTTACTCAAACAATTGAAATAGAACATTTAAACTAAACATATAAGAATTGTATAAACATATCTAAAAATATAATGCTAAACAATGGCGAGGCTTCATCTTCAACCTTAGCTGAAGATTTTAGCCACCCATTATCATGAAACTAAATTTCACAATAAACAGTGCTAAGCATTAAAAACTGGAAAAGAATTAAAACTAACTATACATTGGGAGAAATTCCACACGCTGTTGGGTAGCACTTCCCCCGGTGGTGGCAAAAGCCCTTAGGAGATCTACTAGAATGCTAGTAGAAATCCACCAGACTGCCCACTGAATAATGAGATGAGATAGTGTTTATATAAAGGAATTCTCGGAGTACAATGAGCTGAAAATTCAATGTGGGATACTGCCTCTTTGCAATCGATCGCAAGTCTGGTGCGATCGATCGCAGCATGGTGCGATGCAATGCGTCTGGCACGCTGTAAGTGCTTCCTATCCGATGTGGGATGTGCGAGTCAACTGCAATTGATCTCACCCTTGTTGCGCTTGAGCGCATCACAGTGCACTGCAATACATATGCAGTATCAAAAATTTCCTTTCCAATGTGGGATGTGCGAGTCACTTGCGATCGATTGCAAGTCTTGTGCGCTCGAGCGCAGGTGCGATTGATCTCATGCCGTGTGCGCACGATCGCAGGTGCGATCGATCGCACGTCCTGTGAGCTCGATCGCACTAGGCATCCTCAGGTTTTGCTCTTTAAGCCCTAAAGTTTCCACATTACTTCATTTTATTCCAAAACCTATAAAAACATAGAAAACACAGAAAATAGATAAAATAGCACAAAATAACATAATTAAGAACTCAACAAATGTAAACTAAGGGGCTAAAACATGTAATATTTAGCACTCATCAAACACCCCCAAACTTACATATTGCTAGTCCCATAGCAATACGAAACTAAAAACTAAATGAAAAACAAAGAATATAAAGATAAACTCATAACTCATGGTATCCAAAGATTTTAGGAGCACACACCATCATGATAATGATTCATGAGCAAGCTTAAAAAGATAAACCCATCTTCGTAATGAATAGAAATGTTAAAATCTAATTACTTACAAAAGGCAAGCTAATGCATCATAAGTCTGACTCAGTGTAAAGTGAATTAGCAAATAAAAATGAAGCTTCCGAATGAGTCCAATGTGTAAGGTCTCTAAGTCTTAAGATTCACTGCATTTCCCATCAGAATGAACGAAAATGACATAGTTTTTATTTTCTTCTCTTTTTGTAAGGCTTTGTTATGTTTAGTTTCCTTAAGCTTTCTAATTGACCTATGTAGCGAGTTTTGAGTCAATGACTCCCAAACCAGATGGTTTTAGGGCATTAGGTGTACAGACACCCCTTAGGACTTACTAATTCGAGTAAAAAAGGCTATGAAATTAAACTGGCCTTAATACTATTAAACAAAATTCCAACCTTTTGACGTGAACACTCACTGCTTACTGAGGCAAGAGGTCCAGTTACTCAGTGGAAAGTTTATTTATGATCATCATTTTCATTTATATATATATATATATATATATATATATATTAAATATATGCCAAAGTGTTAATCCAACAAGTCATCCAGTTTCAGTTAAGACAGAAACGTACACATTAAAATCACATGTCATACCTCACATAATGCGTACTAATGTGCTCGTGTTAGATTCGAGATCAAACATGTGAATTCTCAAATGCCTCAAGTAAGTAACTAAATTTTAAAACTTTATCAACAGATCATGTGTTCCAAAATTTAAGCTCACCAATGAATCACATCACAGAAATTGTTTAGATCAACCAAAATTTCAAAATAACATGAGCATGCATTAAAAAAAAACAACAACAAATTAGGACAAAGTGTGTGTAATGTGTCTTCCATACCCCCAAACTTAAATTACACATTGACTCCAATGTGTGAATAATATAGAAAGAGTTGACCTAGGATATGGAGAACTATCTGGACTGGTATGGCTCATAACATACCCCCAAACTTGATCTGCAGTACGCGTTGTCCCTGAAAAATAAAGACTAGAAAACAAACAATACTGGAAACAAACATTAAGCATAAATATGTAAAATAATAAACAAATAAAAAGATAAGCTGTGGGGTGCCTCCCATGAGCGCTAAGTTTAATGTCTTCAGCCAGACCCAACATTAGTAATCATGCCTAACTAAACGGTCCACCATTTGATCAATAAATGGGAGTGAAAAATGATCCTTCAGTGTGGTAGTATTCAACTTACAGTAGTCTAGACACATTCTCCATCGTGACTGCACTCGAGTTGGAACCAACTCGTCGTCTTTATTTATTACTACCGTCAATCTAGCCTGTTTTGGCACGACATGAATCGGGCTCACCTACTCGCTATCGAAGATTGGATAAAGGATCAGAACCTCTTGTATAGCTGGGTTGAGCCCTCTTTGTGGCTCCTTCGATGGCTTGGCATTCTCCTCAAAATGTAACTTGTGCATCACCACCGAGGGGCTTATCCCCTTGATATCCTCAATAGTCCAGCCGATAGCTTCATTGTGCTCTCTTAAAATGTCCAATAATTTATCCTCTTGAGCATCAACCAAATCTGAAGCTGTAGTCACAGGCAAAGAATCTGCTGGACCTAGGAACTTGTACTTAAGATTGTTTGGTAAAGGCTTAAGTTCCTTCTTGGGGGGTTCAGGTGTTGTCGTTTCCTCCGTTTCACTGATCTTTTGAGGAGCATACTCTAAAGAAGCATTTGCTTGCTCAAACAATTTATCCAAATCCAAATCTTCTTCAAATTGAGCAAAGCATGCCTCCAAAATGTCCTCAGACTCCCCCTCTTTCTTGGGCACTTGTAATCTCTCAGGGTAAGGTACTTTAGGTAAAAATGACCTAGGGAGATCCTTAATAATAGGTGTGGCTGTAGATGGCTCAGCATCTCTCTTTTCTTTGTTGCCACTTTCTTGCCTTTGTATAGGAGTTGATAAATTTCCCTCCGCAAACTGTTCCTTCAGGTTAGGATCAGGTTGACTGGGGAACTTTCTGTTCTCTCCTTCACCCAAGTGACTTATGATTTGACCCATTTGACTTTCTAGTTTGGCAATCACTTGGGTGTTTACTATTGTTGCACTCTTCACTTCACTCATAGATTGGCTAGTCGTTTTCATGAAATCATTGAGAGCGTCCTTCAATGACTGTGAAACCGACACTGGCGCTTGAATGGGAGCTTGGGAAGCGGGTGATGGTGCTGGATAGGCTGAGTGACCATAACTTGGAATTGGTGGAGGAAAGTCGGGAGGGTATTGATTGTGAGCATGATAAGGGGCTCCTCTCTGATTCATCAGTTGGTTCTGCTCCCATGAAAAATTAGAGTGGTTCCACCACCATGGATTGTATGTTTCGGAGTAAGATCCATTTGATTGCCAACAATAGTCATTGAAAGCATTCGTTTGTTCCATGGGATACTCGGCAAAAGCCGACATTGATGAACAATTCTGTGCTAAATGCATAGGACTAGCACAGATGGAACAACTATCAACATCGAAGGAATTGGCTGCACTGATGGACTGGTCGGTCATCCTCATGAAATCCTTGAGAGCGTCCTCTAAAGATTGCGAAACCGGTGTTGGATTCATCCACATTTTTGTTCCTTTTTTTATTATTATTTTTTTATTTATCAATGCAAAGAGACACAAACAAAATAAAATAAAATAGCCAAAAAGAAAAATCAAACAAACAATGCTAACTAACTAGTAGAAAAATAAAATCAATTTAGACAAAAATTTCACAAACAAAAACATTCCCCGGCAACGGCGCCAAAAACTTGTTGTGAGTTTTAAATTACTCGCAAGCACACGAATCATTTGCAATATGGTGTTGTGCAAGTGCGAGGTCGAATCCACAGGGAATGCGATGTGAACATAGCTTTTTATCTAAACTAACCTTATTTTAACCTAGTTCCGAATTGTGAATTATATTTTTGCAAAACAAATATAAACTAAACTAAACTAAACTAAACTAAATTGATTTAATAACTAATGATGAAAACACTCCATGAATCTAACCAACCAAAGTAAAGCATATATCTTCATATTCTATATAAAAAAATAATCTATCTAACATTCCATGAATTCAACAAAAAACAACGAATATCCCAATTAAACCAAAAGCATCCAATGTATCCGCTTTTAAAAAATCACAAAGGAAATCCAATTTAATCGAAAAGGATTCGATGTATCCATCGGATGAAACACACAGAATATCCAACAGAACAATTAAAAACTATCAATCGTAAGAATTTACTCAAACAATTGAAATAGAACATTTAAACTAAACATATCAGAATTGTATAAACATATCTAAAAATATAATGCTAAACAATGGCGAGGCTTCATCTTCAACCTTAGCTAAAGATTTTAGCCACCCATTATCATGAAACTAAATTTCACAATAAATAGTGCTAAGCATTAAAAACTGGAAAAGAATTAAAATTAACTGTACATTGAGAGAAATTCCACACGCTATTGGGTAGCACTTCCCCCGGTGGTGGCAAAAGCCCTTAGGAGATCTACTAGAATGCTAGTAGAAATCCACCAGACTGCCCACTGAATAATGAGGTGAGATAGTGTTTATATAAGGGAATTCTCGGAGTACAATGAGTTGAAAATTCGATGTGGGATACTGCCTCTTTGCGATCGATCGCAAGTCTGGTGCAATCGATCGCAGCATGGTGCGATGTAATGCGTCTGGCGCACTATAAGTGCTTCCTATCCGATGTGGGATGTGCGATTCAACTGTGATCAATCGCAGCCTTGTTGCACTCGAGCACATCACAGTGCGCTGCAATATATATGCAGTATCAAAAGTTTCCTTTCCAATGTGGGATGTATGAGTCACTTGCGATCGATCGCAAGTCTTGTGCGCTCCAGTGTAGGTGCGATTGATCTCATGCCGTGTGCGCACGATCGCAGGTGCGATCGATTGCACGTCCTATGCGCTTGATCGCACTAGACATCCTCAGCTTTTGCTCTTTAAGCCCTGAAGTTTCCACATTGGTTCATTTTATTCCAAAACCTATAGAAACACAGAAAACACAGAAAATATATAAAATAGCACAAAATAACATAATTAAGAACTCAACAAATGTAAACTAAGTGGCTAAAACATGTAATATTTAGCACTCATCACCTCCTAACTCTTTGCACTAAATCAATGGTTCTTTACAATTATAGCAACCCTTTCCAAGAAACTTCAAGTTCTTGAAGAAACCAAGAAGAGAAGAAAGAAGATGATAAGAACTATTACAATGCTTTCTATCTATACTACTCTCTCTTATTTACAACTAGCCTCTCTACAATGAGTCCCTCTTGTGTTTTGTGTCTTTGCACTCTCACACAAGTCTCTCTTGTATTGTGTCTTGTCACTCTTTGCAGTTGATCTCAAAGTATGTCACAAACTTGTTATTCTTTTTGATAATGAAGCTAGGTGACCCTTTATATAGTGCACCAACTTCTTGTCCAATCTTGAGAGTCAATCTCCACCCTTAGATCTTGATGACCACTTAACCATGGCCCTCCATCAATCCTAAGTGGTGCTATGCATTTTAACCTTGCATCCATGCACCTAAGAAAAGGCTTAAACAAGCTGTCCATGTGTACATCAGTGTACCTAGTGCTGCGGCACTGAACAGGGCATGCTGCGACGCTAGGCAAAACACCATTTTCACCACTTGCTGAGTGGTGCGGCACTAGTGAAGGAGTGGTGCGGCGCTACCCTTCTTTCATAACCTCCCTTGCTGGGCAGTGCAGCGTTAGTGAAGGGGACACTGATGTTGCCCTTCACACAGCTGTGCGCACTCTTTTGCCTTGCTAAATAGGGGTGTGCACACACACCCAAAGTGATGCACACACATGTGTGCACTCTTTTAACATGCTGAAATTTAATCTTCCAACCTTGGTTTAGACTTTAACCATGTTTAAACCTTAGACAAATACCAACAGATTCAATTTTGTTTGAACATTTGGCTCAAAATATTCAGAGCAAAATGTGGATATCTCTTATATAATGTATACCTCAACCATGGAAGCTTCCACATGTGTTTTATTATGAGTTTTTTTTTTCTTTTGACTGTACATACACCTATTTTGCATTTATATATATATATATATGCAAAATAGGTGGAACAAGTATGATATGAAGTGAGGAAACTAACATTTGGCAAAGATTAAGGATATCACCAATCAAACGGATACATCCATCGATATTGCACAAGACCACCCACTTTAGCTTCGTAATCTAAGTAGATCAGCAAATGCTCCATCGAATCGAAGAATGCCGGGGAAGAATCTTCTTAAGTTTGCATAAGATGACGAGAATGTTTTTCTAAAGTAACTCAATATGTTCAACACACAATTCAGTTACGAATATGTCCCTAAAGATGTTACTAAGGTCTGTTAAAGCATCCCACACAGGTAAGAAAAAAATTCATGAAATACCAGTGAAATTAATCTTTCCATGAACATGTGGCAATCTTGACTCTTCATCCTATAGAACTTACACTTGTTCAGTTTAACATAGCATGCTAAATTTGAAGCATATCCGTCTTGGAACTTCAACTTTGAACCCATTCGCAAACTGCGTTTATCTGATACTTGTTTAATGTGTAGGTTACTTTGGGTTTAAATTTAGGTTTACCATTAACTTCAACCAACTCCTATTGAGGACACCTACAAAAATTTTCAATATCTAAATGAGCATTAGCATTGTCTTTTGTTTTGCCCTTGATATCTATAACAGTATTGAAGACGTTTTCATACACATTTTTTTCAATATGCATCACATCCAAGTTTTGGCGAATAAGATTAGTTGGCCAGTACGACAACTCTAAAAAGATACTTCTCTTTGTCTAATTATGATCCTTCACAAATCAAAGGATTTTGTTTTTTATTTTTTAATTTTTTTTTTTGCCATTGGTATTGAATGTGATTTGATCAAAAGAGATTACTCTATCTTTCACATCTTCCCTTAATAACCTAGATGGCGGTAAGCCACTCTCAAATCTATTCTTTATGAAACCCTATTTATGCCTTCTGAAAGAATGATCTTCTGGTAAAAACTAGAGGTGGCAATCAAACTAACAATCTTAATGACTATGTGGCAGGCGAAATGATTTGGTAAGCTCCATACAGTAAGGATAAGCCAATAGACCGTAAGTGCTACACTAAAAAATCATGCCATATGCAAGAAAGTCACTAATCATCCATAGAAGTGAAGCTTTCATATTAAAATGTTTTTTCTTGGCTGCGTTGTAAGTAGAAAATCCATTCGTCGACAATGCCTTCAACTTGTCTATCAGTGGTCGTAGATAGACATCCATATTCTTACTAAGGCTGTGTGGACCATAAATTATCAATGATAAGAATAGATTATGCTCTTTCACGCACATTCCATAATGTAAATTATGAGTAACAAATACTTATCAACAAGAGAAAGGGGATGTCGAATGACTAAACAGAGTGAATCTGTCAGTTGAAAGTCTCAGCCTAACATTGGGTAGTTCATAGGCAAACTTAGGGTGAGTATCATCAAAATGTTTCCATGCTAGTCTATCTGCCAAGTAGATGACCAGGTCTGGTTTATTACATTTTCGCTCCTTGGGTCATCTCATGTGTTCGATAGATTTTTTGGACAAATAAAGCCTTTGAAGTCTTAGGGTCAATGGAAGGTGATGTAACACCTTGTGTGGTATGCCTTTCTGCTTCTTATCACCACTTTCCCTAGGTTTAAATTGAGAATGACCACACACATCACCCACTTTCTTGTCTTTGTCTTCCTTGTAATACAACATACAATCATTCGAGCATGAATGTATCTTCTCATACACAAGTCCTAATTTATTCACCATCTTCTTGGACTTGCAAAAATTTTCAAGCAATTTCTCGTCCTTCGACAACATGCTTTTAATTATTGTCATTAAACAATCGAAACAATTCTTAGACATGCCAAAATCTGATTTACAATTCAGTAGTTGTGAGACTGCAGATAACTTAATGTGCTCTTTATAACCTTCCCACAGTGGCTCATCAACATCTCCCAACATATCATTTAACTTCGTAGCACGAGGATCCGAATCCTCTCGACCTCCCATTTAAACTCCAGGTCAGTAAAATCCATGACCATCTCCTCTATCTTATTCGTTTCTTTGAAACCTTCCTCTATATGGTGATCTGATTGTGTTGAAGGTTTACGTCTCAAATAATTCTCACCGTGAAAAATCAACCTCTTATAATTAGGAGTAAAACCTTTCTTATATAGGTGTATGATAATCGTATCTTGGTTTAAAGACTTAGAATTCTAGCATAGATAACAAGGACATTGAGTAGTTCCATTGTATACAAATGATGGATTCTTGTATGCGAAGTTAAAAATAAAAACTCAACACCATCCCTAAATTTCATTGATACTGTATGATTTACAATCTGTCGACGATCCATCTAACTACATTCAACTGACATCGTTCCAAATACTTAAATAATAGTGAATCTCTTTTTAATAAAATATTCTAAATACATATGTTCTTTTAATTATGCACTTTGATTTTTTTTTTTTTAATTTTCATACATATAAAGAAGATATAGATTGAAAGCATGATACAATCCCAAACATATATTTTGTTATCACTTTTTTATCTTTCAAACATGCTTCATTAAATACATATATTTTCTAATGATTCTAACACAGAAAAAAGTATAGATTTAAATAAATTTATCACAAAACAAATTAGGCAACATTTAAAGGTTTGAATTTATATACCTAAATCAGTCAACAAAAGAGCAGTGAAGTAAGACTTAGACAAGATCGTAAATAAATAACAAACCGTCAATTGTTGATGCATGCTTTCTAATCATCTCATCCAATTCACTAATAGGCAGGGGGTCCTAATCAATTTAAGAATACATGATCAATGTTGGAATTAGTAGTTCCTTGCTTGTTTTGTTACAACTCGATTTCAACAATATTTCTCATTAGTCTTTCAAGCACATGACTTAAATTCAATGTTATATCCTGAGGAAGATAGCCTCGAGTTTAGTGTAAGGAACTGCTAATTGCAACATCGCTCATGCATTCCTGAATTATTCACTCTGAACAATCCAATGATTATTTGAACACAAACACTCTAATTGCATACACATTAATTGATAAGCAACGAGAGCATTTGAGTCACTCAATAATTCTTAGACGGGCATTTTGTGGTAAGATGCAATGAATGATATATATGTAGATAAAGAATACACAAGACATGCAAATAAATATAGAATACACAAGACTAGTAAAAAAATAAAAAGGTTTAAATTAATGGAAATTCTACGAAAAATCCAATAGAGTCTCTCCTATTTTTTAGATTTTCCCAAAATTTTCAAATGCCAAAATAACCTGTAAAATCAAATAAAAAGCAATGCAACCAATCCATACAAAATTAACTTTAAAAAGGAACTTTTTCATATAGTTCTAACAAATTAGATATAATCCACCTAAGTAAACCTAAGTCTTTACTTTCAAACTCTACACTAGTGATATCTTCGAATGTCTTTCTTTATTTTGTCATAAACCACTAACTATAGTTAAACTAACATTGCAAAATCTAGTGCTACCTTAATTAATTTGTTTGGATTTTTTCTTACAAAATAGTGCTCAAATTTAAATTAACATAGCAAAATATAGGGCTAACCTAATTTTTTTTCTATACAAAATAATGCTTAAATTTAAACTAATATAAAAAAATTTAGGTGATATCTTAAATTTATAATTATGGAGGAGAGAGAAAGAGGGGAAATGGGTGCTTCCCAACCAAAGGAAACAAAAAACAAAAAAGGAAAGAAAAAGAAACCATCAAATTCACACCAAACGTTTCAAAACTTTCGGCTGCATCAAGTTTTGACTCCAAACTCAAACCCAAACCCAAACCCAAACCCAAACCTAAGTCATTTCTTCCAACAAAGCAATAGCATTTCTTCCAAAAAAAATAATAGCATTTCTTCAACCAAAATAAGAGCAAAACCATGACCAAGTAATCGTGCGCTCTTTCACCACAACTCCTTTGACAAAAGTCAACTCTTCATGTTATTCAATACATATGTTGCGTTGGTTTTTTTCTTTTTTTTTTTTTCCATATATATCTATGTACTACTTATATTTACTGGATCTCATATAAATTTGAGAGGAATGAACAATACACTGGTATATTGAAAAATTACTACTCCACTTTTTCGATGAAATTAGTGCACTAATTAAAATCATGTAAGTGATTTGTAATTGTACGAATTTTTTAATGATACTACATTTATTTACTTTTTTTTTTTCTGGTATAGATGGCCAAAGTTTTAATACCTCCATATCCTTTGTTATTTTTCTTCCCTCCCCAATATTTATTTCCCATTTTCTTTGTCTTTCGATGTTGAACACCCATTTAATTTAAGGAATGATAAGGTACAGGTAGTTCTCAATGCCTCCACATCCAAAATTAACCCTAAAAATAGCCACATGACCAAATTCCATAAATAAACACTCAACTTCTATAAAAAAAAAAATTGACGACAAAAAACAGAATAAGTAACCAAACAGAATGCAAGAAATTAACAGTAAATACTAACTTCCATAAATTTAAACCCTAAACCCCATAAACTTAGCTTAAATGCAAGAAATTAACAACAGCAATAATCCCACCCTCAAATTATAAATTGTCTCTCAACAACCAAACAAAATAAGCAATTAATAGTAAATAATAAAAAAATAAAGAACTTAAAAACAATACCTGTATTAGAGATATTGAAGTAACCGAGTAAGATCTGGCAAAACCGAAACTTCAGTAACCAGTAAATCATAGGAAAATCACTTCTCGTGAAATGAAATGGCTAGGTGGAGAGAGATAGATGGGAAGAAAGGAGAAAGGAGAAAAAAGAGGGGTGGATAAGTCGCGCTCGGAGAGAGAGAGAAATGGTGCTGCAGAGAAATGGGGAGGAGAAGTCGTGCAGCACATCAGAGAAATGGAGAAAGAAGGAAGATGTTGGGTATTTAGCGCTGGACTATCACCAAGGGAATTAAATCCCTTGGTCGGTAAAAATATTAAACGGTGCGCTGAATTAGGACTTACACCACTTATCACCGAAAGACTAGCTTTCCCTATGTGATAATTGGTTTAGGGTACCAATTATCGCCGAGGGACTAGCTTTCCCTTGGTGATAAGTGGTTTAGGGTTTAGGGTTAACACACACACTGTGTGGGTAAACCAGTGTGTGTACACACTGTGTGGACAAACCAAAATTTGTTTTTTCTAAACCTAAAAAATTTATTTCGAATTCGTTTTTTCTAACCTAAACCCTAAACATAAACCCCAATTAGCCTAGACCTAAACCTTAATTGTAAAACCGAATGAATCTAAACCCTAACCCTAAAAGCTAATGAATCTAAACCCTAACCCTAAAACCTAATTAACCTGAACCCCCAATGTAATCAATGCTATAATGTAAGCCCACACCCTGAGCACACAACATGCACACTGTGTGGGTCAACCAGAATCCATTTTTTCTCTTAATTGTAAAAAAAAAATATTTAAATTACATTTTTTCTAAGCCTAAACCCTAACCCTAAGCCTAAACCGTAAACCCTAACCTTAAGCCTATACCCTAAACCTCAACCCTTAACCCTAAACATAAACCCCAATTAACCTAAGCTTAAACCCTAATTAACCTAAACTCTAAACCTAAACCCTAACCCTCAACTGTAATTAACCTAAACCCTAAATCAAAACCCTAACCCTAATGTATTTGTGGATAAAATGTATATAAAATTAATATCATATTATTTATTATATATATTATATAAATTTATTTATATTAAGCATATTATTTTATAGTTATCTACTATTTATTTATTAATTATTAATATATAATAATTCATAATTTTATTATATATTTATCTCATATTAGAAATATTATTGATATATTATATATGTACTATAATAATATTATTACTTAATTATATTTTATTAATTAGTTAATTATATTATTTTTAAATATTTATATATATTACATTTTTATTAATTATTAGTCATATTTACTATATTTTATATAACTTTTTATATTATATATACTATTTTTTCTACTTTTTAGTTACATAATTCAATTATCACCTAGGGAATTAATTTCCCTTGGTGATTATAAGCAGTATTTCTTATTATCACCGAGGGAAATTAATTTCCTGCTTATTATCACCGAGGGAATTGGGAAATTAATTCCCTCGGTGATAATAAGCATTATTTCCTAATTATCACCAAGGGAAAATATTTTGCTTGGTGAAATGTAATTTTTTTTAAAAAAAATAAATGAAGAAATTATATAAAACATAAATTTTAATGTATTTTTTTTTCACTGAGAGATTTATTTCCCTTAGTGATAATATTTTTTTAAAAAAACATAATTAAATATTTTATAAGGATTTTAGAAAAAGATAACAATGAGTGGAAATAGTTATCATCGACAGAATATCTTTTCGGTGATAATATTTTTCGTTCACGGAGGGACACGTGTCTCTCGTTGATTAGTCGTCGTTGAAAATTATTATCACCAAGGGGCATATGTCTCTCAGTGATAATACATCGTTGATGCTTATTTTTCTTGTAGTGGTTCCAGTATAGAGAATAGTAATTTTTTGTTTAAGAAATTATAACCACCCTTAAGTTTTAAGGATCAAATTAACTCTTTATCTAAATTCTCCATGGGAAAATAATTTTTCTTTGCCACATTTTGCCATTCTTAGAATCTGATTTAGAAAAAGCAAATAGTTAGTAAATCCAGTAAGCGTCTCTTTTAATCACATTGAATCAAATTAGAGGCTATATGGCAGGTTCACATTGACATAAGTAATTTTTTTTTTTTGAACAAACCTTTTAAATAATGTGTATAGTCTTGCAGTTGCAATATCAAAAGTATCTTTTTTTGTCTATAAAATGGAAATCAAAACAAAGACAAAAAAAAAATCAAAGATTATACTTCTTTTGCAATATGGTTTCAAGGACAGTACATATTCTTCAAATTATATTATAAGATAATAATAAGTATCTTAAAGGCTAAATTATATATTACTCCTTACTAGCAAAATTCAAATCCTACAATATCTTTGATTGCCACATCCTTTTTTATTTATAAAATTACATTAGAAGACCCTTTTAGGTATGGATTTCTTTTTACATAAAAGGTTAGCTGGTGTCTAAGGTGCCTTGATTTATTCAGTTAATACTCCCCCTCAAGTTGGAGAGTAGATGTCTAGAACTCCCAAGTTGGACTTCAACATATTAAACTGGTCATGGCCTAAAGACTTGGTGAATATATCAGCAAGTTGTGCATGAGAAGGAATGTAGCAGGTTTTGATGAAGCTTGATTGAATTTTATCATGCAAGGTATGATAATCTATTTCAATGTGCTTTATCCTTTCATGGAAGACGGGATTAGCAACAATGTTTATGGCAGCTTGATTATCACAATAAAAGGGTATGTGTTGAGTTTGTTTGATGCCAGAGTCTTGTAAAAGAGATGCTAGCCAAGTGAGTTCATATGTGTTCATCGCCATGGCCTAATATTCTACTTTAGCAGATGAATGTGAAACAACATCTTGCTTTTTTGATTTCCATGAGATAGGACAGGAGCCTAAATAAACACAATAACTGATTGTGGATCGTCAAGTCATAGGGCAGTTTGCCTAATCAGAATCATAAAAGGATCGTAAGTGTGTTGATGAAGAAGATGGTAAGAGAATGCCTTAACTAGGAGAACTAAGAAAAAAGTGAACTAGTCGGTTGGAGGCATCCATGTGAGGCCTCTATGGCTGCTATATGAATTAACTAAGGTGACTGACAGAATGCGCAATGTTTGGATGAGCGATTGTAAGATAAATGAGGTGTCCGATGAGTTGTCGATAAGTTGAAGGGTTGGTTAATAACTCCCCATCATCATTATCTAACTTCAAATTTTGTTCCATTGGAAAAATAAGAGGGCATCAACCTATATGACCAACATCAGAAACAATATCTGAAATGTATTTAAGTTGTGTGAGGAGAATGCTTTATTTGGAGCGAGCTACTTCAATGCCTAAAAAATACTTTAGTGAACCAAGATCTTTGATATAAAATCTGCTATGAAGGAATTTCTTCAAGACAGCAATAGCAACAGAATTAGATCCAGTGATTATAATATCATCAACGTAAACAAGAACAAACACAAAGGAAACACCATTGCATTGGAAAATAAGGAATAATCATTCTTAGATTGGATAAAACTTACATCAGGAAGAGCACTTGAAAATTTGGCAAACCAATTGCTAGATGATTGTTTGAGACTGTATAAGGACTTTTGAAGTTTTTAAACAAGTTTCTTCCCCTTATTGTGATAACTAGGTGGTAAGGATATGTACATTTATTCATCCAAATCTCCATGTGAAAAAGCATTATGGACATCCATCTAATGTAGTGACCAGTTCGCAATGGAAACTAGAGAAAGTAAGACTTGAACAGTTACAAGTTTGGCCACAAGAGCAAAAGCCTCGTGAAAATCAATGCCCTATATTTGTGTGTAATCTTTAGCCACCAAGCGAGATTTGTAATTTTCAATTGTAATATAGAGTATCTTTTGATTTTTTAAACCCATTTAGAGTCAATGGGTTTCTTACGAAGTGGAAGAGAGACAAGAGACAAAGTGTTATTCCATTCTAAAGCGGTGATTTATGCCTGCATAGCCTCTTGCCGATCTGAAGATAAAATTTCTTTGAAAGAACAAGAAGGTTCTGTTATAGTAAAAATGAAACTAATGAATTTTTTTGTAAGAATGTGATATTTTCTTAAATAACAAACTAGAACATGTGGGAAGGAGATTACTTACATTCGATGAAGTGAATTGAGTCTGGGTGTTGGAGCACACAGTCTTACAAACGAGGAGGAGGACGATGTACACATTGAGAAAGTCGTGAAGAATGAGGATATTGTGCGGATGGTGTGACTATGTTAGATGGAGGAGACACAAAGTTTGAACTTATGTGAGGGTCTATAATTGAAGTGTTAAATTAAAGACCATCATCATCAATGGGGAAAGCTAAGACATGGGTCGAAGGTGTTGTATTGAAAGGTTGACTATGAAATGGAATATGGTTTCTATAAATTTCACATCGCTGCTAGTGTGTATAGACTTTGTGATAAGGTCAAGTATTTTATAACCTTTTTGGGCATATGGATAACTAATGAAGATGCTAGGTTTTGCATGAGTGGAAAATTTATGCTTGGGAAAATGGTTGTTCCCATAACAAATACAACTAAAAATACGCAAATGTTGATATGTAGGGGGCTTGTGAAAGAGTATTTCATATGGGGTTTTCCCTTTTAACAATGGAGAAGGTAAACAGTTGATGAGATAAGTTGATGTGAGAATGCAATCACCCCAAAATTCTAAAGGGAGATTAGCTTGAAACCTAAGGGCATGAGCTACATTTAGCAAATGGTGGTGATATTTGCATTCTAACTTACAATGAATTCAATCAGGGGCTATGTTTAACTTACAGTTCTAAATCTTCTGATGCTATATGGGTTTGGATTTTATTGGCTAAATAGTTGGAGCACCTCTTTCCTAGCTTTATCATACCAATGATCCATTCATATGAATAATAAGAATTTTTTTCTCGAACTTCCTTATATAAATGAGTTTTCCAACATTTGACTCTGTAACACTAACGGATTTAATCGCAAACTTGAAAGATAGCCCAAAAAGTCTAGATAATATTTTGATAATTGGTTTATACGGACCCTTCTTGATTGAGATCATACGTAAAAATGACATTGCCATAAATTGACAAAGTGAAATTCCCATTTATTCATCAGAAGAGGCGTATCTTTTGAAGTCAGAATTGATTTTCCTTGATATGTAGCGGACTTGTCAACACAACTATGTTGATGGATGATACCATTTTTTCTGAAAAAAATTATTTGTGGATTGATTAAAGAATTCAGTTACATTGTCACTCTGTAGTTGTTTTACTTAGCAATTAAATTGTGTTTGAACCATTGCAAAAAAAACTACGTAAATGTGACCATGCTTCAGATTTAAAATGCATTAAGAAGACCCATGTACAACGTGAATAGTCATCAACAATGGTTAAAAAATATTTTGCACTAGAAAGAGAAGGAGTGAAATATGGTCCCCAATGTTACAATGTATTAATTCAAAATAAGAACTTATAGAAATAGTACGGGAAGGAAAAGATAAACGACATTGTTTTGCTAAAGGACAAATGCCACAGTCACATTTATTTGAAATGGAAATGCCATAATCTAGTGAAGATGATAAGGAAGATGAAGAATTCTTAGTTGCCAATGCCATAAATCAAAATGTTTAGATCCAAGAGAAGTAGCAACTATGGCCGGAACCTCTAACTCCAAGTAATAAAGACCGTCATGATCTTTACCCAGTCAAATCCTCTTCTTCGTTTGTAGATCCTAAAAAACACAATGATGAGGAAAAAAAAGTGATTGAGCATTGTAGTTTGGATGATCTTACTAACGGACAATAGATTAAAAGTAAAAGATGGGACACAAAGAACATCATCTAATTTTAATTGTGGAGTGGCAGTACAGGTTCCCATATCTGAAACAGAAGCATTTTGACCAGTAAGGAACTTAATTGATGTTGAAAATGAAAGAGGATAGGAAGATTGAAGCAAATTGAAAGTAGATGTCATGTGAAAATTTGCACCTGAATCTATAACTGTAATACCTATATTTGTAAAGTAAGGGTAAATAAGTAATTTAATAAATATGACATGGAATTAAAATAAAATATATGTGAAAGGTTTATTGTTATTTGAATAAAGCAATTCTAAAAAAAATCATGAACAGTATATAAGAAAAAGAAAAAGAAAAAAAAGTCTGGGACATGAACGTCCCAGAAGACAGAAAAGTAGAAAGTAAAGGAAAAAAAACAGCAAAACAACAAAACGTGACAGCAGGTGGCAACACGTGCTGCCAACTTAATTTGGGGCTGCCAAGTGCAATTTCAAAGCCTTGCTTGTGTTACAACAAGGCATATATGTGGAGAGTTTTTGGGAGTTGCCAAGTGCATTTTGGCAAGCAATTGTGAGCTGTCGTTGCAACAAATTTTCTATATATATTACGCTTATATGTAAACGTTAAGTTACACTTACCAAATTCGTTTAGTTTTCCTTCTATTACGCATTTTCTTAAAACACTTGAGGATCGAAAGAAATGTTAAAAGAGAAAAATTTTGAATGAGTTTACGGGGGAATTTTATAGAGAGTCACATGAAACTATCAGAAAAATATAAGGTAATAATGTAATGTTTATTTTTTAATTTTTAGCATACATGTATTTCCCGGAATTCAAAGTGAAAATTTTCAAAGGGTGTGGTTTATGAAAAATTGAAGAAATAATCAGAAATTTAATACAAATATTATGTCAGGTGTTGATGAACAACAACTAGGGGAAATTTCTGAGAGGAACGGGAAAGACAAAGAGGTGATCCACGGGTAGCTTTAAGTACTATGTGGTGAGTTAAATTTACTTTAAGCAATCTAGATAAAAATAAAATATCTAGTGATAATATTAAAATAAATTATTAGCTTATGCTTTGGTGGTAGATGAGAAATTGATTGATAAGTATGATAGAAATTGTTTGACATGTAGAAAATTATTAGGTGGGAAATAATATTTTTAGAATAATACGTTGATTTAATAATAAAAGCTTAAGTGAAATTCTTGATGAGTTGTGGTTGATGTTTTGACACGAATTATGAGGAGATGAAATTTAGTGGATCTTAACAAGCCATGATGGATGATTTGATGTGATTTATGAGGAGAAGAAAATTGTAAAATTTATCAAGTAAATAATTAAGGAAAGACCAGATAGTCAATTTTAAATATTTTGAATTGATGTGGTTTTTATATTATTGTTAATATGCATATTTCATATCATTGTTCATATGCATATTCATTAAATAAGAGAACCGAAAGAACCGGGAAGGGGCCAGTCTAATTGAAAAACCGTGATAGCCGGTATATAATGGAAATAAAAGGGACACCGTGACAACCGGTATATGCTGAAAATAAATACCGTGACAGCCGGTATATGCTGGAAATAAAGAAACGGGAGGGGGCCAGTCTAAGATAATAAAAATATGTCGACATGTGGGAAGATATTCCCATAATAATAATTCATGCATTGCATCTGTTTTACATATTGATATTTTTACTGAATGTTGGTGATGTTATGCATTTATTTGTAGATAAATGAATCTCACAGAGAGACAATTACAGTGAGAAAAAGATATAGAAATATGACATGATATGAATTATTTAAATGCTAGACTTTTTGCTATTATTCAGTTATATGAGAGATAAATGATTAAATGTTAAAGGGCTATTTATGCAATTTGAATACTTTTAGTAAATTTAATTCATTGAGCTTGTGAAGCCTATTCCTCATTGTACAATGATTTCAGGTAGCAGATAAGACAAGTAGTCTGGTGGGTTGAGAGTCAGAAGAAATTATTTTCTGTAAGTCATGTACATGTCAATATCCTCAGACAAATGAGAAAATGAAATAAATATTGTATTTGTAAATATTCATGCATTTTACGTTGTACATTATATGTATGTTAATATCAGATTGATGTACCTCCCCTACTGAGGGTTGAGGATTAAAATAAAAAAAAATTTACGTTAGTGTTATTTTATTGTTGTATTTATGTGTCGTGCTGGGATTCTCAAAATATGATGACACCATCTCGGGGGTGGCCAACCCGAGATGGGTTGTTACAATTTTGGTATCAGAGCATTAGATTTTAAGATTCTGTAGACTGCATGAAAACTTAAAAAAGTGGAAGGTTTAAATAAATTATATTTTTAAAGGCAAAGTCTGAGGATGACAAGTGCTAGAGCTAGAGGTAGAGTTCTGAATTAGAGGGGATGTGGTAGACCCCAAATTTTTAGGAGAACTGAAGCAGAGAGGGAAGTTGAATCTGTGATTCCTGCGAGGGAACATGTTGATAGTGCAGCTGGTACTAGTAGAGCTGGGAGAGTATCTGAGGGTGGGAAGGATAAATTGAGAGAAGCTCTTAATCTTGCTATATAGAGGATGAATGCAGCTGAAGAAAGGGCTAATAATCTATAGAGAAGATTAGAGGAAAGGGGTAGAAGAGTGATAGGAACACTTTGTGTTACGTTTTTAATGCCTTTCCTACCCTATTTGGCTTTGTAATTCTCTTAACTTTGTTATTTTGAGCTTAGTTTCTTTTCTTAGTATTTAGAAAGCTTGTGAACGTGGGAATGGTAAAATAAGGTGCTAAAATGAGTTTTCCTAGTTACTTTAGGAAATCTAAGTGGATTAAGAAAATAGTCTTATCATTCTAAGAAACTTTTCTAATTATGGAAACTTTCCTTATCTATTATTTTCTGATTTCTTTGTAGGGTTCCACCTTGGAATTATTTGGATGATGTGTCAAAACACAAGAGAATATTGGAGTCCATTAGTGACATGGGTATGTCCAACCTAACATGGGCTTGCACAACAAAAGATCACATAATCTCTTGTCAACTAAGTAAGGTGCAAGGTCCAAGCCCAAAGTGGAGGAAGATTCGGATGCAACAACCTACTGGATTTTGGCCCATTATAACAGGCCCAAACAATATCATTTTTGAGACTTTCTTAGGTCCAAATTGAAGTTCAAGACGTCTTCTTTCCAGCCCAACAAGTTTCAGCTCATTTGGAGATGTGTGGAAGAAGATATGACCGTTTGAATTCTACTAGTTGGGTCCTCCTGAAATTTCGGGATTGTATTCCTCTTTCTTACTTTTGGCCATTCCTTGATTCTTTGCATGTTTTAGGGATTGTTTCCTTGCATGTTTCATGGCTTGTTTTTAGCATTGTTTTCTTGCTTTTCCTAAGCTTAGATGGTTATTCTAAGCTCTATAAATAGGGTGTTTGTAAGCTGAAAGAGATCATCTTTTCTCTTGGAACCATCTCTACTCAAAATTCAAGAAGCAAAAGGCTGAAACACTCCACCATTCCTTCTCCAATTGTGAGCACATTAGGACTTTTCCAAAATGTGTTCTCCTTCATCTATCATCATAGCCGCGAGGTTCATCACCATTAACATCTCAAGCTTCCTTGAGTGTGTTCAAGAAGTGTACCCCTTATGGCTATTCTTTTTAATTGTTTCAGCCTTGGATTCTTATGTTAGATATTATTATTAATTCAATGAGTTGGTTAATTTTCAGATTTATTCTTTAATGTTTTTGAATTGTTCATGATATGTAGACATATTAATTCATTACATATGTTGAATTTTCAGTTCTGTTATATTGAAAACTTTGATATTGCAAATCATTGAATCCATAATCGCACTTTCGATCACCTAATTGATCTGGAGTACGATTTAAAGTGGTAAAAGCTATGAACAATAGCCAATGTTCTGGAAATTGCATGTTCTTTATCCATGGACTTTTTCATAGGAATAAGGAACATGTTATTGAATCATAATTGCTTTTGATCTTAATGATTTGTTTAAGTAATTGTAAGGATGCGCTGAGTATTAACTTGATTGCTTAAACAAAATAACTAGCTGATGGACTTTTCCTAAGCTTAGTGATTATCTAAGAAGGAATTTATAAAGTGCATGATCTCTTTAGGCTTGCACTTTGATTCAATTCTGATATGTGATTGAGGCACGAATTCGTTGTCTACATTGAAACAATTTGATTAGTCATTTAACAAACTTGATTTTCTGAATTGTGAGAGAAAATGATCAATTGTAAATAATTGTTCTTTAATTTCCTTAGTAAAATTAATAAAAAGAAAAATCAGATCATGAAAACCCCCTATTCTTATGTAATGTTAATAGATGTAGATTTATATTTGTTTATAAACTTCTAATTAAACCAATCAAATCATTTATTATTATTTTTATGACTCTTTAGTATAGAGTACCCACAATCCCCGGCCAATAACGATACCCTACTAATCACTTTACTACAATCTTCTGCAGGGTTTGTTGATGACCGAAATAAACGGTCTATCAAATGGCGCCGTTGCCGGGGATTGCAAAATCTCTATATTTTAGTGTCATTTAACTTGTTAATATTCTTCTTAGCATATAATATAACTTGTGTTTTACTTGATTGCAATTTTAGCATGTGACTTCCTAAAAACCATTTGTAAAGTTTGTAAGGGAAGCTCATTATTATTTGTATTTCAAACTTTAACTTATATATTGATTCCTTTACTTTTGTTATTTAGGTCCATGAATGTCAGCAGTTAGTAGAAAGACTCAAGAACTTAGAAAACGCTTGGCTTTACTAAAAGAAGTTGCACTTTCTACAAATCAACCCCCACCTCACCAAGAAGGGAGGTTAGAGTCGGAGGAGTCAGATAATTTTTCACATCACTTGTCAGACGAGGAAGAAGACATACCTGACTTAGAAGACGCAAGTAAGGAAGACGAAGTACTAATGGCTGAAACTATTAAGCAAATGTATTCTTCAACTGATGGGGGAGCTGCACCAACTTGTATTACTTATCCAGAACCCGCAGTTGCCAAGATAGCTGAGTTCGAACTGAAGAGTGGGTTCTTGCACCATTTGCCCAAATTCCGTGGGCTTACTAACGAAGATCCTCACAAACATCTCAAGGAGTTCCAGTTTGTGTGTTCAAGTATGTGCCCACAAAATGCGGATCTCAACGTTCTGAAGCTGAAGTCATTCCCTTTTTCACTTGAAGATAGGGCAAAGACTTGGTTGTTTGATTTACCCTCGGGTTACATCAACACATGGGAGAAGCTGATGACTGAGTTTCTGACTAAGTACTTCCCTGCCTCAAGGATTACTGTCTTGAGGAAGCAGATAACTGGAATTGAGCAAAGGAAGGATGAGGCGTTCTATGCCTACTACGAGAGATTCAAGAGCTTAATTGCATCATGTCCTTCACATGGGATGAAAGAAGGGAATCTTCTCACTTACCTTTATGAGGGACTTCTCCCCCTCGAACGTCAATTGTTAGATGCTGCTGCCGGAGGTTCTTTTGTCGATAAGACACCTGATGTTGCTAAGGAGTTACTCGCCCAACGTGCTCTTAATTATCAACAATACGAGGGAGTGTTAAACTCCACTCATGGGGTGAATGAGGTATCTTCTAACTCTGCTCTTAAGGAAAAAGTTAATAAAATGTCTACTCTTCTGTCTCAGGTACTGAACGTGAATGGAGCACAAGTACAACAAGTTGCTCAAATCTGTGGTGTGTGTTGTACTCAAGGGCATCCAACTGACCAATGTCCCCAACTGATCAACAATGGAGGATAGGAGTCTCTTAACGCTGTTGGGTTTCAAGGTAATTAAGGTGGACAAAGGTACAACCCTTTCTCTAACACATATAACCCTGGGCTTTGAGATCACCCCAATTTTCGTTGGGCCAACAATGATAATGTTCAGAACCCTCAAGGTCAAGGGCAAGTGTTTCCACGCCCTCAAGGTTTGTTTATGAGGCCTCAGGTACCTCAAAACTTTGTCCCTAATCCTATTGTACCTACAAATTCTGTTGCTTCTAATTATGATGAAATTTTAAAGTCCCTTGCTCAAGGGCAACAGAATTTAACTACTGCTACTCAAGCTCTTGTTACAGGTCAACAGGCTCACACTAAGGATATTGCAGAGCTGAAGAAGCAATTGGGACAAGTGGTGGACTTCATGGGGAAGATAACAGAGAGTGGAAAATTGCCTAGCAACACTGTTCCCAACCCAATTATCGAGCAAGCTAAAGTTGTTACCACAAGGAGTGGCAAGACCCTTGTGGATGTTCTTAAAACTCAGAAGAAAGCCAAAGTGACCCACCATGAGGAAGAGGACGTTGAGAGCACCAAGAAGGAAATACAGAAAGATCCCACCACCACAATGGCAGAAATGATTGGTCCTCCATCATCTGAGAATGCTTTAAAACCTCAAGGTAACGAACAAAACCCTAAACACTCTTTTAATTCTAATCCTTTTGCTCGTGTACCTTTTCCTAGTAGGTTTGCCAAAACCAAGAAGGATGAATCTGATCAGGTCATCTTGGAGATTTTTAAGAAGGTACAAGTCAACATGCCTTTGATTGAGTGCTTGAAGCAAGTGCCAAGATATGCCAAGTTTCTGAAGGAGCTTTGCACTACAAGGAGGCAGACTCGTGAGAAGGAGGTGGTGAAGTTGAATGAGACAGTCTCTGCTATCATCCAAAGGAAATTGCCACCAAAGCTTAAGGATCCAGGGAGTTTTTCTGTTCCTTGTGTGATTGGTACCAACAAATTTGATAATGTCATGCTAGACTTAGGAGCTTCAATTAATGTGATGCCTTATAGTCTTTATGCTTCTTTAGAGCTAGGTGCACTTAAAAGTGATAATGTTGTTATCCAATTGGCTGATCGATCTAATAAGTATCCTAAAGGATACGTTGAAGATGTTCTTGTGCAAGTAAATCAACTCATTTTTCCTGCAGACTTCTATATTATTGATATGGAAGATTCTCCCCTAAATTCTACTCCGTTGCTTTTAGGGTGCCCATTCATGAGGACCGCAAGAACAAAGATCGATGTTTATGAGGGAACTCTAACCATGGAATTTGATAATGAAGTTATACGCTTCAACATCTTTGAAGCCATGAGGTATCCATTGACTGACATTAAACCCTGTTTTTCTATTGATGATATTAACTCACTTGCGCAGAGATTTTTGGAAGCAATGGAAGAGGATGAGTTGAAAGTAACACTCTCTCAAGGAGTTGGTTATACTGAGAATGGAGAATCCATTTCTAGGGCTGAGTTAGAGAAGGCTGAAGAGCCCATTGTGATCAAAACCGTAGCCTCCCTTGAGGCCCGACCCATATTACCAAGGTCTATTCCTCCTTTGTCCTTTCCTATTTCCACTAACAAAATTTTACCTTCAGTGATACAGGCCCCTACACTAGAGCTTAAGGTTTTGCTAGATCACTTGAAGTATGTCTTTTTGGGGGACAAGGAGACGCTACCTGTTATTATATCCTCGAAGTTGGAGGAGGACCAAGAAAAGAAGCTTGTGGACGTTCTGAAGAAGTACAAGACCGCCATTGGTTGGACTTTGGCAGATATCAAAGGAATTAGCCCAACCATGTGCATCCATAGGATCCTGTTGGAGGATGGTGCCAAACCCACCAGAGATGCCCAGAGACGCCTACATCCACCTATGATGAAGGTTGTGCAAGATGAGGTAATTAAGTTACTTGATTGTGGCGTTATTTACCCTATTTCAGATAGCAAGTGGGTGTCTCCTGTTCAAGTTGTGCCAAAGAAGTCAGGAGTTACTGTGGTAAAGAATGAGGAGAATGAACTTGTACCTCAAAGAGTGGTAACTGGTTATCGAGTTTGCATAGACTATAGGAAGCTCAATGCTTCAACAAGAAAGGACCATTTCCCTCTGCCCTTCATCGATCAGATGCTCGAGAGGTTAGCTGGTTATCCTTTTTATTGTTTTTTGGATGGATATAGTGGGTACAACCAGATCTGTATAGCGCAAGAGGACCAAGAGAAGACCACCTTCACTTGCCCTTTTGGCATTTATGCCTACAGACGTATGCCATTCGGATTGTGCAATGCACCAGGTACATTTCAACGTTGTATGCTCTCCATTTTCTCTGAATACATCGAGAATATCATTGAGGTCTTTATGGATGATTTTAGTGTCTTTGGTAGAGATTTTGATGCATGCTTAGGAAATTTGGAACTTATTCTGAAACGTTGTGTTGAAACAAACTTGGTTCTAAATTGGGAAAAATGTCACTTCATGGTGACTCAAGGGATTGTTTTAGGACATATCATATCTGCTAGGGGGATTGAGGTTGATAAATCTAAGGTAGATCTTGTACGTTACTTACCCTCTCCTACTTGTGTGAGAGAGGTTCGTTCATTTCTTGGTCATGTAGGATTTTACAGGAGGTTTATCAAGGATTTCTCCAATGTATCAAGGCCCTTATGCCGTTTACTTCAGAAGGACACTCTCTTTGAGTTTGATGAGGAGTGCAAGAAAGCTTTTGAGAAGCTAAAGGAGTTATTGACTACTGCTCCCATCATGTCTCCACCTAATTGGTCCTTACCTTTTGAATTGATGTGTGACGCCTCAGATTATGCCGTTGGGGCTGTTTTGGGACAAAGAATGGACAAGAAGCCCTATGCCATCTACTATGCCTCTAGGACACTCAATGATGCTCAACTAAACTATTCCACAACTGAAAAAGAGCTTCTTGCTGTTGTTTTTGCCTTAGATAAATTTTGCTCTTATTTACTTCAAACTAAATTTGTTGTTTATACTGATCATGCAGCTTTGAAGTATCTGATGACAAAGAAGGAGGCCAAACCGAGACTGATTAGATGGGTGCTTTTGCTTCAAGAATTTGATTTGGAGATCAAGGACAAGAAGGGGAGTGAAAACTTGGTAGCTGACCATTTGAGCAGACTTGTTCATGAGGAGGACGTCCTACCCCTGCAAGAATCATTCCCAGATGAGCAGCTCTTTGGGATTGAGGTAAGTGAGCCTTGGTATGCTGATATTGTGAATTATTTAGTTACTAGGCAATTTCCTGACACTTTACCTCGTTCTAATAAAGAAAAACTTAAGCATATGGCTAGGCATTACATATGGGATGAACCTTATTTGTGGAAGCATTGTAGTGATCAAATCATTAGGAGGTGTGTCCCTGAATCTGAGCATAAATTGATACTTGCTTTTTGTCATTCTGAGTCTTGTGGTGGACACTTTGGTGCTCGTAGGACAGCCCGTAAGGTATTAGATTGTGGTTTTTTCTGGCCTTTTATTTTTAAGGATGCATACTTGTATTGCATGACTTGTGACAGGTGTCAGAGGACAGGTAATTTAGGCTCTAGGGATCAAATGCCTATGGCCCATATTATAACTGTTGAGATTTTCGAGGTTTGGGGCATTGATTTCATGGGTCCGTTTCCTTCATCTAACGGGTTTCTTTACATTCTTTTGGCTGTTGATTATGTGTCTAAATGGGTGGAGGCTAAAGCCACCATAACTAATGACTCTAAAGTTGTTGTAGATTTCTTGAGATCTAACATATTTGCTAGGTTTGGAATGCCTCGTGTGATTATTAGTGATGGTGGATTACACTTTTGCAACCGTACAATTGAGGCCCTGCTCAAGAAGTACAAAGTGACTCATAAGGTGGCAACACCTTATCATCCTCAGACGAGTGGACAAGCAGAGGTCTCAAATCGTGAGATTAAGGGGATTTTGGAGAAGACTGTGGGCCCTACACGCAAGGATTGGAGCAAAAGACTTGATGATGCACTTTGGGCTTATAGGACAGCTTACAAGACGCCAATTGGGATGTCTCCATTCAGACTTGTCTATGGTAAAGCGTGTCACTTACCAGTTGAGCTTGAGCATAGGGCATGGTGGGCTGTTAAGTCTTTCAACATGGACATTGATGAGGCTGGTTTACATAGAAAACTCCAACTGAATGAACTTGAGGAAATCAGAAACGAGGCATATGATAGTGCATGGATCTACAAGGAGAAAACTAGAGCTTTTCATGATAAGATGATCCGTGGCAAGGCCTTTGTTGTGGGCCAAAAAGTTCTTCTCTTCCATTCTAGACTTAAACTTTTTCCTGGTAAATTATGTTCTAGATGGGTGGGTCCATTCATTGTCACTAATATTTTTCCTCATGGTGCTATGCAGATAAAAAGTGACAAAACTGGAAATGAATTCAAGGTGAATGGTCATCGCTTGAAACCTTACTATGAGGCTTTTGAGGAGCACACTGGGGAGGATGTACCCCTCCTAGAGGTGCCACTCACAAAGGACTAAAAACAAGGTACAAAGTCTAGGCTGAAAGACTGTAAACATTAAAGCGCTGCTTGGGAGGCAACCCAATTCAACCGAAGCTGTGGAGGAGTCATTAACACAGATTTGCATTCTCTTTCTCTCTTCTATTTACGTTGGTTGATCTTTATATGTTATTTGTTTTGTGTGATTTTCGTAAATACCTTACCCATGTTTATATTCTATATTACATGCTTATTCTGATATACATTGAGGACAATGTACGATTTAAGTGTGGGAGAGGGATTTACATCTTTTTGAGTCATATCATTACTTTTTAGGTTTTAGGATCTCTTCCAACTCAATGATGAAACTGATTCTTAATGGTTTTTAAAGAGTTTGAGCATACTTTTAAAGATAAAACAAGAAATGGAGTTAATTTGCTTATATTATAGTCATACTTGGAAATTGAAATTTTGATGCACATTAGCCTTGATTTGAGTAATCTGTTGCCTTAGAGTGAAGCATGGAGACATATTGAATGATACTTGCATAATCCCACAATATTTGTGAGTTTTTCGAGCCTTAAAATTGATTCATTATGCATATCAATTCAAATTCTCTTCTGAGTGCATCTTGTGAATATAATGTTTTCTAGAACTTGCTTTTAAACCACTTGAGACGATCGTACATGTTCAGATTTGGAGAAGACGGAGGCAAATTAGGATTTTACCACCATGACTAAATAGCCTTTAACCTGATCATGATTTGACCCCTAGATAGCATTTTGAGCCTGAATTAGCTTATTTTCTTCATTAACCCACATTCATTTACCCTTACGAACTTAAACACTTTACCTACCATTTTTCCTTGGAACTAGGGAGCTTGGATCTTGTTTATATTGATTTGTAATGTGGAGATGGTGGAAAAGCATAAGTGTGGGGGAATTTCATATGGTTCTAAGGTGGTTATTTCGGCAAAAAAACAAAAAAACAAAAAAAAAAGAAGATAAAAGGAGTAATAGGAAGAAAAAAAAAATTGCTGTGTTTCAAAGAATACAAGTTCTGAAGAATTGGGAGAATTATGAGTCTTTAAAGCAAGCTGAAAGCCAAAGTGATTAAATCCACCCTATTGTGATGGAAACGTGGTACTTAATAATGATGATCTATTTATGACGTTATTGAATGCTTTCTAGTTCTAAGGAAATTTTGTGACATCCTTTCTCTTCTTTCTTATGAAACCTTGACCCTTTAGCCCCATTACAACCCTTTCAAAGACCTCCTGATCCTTTGATGTTCTGTTTTTGATGTGGAGAGTGGGTGCACAAGCAAGCCTATGGTTTAAACTGTTTTCACAAGTGATTGAGTAATTAGTATAGCTAGCACCACATTTAAATGAGTGAAAACCAGAGTGATGCATTGTGAGAAGTAAAATTTGATATTATTTGTGCATTAACTCGAGGGTGGCATATTACACTTACTCTTGGCTGATTATTCACACACACACACTCAAAGTACGAATGTTATATAATCTTAATAACTCCGTAGCTTGTTTATTTGAGGTAAACTTGTGCTCTCCGTACTTTATTATGCCATATTACCTAGGGGATCTCTGAGACGTAAGTTGGAAGGATTATAGTCATTTAATTTTTGTTATGTCATTGTGGTGTCATTTAGTTTATGTTGTTTCTCTTGAGATTCTACTAGGTTACATACTGTTGTTTTGCTAAGAGACTAGCAAAGCTAAGTGTGGGGGAATTTGATAGGAACACTTTGAGTTACGTTTTTAATGCCTTTCCTACCCTATTTGGCTTTGTAATTCTCTTAACTTTGTTATTTTGAGCTTAGTTTCTTTTCTTAGTATTTAGAAAGCTTGTGAACGTGGGAATGGTAAAATAAGGTGCTAAAATGAGTTTTCCTAGTTACTTTAGGAAATCTAAGTGGATTAAGAAAATAGTCTTATCATTCTAAGAAACTTTTCTAATTATGGAAACTTTCCTTATCTATTATTTTCTGATTTCTTTGTAGGGTTCCACCTTGGAATTATTTGGATGATGTGTCAAAACACAAGAGAATATTGGAGTCCATTAGTGACATGGGTATGTCCAACCTAACATGGGCTTGCACAACAAAAGATCACATAATCTCTTGTCAACTAAGCAAGGTGCAAGGTCCAAGCCCAAAGTGGAGGAAGATTCGGATGCAACAACCTACTGGATTTTGGCCCATCATAATAGGCCCAAACAATATCATTTTTGAGACTTTCTTAGGTCCAAATTGAAGTTCAAGACGTCTTCTTTCCAGCCCAACAAGTTTCAGCTCATTTGGAGATGTGTGGAAGAAGATATGACCGTTTGAATTCTACTAGTTGGGTCCTCCTGAAATTTCGGGATTGTATTCCTCTTTCTTACTTTTGGCCATTCCTTGATTCTTTGCATGTTTTAGGGATTGTTTCCTTGCATGTTTCATGGCTTGTTTTTAGCATTGTTTTCTTGCTTTTCCTAAGCTTAGAGGGTTGTTCTAAGCTCTATAAATAGGGTGTTTGTAAGCTGAAAGAGATCATCTTTTCTCTTGGAACCATCTCTACTCAAAATTCAAGAAGCAAAAGGCTGAAACACTCCACCATTCCTAACATCTCAAGCTTCCTTGAGTGTGTTCAAGAAGTGTACCCCTTACAGCTATTCTTTTTAATTGTTTCAGCCTTGGATTCTTATGTTAGATATTATTATTAATTCAATGAGTTGGTTAATTTTCAGATTTATTCTTTAATGTTTTTGAATTGTTCATGATATGTAGACATATTAATTCATTACATATGTTGAATTTTCAGTTCTGTTATATTGAAAACTTTGATATTGCAAATCATTGAAGCCATAATCGCACTTTCGATCACCTAATTGATCTGGAGTACGATTTAAAGTGGTAAAAGCTATGAACAATAGCCAATGTTATGGAAATTGCATGTTCTTTATCCATGGACTTTTTCATAGGAATAAGGAACATGTTATTGAATCATAATTGCTTTTGATCTTAATGATTTGTTTAAGTAATTGTAAGGATGCGCTGAGTATTAACTTGATTGCTTAAACAAAATAACTAGCTGATGGACTTTTCCTAAGCTTAGTGATTATCTAAGAAGGAATTTATAAAGTGCATGATCTCTTTAGGCTTGCACTTTGATTCAATTCTGATATGTGATTGAGACACGAATTCATTGTCTACATTGAAACAATTTGATTAGTCATTTAACAAACTTGATTTTCTGAATTGTGAGAGAAAATGATCAATTGTAAATAATTGTTCTTTAATTTCCTTAGTAAAATTAGTAAAAAGAAAAATCAGATCATGAAAACCCCCTAATCTTATGTAATGTTAATAGATGTAGATTTATATTTGTTTATAAACTGCTAATTAAACCAATCAAATCATTTATTATTATTTTTATGACTCTTTAGTATAGAGTACCCGCAATCCCCGGCCAATAACGATACCCTACTAATCACTTTACTACAATCTTCTGCAGGGTTTGTTGATGACCGAAATAAACGGTCTATCAAAGAGAACTTGATCTGGTGAGGCAAGAGGTTCATGAGGGAGGTTTGTTTGCACATGATATGCAAGGTGATTGTTTTGTAAGATTTCTTAAGTTTAAACCTCAGTCTTTTAGAGGATCTGTAAATCCTATGGAAGCTGAGCAGTGGATTAGACATGTGGAGAAATATTTTGAGGTCTTACCAATGTCAGACAAACAGAAGGTTTCTTTTGCTTCATTTATGCTGGAGGGTGAGGCTTCTCAGTGGTGGGAGGATATTTTTCCTAGGGTAAGCATACGGGTAGAATAACCTTTAACTTGGAGTAAGTTTAAGGATGAGTTCTTTGCAAAGTATTTCTCAGATTCCTTTCGGGCACAACAAGAAAAAGATTTTATTCATCTAAGGCATGAAAATTTATCAGTGGTTGAATATGATAGTAGATTCATAGCCTTGTCAAGATTTTTACTTGAATTAGTGAATACAGAAGAGAGAAAATGTAAGATATTTTTAGATGGATTACACTATGACATTCAGACTAAACTCTCTTATATGGGCATAGGAAATTATGCTGTATTGGTAGATAAAGCATTACAGATTGAGAAGGATTTGATAGAGTTGAGAGGTAGGAGGGACTGGATGAAGAGGTCTAGATTTGAGGGATTTAGAGGTGGTAGCAGTATGGGTATACAGGGCAGAAGACCACCCCAGAGGGGGCATTCTTTGTCATAAGGAACTGTAGTGCAGAGTTAGAGATAGGCAGGATCTGTTGCTTTTTTAGCTCAGAGTAGTACCGATGGAACCCATAGATTTGGGAGACAATCTATGGGAATTGGGAGTTATTGTAGAAGAGTAAGTATACCACCAGGGTGAAGTGGTAACCTAATGTATGATTGAGAGGCAAGGGTTTGCTTTAGATGTAATCAGATGGGGCATCTGGCTCAGAATTGCCCTATGCAAATATGCTTTGTATGTGGTAGATGAGTGTATATTGCTACAGATTGTCCAGCAGGGAAATCTGCTGACATAGGCGTTGGAAGTGTCGGGAGGAGATCGGTGGTGGATCAGGGGGTGTACAAGGCAGAGGTCGAGGATCAGTAGCAGAGTGAGGATGTGACAGTCAGATTCAGTCTAGAGATGGCAGAGTCTATACATTGGCCCAACAGGATGCACAAGCCACTCTTGATGTTGTTATGGGTATGATATCTATCATTGGTAGGCCTGCTAGATTATTTATTGATCCTGGTGCAACTCATTCTTTTGCATCTAGTAATTATATGAAATCTATTGATGCTAGTGCTAGTCTTTTGATGCATGCAATTATTGTTGAGATTCCTACTGGAGATAGGGTGATTAATATTGCTGATAAAGAATTTGAAGTTGATTTATTGCCTTTAAATATGACAGATTTTGATTTAATTTTGGGGACGAAATGGTTATCTGTATATCATGCTTGGGTAGATTGTTTTAGGAAAAATATGGTGTTCCAGATACTCAGACAGTAGGAGTTTAATTTTCAAGGAAAATGTAAGATACTTGCAAATTGTCTTATTTCTGCCTTAACTGCTAGTAAATAGTTAAGGAAAGGTTGTGACAGGTATTTGGCATATATGGTGGATTTTAGCAAAGAGAGTAGAAAGTTAGAAGAAATCTTGGTAGTAAAAGATTTTTCTGATGTTTTCCCTGAAGAATTGACTGGGTTACCTCCCAATAGGGAAATTGAGTTTTCTATTGAGGTGATTCCAGGATCACCACCCATATCCGTAACACCCTATAGAATGGTACCAGTTGAATTGAGAGAGTTGAAAGTTCAGCTTCAGAAGTTACTAGATAAACAGTTTATCCGACCTAGTATGTCACCCGGGGGAGCCCCTGTGTTATTTGTTAAGAAGAAGGATAGGACATTAAGGTTGTGTATTGATTATAGACAGTTGAATAAGATCACCATCAAGAATAAATATCCTTTGCCCAAGATAGATGATTTATTCGAGCAGTTACAGGGAGCTAGAGTGTTTTCTAAGATAGACCTGAGATCGAGCTATCATCAATTGAGGATGAAAGAGGGGGATGTGCCTAAGACTGCTTTTAGGACACGTTATGGCCATCATGAGTTCTTGGTGATGCATTTTGGGTTGACCAATGCTCCTGCAACATTTATGGACCTTATGAATCAGGTGTTTAAACCATTCTTGGACAGATATGTGATTGTGTTTATTGATGATATTTTGATATATTCCAAGAATGAAGAGGAGCATATGCGACATTTGGAGATAGTGTTGGAGATTTTGAGGAGAGAGAAATTATATGCGAAGTTCTCTAAGTGTGAGTTTTGGTTGAGTGAAATATCTTTCTTGGAGCATGCTGTATCAGGAGAGGGGGATAGCAGTTGACCCACAAAAAGTAGAAGTAGGGTTGAATTGGGAAAGACCCACGAGTGCAACTGAAATTAGAATCTTTTTGGGATTGGCTGGTTATTATAGAAGATTTATCCAAAAATTTTCTATGATTGCTGGACCATTGACTAGATTGACCAGGAAGGACATGAAGTTTAGGTGGTCAAAGGAATGTGAGAGAAGTTTCCAGATGTTGAAAGAAAAACTGCCTACTGTTTCGGTATTAGTGCTCCCTTATGGTGATGAAAGATTCATGGATTATAGTGATGCATCACATCAGGGGTTGGAATGTGTATTGATGCAACATGGGAGAGTTATAGGTTATGCATATAGGAAACTGAAAAATCATGAGAGAAATTATCCGACCCATGATTTAGAATTGGCTGCCATAGTTTTTGCCTTAAAGATTTGGAGACATTATCTATATGGAGCAAATTGTGAAATTTTTATGGATCATAAAATCTTGACACATTTGCTGACCCAGAAGGAGTTGAATTTAAGGCAGAGGAGGTGGATGGAGTTGATTTGTTATTATGACTGTACGATTCATTATCATCCAGAAAAGGTTAATGTAGTAGCTGATGCACTAAGTAGTAATGCTACAGGAAGATTAGCTGTTATTGGAAGTCATAATAGTAGCTTGATAATAGAATTAAAAAGGATGAGGATGCAGTTGAGTGTCAATGATAGAGGAGTATTGATGGAAAATATGGTGATACAATTTTCTATTATTGATCGTTTATTACAGATGCAAGGTAGAGATGAGGGGATAGAGAAGATCAGACAGGAAATGTTGAGTGGAAAGTCAACTGAGTTTAGGATTAAAGAAGATGGTATGGTAGTATTGGGGTATAGAGTTTGTGTTCCCAATGATGTGGAGATGAGAAAGGTGATACTAAAGGAGGCTCATGATTCAGTATATTCCATGCACCTGAGTAATAATAAGATGTACAGGGGATTGCGACAGAATTATTGGTGGTCAAGGATGAAGAAGGATGTAGTGGAATATATTTCTAGATGTTTGACTTGTCAATAGGTGAAGTCTGAGAATGGACACTTAGTAGATTTATTACAACCTTTTCTAATACCTGAGTGGCCATGGGAAAATGTGAGTATGGATTTTGTCTCTAGTTTTCCTCGTACCTAGAGGGGACATGACATTGTATGGGTTATAGTGGATAGACTTTCTAAGTCTTCACATTTTCTTTCTATTAAAACTACTTGGAGTCCAAAAAAGTTGGCTGAGTTGTATGTAGCAGAGATAGTAAAATTACATGAAGTACCCTTGAGTATGGTATCAGATAGAGATTCTAGATTTACCTCTAGATTTTGGAGGGGTTTCCAAGAAGCTATGGGTATGCAATTACAGTTTAGTACAACTTTTCATCCACAAACTGATGGGCAGACTGAGAGAATCATCAGAATACTAGAAAATATGCTGAGAGCAAGTGTATTGAGTTTCTTAGTGAGCTAGGATGCTTATTTTCCTTTAATCGAGTTTTCATATAATAATCAATATCAAACTAGTATTGGGATGGCACCCTTCGAGGCTTTATATGGTAGAAGGTGTAGAACTCCAGTATATTTGGAAGAAGTTGGAGAGAGAAAGATATATGGCCCAGAAATGATAGATTTGACTACTGAAAGGATTAAATTGGTTAGAGAGAACCTCAGAGTAGCCCAAAATAGACAAAATGGATATGCTGATGAAAGAAGACGACCTCTCGAGTTTCAAGTTGGTGATTGAGTATTTTTGAAGATATCTCCGTGGAAGGGTGTGTTGAGGTTTAAAAATAAGGGAAAGTTGAGCCCGAGATTTGTGGGGCCATATGAGGTGATCGAGAGAATTGGACTAGTAGCGTATCGTTTGGATTTGCCCCCAGAATTAAAGTAGTTACATAATGTGTTTCATGTATCATTGCTGAGAAAGTATTTCAAGATGAATCTCATAGTATCTCGAATCAGGCGATAGAACTTTAGGAATATTTTACTTTTATGCAAGTACCGGTTAGAATCTTAGACAGAAAGGAACAAGTCTTGCACAATAAAGTCATTCCCTTGATTCAAGTATTATGGAGGAACAAAGATGTCGAAGAAGTCACGTGGGAGCATGAAGCAAGAATGAGGAAGGTTACCCCCAACTATTTTCTTTACTTCAAGCAAAGAAATTTCGAGGAAAATTTTTTTGTAAGGTGGGTATATGTGTAATACATGTATTTGTAAAGTAAGGGTAAAGAAGTGATTTAATAAATATGACATGGAATTAAAATAAAATATATGTGAAATGTTTATTATTATTTGAATAAAGAAATTCTAAAAAAAATTGTGAACAATATATAAGAAAAAGAAAAAGAAAAAAAATATGAGACGTGAACATCCCAGAAGACAGAAGAAGACAGAAAAGTAAAAAGTAAAGGAAAAAAAAATTGTGAAAAAAATAGCAAAACATAGTAGCAGGTGGCAGCACCTGCTGCCAACTTAATTTGGGGCTGCTGTGGAGAGTTTTTAAGAGTTGCCAAGTGCATTTTGGCAAGCAATTGTGAGCTGTCGTTGCAGCAAATTTTCTATATAAATTACGCTTATATGTAAATGTTAAGTTACACTTACCAAATTCGTTTAGTTTTCCTTCTATTACGCATTTTCTTTAAACACTTGGGGACCGAAACAAATGTTAAAAGAGCAAAATTTTGAAGGAGTTTACGGGGGAATTTTATAGAGAGTCACGGGAAACTATCAGAAAAACAAAAGGTAATAATGTAATGTTTATTTTGGAATTTTCAGCATACATATATTTCCCGGAAATCAAAGTAGAAATTTTCAAAGGGTGTAGTTTATGAAGAATTGAAGAAATAATTAGAAATTTAATACAAATATTATGTCAGGTGTTGACGAACAGCAACCGGGGGAAATTTCTGAGAGGAATGGGAAAGGCAAGGAGGTGATCCATAGGTAGCTTTAAGTGCTATATGGTGAGTTAGATTTACTTTAAGTTATCTAGATAAAAATGAAATATCTAGTGATAATATTAAAATAAATTATTAGCTTATGCTTTGGTGGTAGATGAGAAATTGATTGATAAGTATGATAGAAATTGTTGGACATGCAGAAAATTATTAGGTGCGAAATAATATTTTTGGAATAATATATTGATTTAATAATAAAAGCGATAAGTAAAATTCTTGATGAGTTGTGGTTGATGTTTTGATACGAATTATAAGGAGATGAAATTTAATGGATCTTGACAAGCTATGATGGATGATTTGATGTGATTTATGAGGAGAAGAAAATTGTGAAATTTATCAAGTAGAAAATTAAGGAAAGACTGGATAGTCAATTTAAATATTTTGAATTCATGTGGTATTTATACTACTGTTCATATGTATATTTCATATCATTGTTCATATGCATATGCATTAAATAAGAGAACCGAAAGAACTAGGAAAGGGCTGGTTTAATTGAAAAACCGTGACAACCGGTATATGTTGGAAATAAAGAACCGGGAGGGGGCCGGTCTAAGATAATAAAAACATGTTGACATATGAAAAAACGTTCCCATAATAATAATTCATGCATTGCATATGTTTTTTATGTTGATATTTTTATTGAATGTTGGTAATGTTATGCATTTATTTGTAGATAAATGAGTCTCATAGACAGACAATTACAGTGAGAAAAATACATAGAAATATGACATGATAGGAATTGTTTAAATGTTAGACATTTTTCTATAAACTAGTTATATGAGAGATAAATGATTAAATGTTAAAGGGATATTTATGCAATTTGAATACTTTTAGTAAATTTAATTCACTGAGCTTGTGAAGCTCATTCCTTATTGTACAATGATTTCAGGTAGCAGACAGGACAAGTAGTTTGATGGGTTGAGAGTCAAATGAAATCATTTTTTTGTAAGCCACGTATGTGTCAATATCGTCAGACAAATGAGAAAATGAAATAAATATTGTATTTGGAAATATTCATGCATTTTACGTTGTATAATATGTGTAAGTTAATATCAGATTGATGTACCTCCCCTGTTGAGGGTTGAGGATTGAAATAAAAAAAAATTTATGTTAGTGTTATTTTATTGTTGTATATATGTGTCGTGCTAGGATTCTCAAAATGTGATGACACTGTCTCGAGGGTGGCCAACCCGAGATGGGTCGTTACAATAACCTATTTTTGGGAGGAAGAAAAAAATCATTACCTGCAGCATTGGCTAAGGGATGGTTGTTACCAGATGAGATTAATGACAATAATTGATGAAATTGTTGGTTTGTGAAGGCAGGGGCAAGAGGCTGTTCCTCGGCAGAGAAAACAGTTGGAATTGCAACTTGATTAGATGTAGCAGCTTTCAGAACAGACTTAGGTGGATAGTCATGCTTCTTGTAACAACAAGATTCAGAATCACCATTAGTGTTACAAAAACCATAGTGGTAGAATGGTTTCTTGCCACGACGAGTTGTAGGAGTGTAAGAATGGGAGGCAGCAAGGGCTAATTGCTGAAGGGTCTGTATAGGGACATCATGAATGCAGCGATGTCGTTCTTCTTATAAAACAAGAAAGTATGTACAATTATCTGTGGGTAAGGGGCCCATCAAGAGAATGTGACTGCCAATGGAACCATAAGATTCATTAAGTCCCATTAAAAATTCCATGAGGTGATTAGATTGTTGAAGGTAATCGTGATTCTTGATAACACCACAAGTGCAATATGGGAATGAATTATAAGAAGACAACTCATCCCATAGGCCTTTGAGAACTATGTAATAAAGAGCAAGGGAAGATGTACCCTGGCTGGGATTAGAAATCACATGCCAGATTTCAAAAATACGTTGAGCATTCTTCTGGGAAAATTGATCAGTTAAATCTAACCAAACTTCGCAAGTGGTGGATGTGTATAGGATGTTGTTGGTGATATCATTATAAACAACATTCATGAGCCATGATAACACCATGCTATTACAATGAACCCACTGCTGAAAAACATAATCGGTTTCAGCTGGTTTTGGTAAGGAACCATCAATGAAACCAAGCTTATTTTTGGCTTGGAAGGCCAATCACCTAGCACGATTCCAAGTGGGATAATTATCTTCCTTAAATGGTTGGGAAATGAGTATAGCTTCTAGATTCTCAAAATGATGAAGGTAAATGGGTGACTGACTATCATACTTGGTTATGTTTGTGTTTGTGGTAGCCATGTAAAAAAGGCAAGATTTCTATAGGATCATTTTAAACTCTGATACCATGTAAAAGAAAGCAATATTTTGGAAAGACTTGAATTTGTTCATTTCGTTTGCACAATATATATAGAGCAAGTGACAGATAATTCACAGGGAAGAAAATAACACAAGAGAAAAAAACCCTAAAAAAACAGAGGAACAACTCTGAATTTTATTCAAAATTACGCAAATCAATAATAATGTTTACTAAACCCTAAAAACCTTATTTATAAGGTCAAGCTAAAATAAGAAAATTAAATTAAGGCCGAATTTGAAGTAATAAAAATAATAAGTTTCCTAAAAACTGAAAACTGCCAAATTGAGAGCCTAAACATCGTTTTTTGGCTTAAAAATGACGACGCTTAAGGTTGAGTTTTGCCCGGAAACCCGTTTCCACTAAGACTAGGGCCTTCCGGGGCCCGATCTGAGCCTATGGCCCATTCTAGATAGTCCACCTGCCAGTTTTGCGCTGATCTGCCAACTCTAGGTACCTCAATGCCAACAATGTGCTATCTGACAACTCAGCATCATCTGACTTGGATCCTCCTGCATCAGTCGCCCCGGGTTGGAAAGAACTCGTCCTCGAGTTCACAATAGCCTCATCGGAATCCCCAAAACAAGGACTCAAGTGTTTCACATTAAAGACATCGAAAGTTTTTAAATGACTGGGTAGGCGTAGTCTGTAGGTGTTATCATTGATCTTCTGCAAGATCTCACAGGGTCCAATCTTTCGCTCCTTAAGCTTATTATACTCTCCCACGGGAAAACGATCGCGAGTTAGTAGTGCCCAAACAAAATCACCAATATCAAAAAGTACTTGACGACGATGACTGTCGCTCTGACCCTTGTACTTGGCATTACTCTTGTGAATGGCCAGCTTCACCTGCTCATGGATAGCCCGAAGATGTTCTGCCATCTCATCTGCCTTGTGATTCAAACGACCCACACGTGGAATATGGGCTAAGTCAAGCACCCCGGATGGATTCTGACCATAGACAATCTCAAATGGGCTCATTCCCGTGGTTTTGTTTTTCAACCTGTTATAGGCAAATTCTGCTTGAGGTAACGCCAAATCTCACTGCTTTGGTTTAGTTCTTACCAAGCTCCTCAAAAGGTTTCCTAAACTCTGGTTCACCACCTTGGTCTGACCATCTGTCTGAGGATGGTAGGCACTACTAAAATTCAACTTCGTCCCCAGCTTCTCCCATAAACTCTTCCAGAACTGACTCATGAACTTGGTGTCACGATCTGAAGTGATAGATCGGGGAACACCATGTAAACGCACAATCTCCCTGAAGTAAAGATGAGCGATCCGGGTAGCATCCATTTTCTTCCTGCAAGGTATAAAATGGGCCATATTGGAAAATCTATCAACCACCACCAAAATAGAATCCAAGTCCCATTAGGTGCGGGGTAAGCCCAACACAAAGTCCATACTGACATCAAACCAAGGGGCTTCAGGTATTGGTAAAGGTGTGTACAGGCTCGCATTAGTGAGAACTCCCTTGGACCACTAACACATATAACAACGCTCCATATGATGAGCCACGTCACTGGTCAATTTGGGCCAATAATAGTTACAAGAGATCAAAGCCAACGTTTTATCCCACCCAAAGTGTCCCTCGTTATGAAGTTCACTAATAATTTGTTGTCTTAGTGAACAATCTGGAACGCACAACTGTAATCCATGAAACAGATAACCATTATGCAAAATAAAATCATGTCGTTGACCATCAGTTACCTCATGAATTATCCTCTCGAATGAAGGATTGGCAGCATACATATCAAGGAAAACCTCAAATCCAACGATTCTGGTGCTCATGGTGGTGAGGAGTAATGTACGAAGGCTCAATGCATCTGCAACACGGTTCATACTTCCTGCTTGGTGCCTTAGTGCAAATGTGAACTCCTGCAAGTACACCACCATTTGGCATGCCGCCTACTCAACTTGTGTTGGCCATTGATGTACTTCAGGGCCTCATGATCAGTGATAAGAATGAACTCCCTCTGCACTAGGTAGTGATGCCAATGCTTCAGGGACTGAACTATGGCATAAAACTCCAGATCATAAGTGGAATAATTCTTCTTGGATCCTGATAGCTTCTCACTAAAAAAAACTATTGGGCACCCCTCCTGACTTAGAACACCACCAATACCAACCCCAGATACATCACAGTTTACCTCAAACACATTTTCAAAATCAGGAAGTGCCAAAACTGGTGCCTCTGTCATCTTCTGCTTGACCAGTTGGAAACTGGTTTCAACCTCCACGGTCCACTGAAAATCACGTTCCTTCAGGCACTCTGTGATAGGAGTAATCAAAGTGCTGAAATTTCTGATGAATCGCTTGTAAAAGGATGCCAACCCATTGAAACTTCTGACATCGTGCAAGGTTTTGGTTTGGGCCACTCCAAGACCGCTTCTATCTTCGACTAATCGGCATGAACACCATCAGTAGACACAACAAACCCCAGAAAAGTTACAGTGGTGGTGAAGAAAGAACACTTCTTCTGATTGACGAACAGGCACTCCGTCCTCAACTTATCAAAAACAGCACTTAGGTGATCAAAATGTGATGCCCACGTCGAGCTATAAATGAGGATGTCATCGAAGCAAACTACTAAAAATTTCCCCATGAATGGCTGTAAAACCTTATACATAAATCTCATAAATGTGCTGGGTGCATTGGACAGCCCAAAAGGCATGACCATCCACGCATACAACCCCTGCTGTGTTTTAAACACTGTCTTCCACTCATCTCCAGGCCTTATTCTGATCTGGTGGTATCTGCTTTTAAGGTCAATTTTTGAGAAAACCTTAGAACCGAACAACTGGTCTAGCATATCATCCAAGCGGGGAATTGGAAACCTATATTTTATTGTAATCCTATTGATTGCTCTGCTATCAACACACATACGCCAATAGCCATCTTTCTTTGGCACTAGTAGGGCAGGAACTACGCATGGGCTCATGCTCTCACAGACGTAACCCCTCTCCAACAACTCTACCACCTGTCGCTGCAGTTCTTCAGATTCCTCTGGACTAAGGCGATAAGCCAGTCGATTAGGCAAACTAGATCCTGAAACAAGGTCAATCTGATGCTGAATATCCCTCATAAGCGGCAACTCAAGGGGAAGATTCTCTGCCATCAGGTCAGAAAACTCTGCTAACAGCTAATGCACCTCTGATGGTAATTCTGGATTCATGTCTGCCGCACTATCCCCACAAGGCAGCAAAGCATAGACCACATCTCCATGCTCAATCTCAGCTAAAAACCTGGTCATCGCAAGTAGATTAGTATTACTGGCTACTGAGGTAGGAGTGGTTCCTTCCCGACGAGGTGCCAACACAATCTTCTTCCCTTTGATGCTAAGGGAATAGGTATTTTTCTGCCCATCATGGATAACACTACGATCATACTGCCAAGGTCTTTCTAACAATACATGACAAGCATCCATAGACACAACATCACACCAAACATTATCAAAATATTTCCTACCAATCGAAAAAGATACTAGGCATCGCCTATCTACTGTTACCTCACTGCCTTTATTTAACCACGAAAATTTATATAGCTTGGGATGACGATCTATCTTCAACTGTAATTTCTGGACAGCCTCTTTAGACACTATGTTCTCGTAACTACCACTGTTAATGATCATTTTGCAGACTTTATCTGCAACTGTGCAGGTCGTGTGGAAAATATTGGTCCTCAACCAATCGTCCCCTGTATCGCCCTTGGGGGTCAGTAAACTCTCACGAACAACCAAAGTCTCATGGCCATCTCCATACAACACATCTCCATCTTCATCATCGTCATACATAGGCTCTCCAATCTCCTCAGTTTCGTCTACCCCGTCGTCCTCAATCAGGAGATTTTTGCCCTTATGACTAGCAGGCTTCCTGCACTCAGTCGATTTATGTCCCTGTTCACCACATCTGAAACATCTAGTATTTGAGCTAGGGTTACCTTGGGGTGGCTGCTGGGCAGGACGAAATTCTTGAGGGCGAACTGGCCGACTACTTTGATTGCTGCTGCGGTTCATTGACTTCTTGTTCTGCTGTTTTTCCACTGCAAGTGCACTCTGGTATTTTCAGAAACGATCCACAACGAGTGAAGGCTGAAGACATCCCATAGGGGCTACCGTAACCCCCCCAAATACTGTGCCACCATCCGCTCCTCTGTCTCTGATAAATCATTCCGGGCTATCAATTGATAGAACTCCTCCATGTAATCATCCATCGATCTCTTGCCCTGCCTCAACGAATGAAGTCGCTGAAACAAGGTTTGAGTGTAGCCGAAAGGAAGGAAGTGACCCTTCATCTTCTTCTTCATCTTTTCCCAATCTGTGATCTTGGCCTTGCCCTGCCGGTCGCGTGAGCGCCTCAACTGCTCCTACCATGCAGATGCTCTGCCTTTGAGTTTGATGGCGATTAGTTTTACTTTGACATGATCTGGGACTTCCTTATACTCGAAAATACGCTCGACTTTATTCAACCAATCGATGAATCCCTTGGCCTGTAACGTACCAGAAAACTCGGGCAGATCCACTCTGAAACTGAGGTCTCCATAACGTTCTTCCCGACCACGGTGCTCCCAGAATCGAGCAGGATTGTGATGCGGGTTTTCGAAACTGGAATCAGAATCATGATCTTCCGTCTCACGATCACCAAAATTCTGCGCCGCTAGACGCTGGGTTAACTCTGTGACTTGCCTGTGTAAATCCTCAATCATCGCATCCTGAATGTTATGATCCCAGCGTGGGACTTCCTCGTTCGGAACCTGCCCGCTACGACCACAACCACGACCACCAGCCATGGAACTGATGAAATCTCACCCTAGGAAGATGCTGAAGCTCTGATACCAACTGACACCGGGCAGAATAGCGATTATTCTGTATGCTAGTTTTCAACAGATAATTCTCAGGGAAGAAAATAACACGAGAAAAAAACCCTAAAAAAACATAAGAACAACTCTGAATTTTATTCAAAATTATGCAAATCAATAATAATGTTTACTAAACCCTAAAAACCTTATTTATAAGGTCAAGCTAAAATAGAAAAATTATATTAAGGCCGAATTTGAAGTAATAAAAATAAAAAATTTCCTAAAAACTGAAAACTACTAAATTGAGGGCCTCAACGTCGTTTTTTGGCTTAAAAATGAAGACGCTCAGAGTTAAACCAGAGTTTTGCCCGGAAGCCTGTTTCCACTCAGACTAGGGTCTTCTAGGGCCCGATATGAGCCCATGGCCCGTTCTAGGTAGTCCACCTGCCAGTTTTGAGCTGATCTGTCAACTCTAGGTAATTGAGTGCCAACAACGTGCTATCTGACAACTCAACATCATCTGACTCGGATCCTCCTGCATCAGCAAGTTGCAAGAGAGTTCCCATGATTAGTGGGATTACTATTGTGATTACTATCATCCTACCTCCATGACTAAAGGCTAGCTGTTATCTATTTTGAGATAGCTACAACTAAAGGATATATACAATCAAGGGATATTTACAAAATCAAATAACAAATTATATATTCAGTTAATATTTACCCTAAAATGTATGGTAAAGAAAATTGTTTTATTGAAAATTAACGCACCCTAGTAGACCCCAAGCTTTTACAGCCATATATCCTAACAATTCTGGTTTACAGTGCCTGAAACATGACTGGAAGACCATATTGTGGGCACATTGTGATAAGGCGGAAAGGTGAGTGGACATAATTTGGTGACAAGGTAAATTTGTAGCGTTGCAAGATCATTGAGAGTGCAATCTTTGTCTCTGTAATTGCAAAATTCATGCCCACACAGCTTCGAGGTCCCAAACCAAATGGAAGAAATGCCGTCGCAGCTTTAGCAACCCCTTCTGCAAATCTCTCAGGTTTGAAAAGATGAACATCTTCTCCCCATATAATAGGGTCAGCATGGACAGCTAGAAATGAAATTTGGAATTCTATGTTAGCTGGAATAATGAGTTTTCCCAACCTGACTTCCCTTTTGGCTTTCCTTGAAGTATCAACAACAGGAGAATATAGCCTTAGAGATTCATTAACAACCATGCTCATCTACAATGAGAAAAGAAGAGACAATCAGTATGTTTTATAGTGAAGCTGAGTAATATTGTTGAAAAAAGACTTCACATGCAAATCCCACATCAGAAAGAGGAATAAAGAGATGAGGTCTTATATACATGAATTTCTCCATAACCTGTTAGCTTAATCTTTTGGATAAATGTGTATTCATTTATGTATAGCAAGACAGCATCTCGCAGGCTATGTTTGGCTTACAATATTCAATCTTCCAATGCCATCTGGGTTTGGATTTTGTTGGCCAAACAGTTGGAGCGCCTCCTTCCTTGCTTTGTCTTGCCATTCTGTGTGGATTGCTAGAAGAAGAATGGTCCAGGTGAGCGCGCTTGAGGTTGTTTCGTGACCGGCAATGTAAAATGTTTTACACTCATCAATCAGATCATCTATTGTTATTCTCTGAGTCTTATTATCTTCATCATGATAAGCCTTTAGCAGTAATCCAAGAAAATCACTCCCATAACTGTCTAGTGTTCCCATACTTGTCTCTTCCTCTCTTTTCTTTATCATCTTCATGATCGACTCTCGTATTCCTTTTTCAAGTTTGTTTGATTCAATATCATCACGTGTTTTTACAAACCTCCTGAAACAATAGGAAATTCCAATTGAAAGTTAGCAAATTGAATAATATACTCATCAAGGATATGATTGGTAAAAAAGTGAGAGGAAAATATGAGAAGGAAAGAATTAGAAAAATGGTCTCCATTCATTTTCCTTTCTCTCCATGGGAGATTAAAAAGGCAGGGATTCACAAACTTGATACTGAGATGGAGGGAGAGATAAGAAACTTACCCAATTCCTGGAATTTTAATTTTAGTTTCGTTTCTGGCGACGATGAAAATCAGCTTCATCAACATGTCAAATATGTTCTCACCTTGCAAGTAACTGCTACCAAAAGCTGTCCTTGAAATTATTTCTGATGATAAAACCTTAAATTCTTGAAACACTTCAATCTCCTTAACTTCAAGTTGTCTCCATCTTTCTAGCATCATCTCCACACTTGCAATCATTGCTGGAATCATACTCTACAATAGCAAACCACTCTCTTGTTCTGTAATTATTTGTATTTGTACTCTTTAACTAATGAACTGTAAAAAATAAGAATTTACTTTCAAGCTCTGTGAATGGAAGGCATGATGAGCCACTTTCCGTAATTTGACCCACTTTGCGCCTCGCGTTGTTACAAGGCCATCTCCTAAGAGCTTCTTCACAAATTCGGGGATGTCCGCTTTCGGATATGCTCCATCTTTATCATTCAGTACATCTTTAATGAGTTCAGGTTCAGTGATTACTAGCCGAGCTTGAGGACCACGCCAAAATATGAAGTTCTTCCCTGCACCATTTTATGGATAAAAGAAATGGTTGAAATCAGTGATTTCTGTTCTTAACACTTCAAATACAGAATATTAGGTGCTTTTAGATGTAGAAAATTCTTCGATTTTCATAAAAAGTTTTTTCCAAAAAAGCCTATCGAAATACAAAATTTTCTTCAGAATTTTTCAGCAACTTAGTGCACCCTCATTTTCTATTTTGAAATCTTAACTGACAGATCCATGAAATGTTACCATAGAGCTTGATCCATGAATAAATGTGAGGCACAGCTATAGGGAATGCAGGATCCGATAATTCCATGGGATCGGCGCCCATGATTTCATTTCTGATATTGATGATCTCTTTGATGCTTCCATAGAGTAATCTATAAGAAGGGCCTTTGATTCCTTGTGATTCCATCATTGATCGTATGCGAATCGGAGTCAACCATACTTTGTTAAAAAACTTGATGAGAATCAATAAGAAATATAAGCAAAGACAAACTATCAGAGTTCCCAAAAACCCCATTGCTGTGTGTTTTCAACTATGGACTTTGCAATTAACTGGGTGATTACTTTCTGGAATATATACAGAAGGAGACTTTAAGGTTGTACCTCGGTGAGGGAAATTTGGTTTTAGTCTTTGGCTCCAAATATTGAATTAAGAATCTTTTAAGTTTTCTCTAATATTTATATTTTGTAATAATTATTATATTTAGAATAAACGAAAGTCCCGTAGTAAGTATCTGTCATTGTCAATCTGTGTCTATCAAACAAAGTAGAATCAGAAAATTAAAAACTGTCTGAAATATGACCATAAAAAGAAATGTTTGAAATTAATATGATCGGCTCTTGTTGAAGTCGGTCCATATTCTTATTTTAATGGCTAATCAATTAAAGCTTACATCATGATGCCATGCATTTGTTATAAAAATACTGTCATCATTTTCAAAGAAACTGACAGGTTGGAAGTTTTAGGCTTTCTCATATCTATTTACTTAAAATAATCTAATAATAAATACAGTTATAAATAAAAATCTAATATAAAGTTGGTGTTAAGACACAATAAAAAACTTTCTCTTTGGCTCTTATATAGACTAACATCTCAACAAGTGTTTTGTGCATATTGGTATATTCTCTTATATGATAAAACAATATACTAACAATTATTTTTTTATTTATATAGAGAAAATCAATATGGATTGAAAATAAAAGAGATAATGAGAGTGGAGAAGTTAAGTCTGAGTAAGAGAATAAGTGAGAAAAACATATTTAAGTATTTGAGTTATATATATATAACTTTATTTAAATATTTGATTTACATATTTAAGTAGGGATTTAAGAGATATTTTGAGGAGTGGACACCAAATGAGGGTTCTGGCCTTATTAATAATATATATGACTAAATACTGGTTGATAATGGCTTGATGGCTATCACCTAGCCTTGCATAGGTTATTTTGCCGATCATTTGTCCACATAGAAGAAGGTTTTATAGAACTGACATGATGCATTGTTGAAGATAATTTTGTCTATAACTTCAATGAATTTATGCTTTGTTTCTTTTTTAAAATTCCTGATATAAAAAATGGTAATTAATAACGTTTTTTACTAAATTACTCGGGTGTGGGTACGATATGTACCTAAATGTCTGACTCTCCAATTTCTTCAAGTCTAAAATTTGAGAATATAGCCTAAAAGAGTCGAAAATGTAAATACAAATTCGAAGATTTATTAGGTGCTTATTAATGTTAATTCTAAGATATTGTTTTGCTTAATGGTGCAGGACTAGGGAAAAATAATGATAAACTGAAAATAAAATATTGAACGACCCAAATCATATGGATGTGATAACAGTCCAAATGAGATAGACGCTAGCAAATGCAACCAAATCACATGGCGCAAAAATAACTCATGCAAAACTAACTTATTTACAGAGTGTTTGATTTCAATAATCTGATTTTATTAATTAATGGGCTACCAAATAATACTTGAGTCTCTCCATATATATAGAAAAATCCTAATCTATAAGTAAGCAAGAAATCATAAAAATATAAGACTAATCCTAATCTATAAATAATGAGGAATCATAAGAAGATAAGACTTTCTACTCTTCTTCTTGTACTCCATCAGAAACTAATTAAGATAATAATTCATAATATTTTCAATTAAATAATTATCTCCATAATTAAAATATCTCATAGTACTTACATTAAATTCTCTAATTCTACTCTTCCTCTTGTACTCTATCATTCTCTATCACTTCGAAAGAACTCGATCTCAAGTTGAAAAATGTTGAAGGATCAACAACTCAAATTCATTGAGAAATAAAGCATAGTCATGAAACTCATGGATGCCAAAGACACTAGGAGGTGAAAAAAATGCACTGGAAATGCTTGTTGCTAAGGTGCTTGATACTAGGTAGGAAGGATAAAATCAATATCCAGGACATGTGTATCAACTTGAACCTCAATCGTACAATCAAGCTTGTTTTCCTCTTTATCTTGAATCTTTTCAACATCCTCAATATACTCAATAAAATCTAGTTGGACTGGCTCAATAAAGTCAACTTCTCAATGAACAGGCTCAATAGATGCAACTTCCACTTGAATATCTCCATTCTTGTAGACTTCATCTTGGCTTGGAATTGACTCATATTCCAAAATCTTCTCTTGTATATCTTCGGAGTCTTCTTTATCATCAATGGGCTTTGAGATATCAAGTTTGGGATCATCTTTCACTATCACAACATCCAAGGATTTGTACAATTCTTTGCATTCTTTCAGCAACTAGATTATCTTCTTTCGGACTTGGGATGAAGCAATTGGGTTGGACTTTTGTTCTATCACAAGCTCATCATATGTACCATACTTATCATAACTTCCGTAAGCATGATCATACCCAATACAACCATGGTAAGCATCTTTAGGAGAATAATAATAATTTTTAGAAGCAACTCCGTCATCATCATAAACAAAATTGTCATTACCATTCAAAGTATGGACATATCAAGAACTATACTCATACTCATACTCATACTCATATTGGTCCTTCAAATATTCAAGTCGTCTCCCACCATGATAAATCTAATATTTAAGTTCTTCATATTCCTCATTCATACTCCGGGTAGATAACTTCAACCATACTTGATCGCTTTGGATTTTAACTCATCTAAGCGAGAGTAATCACTTGATAGCTGAGCTTGTAGGTTTCAAATACCCGTCCAAGTACGGTAAGACATGATATCAAACTAAAATAGCTCATATATATATATATATATATATATATATATATATATATATACCTTTCTGCTTTACATTTTTTGTTCTTTTTTTTCTCTATTTTTCTTTTTTTTTGTTCTTCTTTTTTTGTTAATAAAAGAACAAAGGAAATAGAATAAAACATACAGTAAATGGTAGGGCAGAGGTAAATACTTTTTTTTTTTTTTTGTACTGGCTTGGCTCGACTCGTCTCGGCTCAACTCGGTCTGTTCACTATTTGGCTTAAAGTTGTTAACAGACTTGGGTCAGATGCGTGTTTGAGTTGGGTGTGCAGGTCGAATGAGCAGATGGATCCGTGGTAGATTAGGGTCGGGCTCTTAGGGGTCGGTCAGAAATGGATCACCAGTCACGTTGGTGGTGGCAGCTGAGCTAGGCGATGGGTGGAGGTGGTGGATCTGGCTATGAAAATGTAAACGGGTCATGGCTGATAGGCGACAGACAAGCTACAGAAAGGTCTAGTTTGCTAGCATTATGTCAGAAATGGGGCGCCAGTCACAGTTGTGGCACCGGCTGGTCCGTCCGGTGGTTGGAAGTGTCGGATCAGACGCGATAGAACCAAAACGGTTCAACAAGTGTGCGACAACGGTTGGGATGGTAGATCGTGTAGGCATTGCCAAGTTTTGATCTGTAAGGCCTGTACCCTTAATGAAAGGGAAATTTAGTAATTGTAAAGGTTATATTACAATTTTCATGCATACATAAATTAAATGATTTGAAGTCTATGAGTAAGATATAGTTTCTAAGAAAAGTATTTGAAAATAAGTTTAACATTTCTTAAGAAAAAGAGTTAGAAATTTACTAGGAAAAAAGTTTAAAAATTTTGAAAATGTAAAGATGAGGGAACTGGTCGATCGGGGCGGTCAACTCGTGACCTAACCAGTCGATCGGTCGATGGGCTAGTGGGTGATTGGTCAAATGGTAGAGTAGGACCGGTCGGTTGGTTAGTAAACTGGTGGTTAATTGCTTTAAATGTTGGTGGGCGGCTAGTTTAGGTGAACCGATCGACCGACTGATCGGCTGGTAACCCGATCGGTCGATCGACTAATCGGTAGGTAACCCAGCCTGTTAACCGACTGGTCAGCTGGTAGTATATAGGAGTTTTACTTATAAATTTTTTAAACTAAACTACTAACCAACTGGTCGACCAGTCAATCAAAATTTTTCATATATAACCATTTAAAGCGTTCAAAATTTCATTTCAAACGTTTGAATTTCAGTTTTCTCTCTCTATGACTCATTCTCTCTCTAGAAAAACTTTCAAACGCTAAGAAATTCAAGGATTTCACAATCTTGTGTTGGAAATTGGTTGAATCACGGAAAGATTTCAAGAATTTTGAAGAAAAATCTTTGGAAGGGTAAATTTCAAGAATTTGATTATAAGATTTCTATTTTGAGAGTTTAATTCTTGTACTTTCTTAAAAAAGGTTTGAATTTGATTCAAACTTAAAGAAAAATATTTTTACCCAAACTTTAAATTTGAGTTAAGATGAAACATGCATACTACTCAAGGTGATTTTTTTATTTTATTAAAATAAAACCTTTAATTAAGTTTAAAAAGTTTGGTAATGCAACTACTAAACATTTTTAGTTAATGTTACTTTGGATAAGTAATTAGCATGAGCATGGTGTTGTTTGATAATGTTTGTTGGATGATAATTATGAATACACATTTTTATCATTTATTGAAAGATGTGTAATTTGACAAGAACATATTTGAAAATACCATCAAATTCGAAATAGTGCACCGAAACATTCTACTTTAATTGCTAAAACGAAACGTTATCCAGTGAAAAATTTACAATCTTGTATATAATCCAATCCCCTCCCCTCCCATCTAATCCTCTCCGTCTCAAATAGGTTGTAAGAGTTTTTTTTTTTTTCTTTCTAAACAGAGGTGATTAAAAATCTTTGTTCTAAACTTATTTTCTTAAATATGGTAGTTTTTTCTACATCATCATATGGAGAAAGAGTAAAATTACACCAATAGTCACTATAACATGAGGCTCAAATTAATCCCTAAGAAAAACTATCTCTGCAACCCCATCTTAATTCCTTACCCCATCTTCTTCCCTTGATCACACCTCATTTGAAAATGAAAAACTTAAATCTACCTTGATCTCTTATCTCCTTCTTTCTAAACAAGGACAAAATCCAACACTCTCACTTCATCTCCTTATATTCAATCTATCCAATAGAAAATAAATAAAAACAAAGAAGATGCAGATGCAGCGGTAATAAAAAAAGTGCATTCATATTTTGAGATCTGTAAACAAGATCTATATACGCTACTAAGAGAAACTACATAATATTATGATGATTAAAAAAACTGTATAATAAAACATTAGTATTAATTCATTCACATAGTCATAAATTAATTTTGGATTTCTTTGGCCAAACTTAGACAACTGCATGCATATCTGCATGTTTTTTTATGTTACTATGTAAAATCAATGGTGTAACTGGATTGACACAAGGAATTAAATTATTTATTCACCAATTAACAAACTGTTACTGATAATTACAAGTTGTACCTAGTTACCATTGCATTCACATAGTAAAACAAAATGTCTCATCATGAATTAAAAGATGAGCATATGTGAAACACTACAAGATAACTTGCACCCACGAACGCTTTTTAAGCATATTTCGACCTTTTAAAGTGCCACAATATGTGATATCGATGCTTTAACCAAGCGCTACATAAAACGCTCGTATATGTGGTGTCGCAATGCCAAAGCTGAATGTGCTTCCACTACAAGATAAATGGCAGACGCTGACGCTTTATTTAGCATATTTCGGCCCTTTAAAGTGCCATAATATGGGATACCGGCGCTTATGGGAAGCGCCGAATAAAGCATCGGTATGTGTGCTGTCATAGTGCCAGTACCGACGCTTAAAGCGCTGCTATATTTCGGCGCTTACAAGCGCCGCTATATTACGGCGCTTCAAAGCGCCTGTATATTACGACGCTTAGAAGAACCACAAAATTATACATATTGCGGCACTTTTAAGCGCCGTAATATAGTGGCATTTCGAAGCACTGCAAATTAGTGGCATTAAAAATTCACTTCAAACACAAAATATTGGCAATTGTTGTGACACTTTAAAGCGCCAAAACACACATGGCTTGCGTTTTTACACTATTTTGGGTTTAATATCAACACCTACTTTAAAACTCATGTTCTTCAATATATGTACCATCAAATCCATAAAAATTTTTGATTGTGTTTCAGCTAAGGAGATTTGGGATAAATTGCAAGTTACATATGAAAGAACTAGCGAAGTTAAAAAATCAAAATTTATATGCTAGTGTCTAAGTATGAATCTTTCAAAATGTCTTCTAATGAAACAATTTCTCAAATGCACTCATGTTTCACCACTACTGTTAATGGTTTGAAGCTTCTTAGTAGGAACATTGAGGAATTTGAACTAACAAGGAAAATCTTAAGGTCTTTGCCATCCACTTTGAAAGCAAAGAAGACGGCCATCATGGAGGCCAAAGATCTCGACAAACTTGACGTCGAAACACTTCTTGGATCACTATTGACATACGAGATGGAAGAAATAAATCTCGTTGTCAATGTTGATGAGAAGAAGATAAAGGTGATTGCTCTCAAAGCCTCTATGAGCAACAAAGAAGAAGAAATGGTAGAAGAGGTGGAGAGCAGCGAAGAAGATGGTGAGATGGCTCTAATCACCAATCGGTTTCATAGATTCTTGAAGAAAAGCAAGAAACCATACACAAAGGATCCCACTTCAAAAAGGGAACCACTTGTGCATTATGGTTGCAAGAAGCTCAGTCACATCAAGGCCGATTGTACAGCAACAAAAAAACCATATAAGAGCTTCAAAAAGAAAGCTATGATTGCAACCAGTTGGAGTAATGACAAAGAAGAAGAATCCTCAGACCATAAGGTCAGATACGAGGAGATTGCCAACCTATGTCTTATGGCAATCGACGATGAAAATGAGGTATCAAATTCTTCCCCTTCCAATAATAACATTGTTAGTAGTAGTGAAGAATTAATAAAGGTTATAAATGAAATGCATGAAGAATTGAAGAAATTTGATTATAGGAACACCATTCTCAAAAAGGAAGTGTCCAAAGAGATGGAAAGCTTAAAGGAAGAAAAGGAAAAACTATCTTCCTTGCTTTATAATTATTCTCAAGATTTTCTTAAAGATGAAAATGAAAGCTTAAAGAAGAAAATAATAGAATTAAATAGCACTATATCAAGACTTATGCTTAGAAAAGAAAAACTAGATGAAGTGCTATCTTGTCAAAGATTAAGTGGAGAAAAATCCGGGTTGGGTTATTCTCCATTAGGCAAGCAAAAATCAAAAGATACATTATTTATGAAAGTATCATGCGTGAATGAAGCCTCTACTTCAAAGACCACTAATAAGGTTAAAAGCACTCCTTCAATGAATGCTAGTAGGTTTAAAAATACTAATTCTAATGTATATACAAGAATTAAGCATCCTAGAAACACTCATACATATATGTATGCTCATTCAATAAATGCAAATGCTAGGAACAATCATTCAAAAAATGCATATACACATCCTAGGAGTAACCACTATATGAATCCTAGATATAATATGTATACTCAACTTGCACACTACACATACATATCCTAAGAATAACCATCATGCATATCCTAGAAATAATATGCATGCTCACAATAATGCAAGCATATACCCTAGAAATCACCATCATACAATTCCTAGGAATGACTTGCACAATAGAAACATGTATCCTAGGAATACTCATCCAATGAGCTATAGACATGCACAACTAAGAAATCCTAGAAATTTCAATAACTATTATCCTAGGATCATGCATCATCAACATGTCTATAAATATAGAACACCTTACATTGTTAAGAAAGTATGGGTCCCTAAAATAATCGTATTTTCTAGGACTAACCCCAAAGGACCCAAGAAATTTTGGGTATCTAAGAGTGCAATTGGGTATCCTTGTATGATGTAGATATGTCTCCACACCAAAGAAAAAGGTAAAACTTGGTACCTTGATAGTGGATGCTCAAAGCACATGACCTATGATCAAAGTGTATTCAAAGAGCTAACTCTAAGAGATGGCGGACATGTCACCATTGGAGACAACACAAAAATAAAGATCATCAGGCATGGAAAAGTTGGTAATAATTTCTCAACCATTGATAATGTCTTATTTTTGCAAGGCCTTAAGCCAAATTTACTAAGTATTAGTCAACTATGTGACAAAGGCAACAAAGTCATATTTGAAACCTCCCATTGTCATGTTATAGACATCAAGAGTAACAAGATCAATTTTGTTGGCCATAGACACGAAAATGTCTACATAGTTGATTTAAAATCCTTGCATTCGAAAAATGAAAAATGTTTTCAGCATTTAGTGAAAAACCATGGCTATGGAATAAAAGGTTTGGTTGTGTGAATATGGATTTGCTTAAAATCATTTCAAGAAAAGATTTAGTCATTGGACTTCTAAAAATCAAATTTGAAAAAGATAAAGTGTGTGATGCTTGTCAAATGGGAAAACAAACTAGAATTTCTTTTAAATCAAAAAAGGTAGTCTCAACTACTAGACCATTGGAACTTTTGCATATGGACTTGTTTGGTCCAATAAGTACCATTAGTCTAGGTGGCCATCAATATGATCTTGTTATTGTTGATGACTATTCAAGATATACAATTGTTATCTTTATTGCTTACAAGGATGAAGCTTACAAAGGATTTGAAAACTTTTGCAAAAATGTTCAAAATGAAAAAGGAATTTTTATTTCAAACATTAGAAGTGATCATGGAAAAGAATTTGAAAACCAAAGCTTTTCGAAATTTTGTTATGAAAATGGAATTCATCACAACTTTTCAGCTCCTAGAACTCCTAAAAAAAATGGGGTTGTTGAGAGGAAAAGTAGAGCTCTAGAAGAATTTGCAAGAACAATGCTTTGTGAAAATAGCTTGCCAAAATACTTTTGGGCGGAAGCGGTAAACGCCTCTTGCTATATCTTAAAAAGAATTTTAATTAGGCCTATGCTTAACAAAACTTCATATGAATTATCGAAAGTTAGAAAGTCTAATATCTCTATTTTCATACCTTTTGTTGTAAATGCTTTATCCTAATTAACAATAAAACTAACTTGGGTAAATTTGACTCAAAGACCGATGAGAGGATATTCTTAGGATACTCAACCTCTAGTAAAGCTTATAGAGTCTTCAACAAGAGAACACTAGTGGTAGAAGAATATGTTCATACAGCCCTTGATGAGTCTAACCTAATTAGTAGTCGAGTAGTTTCTTTCAATGATGGTGCAGATTTCATTCCAAGAACAGAAATACCTACTCCCATTGTTGACCCGAAGGAGAGCCCACCTCAAACAAATCAAGAGATAGAAACTCTCAAATTGGACCAACCATCTACAAGTCAATAAGAAGATGGTCTTCCCAAAGATTGGAGGTATGTAAATTATCACCTAATCGATCAAGTGATTGGTGATCTTTCACAAGGGGTAAGAACTCGTTCCTCTATTAGAAATATTTGCAACTATGTAGCCTATTTGTCTAAAAAAGAACCTAAAACATTTGTAGAAGCCGAGAAGGATGTTGATTGGATAAATGTAATACAAGAAGAAATAAATGAATTTGAAAGAAACAATGTATGGAATCTAGTTCCTAGACCAAAGAATCATAAAATAATAGGAACTAAATGGGTATTTAGAAATAAGATGGATGAAAATGGAATAGTAACTAGGAACAAGGCTAGACTAGTTGCTAAGGGATATAATCAAGAAGAAAGAATAGACTTTTATGAGACATATGCTCTCGTAGCAAGATTAGAAGCTATTCGAATGTTATTAGCCTTTGCATGCTTTAACAAGTTTAAATTATTTCAAATGGATGTAAAAAGTGCCTTTTTAAATGGCTTTATAGAAGAAGAGATATATGTTGAGCAACCTCTTGGATTTGATATTCCTAGTCTTCCAAATCATATCTACAAGCTTTCTAAAGCTCTATATGTGTTGAAGTAAGCTCCAAGAGCATGGTATGAAAGACTAAGTAATTTTTGATTCACAATAATTTTACAAGAGGAAAAATAGACGCAATCCTCTTTATAAAAACTCACAAAAATGACATACTAGTAGTCCAAATATATGTTGATGATATTATATTTGGTGCTACTAATGAATCTATGTGTCAAGATTTTGCTAAATGCATGCAAGGTGAATTTGAAATGAGCATGATGGGAGAGCTTACCTACTTCCTTGGACTTCAAATCAAATAATTGAAAGGAGGGATCTTCATCAATTAATCAAAATACACTAAGGACCTACGAAAAAGTTTCGAGATGGAAAGCTCAAAGTCACTTGGTACTCATATAAGAACTTCTACAAAATTTGACCTTGATGAAGGAGGTAAGTGTGTAGTCACTAAAACTTATAGGAGCATGATAGGTGCTTTACTTTATTTAACTGCAAGTAGACCTGATATCATGTTCAATGTATGCATGTGTGGTAGATTTCAAGCTAATCATAAGGAATCACATATGATTGCAGTAAAAAGAATCCTTAGATATCTACAAGGGACTCAAAACCTAGGATTATGGTACTCTAGAGATTCATCTTTTGAGCTTGTAGGATATTCAGATGCTGATTTTGTAGGGTATAGGTTAGATAGAAAAAGCACTAGTGGAACATGCCAATTCTTAGGTGCAATGCTAACCTCTTGGTTTTCTAAGAAACAAAACTCAGTTGCACTATCAACCACCGAGGTGGAATATGTAGCAGCTGGAAGTTGTTGTGCGCAAGTGTTCTAGATGAAACAACAACTAGAAGACTATATGTTGGTATTTGTCTAAGGTTTGTACTGGTCCAACCATGGTTCAAAGATGGTTAAAGTCTAAATCAAAGTTGGAGAATTAAAGTTCAGCAAGTTAAAAGACTGAACATATGTGTGTGCATCAATTTGGAGCAAGATAAGGGTAGGCGCACTGGTGTGCGCACTTCAGCACACAATCAGGAAAGTGCGCGCATAGCTGCAGCATCAGTGTGCACCTAGGCGCCCTCTACCAGTGCCCTGGCGCCGAGAATGATGTCTCCCTGACCAGCACCAGCACCTAGATGCTCCCCACTAGCACCATGGCATCCAGAAGGTGTGTAAAGGTGCCCTGCCCAACGCCATGGCTCCTCCTGTTGAACGCCTAGGCGCTAGGCAAAGGGCTGCACACATGGACAGCCTATTTTAAGACCCTCTTAAGTGCGTGAGTGCAAGGTTAAAATTCACAGCACCACTTAAGATTGATGGAGGGCCATGATTAAGTGGAGATCATGATCAAAGGGTGGAGATTGATTCACAAGAATATCCAAGAAGTGGATGGCTATAAAAGGGGTCTCCTAGCATCATTTTTCACATATAGAACACATACAAAAACACAAGTTTGTGACATTGTGAGAGATCAATTGTAATACAAGAGAGAAATGAGTGAGAGACATTAACACAAGAGGGACTCTTTGTAGTGAGGCTGGTTGTAAAGAAGAGAGAGTAGTGTAGAGAGAGAGCATTGTAATCTTCTTTCTTCTCTTCTTGGTTTCTTCAAGAACTTGAGCTTCTTGAAGGGGATTGCTGTAACTTGTAAGAACCATTTGAGATAGTGCAAAGAGTTCGGAGGAACTCACAGGGACGTAGGTACATTGTTGAACCTCGATAACAAATTGCTTGTCTTTTTTCTTCCTTTGATTTTCTGTTCTTTTGTTCGATTGCTGAAATTTTTCTACAAGTCATTCTAGACTTGGGTGTTTGGAAGATCACCACCTGGGCATCTTGTCAAGGTGATTTCCAACAGTGGTATCAGAGCTTTAAACAGTGGTATCAGAACTACACAGCTGGGTATCGGAGCATGAATAAGAAGGTGACGGAGCCAAGACTCCAAGAATCAAAGGTCAACTTCTTAGGTGATTCAAGAACGGTGTAAAGATCAAGATCTGATTGTGTTCTTGAAGGTTGATTCAAGAACGATGTTAAGATCCATCTTCAATATGTGTTCTTGAGGTTGAAGAAAGCATTTGTGGGTAGTGCATAAATCTGGGATCTTGTCCGCTAAAGATGGCTTCAAATTTCTGTGTTGAGAAGTTTAATGGAAAGGGAGACTTTTCCCTTTGGAAGCAAAAGATCAAGGCGGTTCTAATGCAATAGAAAGTGGACTTGGCTATTGGAGAAGATGATGCTTTTCCATCAAGTTTCACGGAGGACCAGTGGATCGAGATGAAGAAGATGGCTTACAGCACCTTTTTCTTGCACATGTCGGATAGTGTCAGAAGGGAGTGCAGAGACTCGGAAGATCCAGCTGTCATATGGAAGAAACTAGATGAGTTGTTTCTTACCAAAATTCTTCCTAACAAGATTTATCTTCTTAAAAGAATCTTTGCTTTTAAAATGGATCCTAGTAAAGAGTTGCAAAATAATCTTGATGTCTTTAATAAGCTTGTTCAAGATTTGAATAGCTGTAGCATTATTTTTTCGGATGAACAATTGGTTGTTATCTTGTTAAACTCTCTTCTTGATTGCTTTGATAATTTGATTAATGCTATTGAGTATGGAAGGGATACTTTGACAAAGGAGATTATGATCAATGCCATAAGGGCACATGATTTCAAGGCCAAGATGAAGGAGACATCAAGTGGTGATGGGCTGTTCGTAAAAGGAAGGCCAGCAACTCGGAATGGCAGTAGCAACCATGGCAATTACCGGGAGAAATCAAGAGGTAGAGAGCAGAACCATGTGAGATCTCATTCTAAGACAAGACTTGGAGGAGGAAGAAGATTTTTCTACTGAAACAAAGAGGGCCATTTCAAGAAAGATTGCAAGAAGAGGATATGAGATGAGAGGATAAGCCATACCAATAATGGAGAGGCTTCGGTTGCCAAGGGAGAACAACAAGATGATGTGCTTATTGTGTGCTCAAATGTGAGCAGGAGGCAAGGCAGTGGAAAGTGGATTCTTGATTTCGGGTGCACTTATCACATGTGCCCTCACAAGGAATAGTTCAAGAATTTCAAGGAGATCAATGATGGAAGGGTCTTCTTGGGGAATGATAATTCTTGCTAAGTAAGAGGGATTGGAGACATCCAATTGATGATGTTTGATGGAGTCACAAAGCTGCTGCGAAATATAAGATATCTTCCAGATTTGAAGAGGAATTTGATCTCATTCGGGCAGCTGGATTCCATGGGGTATACATGCAAAGTAGAGGGAGGAAAGATCAAGGTGGCCAAGGGATCTTTAGTAGTGATCAAGGCAGCAAGAAATGATGGACTCTATGAGATGATCGGAGAGACAGAAATCAATGATCAAGCAGCAAGCTTGATGGCTGAGATGGACAAGGGGGCCCTTTAGTACACTTGCTTAGGACATATGAGCGAAAAGGGCCTGCAATTTCTTAGCAAGGAAGGTCTACTTGGTGGTGACAAAGTAGAAAAACTAGGTTTCTGTGAGAGTTGCATTCTTAGGAAGCAACACCGGGTCAGTTTCAACACCAGAGTGCACAAGTTCAAAGGGATTCTTAACTATATTCATTCAGACCTCTGGGGACCAGCTAGGACACCAACACAGGGAGGTACCTTTTACTTTCTATCTTTAATTGATGATTATTAAGAAGAGTGTGGGTTTATTTGCTTAGGAATAAATCTGATGCCTTGAATAAATTTGTTGTGTGGAAGAAGTTGCTGGAAACTCAAACGGGTAGGGTAGTTAAGGCTTTACGAACCAATAATGGCTTAGAATTTTGCAATAAAGATTTTGATAAATTCTACGAATTAAATGGCATTCTAAGGCATAAGACAGTTGTAAAAACACCTCAGTAAAATGGAGTTGCTAAAAGAATGAATAGAACCCTTATGGAAAAGGTTAGGTGCATGTTAATAGGATCCGGGTTACCAAAATATTTTTGGGGAGAAGTTGTGGCTACAGCTGCATACTTGGTAAATAGATCACCCTCTAGAGCTTTAGAGCTCAAGACTCCCATGGAGATGTGGAGTGGAAAACCCCCTGAATTAAACAACCTTATGGCTTTTGGTTGTGCTGCATATGCACATCAAAAAGAGGATAAACTTAGCCTAAGATCTATAAAATATATATTTCTAGGATATGGTGATGGGGTTAAGGGATATAGGTTGTGGTCCTTAGAAAAGAAGGGCATGTTAATGATCATAAGTAGGGATGTTATCTTTAATGAATTATTATTTCCCTACTTGGAGAAAACTAACCCTGCAGGGGCTAGTGAGCAAACCAGTCCGGAAGTTGTGGAGCATCACATCAAGGAGAACTCGGTTCAGGTAGAGCAGAGGAGGTAAGAGGGTTCGAACCATGTAGAGCCCTTGGATGAAGGCCAAGCTCAAGAAACTCAAGAAGAGGCTGAACAAGAAGAGGTTGATGCAGCAAATGACTACCAACTCATAAGAGACCGAGGAAGGAGGGTGACTAGACCACCTTTGAGATATGCGTTTGCAGATACTAATGTAGCAGCTCCTTGTAGAGAATGAGAGGTTGAACCAGAAACTTACGCAAATGCTATGGAGTGTAAGGATTCGTCAAAGTGGCAGCTGGCTATGGAGGAAGAAATGGACTCTTTGATGAAGAACAACTCTTGGGAGCTGGTGCCCAAACCAGAAAAACAGAGAGTTATGGATTTTAGATGGCTCTACAAGATCAAAGAAGGGAATACTCCAGGGGATGAAGTTTGGTATAAAGCTAGGCTGGTGGCGAAGGGGTTCACACAAAAAGAAGGCATAGATTTCACCGAAATCTTCTCACCGGTTGTGAAGTACAAGACGATCCGGATAGTGTTAGCATTGGTGGTCCAATTTGATTGGTAAATTGAGCAAATGGATGTGAAGACAATGTTCTTACATGGAGAGCTTGATGAGACCATTTTCATGAGGCAACCAGAAGGCTATGGGGAAGGAAGGTAGGGAGAGTTAGTGTGCAAATTGAAGAAATATCTCTATGGCCTGAAGCAATCACCTAGGTAATGGAATAAGAGGTTTGATTCCTTTGTAATTAGCTTGGGTTTCATGAGGAGCTGCTATGACTTGTGCTTGTACTATAAGGGGCAGAAGGTTGAGGAAGTGGTGATCATCCTCATCTATGTTGATGACATGTTGTTGGTTGGGAGCAGCATGGAGAGGATAAATAAATTGAAGGCTTAACTCAATGAGGAGTTTGAGATGAAGGATCTTGGCCATGCACAAAAGATCCTTGGGATGTGTATCATCCGGGAAAGGGAGAGAAACAGATTGAAGATCTCTCAAACTTCCTACATAGAGAAGATGATATCTAAATTCTCTATGGAAGATATCAAACTAGTAAAGGTTCCCCTTACTGGACATTTCAAGTTCTCCAGCGATCAATGTCCAAGATCGGAGGCGGAGAAGAAGGAAATGGAGAAAGTCCCCTACTCTAGTGAAGTTGGTTCTGTTATGTTCACCATGGTAAGCACTAGATCGAACATTTCTCATGCAATGAGTGTTCTCAGTAGGTTTATGAGTAATTCCGGAAAGGAGCATTGGTTTGGGATGAAGTGGTTGCTGAGGTATTTGAAGGGAAACCCAGAAGTAGGGCTGGTGTATGAGAAGAAAGGTAAGTCCATCTGCCTTGAGGGTTTTGCTGATTCAGACTATAGAGCAGACTAGGATAAAAGGAGTTCGATTACCTCATACTTCTTCAACTTAAACAGATGCTGTGTAAGTTGGAAGGCTCAGTTGCAGCCAGTGGTAGCACTCTCAACAACCGAGGCTGAGTACATAGTATCTACGGAGGCCATTAAGGAGGCTATGTGGTGCAAAGGGTTGCTTGAAGAGTTGAAGGTACTGGAGGAGCAGGTTGTGGTATTTTCGGATAGTCAAAGTGCCTTGCATTTGTGTAAAAATCCAGTGTTCCATGAGAGGACAAAGCATATGGATGTTCGGTATCATTTCATTCGGGAAAATGTTACGAAAGGATGCATCCATGTGGACCAGGTTGCCACGGAAGAAAATCCTGCGGATTTGGATACTAAAGTTCTACCTCTAAGTAAGTTCAATCATTGCCTTGGACTACTTAGGATTAGAGTTAGTTAATTGATGACTCAAGATGAGTTTGGATCCTGAAGCTTTACGCACAATGGTTCAGGTTTAAACACTTAAAGAAAGGTAGAGATTATTTGTATTTGTCTAAGGTTTGCACTGGTCCAACCATGGTTCAAAGATGGTTAAAGTCTAAACCAAAGTTGGAGGATTAAAGTTCAGCAAGTGAAAAGACTGCACACATGTGTGTGCATAAATTTGGAGCAAGATAAGGGTAAGTGCACTGGTGTGCGCACTTCAGCACACAATCAGGAAAGTGTGCACACAGTTGCAGCATCAGTGTGCGCCTAGGCGCACTCCACCAGTGCCCTGGCGTCCAGAATGATGTCTCCCTGACCAGCACCAGCACCTAGGCACTCCCCACCACCACCATGGCATCCAGAAGGTGTACAAAGGTGCCCTGCCCAGCGCCTAGGCGCCCCCTGTTGAGCGCCTAAGCGCTAGGCAAAGGGCTGCACACATGGACAGCCTGTTTTAAGACCCTCTTAAGTGCATGAGTGCAAGGTTAAAATGCACAACACCACTTAGGATTGATGGAGGGCCATGATTAAGTGGAGATCATGATCAAAGTGTGGAGATTGATTCACAAGAATGTCCAAGAAGTGGATGGCTATAAAAGGGGTTTCCTAGCCTCATTTTTCACATATAGAACATATACAAAAACACAAGTTTGTGACATTATGAGATATCAATTGTAATACAAGAGAGAATTACATGAGAGACATAAACACAAGAGGGACTCTTTGTAGTGAGGCTGGTTGTAAAGAAGAGAGAGTAGTATAGAGAGAGAGCATTGTAATCTTCTTTCTTCTCTTATTGGTTTCTTCAAGAACTTGAGCTTCTTGAAGGGGATTGCTGTAACTTGTAAGAACCATTTGAGATAGTGCAGAGAGTTCGGAGGAACTCACGGGGATGTAGGCACATTGCTGAACCTCGATAACAAATTGCTTGTCTTCTTTCTTCCTTTGATTTTCTATTCTTGTTTTCGATTGCTGAAATTTTTCTACAAGTCATTCTAGACTTGGGTGTTTGGAAGATCATCACCTGGGCATCAAGGTGATTTCCAACACTATGGCATGAACTTTAAAGTTATTCCAATTTATTGCGATAACACCAGTGCTATCAACTTAACCAAAAACCTTATTCAACATTCAAGAATCAAACACATAGAAATTAGATATCATTTCTTAAGAGATCATGCTCAAAAAGGTGATATAAGACTAGAATTCATTCCTTCAAAAGATCAAATAGTTGACATTCTTACAAAACCTTTAAGTGAAGCTAGTTTTTGTAAAATTAGACTGTTAATGGGTTTAATAGACTATGATAAACTGTATGTTTGATTGCATCATCATTCATCATTTGCATAATTGACATCTAGTGAATGAGTATTAAACCTTATTCAATATTTCCCTCACTCAAGATGGCATAGATAAACAAATTTCGTGCTAAGACTCTAAGCTAAAACTTTCTTTTAAGGGTCCAGTCGATTGATATGTTTACCCCAATCGACTGGCAATACACTACATTTTCACCCAGTCGACTAGTCTAAGTACCCAGTCCATTGGTAGAACAAGACCTTGTTTGGAGCCAATTTTTTGAATTTTAGGTAACTACCCCATCAACTGGTATAAATAACCCAATCGACTGGTATTTCTTTGCCAGTTTTCCTAGTCTACTGGTATCTTTACCCAGTCGACTGGTATGTTAGAAATTCCCAAATCAGTGAAGGACCCAGTCGATTGGTGCTCTAACCCAGTCGACTGGTATCGCGATTCTATAAATAGTTGCTTAAGTTTTTCAAGGTTTTACGCCATTTTCAAAACCCTAAAGCTTTCTCTCTCTAGAAAATCTCTCTTTTCCTTCCAAAATCTCACAAAAACACTCCATAGTATCCTTAATCTCATCCCCCATAACCTTTATTTCAACTTTCCACAGTTGAAAATTCCGTTTTCCCCAAAAATCTCTCAAATCTCTCCAAAATACTTTTTACAAATGTCTGAGAGAATACGCATCAAAACCACCATTGGAGGACCTCACACGCCTACTAGGCCACGATCCACCAAATCCACGGCATCGGATGCCAAATGAAAGGGTTTGGCGGGATCCTCGAGCAAAAAGGCGAGGACAGAGCTCGATGACTCACTCTTTTGGAGTCCAGTCGCCAAAGCGACGTATAATTCTGTAATTCGTCACAAGAAGAACATGATGGGTAGATTTGTTGACTTCGATTTTGTCCATCATGTAAACTTTGACATACTACCTCCTTTTGAGGTAGTGTGCTTGACACCGCTCGTCAAAATTCACCAAAAGTACTACCCACGCGTGATTCACCAGTTCTACGCGAACTTGGTGAAACCTAGTCCACTGGCTCTACGGTTCAGAACCAGTGTGATGGGCGTGGAGTTTGAGGTGAACACTGACCTCCTGGTGAGCATATTGGGGATTCTTGAGGGAGGGATCTAATAGAGTCTTGACGGATGGCCGGACAACTTCGACTATGAGGAGGCATGTCAAATCGTTAGGGGAGACCCTAACTACATCTTTCAGCCCACTAAATTTCACACATGTAGTGACATGCCCCTCGATTCGAAGTTATTCAATCTTATCGTGATTTGGACCATCCATCCATGACTTGGGAGTCGGGGCTATCTCTCGAAGATAGACGTGGTATTGATTTAGTGTCTCAAAACTGGACACCACTTCAATATCTACCCCCTACTGCTCGCCCACATGATCACAGTGAAGCTAGTGACTCCGGGTGCCATCCCTATGGGATGCTCATCACCCTCATCCTTTAGTACTTTTGGGTTCCTCTTCCTGCCTCTGAAGCTCAGGACATCGGCCCCAAGGATATCATCAACATCTCTTCTCTGAAGAAGATGAGGTGCATAATCTGAGATGGGATGATCTACTCCAAAGCCAGGAAGAACATTAGGAATTGGAGAGGGTGACAGAGCGAGGAGGACGACGAGGGTCCGGGTGATGCAGCCCCTACCACTGCTACAGACACTACTGAACGAGCACCACCGTATGGTGGTTCTAGTACTAGTCAAGCTGGATACGATGATCTACTCTAGGCTATTTCGAGCCTCCAGCTATCCATGCAGTCTGGATTCCAGAGCTTAAGCTCCTCTATTGATTCCATGCATCATGACCTCCGCTCACTTCGAGACGACTTCGAGCTGCACCGAGAGCACACAGAGAGCTCCTTGGTTGAGCTTCGAGATCTTATTGGAGATGGCTCTGATTCTCTCGCTAGCTAATTACCTGTTGTTATCCCTTTTTTTTTTGTATACAACTAAATGGAGGTCTTTTCTAATACCAATTTCTTTGAGATCACGGCGTGCTTTTTTATTATCTTTAGTCTTACCATCTATATTCAATATTGTTCCAATCAAATTATCATATACATGCTTATCTATATGCATCACATCTAGATTATGACGAAGAAGATTGTTTTTCCAATAAGGTAACTAAATAAATACTTCTTTTTTCCATAAAGTTTGTAAAACTCCCTCATCCATTGGAAGATCCTTCTTATCAACATTTTCTAGGAAATCATCTACACCCTCACAAAGATTATCAACTTCATTCTCTAGTACTTGCATCGTAGAGGTACCAACATCCTCTCTTTCCCTCTTCTTAGAAGGCTTCGAGGTTTTACCATAGATGTAGTTTCCACCCTCTAATTGACTTAAAACATCGTGTCTAGATGGTGGGACAGGAGCAAATCCAAATTTTATGGTGCCATCAAATTGATCCTTTTGAAATTGAAACTGATGATTTTCTTCTAACCATCGACAATGACCCATATAGCAAAACTTTCCCCCATGCTTTAGCCATATAGAATATTTAGAGTCTCCACAACATAGACAAGCAACACACCCTTTGGTGCTCTAACCAGATAAGTTCACATATACAAAAAAATAATTAATCGTCCAAAGAAGAGAAGCACACAACTTAAAGCTTTGATTAGTGGACGCATCAAATGCATCAACACCATCCCATAATTGTTTCAACTCTTCCATTAGAGGCTGCAAAAAGATACCAATATCATTACTGGGGCCTTTTTCACTGGGAATCACCATTGAAATAAGGAACTAGGTTTGCTTCATGAAAAGCCATAGTGCCAAGTTCTGTGGGACCAAAAGAATGGGCCATGTGCTATAAGTAAAACTCATTGTTCGAAAGGGATTGAACTCGTCACTAGCTAGACCAAACCTAAATCTATGAGAATTAGCTGCAAAATCGTGATACAAAGTATCAAATTCTTTCCAAGATAATGCATCCACTGGGTGTTTTAAAATTCCATCCTTTGTCTGCTTTTTTTCATGCCATCTCATCAAGTATACCGTTTTAGATGACATGTATATCCTCTTCAATCTCAGTATTAGAGGAAAATAACGCAATATTTTAGCTGGTTCTTCCTTTTTTGATGGAGTAACCCTCTAATTCAACGGATCCTCCTCATCAGTATTGTTTTGAATCCATTGTGGCACACCACACATGACAAAATTCATCATTCACATGCTCACCAAATACAATGTGCAGTCATTAGGAAAAACATGAATATTCTCATAGCCAAAACCCAATCCTTTGATAATCTTCATGACTTCATAATAATTTGATGCTATTGGAGCACACATCAAAAATTCTATGTTGATAAAATCGAGTAACATAGTAAGAGATTTACCATATCACCCATTCAAACATTTGATGTGTAGTAGGTATAACATAAAATATAACTTTGTGAAATTCTGATAACCCGGATAAAGTTCATAATCATAATATTTCATCAAATTGTGATTTTGAGTCGTCTCATCAATGGAAGAATGAATTGGATGTTCGACATGTAAACACTCATCATAATTATTGACCTTAAACACCCCATGGGCCTGTTGCTCTTCACAGTGCTCATTTGAAGATCACACTTCAATTCCTTCACTTAATTGTTCATTGTTTTGGTTTGCGCAAGTAACCTCGGAGCAAACCCAACATGTCTTCTCGTCCCATAAAACTAATTTGTTGGTATTTGTCTAAGATTTGCATAGGTCAAACCATGGTTCAAAGATGGTTAAAGTCTACACCAAGGTTTGAGGATTAAGTTTCAGCAATTTAGAAGACTGCACACATGTGTGTGCATCAATTTGGCGCAAGATAAGGGCAGACACACTGGTGTGCGCACTTCAGCACATAATCAGGAAAGTGTGCGCACTGCTGTGTGGAGGGGCAGCATCAGTGTGCGCCTAGGCTCCCCTCAACCAGCGCCCTGGCACCCAGAATAATGTCTCCCTGACCTACACCAGTGCCTAGGCACTCCCCACCAGCACCATGGCATCCAAAAGGTGTGCAAAGGTGCCCTGTCTAGCGCCATGGCACCCCCTGTTGAGCGCCTAGGCGCTAGGCACACCAAAGCGCACATGGAAAGCCTGCTTTAGCCTTCTCTTAGGTGCTTGAGTGCAAGGTTAAAATTCACAGAACCACTTAGGATTGATGAAGGGCCAAGATTAAGTGGTAATCAAGATCCAAAGGTGGAGATTAACTCACAAGAATGACCAAGAAGTGTGTGGCTATAAAAGGGGTTTCCTAGCCTCATTTTTCAATAATGCAACAACACAAGTTTGTGACATTCTTTGAGATCAATTGTAATATTGGAGAGAATTGTGTGAGAGACATAAACACAAGAGGGACTCTTTGTAGTGAGGCTGGTTGTAAAGAAGAGAGAGTAGTATAGAGAGAGAGCATTGTAATCTTCTTTCTTCTCTTCTTGGTTTCTTCAAGAACTTGAGCTTCTTGAAGGGGATTGCTGTAACTTGTAAGAACCGTTTGATTTAGTGCAGAGAGTTCAGTGAAACTCATGGGGACGTAGGCACATTACTGAACCTCGATAAAAATTGCTTGTCTTCTTTCTTTCTTTGATTTTCTGTTCCTGTTTTTTATTCCAATTCTTTCTACAAGTCATTCTAGACTTGGGTGTTTGGAAGATCACCACCTGGGTATCTTGTCAAGGTAATTTCCAACATAATTGGAACACTAGTTGGTTCTAAACTAAAGGGATAGTGGTGTATACAAGAGATTTTCTCACCATGAAAAACCTACTCGGTGTAACCTGGACTAAACCCATTATACAATAAATGCTCCTGAATAACTTCTGGTTCGAATGAAGAACAATTACCACATCTCCGACATGGACAAGCAATACTACCACTACCTCAAGCTTTCAGACACACAAATATAATGAAGTTTGCAACACCATCCATATAAGCTTTACTCGACCTCGGTTTATCTATCCAACTTTTATCCATTTTAAGATGATACCAATAGATTTCCCTAAAAAATATTAATAAAGTATTCAATAGACAATTTTAGGCAAGAGAAAGCCTAATCACAAACTTAAAATTGATTACTAAGTTAATATAATGAAATTGAGAACAACAAATTGATATAATCCCAGGACGAGTGCAGGATAGGCATTGTGCGTAGCTCCTGGACAGGTGTTGGATAGGAGTATCTCCAGCCACCCCTGAACGAGCGCAGCTCTAGCTGCCCCTTCACAGGTGCTACTGCACAGCAACCCCTGCACAAGTGCTGTTGTGCAGCAGCCACTACACGGTCGTAGCTTCAATAGTCCCTGCACAGGTGTCGTTGTGCAACAACCTTTGCATAGGTGTTGTTGTGTAGTAACCTCTCCAGTGCTAAGAGATTAAAAGATTTGAAGAGATAAAGAAACAAGAAATCTAAGAGATTATAAAAATTAGTTCCAGCCCCTTAACGGGCGCAGCTTCAACCGTCCTTTCATAGGTGCTACTACATAGCAGACCTAGTGCTAAGAGATTAAAATATTTGAAGGGGTGAAGAAAGAAGAAAGTTAAAAGGTTGGAAAAATTATTTCCTTAAGTAAATGGTTGGCTACACATGATAAAACTAAGCACCTATGAACCAAATTTCATATCATCATAAATAAATGTATGTCCCATTCAATTAACGACAATACTTTGAAGATTTGAAAAACAAAAAGGCATCAATTTCAACTCAATCTATCAGTATTTGAACAATGATTTTAAAATTTATTAAGAAATATAATAAATGAATGCATACCAGGAAACCTTGCTGATCAGGAAAGGCAACAACAGATCTTGTTTGATACTTCAAGGGCGAACCGATTCTCTTGTACTCAGTCTGTTAGGATTCAACCAATTAACTATTAGTAGCCTTGAAGAGGTGAAGAAAGAAGAAAGCTAAGAGATTACAAAAAGTAGTTCCTTAAGTAAATGGATGGCTACAATGACAATACTTTGAAGATTTGAAACAAAAAGGCAGCAATTTCAACAATTATAAAAGAAATTGAAGAAGAATAACAATAATATACAAAATGTATTCTATATGTGGGTTTTCTTGCATCAAGTTTTTTTAATCCCCAAATATGAAGCTTAAAAATGGGTAAAGTAGCTATAGATAAGTTATTCATGCTATAATGATGGAATTAGGATACTTTGTTCCATCAAGCAAAATTTTTTAAACAAGAACTTTTAGTCAACTAATCCCAGCCAAACACCCCCCCCCCAGAAAATCACAGGTTTATCAAAGACATGACATAATCAGTACTGATTTGAATACAACTTCCACCACAAATCTTGTCAGATCATAAATAAAAGAAGTGTTAGTATGTGTTAGTCTAACTATACATTGCAAAGAGACAAAACAAAAACAAAAATCAATGACATTAGGAAATAAGTCACTAAAGTTTCTCTGACAGATGATGTGAGAGAATGTCAGGAAACTGCAATTTAGTCCACCAGTTGAAACCTAACCAAAGGAAGTTATTTTTTTCAAGTAACCTAGCAGAGTAATGTAAAGAAGCCACAGAAGCGTGGTTGCCATATGTTCATAAGCAAACCTTCTATAGTAAATAACCAATTAGTTATGCTCCTTTGACATCCAAATTAGTTAATTTAAGAGGAAAAGAGAAGGTACAAGATTACTTGCACTACTTCCATGAAGTTTATAAGATATAACATTTTAATAGTAATTTTAAAAAAATTACTATAAGGGTATCTAAGGGGGTTCCAGCCCATGAACAAAGATACTTACAAGCCAAAAACTCTATAAATTCTATTACATCTTCCTCATTTAAAAAAAAATTCCAATAAAGAAAAAGTTTCAAGCTTTAAGCCTTGAACTAGTTCCATTTTAAAAAAATAAGACGTATATCAACTAAGAAAGCACTCTCTAAAACAAGATCGAATTTAAGATTTCTCACAACCCTTAGATCTATAAGTAAAGCTTGCTCAAAAACATATATATCTGCACAAGTTGCAATTCAATATATAAGTAACCTTGCAGTTTTTATTGTGAAAGATGACTTAATCATTATATCCCGTTCACGACTTCAAATATCATGCTTGTTGACCCTTATCTAAATTTTAATAATGACAAAACATTACTCTAATTGTACTAACAGTTTTATCTAAGTGTTTAAACGATAAAAGCTTTCAGCAAAGAATCAAGATGCAAGAACTCAACCCATATCAGACACCAAGATAAGGCAGAAGATATAGAATAAGCATTAAGATATTGAAACAAACTGTAAATCTCTTATGTTCAAGTAAGTAACTTGTCTTATGGCTCTTTTTACAAAATAATTTTGACAAAACTATTAATTCAAACACTTCTAAGTCAAAAAAGTTTGAAACATGAAAAACTAGGTCGAAGGACAACCCAGTCGACTGGGTGTTCTACACCAGTCGATTGGCATCTGGGACAATGAGTTCCCAGTCGACTAGTGCTTAGGACCCAATCGACTGGTACTCTCCCAGATCCTAAAAGTGAGATTTCTCACTTGACCTAGTTGACTGGTAATTCAAAAATATGACCGTTTGATACGCGAAACTTGAGTATTTAATGCACCAAACCTACCAAGCCAGTGTCTAATGGCCATATTGACTCAAGGCTATATAAACCCACTTCAATGAGCTTTTAAAACAACAAGATTACACATTCAATTCACAAGTTTGCTCATTAATTCTCAAAAGCTATGAAAAAATTATTGTTGAGTCATTCTTCAAGCTTTTTCTTGAAAAAGAGATATTGTTCATTTGTAAAAGCATTCATTACTATCTCTCTACCATTTACTTTACAACAACTCACATTTATTGTAAAGGGGAAAGAGTTGCAATAAATCTTAGAGTGTTTAGAAATAAACACTTCTTTGTAAGCTTCTGCAATGAAGGGATTAGCTTCCGAGAGGAAGGGATCAGTTGTAAGGTTTGTACAACACCCATGAAGTTATATGACTAAAAGTTTTAATGGATCACTTCAAGGAGATTCCTTGAAGAGAGTAGACGTAGGGTCGGAACGAATCTTATATTGTCGAACCACTATAAACTGAGTTTGCACTTTCTCTTCCTTAATCTCTTTTACTTAAAGCACATTACTTGTTTGTATGCTTATGCATTTAATTGTTTTATAAACTTGTAAGTAATTAACAAAAAATTTTAAAAACCCAATTCACCCCCCCTTGGGTTAGAACCTCAGTCTACAATGCTTTTATCAACCTTCACCTCCTATTTTTATTACAAAAACGTAAAACCCATTAATATATATATATATATATATATATATATATATATATGGGATTGATTTATATTCATAAAATAATCAGATAATTGGATGCTTTGGGAATTCAATTCTCTACAGGGGCTCAACCGGCCTGAGTTTGTTTTGTTTCTTAGCTTCTTATACCATTAAAAAAAAGAAAAATAAAAGAAACCAATGCCAAAGAGAAGAAGTCAAAAGGAGTAACTTATAGCATAGGAATCTAGAATGACTGGTTTAAGACCCAATTACACGAATGGCACTAGCAAGCCATCAAATTCAGGGATGATCATGATCAATAGAAGGTCTTTGCTTAAAATCATATTGTTATTTTGGTATGCTCTTCATTTTTTGAAAAATGTTTTAAGTTCTCTTTAATTTAATATAAATATTTCAGGGCAAATTAAATGATTTCGAATTAGAGGAAGTTCTACAAAATGCATGCATGAGGGACAAAACGGTAATCATAACTACATTAAATGAAGCCTGGGCAGAGCCTAATTCAATCTTTGATGTATTTTTGGAGAGTTCTCGGATTGGAGAAGGAACACAAAGGCTTATAAAGCATCTGGTGATAGTGTGTTTTGACTAAAAAGACTATGCTCGATACTTGAATTTATATACTCATTGTTATGCCCTTGATACAAGATTATGTACTTATAGATCAAATTTTCCTAATAAAACAAAAGATAAATGCTTTGTTTCCTCATCATTACTCAATCTTCACACAAGAGTGTGCACTATATATCTGGATAATTTACTGTTCAAGATTTGTTGATGTGTATGTATTTGTCCCATTCATAATTTGACCTAACAGGCGCTGGGCATTCAAAAACTTGGAACTATACTTATTTTTTCTATTTTGAAATGATAAATAGCTAGGATAGTGATGGGATTATGAGAAAGTGAAATAGAATAAACTTAGAAAAGTGCAACGACGGGAATAAAAATCTAAACATAAATGTTCCCTAAATTTCCCCAAAGCCAAACAAATCAATGAAATTGTATAAAAAGACTAAAAGCGTACAAATTAACTAAAAACTATTAGAGATACAGAGACTAAGAGAGTACATATGTGTGCGACTTGACGAAGAAACAAGCTGATTGACAAAGAAAACGATGTGGAGCGTTGTATTTCTAACTTTTTGTCCTCTGAATAATTAAATGTGTGAGCCAATTTAGCCGAGTTTTTTAGTCTTATTTCGACGCTTCAAAGCGCCAGTATATAACGCGAACATATAGTGGTGCTTTGAAGCGCCGATACATGGCCAGACCATATAGCAACACTTAAAAGCGTCGCTATATGACCAATTTTATAATTGTTTATTTAGGCGCTTTCAAACGCCAGTGTAGTGCAGTCAGTACTCATATTTCAGCTTTTACAAGCATCGTAATATGAAATGGGTTTTTGTCTATTCTAGAGCTTAGAAGCATCGATATTTGCACATTGTGATGCTTCATAGAAGCGTTGAGAAGAAAATGTCGGTGGAAGTCATTTATCTTGTAGTGAAAGGGTACGAAAAATTTAGTTCTTGTTTGCTTTGTTGCCATAGTGTTGTGCTAGCTAATTGCCCACGTAATCTTCCTTTATTTGTATGAAATTCATTTCTTTAGTTATTTTTTTTAATATACACACACACACACACACATACACATTTTGAAGTAGATAAAGTCAGTGTGATGAATTTTACAGTTGTTTAGATAAAAGAAAATAGATTTGAGCTAATTAGTTTTTATTTTCAAAGGAGGTGTAGCTAGAGAAAGGAAATTAAGTTAAGAAAGAGAGGTTGCAAAGATAAGTTTTTAAGCGATTAATTTGAACCTAAAGTAAAATTATAGAGATTATTGATGTAATTTACTCCTTTTCAAGTTGATGATGTGGCCGAAGGTATCATAATTTAGAAAATAAGTTTAAAACAACCTCATTTTAATAATTAAGATTTTTAAGTACCATTGTGGAAGGAAAAACTCTCTATCTAAGTTATTATCTTCATCTCTTTATTACGATGGTATCTAAAGTGTCTTGTTTATCCATACATTTTTTGATAAAAAAAACATGTTTGTTTTTTTGAGTAAATTCACACTTGCGGTGGTAAAAATAGAAAAAAAAATTTACTACAAAAATATGGGTTTTACCATCATAAATATGAATTTTAACACCAAAAGTATGTATTTTACCATATGTATAGGTAAGACACTTTGCTTTATTTTTAACAAAGCACCTAAGCAATCACCCATTTATTATTTGCTCATTTTCTTATGTTTTTTTATCTCTCTCTTCCAACCTCTCTTACACATCTCTTCATCCTCGTTGATTCATTGAACTCAGTTCTAATTCTGTGTGGGGTTGGGTGATTATTTCTTTTATTATCTTTTGAATTTTTAGTCATATTCATCTCTTCTCTATGAGAAGTTCTTGCCTAGCACAGGTCGATGAAAGATACATGACACAATGGTCCATCTCACCATTAAATGACATGAAAAGAGACAGAAAAAGAGATATTTTCTTTTCATTTAATGGATAAATAGATCCTTATACCATGTATCTTTCATGAACCCAAGCTAGACAAGATTTTTTCCTTCTCTATAACTCAATGCCCATCTCTTTTCTACAACTCTGTTTCACCATCACAACTTCTCCATCTATGTTTTCTTTATCGATTCATTCAAGAAGTATAACTTTAAACTAAGAAGTGTTCAAAGTGTTGGAGAATGATGTAGATTTAATTAAGATCATAAAACCTTACGTATATAGTAAGATCATTCTCATTGCACTACAATATTGTAGGTTATCCTAACCTCCCCCTATTTAAGTCTTCACATCATCGTGAGGAGTGAGGACCAATGGTTTTAACCTATTGGAAGTTCAGATACTACTATAAACTCATGACTAATATAATTACCACACAAAAATGCACATGATAATGGGTCTAATCAACTCTGATACCATTTATAACATCATGGGTTCATCACCAAAATAATTAACCAATATTATTTTCGGGTTCATATAATCTTACATATATATATTGAACTTTCTAATTGCACATTCGATATGATGTTGATTGTCGAATCCATTACCCTCATTGCAAAGCTAAAAAAATCAAGGATCAAACTCTACTCACACTAAAGATGAGAGGGATAAGGATGTGATGAGATTATGTCTCAATGTGTAGTCATAAACCGAATAGATCTAAAAAAAATTAGTCAAAAATTCAAATGTGCTTATGACCAACCTCTTATTTACTAATCAAAGCAACATAATTACTTTTACTTTTGTAACAACATAAATACTTCTGTGCATAATGGGAGATGTCCTCAACTTAAATATTAACATATGTATGGCATTAATATACTAATTAGTAGTGGAGACATCATAGCAAATACTCCATATGACAATAATACTTTATCTCTAGCCTTAAATGTGACAATATATCACCTGAACACTATAATATTATTGATGTCGTAAATATGTCAGGAAAGTGAACGGTTGGGGAGCAGTATTTGCACACACGAAACGAGGAGAAAATTTAAGAGTCTTCGGAGGATCGAAAGAGGTGTGCATCCAGGGGGGGATTCTACGATGGTTAAGTTAGAATAGGGCTTTGGTGAATAAGGAGAGTTATGTAAGACTGAGAGTTGTGAGTAAAAAGTTGAATGCACCTTTTCATGGTGAAAGCCCACTTAGATAGTATTTCGTAGCAGTGTCCGATTAAGAGAGTGATTGATCACTTAGTGTTATAATAGTAATAACATTCCTATAGATAAGATTGGAGTTATCCATAAGTTGGATTTGTTTAAATAACATTTTATCCATAAGCTGGAGTGGCATAGTAGTATCAGTACATTAGTGTGAAATTACCATAATGCTCTTTTCCAAGTGTGGCCATTTGATTGGTTGATCTGCCTTGATTATGAAATTACTTTTTTACCCCTAGAGGTTGCCACGTGTCGTGATGTTATTGGAGGGGGAATTTTTCCCTACATTAGAGGCCCCTCACTTCCTTGAGTACAGTTATGCAATCGAGGAAGTAGAATTTGTTTGGAGTGGTTTCTTTCAATGCTGTGTAGTTCAGATTAAGCCTGTCATTAGGTTAGGTACCCAGGTATTAAAGAGGCAAAATGTAGAGACTCGAATCTTGTTTGAGTATTACGAGCATTAATGCGAGAGGAGGGTTACCCTGTATCTAAGGGTTAGTGGCTTGGTGCTACCTGCTCAAGTGGAGATGTAGACTCCGAGAAAACCCAAAAATTCAATACTTTCTCATAAAGGAGAGTAGTGAGTGTGAAATACAAACTTTCGATTGATTTCTTCGAAGTGAGATAGGTGATGAGTCCAAGCGATACAGACTTGAATTTTGGAGATGGATTCGAGAAGAGTGACATAAGTCAAACTGTTCAGAGTTGGATAAATATGTCCAAAGAGAATGAAGTTGATTAAACTACTCGAAGTTTAGAGAATAGGTCTTAGTAGAATGACAATAAGTCAAACTGCCCGAAGTTTTGCAAATAAGTCCGAGGAGAATCACTTAGATGAAACTACTTTAAGTTTGGAGAATAGATCTAAGGAGAATGACATTGAGTCAAACTGATTCGAGTTTGGCTAATAGGTCCGAGGAGAATGACTTTGATGAAACTACTCAAAGTTTGGAGAATGACTTGGATAAAACGACTTGGAGTTTGGAGAATAGATCCGAGGAGAACAACATCAAGTAAAACTGTTCAGAGTTTGGCAAATAGGTTCGAAGAGAATGATATAAAGTTAAATTACTCGGATTTTGACGAATAATTTCAAGGAGAATCACTTGGATGAAACTACTCGGATTTTGTAGAATAGATCCAAGAAAAATTACATCAAGTCAAACTGCCCAGAGTTTGGCGAATAGGTCTGAAGAAATTGACATTAAGTCAAACTGCTATGAGTTTAGTGAATAAGTCAGAGGAGAATCACTTGGATGAAACTACTCGGAGTTTAGAGAATAGGTCTAAGAACAATGACATTAAGTCAAATTACTCAAAGTTTAGTGAATAAGTTCAAGGAGAATTACTTAGATAAAGCTACTCGAAGTTTGGAGAATGGATCCGAGGAGAATGAAATCAAGTCAAACCACTCAAAGTTTGGTGAATAGGTTCGAGGAGAATGATATTAAGTCAAACTACTCGAAAATTGTTTAATAAGTCTGAGAAAAATCACATAGATGAAACTACTTGAAGTTTGGACAATAGATCCGAAGAAAATGACATAAAGTCAAACTGGTCAGAGTTTGGCGAATAAGTTTGAGGAGAATCACTTAGATGAAACTTCTCGAATTTTAGAGAATTGATCCGTAGAAAATGACATCAAGTTAAACTGCTCGAAGTTTGATGAATAGGTCTGAGGAGAATGACATTAAGTCAAACTGCTCAGAGTTTGGTGAATAAATATAATAAGAATCACTTTGATGAAACTACTCGGAGTTTGACGAATAAGTTCAAGGAGAATCACTTGGATGAAACTACTCGGAGTTTGGAGAATGGGTCTGAAGAGAATGACATCTACTCAAACTACTCGAAGTTTGGCAAATAGGTCTGAAAAGAATGACATTAAGTCAAACTGCTCCGAGTTTGGTGAATAAGTCCAAGAAAGATCACTTGGATGAAACTACTCAGAGTTTGGAGAACGACATCAAGTTAAACTGCTAGAAATTTAGCGAATAGGTTAGAAGAGAATCACTTGGATGAAACACTTGGAGTTTGAAGAATAGATCCGAGCAGAATGACTTCAAGTCAAATTGCTCGGAGTTTGGTGAAAAAATCCAAGGAGAATTACTTGGAGTTTAGAGAATAGATCCTAGGAGAATGACATTAAATCAAACTTCTCAGGGTTTGGCTAATAAGTTCGAGGAGAATTACTTGGATGAAACTTCTCGAGATTTGGAGAATGGACCTGAATTCAATGAGAGTGGACTTATCTTCTTGAAACATGGAAATAGGTGTCCATTTTATATTTAAGTCCCATTAGTTGGGTCAAAGCCTCTTATTTTGAGGCCAATTTATTTGGGCTAAGATTTTTTACTTAGGGGCCCATTAGGTGGGCCAAAGTGTATAGAATGTTTCTAGAAGTTAATGAGGGCATACAATTTTCGATTACTGTGAAGAGACAGAGTGTTTCTTGGTTTTTCTAGATGGCGACTGATGAGAGTCATAAAATACATCTAAAAAATACTTAATTGTTAACATTTTAGGATTGATCTCGGTCGTAATCGCACTTTTACATGTTGATAACTCTAAAGTGATATTCATAAATCATTGACTTAATTCGATGCATTTTTCAGGTGCTTTGAGTACAAAAGAGATAATAAAGCGATCCATGTTTAAAGCACCAAAAGATCTTTGGTGTCGGTGCTCATTTTTGTCCAAGGTTTAGACGTGTCCAAACATGATTCAAAGATGGTTAAAGTCTAAACCAAGGTTGGAGTAATAAAGTAAATTAAGTTAAAAGACTGCACACAAGTGTGTGCATCATTTTGGAGCAAGTTAAGGGTAGGCACACTAGTGTGTGCACTTCTGCATACAAGCTGAAGGAGTTTCACTGAATTGCCAGAATTTCCCGTACAGATCAATCATCTTTGCAGATTAAACTGTATTGATGTAGGAAGAACCAAGAGATGAGCCATATATGCTTAGAAAGATCCGGAAGTCTATTTTCTAGAGAATTCTGGTAGATTTATTTTATTGATTGTCCATTACTGCGATATTATCTTTTAAGATATATTGTCATTTCTTGATAATCTTTAAGATCGGTCATGTGTGCTTGAACCAAAATCAATGAGTAATTTGTAGCAATTATATTAGAGTTATAAATATACTTGATTGAGTATATTCCGATTGCTTGTTTGGGTTATGAAACTAGCAATCGAGATAAAATCAATTGAATCAAGAGTGGAAATAGGGAACGAACCTAAGGATGATTCCCAGAACCTCGTTATTTCTTATTTATATTTCCTTTATATTTACACAATTTTTCTTACATTATTTCACCATCAAAACCCAAAAATCTTTCGTGTAACTTTTATTGTTCATTTTAAGGTTCACACATTTTCCTTTGTACTTAACTTGTTTCCCTGTGGAATTGACATCCTAAAGCCATACTACAATAACCGTGTTATACTTTGGGCGTAATCAAATTTTGGTGCCGTTGCTGGGGAAACACTTTTAAGTACAAGGAAACTTGTCAACTTTGAGTGTAACGGTAAAATAAAAAAAAATCGTAAATATCTTTCTTTTCAGCAATTTGTAAATACGGTCATATCATTCATTTACTTCTGTTTTATTTATTTGTTTATTATTCTGTTTTATTTATCTGTTTATTATTCTGTTTCATTTACTTGTTTATTATTTTATTTTATTTACTTGTTTATTATTCTGTTTTATTTACTTGTTTATTATTCTGTTTTATTTATCTGTTTATTATTCTGTTTTATTTACTTGTTTATTATTCTGTTTTATTTATTTGTTTATTTATTTATTATTCTGTTTTTTATTTAATTTTCCCTTTAAATTAATTGGTGCATGCTTAAACCGAGAGATTCGCGAGGTAGATTCATTAGAGGACCCAAATTAGAGTTACCATCTCCTTCCACCTCCATTGGTGAAACCTCGCCTAGATCAAACCATAGTGCACCCCTATCAGAAAATTTAGAGGATTTTGTTAACATGGCCGATAATCATAATGAAAATGTTGCCAGGACACTTCAGGATTACCTCCACCCTACACGCACAGCCACACCATCATGCATCATGTTTCCAGCCAATACTCGCTAGCTAAATTTTAAACCAGGGATGATTCAATTACTCCCTACTTTTCATGGCTTGGATAATGAAAACCCATATGTGCACATTAAAGAGTTTGAGGAAGTAGTCGCGACTTTTCATAGTCACGATGAAACTGATGACATTGTTAAGCTTAAGTTCTTTCCTTTCACTTTGAAGGATAGAGCTAAGAGTTGGCTATACTCACTAAAACCACGATCTATTGGGTCGTGGACTGAGATGACTCAAATTTTCTTTAATAAATACTTTCCCCAACATAAGACCAATGCTTTGAAAAAGAAAATCTCCACATTTGCACAAAAGGACAGCGAGACTCTGTATCAGTCTTGGGAGAGATTTAAAGAGCTATTGAGTATGTGCCCCCACCATGGGTATGAGAATTGGCGTTTAGTGAGCTATTTCTATGAGGGTCTTACCTATAGAGAACACCAATTTATAGAGATGATGTGTAATGGTGGGTTCTTGGAGAAAGATCCTGATGAGGCCATAGAGTACCTCAATGAGCTTGTTGAAAAAGCTCACACTTGGACTGGACCTAGTGCTATTGAAAGCACAAATAGGTCACGACCTATAGAGCACCCAAATGGTGGTGGAATTCACCATCTTAGGGAAGAGGATAACCTTAAGGCCAAGGTCAAGATGCTCACTAGGGAACTAGAGGTATTAAAGACTAAGAGCTTAAAGCCAACACACCCTAGGCATTTACACGAAGCCTTCTACACCCTTCTCTAATACCTATAATCCGGGATGGCGAAATCACCCTAATTTCAGCTGGAAATCTGAAAACCAGCAACTTGCACAACCCCCTGCATCATATCCTGAACCATATCATGCACCTGTATCTTCTAGGAGTTCTTTAGAAGACACTTTACATGCTTTTATTGAAGCACAGGGGAAGACAAATCAAAGGCTTGAATCTTTAATTGTGCAGGTTATTGAAGAACATAAAGAGATAAAGAGCCAAGTGTCCAAGCTGACGAGCTACTTGACTATGACTGAGCGAGGTAAGTTCCCTTCTCAAGCTCAGTCCAAATCCTACGGTCAGCACCAAACGCAACAGAAGAAAGAGGAGGTGAATGCCATTGAGACACTTAGTGGTAAGTCGTTACATATCCCAACACCGAACAAATCAGAGGATGTGGACGACAACCACCAAGTATATACCCTCACCCATGGCTTCACGGGAGCATATATCGAGCCAAAATCTGCAGATGTTACTGATGACATCTTTAAGGTCTCTCCAAAGCACACAAGCAGCAATTTTAACAGTAAAGCAATTGCTGGTGCAGTCAACTCATGTTTGTCTAGGAGGGAATAAGAGTGTCTGGCTGAAGACGTAAAACTTAGCGCTCATGGGAGGCACCCCATAGCATATCCTTTTATTTTTATTGTTATTGTTTTTCATAATTCTTTTTCTTGTTTATTATTAGTATTTTGCTATTTTCCAGTTTTACTTTCGTATTTCTTTTTCAAGGACAATTATACGAAGCAGTTCAAATGGTGGTGCATTTTCAGCTTTTGTGCACTTTTGGCTACAAAAGGAGTTTCCTTATCTTTTGCTTTCACATTGAGGACAATACCTACTTTAAGTTGGGGGTGGAGGAAACATATTTCTGTTTTTCATGTTTTTCATTGAACTGCTTGGTGTCATTTTACCTTTTTGTTTGTTTTTAGCATGCTTTGTGTTAGTCTTGAAGTTAATTCACATGTCAATGATATGAGCTTAATCGAGATAGTATATAGCATTTAGAAGAAGTTAAATCTTGCTTCGCTTTTGAGAATAAATTAAGTGTCAATTTTTTTTTGGTTTGAGACTCTGGTTTGTAGTAAGATTGCATGATTAGTCTAAAGCATTTGGAGAAGTTTTATGCGCTGTTGTTTTGTGAATACTTTTGCGGTCTCTACAAGCTCTAGAACTTATTTGATAATCACTTGAGGCGAAAATCATAGAATGCACACTACTTAGGATATGATGTAGACCATTTTTGGACCGTTTGAGCCTTTTTAAACTTACCCTTGTTATATTTATCGCTAGTCACCTATTTGAGCCTTTTTCTTGAAAAGAAAAATTGAGCCTTGTTTCTTTCGATAAACCATTTACTTACCTTTATGAGCCTAAAAATATTTTATCCTTACCTCTCTTTTAAAAGAACTTAGTTATACACATGTTGTGAGAAGCACTTAAAAGGAGTAAGGGTGGAAATATGAGAAAAATTACTACCATAACCCAAGTACATTAAAAGAGATAAGTTGGGGGTTGTGGAAAAGAAAAGAAAAGAATGAAAGAAGAGGTGAATGGTCTTATGCCAAAATAAAAAATAAAAAAAGAGAAAAAATGAATTATGGCAAAGAAAGAAGAAAAGAAAAAAAAATGTTAATTTGTTGTGAGAAATGCTCGAAAAATGGTTGAAAGAGTTGGGTGTTGAAGTAAGGTTATCTTGTGCTTAAAGTGGTTGTGTTTAAATTAAGAGACTTAGTTCTTTTATTTGTTTAAACTTTCCCATTCTTTCTTGACCTTTACCCTAGCCTAACATTGCAAGCTTATTAAATACCTATTGATCCGATGAAGTGTGATTTTTCTACATAGTGGAGAGTGATTTGAAAAGTGAGCATATGGTGCTTGATTTGTGATTGATGTCACGCAAATTAATATATTTTTAGAGGCCAAGACTTGTATTCATGTGATGTTGTGCATAAAATCATCCGGGTGTTCGGACTAATGTATTGTGGTAAGATGGATGGTAAGAGTCAATAACGATTTTAAGGTTGACATTTGGATTATTCTTGGACCTAAGTGATATTTAATGATTCTATGTGCTGTATGTTATGCCTGATTTTTGAGACAGATTTTTGAATTACTCTTGGTTAACGCCAGCATTGCTGCATTTTGCTTTGATTTCTAAAATAAAGAATTCATTTCATGCCTTTCGCTTGAATTGCTAGGGACTAGCAATAAGCTAGTTGGGGGTTGTGATGAGAGTCATAAAATGCATCTAAACAATACTTAATTGTTAACATTTTAGGGTTGATCTCGGTCGTAATCGCACTTTTACATATTGATAACTCTAAAGTGATATTCATAAATTATTGACTTAATTCGATGCATTTTCAGGTGCTTTGAGTACAAAAGAGATAATAAAGCGATCCATGTTTAAAGCACCAAAAGATCTTGGGTGTCGGTGCTCGTTTTTGTCCAAGGTTTAGACGTGTCCAAACATGATTCAAAGATGGTTAAAGTCTAAACCAAGGCTGGATTAATAAACTAAATTAAGTTAAAAGACTTCACACAAGTGTGTGCATCACTTTGGAGCAAGTTAAGGGTAGGCACACTAGTGTGTGCACTTCTGCATACAAGCTGAAGGAGTTTCACTGAATTGCCAGAATTTCCCATACAGATCAATCATCTTTGCAGATTAAACTGTATTGATGTAGTAAGAACAAGGAGATGAGCCATATATGCTTATAAATATCCGGAAGTCTATTTTCTGAAGAATTTTACGGTTCGTAAAAAGGATTTTTCTAGAGAAAGTTATGGCAATTTTAGTGGAAACAGTTCAGGCTAGCACAGCACGGCCCACTCGCCTCTTGACCGGATTAGGGTGAGCAAATGACATTCTCCAAGACCAAAACACCCCCCTCATGCTCTATAAATATATCTTTATGGAGTGTGCAGCTGGGCATTGAAGAGAGAAAGCAAGGAAGAGAGAAAAAAGAGAGGATCCAAGGGATCCAAATCCAACATTCTTCCATTTTCTTTCCAAGTTTTCTTTGGCTGCAAATCAAGGGGAGAACATCCATATTGTTCATCCACCTTGAAGTTCATCGCCAAATCAAGGGGAGAGCATCCTTATTGTTCTTCCACCTTGATTTCCATGGCCAACTAGTCTTCATACAAAGGAAAAGGATGAATCTATAGGGATTTATTGCTCCTTATTTCCTATTCTTGATTCGGTTGTATGGATTTATTGTTGAATATTGTTTGTAAATTATTCATTGATTAAGTAAGAAGGATTTGAGTTCATGTGATAGATGCACTTTTTATTCTTCTTCTTTTAGACTCTCTTAATCCGGTGATTGCATCATTCTCCTCCTTTGAGGTTGTTTGGATGTGATTGATTCCGGTAGATTTATTTTATTGATTGTCCATTACTGTGATATTGTCTTTTAAGATATATTATCGTTTCTTGATAATCTTTAAGATCGATCATGTGTGCTCGAACCAAAATCAATGAGTAATTTGTAGCAATTATATTAGAGTTACAAATGTGCTTGATTGAATATATTGCTTGTTTGGGATGTGAAACTTGCAATCGAGATAAAATCAATTGAATCAAGAGTGGAAATAGGGAACGAACCTAATGAGGATTCCCAAAACCTTGTTATTTCTTATTTATATTTCCTTTATATTTACACAATTGTTCTTACTTTATTTCACCATCAAAACCCAAAAATCTTTCGTGTAACTTTTATCGTTCGTTTTAAGGTTCACACATTTTCCTTTGTACTTAACTTGTTTCCCTGTGGAATCGACACCCTAAAGACGTATTACAATAACCGTGTTATACTTTGGGCGTAATCAGCGACCCTTGTTCTCAATTACGCAAAAAAATGACATATGCCCTCGATTATGTAAAAAAGACTCTGCATGTTCTTGGTTATTTGAAAGGAAAGCGCTTTATTATATCCAAATACAACTGTTAACTCTTCCTTATTTGAATCATTTACGATTGTGGAGAATTCTTTATAAGAGAGTCGAGATCTATTGTGCAACAAGCTACCTAAGTTAATAAGCAAATAATTGAATGGTTTTACTTGCAAGTGCACAAGGTCAACATAGTAGTATAGTGTTCAAATGCAAGATCATCTTCACAGGAATTGGTAAATTTTGTTTAGAATTAAATTCGCAATATAAAATGAGAGAAATAAATATTGAGTTTAAATTGATAATGATAAAAGCGTAGGGACTTGATCAGGCAAACAGATATGAGGAATTCAAGAAAAACATGCATTAATCAAGTTAAGCATCATAATATAACTACCGCAAAGGCGCCAATACTGAATTATCGAGTAAATATAATTAGGGCTTCAATCAAGTCCTTACTAGTAAATTAGTTACACATGGTTTTGATGCAAAACATCTTCACAAAATAAAATAAAGGGAAGAAGAAACCCGAAAATACTATGGAGAAGAGTCATCAATTCGTCTCCAAGATCTCTCTCCGAATCCTCCTCTTATTTTCTGTGTTTACAGGCCTATTTATAGGGTTTAGAAACATCTGGAAACCTTAAACTCGTAAGACAAAACGCTAACCTACTTTCCTAAACAGGTTCTGCCATTTTACTATTCACTGATGTGCGTGTGCGCTTGAGCCTTCTTCTTACGGGCGAGCGCAGGTGCGCTCGATCCTGGCATGGGCCCTTGAGCGCTGTTGCGCTCGATCGCATGTCTTCTTGCACTCGATCGCACTTAGCAGACACCAGCTTTTCCTATTTAAGCCCAGTAGTTCCAAAATGCTTCATTTTCTTCAAAAACCTATAAAAACACAAAAAACACAGAAAGGAAATAAAATAGCATGAAATAACACAACTAGGAACTTAACAAATGTAAAATAAGGGGCTTAAATATGAATATTTAAGCACTTATCACACCCCCAAACTTACATATTGCTAGTCCGTTAGCAATACGGAACTAAAAACTAAATGAAAAACAAATAACACAAAGATAAAACCATTATTCATGGTATCCAAAAATTTAGGTATCACACAAAACCATGATATTCTTTTATGAGCAAACTTAAAATATAAACCCATCTTTGCAATAAATAGGAATTTTAAAATCTAATTACTTACAAGAGGCTTAGCTAAGGCATCACAAGTCCGAATCAGTGAAAAGTGAACTAGCACATAAAAATGAAGCTTTCAAATAATTCCAATGTGTAATGTCTCCATGTCTCAAGATTCACCGACTGTCCCATAAAAATGAACAATAATGGCATAGTTTTATTTTCTTCTTTCTTTTATTATGAGAATGTCATGTTTAGTTCCCTTAAGCTCTCTAATTGAGCCATGTAGCGAGTGTTGAGTCAATGACTCCTAAACCATATGGTTTTAGGGCATTAAGTGTTAAAGACACTCGTAAGGACTTACTAACTCGAGTCAAAAAGGCTACGAAACTAAACTGGCCTTAATGCTACCAAGAAACATTCCCATCTTTTGACGTGAACACTCACTGCTTACTAAGGCAAGAGGTCCAGTTATTCAGCGAAAAGTTTATTAATGATCATTATGAGCAAAATTCTCACCTTTTAACGTGAACATTCACTGCTTACTGAGGCAAGAGGTCCAGTTACTCAATGGAAAGTTTATTAATGATCATCATGAGCATTTTTTTTCTCTTTTTGTCCAATTTTTTTTTTCTATGCCAAAGTGTTCACCTCAGGCGGGCCCAAGCAAAGCATACAATCTAACGGGGTTATATGCTCCATAGCGCTCTATATGACCGGCGGCGGGTTACCAGAGAAGAGAAGAGGAGACAACTTATTTCCCTTGCCTTGCTCAATTTGCCTTTTCTGATTGAAAGTAGCAAGCCACTCCACAACTAGTATAGAGGCCAGATAGAAGGCGATAGAGATGAACCATTGATAGCTATCTACACTTCTTCACTGCCTTAGTTGGAATGCGAACCAAAAGTCCAATATCGATAAGATAATAAGGTGGGTGGGAAGAAGCCCTTACATCCTTTACTATAGTAGGATGCCCTAGTTCGGACAGGTTGGGAGGTAGTCTAAGGCTTCCCTTAGAAAGAAAGGTAGGGGAAATGGCCCTGACATACCCACAGCAGTCATTGAACTACCTAGAAAAAAAGGCTGGAGGAGTAAGAAAGCAAAAAGCATTCAACTTCACTTAACAAATTCTTAGGACGCTCCTGGGGCAAGTTATGGATTGACCGCGTCTTATCTACCCCTCCTTACTCATCCTACTAATGCCTATCCCAAGGTCAGCTCATGGCGGAGGGAGGAGAGGAAAATCCACCTTCGTCGTCAGCTTCATGGCAGTCTGTCCTAAATCCCGCTCCCCCCGCAAGTCAGTAAAGTAGTTAACTAAACACAAGTAAGTAGTTCGTCAATCCTTCCTCTGATGCCTCCCGTTCATTCTTCTTCATTTCATCATCTTTGTTGTGTTGTTCCGTTCGTAGGTCCAAGCCCTTCTTAGAAAGCCCTCCTCCCTCTCTTTAAGTTAAAAAGAAGAATGCTGCTTCTTGATTGAATGAACATTGTAAGAACCTTTCTAACTAAGTCATTCGGTTTCAGTTAAGCCATGGAAACATACACATTAAAATCATATGTCATACCTCACATAATTATGTGCTAATGTGCTCATGTCAGATTAGATCAAACATGTGAATTCTTAAATGCCAAAAGTAAGTAACTAAACATTAAAACTCTATCATCAGATCATGTGTTAAAAATTTAAAGCTCACCAATGAAATCGCATCACAATTTTTCAGATCAATCAAAATTCAAGATGAACATGAATATACATTTATTTTATTCTATAGCCTATTTTAAAACGAAAAATAACAACAAATTGGGACAAAGTGTGTGTAAATATGTCTCCCATACCCCCAAATTTAAAGAACACATTGTCCCAAATGTGTGAATAACATGGAAAGAGCTGACCTATGAGATGGAGAACTGGCTAGACTAGCATGGCTGATAGTACACCCCCAAACTTGAACTGATACACATATTGTCCCTGAAAAAGAAATATGACAGTAATACTGGAAAACAAAAAAGAAACTAAAAATAAACAACAAAAAGAAACTGAAAAACAATAAAATAAAATAAAACAAAGGATATACTATGGGGTGCCTCCCATGAGTGCTAAGTTTTACGTCTTCAGCCAGACTATCTAGTCCAATTTGGTGCTTGGATGCTTTGGAGAGGCCTAAATGATGTCATCAGTAACATCTTCAGATTCTGGCTTAATGTTTGATCTTATGAAACAATGGGTGAGGGTGGTCTCCATTGGATCAATGTGATGGACCTGAAAAGCTTGCTCAACAACACCTTGCATCATACACACATTAAAACATTTCATATCATCTTGGGGTAATTTTAATACGTCAAATATTTTGAAATCTATTTTCTCACCATTTACCTTCATACTTACAATCCCCTTTTTCACGCAAATTTTTGTATCAACAGTTCTCATAAAGGGTCTTCCTAACATGATTGGTAAAGGTAATGGCATAGGGCATTCTTCCATATCTAATACAATAAAATCAGCAGGTAAAATAAGTTCACCTACCTTCACCAAGATATCCTCAAGAATACCTCTTGGTCTTTTGACGCTTCTATCTACTAATTGCAAGGTGATGGAAGTCAGTTGAAGCTCCCCTAAACCTAGTGTTTCAAATACCGAGTATGGCAACAAATTGACACCCATTCCTAAATCCAGTAATGCACGCTCAAAAAGCTGATCACCTATCCTGCAAGGATTGGTAAAACTTCCTGGATATTTTAGCTTCAGTGGTCGTTTTCTTAACAATACCGCACTTACCTCTTCAGTTAAAGCCACCGTCTTATGCTCCTAAAACTTCTTTTTATGAGTGCAACAATCTTGTAAAAATTTAGCATAAGCAGTTATTTGTTGAATTGCATCTAATAAAGGAATGTTTATCTCTACTTTCCTCAAAGTGCCAAAGATATAAAGCAATTTACTTTCTTTTTTTTTGGCTTTACTAACCTTTGAGGGAAGGGTGGTGCATTCACCTTCTCCATTCACTTACCTTGAATATGGATGTTTTAATTGGAGATGCTTGTGTAGGCTCATTGGTTCCTTTGATCTTTTCTGAGAATTGTGATGGCCTTTAGTTGCTGGTGTCCTCCTGGATTGGGTAGTGTTTGGGCTGGGAGTTCACTTTGCTTTCTTCCAATCAACTCTTTAGCCAATTGCCCCACTTGTACTTCCAGTCTTTGAATAGCTTGCTCATGCTTTACATTTGTTTGTCTTTGCTCAGTCTGAAATTGTCTTTCCTCTGTCATAAACTGATCTTGTGAAGTTATCAGTTGTTGTTGTTGAGTGGCCAATTGGCTTACAAGACTCTCTAGGTCACTCTTCTTTGATTCCGAAACTGGTTGGGCTACTTGTTGGGAGTTCCTTTGCTGCCCTTGAAGGTTCAAGGCATTTTGATTGTTGCTCTATGAGAAGTTGGGGTGGTTTCACCATCCAAGATTGTAGGTATTTGCATATGGATTGTTCTTTGGCGGATAGTTGTTTGGTCCCACATAGTTTGCTTGTTCTGGATCTGTAGATGAATATAAAGAGCAAGTTTCAGTAGTGTGATCAAAATGAGAACATATAGCACATACCTGGAGTGGTATAGCTTGTGGACTCGGTGAGGCGTTCTAAGCAGCCATGGCTTTTACAAGCATATCTATCTTCCTTTCCACAGCAACCATCTGATTTGAGGATCCACCATTTAAAGTTACCTCATACATACCTTGGCTCTTAATTCCTTGTCTACCTCTAGAGGAGAATTGCTGAATGTGCTTACTTAATGTCTCAAACAGCTCCATGGCTTTTTTACTGCTCTTTTCCATCAGCACACCTCCATAACCTGAATCCACAATACCTTTATTTAGGTCACTCAGACCTTCATAGAAAGCCTGTACCAGTTCATCTTGGATGTGGGCATTTGAGTAGCAGTTCATTGAAGTGTCCCCATGCTTCAAAGGAAAGGTATCCATCATTCTGCTGGAAAGATTGAATCTCTTTCCTCATCTGTCTTGTCTTTTGTGCTGGGAAAAACTTTCTTAGGCACTTACTGGATAGTTTTTCCCAGATATGGATGGACACTACAGGCAATGAATTATACCACAACTTAGCATTATTTTTTTATGAAAAAAGGGAAAAGAATTAACCTGATTCCCTCTTGATCTAGGGCCCGGATGTGCTGGAACTTGCAGAGATCAAAGAATTCCCGAAGCTGCAAGTGTGGGTCCTTAATAGGTGTACCCTTGAAATGAGTCAAAGCACTGAGTATCTGTGAGGATATGTAATAATTTCCTTTCACCTTAGGTTGATAAGCAATTCATGAGGGCTGGTTGAGGTTCCGTGGAATGAAGGATTGCTTCATGGGTCTTTGCCCTGGTGGCGGTTGGTTGTCAAGCTGTTCCGCCATTGGTGCTTCTCCTTCGAATTCTTCTTCTACCTTTTCAAGTGCACAATGTCAATATAGTAGTATAGTGTGCAAATGCGAGATCATCTCTATAGGGATTGGTAAATTTTGATTAGAATTAAATTTGCAATATAAAACGAGAGAAATAAATATTGAGTTAGAATTGATAATGATAAAAGCGTAGGGACTTGATATTCCTCACTAATCATGCTACCACAACAAAACAATATGCCAATGCTTTAATCACGTCATTAATACCTAATGTTTGTCAATCTAAGGGCATGGTGTATACTCCTTAAGCTATTGATTTCCCTAAGCAATGAATTAGGCTTGGTGTATACTCTAACTCTTTTCATTCTTAAAGGATTTAGCATGGTGTATACTAAGTTGTTCTCTAAGAAAGCATAATATCTGTGGAAATCGACAAACACACAAGACCTAGGGCATAGTATATACTCCCAGTTTCCCATGTTGATTAACCCAAGAACCCGACGTGGATTTCTTTTGTTACTATTTTTAAACCTAGGACTCGGTCATCCAAATTGATTTAACTAACTAGTCCATACCAGATGCATATGTTGATTAGGCAAACACATATGAGAAATTCAAGAAAAATAGGCATTAATCAAGTTAAGCATCATAACATAACTATCGCAAATGCGCCAATACTGAATTATCGAGTAACCGTAATTAGGGCTTCAATCAAAACCTTACTAGTAAATTAGTTACACATGGTTTTGATGCAAAACATCTTCATAAAATAAAATAAAGGGAAAAAGAAACTCGAAAAAACTTTGGAGAAGAGTTGTCAATTCATCTCCAAGATCTCTCTCCGAATCCTCCTCTTCTTTTCTGTGTTTACAAGCCTATTTATATGGTTTAGAAACATTTGGAAACCCTAAACTCGTAAAAAAAAACCCTAACCTACTTTCCTAAATAGGTTCTATAGTTTTACTATTCACTGATACGCGTGTGTGCTCAATTACAAACTGGTGCACTCAAGCCTTCTTCTTACGCGTGAGGGCAGGTGTGCTCGATCCTGGCATGGGTGCTTTAGTGTTGTTGCACTCGATCGCACTAGGTAGACAACAACTTTTCCTCTTTAAGCCCGACAGTTCCAAAATGCTTCATTTTCTTCAAAAAACTATAAAAACATAGAAAACACAGAAAAGAAATAAAATAGGATGAAATAACATAACTAGGAACTTAACAAATGTAAATTAAGGGGCATAAATATGAATATTTAAGCACTTATCAGGGTCCCCCCTAGTGTTCATTTCACTCATTTGCAAACTAGAAAATCTTTACGAGCACTCGGAGTCTTAGAGATAGGAAGAGTTTGGAGTTTGAGAGGTAGTAGGAGTTCGGAGTCAGGAGTTTTTGAGTGTTTGGAGTTTGGAGCTTCAAATTTATGGTGATTCCCCTTTTCTTTCTCTTTCAATGTCTTCTAATAGTGGTAGAAGTAGTGGCAGCACTAGTAGTTTTGTAGAATTTGAGTTGAGTAGTACCTCAATAGGATGTAATACGTTGGTGCCTTATGAGGGAGAGAATGATTTTTCCTCTACAGAGGGTAACCATACCCTTGTAGAACTCCAAGAAGAAATGGGTGAAGAAACTAGGGAGAATCTGGTTTTCTGTGCTAATTTGGAACCAAACGAATTAGATGAGGAGAACCTCCCTACACTTAGGATTAAATATAGGATCCTCGAGGAGTATGGTCTTAGAAATACTGGGACAGGGGAGCATGTTTGTGACAATCTCCAAGGAGAAACTCTCTTTGAGCTCTGCGTATACACCTATAGCTTAAAAACATGTCTTAGGTTTCTTCTTCACCATTTTTTTTATTCATTCCAAATCACTACGGAATAGCCCTGCGCTAACTAGTACCGAATTCAATGAGGTTATTGATGGCCTTCATCTACGTATGCACAACGGTGTAAGGGATGATGAATATTAATTTCTTCAAGGCCCTTTTCCAAGTTAGTAAGTATTTTGAGTATGGCTGGGTGGTAATTAGCTCAAGGCTAAGAAGGTGCTATTGAAGAAGAAGTTTGCTTCCATTAAGGAATGGAAGAAAAAGTTCTTTTTTGTTCAGAGTGACTGGAGCTTCGAGGTTCATCTGGAGTAGGACTTTGAAATTCTGAGGCCCAACAAGAAGCTTAATCTCTTCAGGAGTGAAGTAGATATGATGGTAGACATGATAGCTGGAGCTATAGATGTTTCCAATTTGTAAAATAATAAAGAGTTAGCTAGGCCCGGACTCTGTCCGAAGGGCCCAATGAGGATATAGGTAGAATTCTTTTTCTTCATTCTAATCTTTACATCTCCTTACAACTCGGACTCATGATTTTCTTTAACTTATTACAGAGATGGATGCTTTGAAGAGTGCTCGTAGGGAGGCAAGGTAGGTGAAGAGTGTTGACCCTCATCTAAATTTTAATAATGACAAAATACTACTCTAATTGTACTAACAGTGTTATCTATGTGTTTTAAAATGATAAAAGCATACAGCCAAGAATCAAGATGCAAGAACTCAACCCGAATCAGACACCAAGTTAAGATAGAAGATTTAGTATAGGCATAAGGTAATGAAACAAGTTGTAAATCTCTATTGATCAAATAACTAGCTTGTCTTATGGCTCCTTTTGTAAAAGCTTTTTGACAAAACTATTCATTCAAACGTTTATAAGTCGAAAACATTTCAAAACATGAAAAACTAGGTTGAAGGGCAACCCAGTCGACTGGATCCCTATACCAGATGATTGGGTGATCAATACCAGTCGACTGGTATCTTGGACAGTATGTCCCCAATCGACTGGGTGATCAATACCAGTCGATTGGCATATTGGACAGAATGTCCCCAGTTGACTGGTACTAATAACCCAGTTGACTGGTACTCTTCACAGCCTTAAAAAGTGAGACTTTTCGCTTAACCCAGACGACTGGTACTAAGACTCAGTCGACTAGTAATTCGAAAAATATGACTATTGAGGCGCCAGACTTTAGCATTTAATGTACCAAAACGTACCAAGTCAGTACCAAACAACCATATTAATTCAAGGCTATATAAACCCACTCCAATGAGCATTTAAATATAGTGTATTACACATTCAATCAAGTTTTTGCTCATTAATACACAAAAACTTTGAAAGGTTTATTGTTGAGCCATTTTTGAAGCTTTACTTTGAAAGAGAGATATTGTTCAGTTGTATAAGCATTCATTACTATCTCTCTACCATTTACTTTACAGCAACTCATACTTATTGTAAAGGGATTAACTTCCGCAAGGAAGAGATTAGCTTTCAAGAGGAAGGGATAAGCTTTCAAGTGGAAGGGATTGTTTGTAAGGTTTGTGCAACACCCATGAAGTTGTACGACTAAGAGTTTTAGTGGAATACTTTAAGGAGATTCCTTGAAGAGAGTGGATGTAGGGTCGGAACAAATCCAATATTGCTGAACCACTATAAACTGAGTTTGCACTTTCTATTCCTTAAACTCTTTTATTTAAAGCACTTTACTTGTTTATATACTTGTGCACTTAACTATTTTTATAAACTTGCAAGTAATTAGTAAAGTTTTTAATAACCCAATTCACCCCCTCTTGGGTTGGAACCTCAGTCTACAAAGAGAAAGAGACTTGTTGAGACTCGGGCTGAGGGCCAACCATCCAAGAAGAATAAGTTGTTGAAAGGCAACCTCGAGATCTTCCTGCTGCACCCATCGAGGTAGAGGATTTAAATCTTGCTCTATCCTCTCATATTTTTTCTCCTCCTGTTCCTAGGCACTTGGTGGTTGGGCTTGCATCTGCTTCTTCTTCCTCACTTCTTAAGGTCTTGAGGCCAAATTGGTTTATGAAGACTACTGACTCAATTTTTGGAAGTGCCAATGCTACTCAGGAGTACCTGATCTGGGGAGTTCCCCCTAAGGATCTGATCTGGCTGAGTCATGAGCCCATAAAGGCTCTCGCTGTGATGGTTGAGGACTTCGGCTCCAAGGTAATTTCTAAACTTTCTCTTTCATCTTGGTTTTTTCAAAGCTATAGAATACTAACTTGCGCATTTTGTCAGTCAAACATAGCTTCTGGCATAATGTCTCCTCATTGCCTGGACCTTAAAAGGTTGAGGGACATGTGCAATGTCGACAAGCATGTACAGAACCTTCTTAAGAAAAAGACCACCGAGACTGAGGGTTTGCAAGCAAGTTTGGTTGAGGTGGAGAAGGAAAAACCACCTCGCAATGGTAGAGGCTGAGAGTGTTATATTTGAGAGGGACGCATCTAAGACTAAAAAGGACACAACCAATGCTGAACTAACGAGGCTTGTCAAGAAGAAAAAATTGGCCGTTAAGGAGGCTATTGAGCTAGCTATGACGGCCTTCAAGGAATCTATGGATTTCAAGGAGGCCGTAAAGAAGGTTCCTAGGGAATTTTATCTAAATGGCTTTAAAGAGGCTGTGAAGAAAACTGAGAGGGCCTACCCAGGATAGGACTTCTCCATGGTCGAGCTCGGATCTTCTGATAATGAGACCACAATTGTCGATGTCACTAGCTAGGATTAGAATGGAGTTAAGGTCCAGACTCTAGCTATTGAGGGGGATGAAGTAGATGTGGAGAATGTGGCCATAAACTAAAGCCTTGGTTATTTTTAAATTCTCTTATATTTTAGGCTGTCAGTGCCTCTTGATGTAAAAAAATTCAAAGTTAATGAAGATTTCCTTTTTCTGTGCTATGTTTCCTTCGTTTTTGTCTTTTAAGTTAACTTGAAATAATGAGAAAAGTTTGACGAGGAAGAGCTCGGGGCCTTTTTGTAATACCTGTGTTCTTAAAGTAAGGGTAAAGAAGTAATTTGATAAATATTACATGGAATTAAAATAATATATATATGAAAGATTTACTATTAATATAATAATTAAAAAAAACATGCCTGTAGCTTTGGTGGTTACAAAGAAGGAAAAAAAAGGAAGGACAAACACCTAGATGTCTAGGTGTGGTCCACCCAACATGCAAAGTTGCATGTTGGACACTAAGCAACAGAAAACATGCAAAGAGGCATGTTGTCCACACAATGGCGGTACGGTTTAGTATAAATTAAAAATTAAGCTTCTGTTAAATTCTAACAAAATTTTATTCTCTGTCTCAAATTGCTCTTTCTTTAAACACCTGGGGACTGAAAGAAAAGGTTGAAAGATTGAAATTTTGTAGAAGTTTATAGGAGAATTTTAAAGAGATTCGAGGGAACCTTAAAGAAAAAAAAGAGAAAGGTAATAATGTGAATTTTATTTTTGAAATTATGCATACATGAAATTACCCAGAATTTGATGTAGAAATTTAAAGGTATGAATTACGGAAGAATTGAAGAATAAATTAAAAATTTTAATATAAATATTACATCAGGTGTTGACGATCAGCAATCAGGTGAAATTGCTTAAAGGAGCAAGAAAGGCAAGAGGCGATCCACGGGTAGCTTTAAGTGCTACGTGGTGAGTTAGATTTACTTTTGGTAAACGAGACCTATAAAAATATGAATTTATGATGTTTGAATAAATTATTGAATTATAATGATTTAATGATGTATTTTTCATTAAATATGATAATTGATTAATTTGTTGATTGGGGACTTAATATTATGTTGATTATTAATGGTATAAGGATTTATATTATTAAAAAAGGATGGACTAATGAAAAAATATACTGAGAAGTTATATGAAATTTATGAAAATATGATTGAAAAATTGATATGATATATGAGGAGATAATTTAATACATATGATAAAATAATAATTTTGAGAAAGAGGTAGATAGTTGAATTGAATGTTTTAATGTATGCTTTCTTGCATATTATTGCTTATATACATAAAAGAAAAGACCAAGGAAGGTAGTTTGGCTGAGAAGACCAGGAAGGCAACTGGTCTGGCTGAGAAGACTAGGAAGGCAATTGGTCTGGCAATTGATCATGAAATTATTGATAGACAAATTAGTCTCATAGAGAGACAGATATGATGAGAAAGAAATATGAAAGTATGATATGATAAAAATTATTTGATTGATTGATTATATGCTGTAAATCTCATAACGAGGTAAATAATAATGTTGAATTGATAATCTCAAGATGATTAAATATATGAAAAGAAAAATTGATATGTTTGATGATTAGTTTAAGAAGAGATTAATAAATGGTTGGAATTATGATATGTGTAGTAATAATAGAATGTTATTATTGAATTATATAAGATAATAGGTGAACGAATATTGGAAGATTATTTGAAAGATTGAATTATTATATGTGAAGAAATAGATTATCAATATTGGTGAATTAGAAACGATTGAATTATAAGATGTGACTAGAAGTATATAATCGAGTACTTCTAGTTAATTTAATTCACTGAGTTTGTGAAGCTCACTTATCATTGTTAAATAATTTTAGGTAGCGGGTAGGACAAATAGATTTGTGAGTTGAGATTCAGACTGAGTTATTATCTGTAAGTCTCGTGGTCCATATCCTTAGACTAATGGAAGAAGAAAAAAATTGTAAACATCCATGCATAATATGTTGTATATATTATTTCAACTGGGATTGTAATAATGTAACTCCCCTATTGACAGTTGAGGATTTATGTATAACACATCAGTCGATGTATGTTTTTGTGTTGTCGGATATATATGTCATGTTGGGATTTCAAAACGTGACGACACTGTCTCGGAGGTGGCCAACCTGGGATGGGTTGTTACAATTTTTCATCAGACTTTATCAAAGTAGGAGGGGCTTGGGGTTCTTATAACGAGACCAAGCAGAAATCCAAGTACAAAGATCTCAATGCCTTTATTAAGATAAATTTTGATAAAAGAATGAATGACAATCCTTTATTAAGAATACTTGAAGATTACATAAGTAAATTGGAGAAATAGAAGAAATAATTTGGAGAAACTAAACACTTTTGAGATTATCGATAAAACTTACGAAGATTTTTAGTGTTCCAAGTCTAAGGTATGGCTTGCCATCTAGATCTTCAAGTTCGACTGTGCCAGATCGGCAGACCTTCTTGATGCGGTAGGGTCCCTCTTAGTTTCGAAGGAGTTTCACTATATCCCGAGGGTGAGACACTTTGTTTTTTTAGAGCACTAGGTCATGCAACCTGTTCTTCCATGGATTTGGGAGTTATAATACTTCGATGCCGTCTGGTGGTAGGTAGTAATTTTGACTTTGACCTTATCTTTTGCCTCATCAATTAGAATGGCGTTCATCTTGAGAGCTTATTCATTTTTTAGATTCGTCAAAGCTATATACCCGTAGTAAGGGTGTCTCTATTTTGAGTGGGATAATAGCCTCTGATCCATAGGCCGAGAAAAAGAGAGTATCTCTAGTGGGAGTCCGCGTAGTTGTTCGATAAGGCCAAAGGACATTTGGTAGGTGTTTAACTTATTGTCTATCGGTGTCATCAAGTCTCTTCTTGATTCCCTATAGAAGAGTCATGTTGGTTACTTCAGCTTGCCCGCTAGCTTATCGAGGAGAAATGATGTTCAATCTTGAGTTCTTGGCAAAAAGACTTGAACTGAAGGCTATCAAACTATTTACCGTTGTTGATGACGAGTATCCTCGGTATGCCAAATCAACAAACTATTGCCTTTCAGACAAAATAGCAGGTCTGGTAATCGGAGATACTAGCATGAGGCTTGGCCTTTGTCCACTTGGTGAAGTTGTCAATAGCTACTATCAGATTTTTTTTCCCTGGAGCTTTTTGAAAAGAACATAGGGTGTCTATTCCCCATATAGAGAAGGGAAGAAGACTAGTGATTAATGTCAGTGGGTGGGCTAGTCTTTGAGACATGGAGGGGAGTTGTTGGCATGTCTTGCACTTATTTACCATCTCTATAACGTCACAAAGCATTTTCAACAATTAGTAACCATGGCGGAGTATACTATAGGCCAATGCTCAATCTCTAAGTTGATTACCACATATGCCCTTGTGAACCTCCCTGAGGGCACAGTCTGCATCAGTAAGCCCAAGGCACTTTAGATAGGGGGTCATAAGACCTTTTTTGTATAGCTGTCCCTTGATGATAGTATACCACAAGGCATGGGAGATGATCTTTTTAGCTTCGTTCCTCTGATCATGGAGTGTTCCGTGTTTTAAGTGCTAGAGGATTGGATCAATCCAAGATTGCTCTTTAGCTACGAGCATAACCAGTACTTCATCAATATTGGGTGCATCGAGGATCTCGAGATAAATCGCTTTAGTGAGGTCGGACTGTCTAGAGGAAGTGAGTCGTGCCAAAACATCTATCTTTAAATTCTATGCTTAGGGTACTTGAACTATTTGGAACTTTTTAAAGGTTGCAACGAGCTCGCGAGCTTTTTCGAGATACTTGATAATTTTTGTACCTTTGGCCTCATACTCATTAGTCATCTAGTTGACCACTAGCTGTGAATCACTATATTTTCTAAGGCTTCGGTAGCTAATGTCTTTGCCAGCTTTATACTCGGCCTCATTTTTTGAGGCGTTGAACCCGAATGTTAGGGCATACTCCATCGTAAATCCTTCGGAGCTACTAAAGATAAGTATGAATCCACTATCAGTGCTATTTGAAGATCCATCAATATATAACATCTAATTGGAAGCTTGTTCTCTTTCCTTTGAGTCTTGCCTCTCGACAGATGCTTCGGGGAATGTGGTTTCCATGACAAAATCAGCTAAGGCTTGAGCATTTATTACTATCCAAGGTCTGTATCGGATGTTGAACTCTTAGAGCTCTATCGACCACTTCACCTGCCTTCCAGAGATGTCTGGCTTATAGAGTACTTACCTCAAGGGCTGATTGGTTAATTGGTTGATAGTATAAGCCTAAAAGTATGGTCGGAGCTTCCGAGCTGTGACTAGGAGGGAGTATACCATTTTTTTGATGGGGACATACTTTGTCTCGGCATTATGGAGAATTCAACTGACATGGAAAATGGGTTTCTTGATCCCACCTTCCTTCCGGATCAGGACTAAGACCATTACGTCTTGGCCCTCTGATATGTAAAGAAAGAACTCTCTAGTGATGGGCTTACTTAGGAGCGGTAGTGAGCTCAAGTATTCCTTCAATTCTTTGAAGACTTTTTGGCAGTCCTCTATTCAGGTAAAATCTTTGGCTTTTCTGATAGCCTTGAAGAATGGTAGGCACCTCTCGACAAACTTAGACATAAATCGACTAAGCGCAACTATACGCCTAATTAATCCATGTACCTCTTTGATGTTTCGAGGGGGAGTGATTACGCCCAAAACTTAACGCGGTAATTGTAGTACAGTTTTAGGGTGTCGATTGCACAGGGAAACAAACAAATTACAAACGAAGGTGTAAACCTTAACACAAACGATAAAAGTTAAAGTGATAAAACCTGAATTGTTGATTGTATGAAAATTGTGTAAATGATTGATGGATGATATAATAAAAAAACAACAAGGTTCTGGAAATCCTCCCTAGGTTCGTTGCTCTAATCCTAACTTGATTCAGCTGTTTTTATCTCGATTGCAAGTTTCACATCCCAAACAGGCAATCGACAAATATTCAATTAAAGCACATGTATAAACCCTAATGTAATTGATATGAATTATTCTTTACTCTCAAGCATACATAACCTAACTTATAAATTATCAAAAGACAACGATATATCTAAATGACAATATCGCAGCAATGGACAAATCTATAAAAGAGATCTACCGAACTCAATCACACCCAAACAAATACACATAAGAAGAGCATGACTAGACTTATATGGAAACAAAGTGTGCAATCACCGGATTAATAAGAAATCTACTAATTAAATTAAAGAATAAAACATAACAATGTTTAATGAAAATAATACCAAACTACAACTGAATCAAATAAAGGACAATAAGAACAACTACACCTAGGGATTCATCCCTTTCACCTTGCTTGGAGACTAGCTGGCCATGGAGCTCATGCTTCCTTGAGTTGCCTCTGGCCTCTCAATGATCATCTCCTCCTTGGTAGCAAAAGCTTCAGCGATTCCTCAGCTTGCCCTCCAAAAGTATACTTCGGATTCCTCCTAAAGGCCCTCTAGATTCACTCTCTGATGATTTCAGATGAGCTCCGATTGATTCAAAAAACTGAAGTGGAGTGGGTCTTATATAGGCAAATACCACGAGTGCAATGTGTTTCCAATCTGATGTGGGATGTGGGATATAGAAATGTGTTTCTAACCGATGTGGGATGTGGGATTTAAGCCTTCATATGCCCTTCGCGCTGAAATCCCACACAGCCCGCACAGCCTGACCTTTGTCTACCTAAACTGCCATAACTTTCTCTAGAAAAATCATTTTTATGAACCATAAAATTCTCCAGAAAATAGACTTCTGGATCTTTCTAAGCATATATGGTTAATCTCCTGGTTTTTCTTGTATCAATACAGTTTAATTTTCAAAGATGATTTATATGTACGGGCAATTCTGGCAATTTAGTGAAACTCCTTTCCAGTGCGGGCAGCAGCTGTTGCTCTTTTAAGCCCTCCATCTTGTCCTTCCGGAAGCATTCCTTCACTCCAGTATGCCTCGAGTCTTTGTGCCTCAAGCAATGATAACTTTTTCTCCTGTTTTGAGCTTAAAGTACCTGGAAATGCACCGAAATAGATCAATGATCCAAGAATGATACTTTAAAGTTGTTAACGTATAAAAGTGCAATTAAAACTTAGATCGACTCTAAAATGTTAATAATTAAGTACAATTAAGATACATTTTATAGCTCTCATCAGGGAGTCATGTCTAAGGTTGCCTTGATCTTTTTGGGATTAACCTCTATCCCTCGCTGCATAACTATGAATCCTAAGAATTTTCCAGAGTTGACTTTGAAGGCACACTTTCTTGGGTTTAGCCTCATTTGGTGATGTCGGAGTATTCTGAATGCTTCTTCCAAGTCAGACTCATGGTCATTGGCTTTAATACTCTTAATGAGCATATTATCCATGTACACTTCCATATTCTTCTCGATCTGTTCTTTGAAAATATTGATGACTAGCCTTTGATAGGTTGCCCCTGTATTTTTCAGTCCGAAGGGCATTACCTTGCAACAATATAAACCTCAGTTGGTGACAAGAGCAGTTTTAGGCTGGTCTGGCTCATGCATGAGAATTTGATTGTAACCTGAGTAGGCATCCATAAAACTTAGTAGCTAATGATCAGAGGTGGCGTCGACCAGCTGATCTATCTGAGGGAGAGAAAAGTTGTCTTTTAGACATGTGTTGTTCAGGTTCGTGAAATCCATATTGATGCTCCATTTGCTATTGGCTTTCTTTACCATTACCACATTGGCGACCCATTCGGGATAGTCAGCCACTTGAATAAAGATAGCCTCAAAGAGCTTGTCTACCTGTTTTTCTATAGCATCCTACTGCTTTGGAGCAAATGACCTCTTTTTTTGAATAACAATCTTATGGCCGGGATCAACATTCAGTATATGGGAAATGACTTGGGGATCGACCCCAGGCATGTTGGAGGTTGACTATGCAAATAGGTCATGATTCTTTCGAAGGAAAGAGATTAATGACTCTTTGAGGTGATCAGGGATGCTGGATTCGATCTGTATAGTTCTCGAGTCTTTTTCGTTAAGGGGAATAATGATTAGTTTTTCCACAGGCTGGTCCTGTGGAGTCTTGAGCTCATCTCACAAGTCTTTAATTTCCAAAAGTAGGGCTTCGATTATTTTGGCCCCTTGATAATGTTCAAGTAACAGGATCGTGAGGCTTACTGGTTCCTTCATACTTTCCCCTCTTTGCTCCATGGAAATTTCATTTTCAAATGGTAGGTGGAAACCACTTCCCTTATTTCATTTAGTGTTGGTGTTCTGAGGATCACGTCGTAGGAGGATGGATGCTTGACCACCAATAATGTGGTCACTATAATGGTGAGTTGCAAAGCTATTCCCATGGTGGCCGGAAGGGCTATACTACCTTCGACAAACATTAGTGTCCCCGAGAAGCCATACAGTGGAGAGGATACTGATTTAAGCTGATCATCCTTCAACTTCATCTTCTTGAAGGCATCATAATAAAGAATATTTGTCGAGCTTCCATTGTCCACTAGGAATCGCTCGACATTGTAATTGGCGACAAGGAGTGTGACAACTATTGCATCATCATGGGGGGTCTGCAACCCCTCTAATCGTTGTTCTTAAAAAAAATTACTTGATCTGTCTTGATCCACTTGTGTGATCCACTGACTGATGCCACTAACCGAGCATAGTATTTTCTTACATGGGAGGACTATCCTCCCGTCGTTGGTCCTCTAAAGATGGTTTTGATGGTCCTTGTAACTATGATAGTGTGGCCTCGGTCACTCTAAGGGTATCTATCATTTTGACCTTGTCTACCAAGACTTAGTATAAGGCTTCACCTAAGACTGCATCTTGTTGGAAATCACCTTGACAAGATGCCTAGGTGATGATCTTCCAAACACCCAAGTCTAGAATGACTTGTAACGATTTGGAATCGAAAACAAGAACAGAAAATCAAAGAAAGAAAGAAGATAAGCAATTTGTTATCGAGGTTCGGTAATGTGCCTACGTCCCCGTGAGTTCCTCCCAACTCTCTGCACTAAATCAATGGTTCTTTACAAATATAGCAACCCACTTCAAGAAGCTTAAGTTCTTGAAGAAACCAAGAAGAGAAGAAAGGAAGAAGATAAGACCTAATAATGCTCTCTATCTAATCTAGACTTCTCTCTCTTTTACAACCAGCCTCACTACAAAGAGTCCCACTTATGTTTATGTCTCTCACACAATTCTCTCTTGTATTACAATTGATCTCAAAGTATGTCATAAACTTGTGTTGTTGTATATAGAAAAATGAGGCTAGGAAATCCCTTTTATAGCCACCCACTTCTTGATCATGCTTGAGATTCAATCCTCACCCTTTGATCATGATTACCACTTAATCATGGCCTTCCATCACACCTAAGTGGTGTTGTGCATTTCAACCTTGCACCTATGCACCTAAGAGAGGCTTAAATTTGGCTGTCCATGTGTACTTTACTTTGCCTAGTGCCTAGGTGCTCAACAGGGCGCGGTGCTGTGCTGGGCAGAGTCCCTTTGCACACTCTCTGGGCAGTACGGTGCTGGTGCGCATAAAGTAGCACAACTTTTGGATGGTGCGGTGCTGACATATGGGCGGTGCGGTGCTGACATATGGGCGGTGCGGTGCTGGTTTATTTCTGGAGCCTTCATTCTATGCAGTGCGCCACTGGTGAAGGGGCGGTGCGGCGCACACTGATGCTGCCCCTTCGCCCAACTGTGCGCACACTCCTTCAGCTTGTGTGCAGAAGTGCGCACACTAATGCGCTTACCCTTACCTTGCTCTAAAGTGATGCACACACATGTGTGCAGACCTTTAACTTGATGAACTTTAATCCTTTAATCTTGGTTTAGACTTTAACCATCTTTGAACCATGTTTGGACATGTTTAAACCTTAACTATGTTTAAACTATGTTTAAACCTTAGACAAATACCAACAATCTCTACCTTTATCTAAGCGTTTAAACCCGAACCATTATGCAGAGAACTTCAGGATCCAAACTCATCTTGAGTCATCAATCAACCGACTCCATTCCTAAGAAGTCGAAGGCAATGATTGGACCTTCTTAGAGGTAGAATCTTGGTGCCTAAAACTGCAGGACTTTCCTCCGTGGTCTTCTTGTCAACATGAATGCATCCTTTTGTACCATTTTTTGGAATATAATGATATTGAACATCTATATGCTTCATCCCCTCATGGAATACCAGATTCCTCCACAAGTGCCACACACTTTGGCCATCCAAAGACACCACCACTTGCTCTTTTAGGACCTCCCACTCGTCCAATAACCCTTTGCACCCCATAGCCTCCTTTATGGCTTTTGTAACCACTATGCATTCTACCCCGATTGTTATGAGTGCTACCACCGGCTACCACTGAGTCTTCAAATACCTCAGCAACCACTTTATCACAAGCCAATGCTTCTTTCTGGGACTACTCATAAATTTGCTGAGAACACCCATTGCCCAAGAAACCCTTAACCAGTTTCTCTCATTTTCTTGGATTCTACACATCCCAAGTATCTTTTGTGTAAGGCTGAAATCCTTCCTCTCGAAATCCTCACTGAGTTGAGATGTAAACCTTTCCATCCTCTCCCTGTTATTCTGAACCAACAGCACATCATCGACATAGATGAGGATACTCACCGTCTTCTCCACTTTGTGTCCAAGTGAGAAAGTTTCTGTGAAACCTATGTCTTCTCTTCTTCTGAACCCATTTGCCATCATCCTAGCTTTGTTCTGGACTTCATCTTCTGGAGGGTACCCTTCTTTGATCTTTTAAGTGTACTTACATTCTACAACTTTCTGCTTTCCTGGAATTTTCACCAATTCCCATAAGTTGTTCTTCCTCAAAGAATCCATTTCTTCCTGCATAGCCAGCTACCACTTTGACAAATCCTTATACTCCATGGCATCCATGTAAGTTTCTTGTTCACTAATCTCTTCTTCTGTCCAAGGAGCTGCTGCATCCGTAGTATCCGTAAACCCATATCTTGAAGGTGGTCCGACTAGCCTTCCTTCCTAGTCTCTTGTGAGTTTGTAGTCATTATGACTTGCTGTATCAATCTCTTCTTGTTCAGCCTCTTCTTGAGTTTCTTGAGCTTGGCCTTCATTCAAGGCCTCTACCTGGTCTGAACCCTCTTACCTTTTTTGCTCTACCTGAACCGAGTTCTCCTTGATGCGATGCTCCACAACTTTCGGACTGGTTTGCTCACTAGCCTCTGCAGGGTTAGTTTTCTCTAAGTAGGGAAATAATAATTCATTAAAAATAACATCCCTACTTATAATCAGTTTCATGCCCTTCTTTTCTAAGGACCATAACCTATATCCCTTAACCCCATCACCATATCCTAGAAATACACATTTTCTAGATCTAAGGCTAAGTTTATCCTCCTTTTGATGTGCATATGCAGCACACCCAAAAGTCCTAAGGTTGTTTAATTCAGGGGGTTTTCCACTCCACATCTCCATGGGAGTCTTGAGCTCTAAAGCTCTAGAGGTTGATCTATTTACCAAGTATGCAGCTGTAGCCACAGCTTCTCACCAAAAATATTTTGGTAAATCGGATCCATTTAACATGCACCTAACTTTTTCTATAAGGGTCTTATTCATCCACTCAGCAACTCCACTTTGCTGAGGGGTTTCCATAACAGTCCTATGTCTTAGAATCCCATTTAACCTACAGAATTGATCAAGTTCTTGATTAAAAATTTCTAAGCCATTATCGGTTCTTATCCCCTTAACTACTCTACCGATTTAAGTCTCAACCAGCCCTTTCCACACCACTTATTTATTCAAAGCATCTGATTTATTTTTAACCAAATAAACCCAAACCTTTCTTGAATAATCATCAATTAAAGATAGAAAGTAAATATTACCTCCCTTTGTTGGTGTCCTTACTGGTTCCCAAAGGTCCGCATGAATGTAGTCAAGAATGCCCTTAGACTTGTGCACTCCGGTGTTGAAGTTGACCCGGTGTTTCTTCTCAAGAACATAACACTCGTAGAAATCAAGTTCCTCTACTTTGTCTCCACCAAGTAGGCCATCCTTACTGAGAACTTGCAGGCCCTCTTCGCTCATATGTCCCAAGCGAGTGTGCCAAAAGGTTACCCTATCCATCTCAGCCATCAAGCTTGCTGCTTGATCCTAGATTTCCATGTCTTCGATCATCTTATAGAGTCCATCGTTTCTTGCTACCTTGATCACTACCAAAGATCCCTTGGCCACCTTAATCTTTCCTCCCTCTACTTTGCATGTATACCCCATGGAATCAAACTGCCCTAATGAGATCAAATTTCTCTTCAAATCTGGAAGATACCTTACATTTTGCAGCAGCCTTGTGACTCCATCAAACATCCTCAATTGGATGTCTCTAATCCCTCTCACTTAGCAAGAATTGTCGTTCCCCAAGAAGACCCTTTCATCATTGATCTCATTGAAATTCTTGAACCATTCCTTGTGAGGGCACATGTGATAAGTGCACCCGGAATCAAGAATCCACTTTCCACTGCCTTGCCTCCTACTCACATTTGAGCACACAACAAGAACATCATCTTGTTGTTGTCCTTTGGCAACCGAAGCCTCTTCATTGTTGGTATTGCTTCTCCTCTTATCCCACATCCTCTTCTTGCAATCTTTCTTGAAATGGCCCTCCTTGTTGTAGTAGAAGCATCTCATTCCTCCTCCAAGTCTTGTCTTGCAATGAGATCTCCCATGGTTCTGCTCTCTACCTCTTGATTTCTCCCGGTAGTTGCCATGGTTGCTACTGCCATTCCGAGTTGCTGGCCTTCCTCTTATGAACAGCCCATCTCCACTTGATGTCTCCTTCATCTTGGCCTTAAAATCATGTGCCCTTATGACATTGATCACAATCTCCTTTGTTAAAGTATCCCTTCCATACTCAATAGCATTAATCAAATTATCAAAGCAGTTAGGAAGAGAATTTAACAAGATAACAACCAATTGTTCATCCGAAAAAATAATGCTACAGCTATTCAAATCTTGAACTAGCTTATTAAAGACATCAAGATTATCTTGCAACTCTTTACTAGGATCCATTTTAAAAGTAAAGATTCTTTTAAGAAGATAAATCTTGTTAGGGAGAGTTTTGGTAAGAAACAACTCATCTAGTTTCTTCCATATGACAGCCGGATCTTCCGAGTCTTTGCACTCCCTTGTGATGCTATCCGACATGTGCAAGAAAACGGTGCTGTAAGCCATCTTCTTCATCTCGGTCCACTAGTCATCTGTGACACTTGCTGGAAAAGCAACATTTTCTCCAATAGCCAAGTCCACTTTCTATTGCATTAGAACCGCCTTAATCTTTCGCTTCTAAAGGGCAAAGTCTCCCTTTCCATCAAACTTCTCAACACAGAAATTTGAAGCCATCTTTTGCGGATAAGATACAAATACTTTCTTCAACCTTAAGAACATAGATCAAAGATGGATCTTAACACCTTTCTTGAATCTACCTCAAGAACACGATCAGATCTTGATCTTTAGACCGTTCTTGAATCACCCAAGAAGTTGATCTTTGATTCTTGGAGTCTTGGCTCTGTCACCTTCTTGTTCTTGCTCCGATACCCAGCTGTGTAAGCTCTGATACCACTGTTGGAAATCACCTTGACAAGATGCCCAGGTGGTGATCTTCCAAACACCCAAGTCTAGAATGACTTGTAAAGATTTGGAATCGAAAAAAGGAACAGAAAATCAAAGAAAGAAAGAAGACAAGCAATTTGTTGTCGAGGTTCGGCAATGTGCCTACATCCCCATGAGTTCCTCTGAACTCTCTACACTAAACCAATTGTTCTTTACAAATACAGCAACCCTCTTCAAGAAACTCAAGTTCTTGAAGAAACCAAGAAAAGAAGAAAGGAAGAAGATAAGACCTAACAATGCTCTCTATCTAATCTAGACTTTTCTCTCTTTTACAACCAGCCTCACTACAAAGAGTCTCTCTTGTGTTTATGTCTCTCACACAATTCTCTCTTGTATTACAATTGATCTGAAAGTATGTCACAAAATTGTGTTGTTGTATATAGAAAAATGAGGCTAGGAAACTCTTTTTATAGCCACCCACTTCTTGATCATTATTGAGATTCAATCCTCACCCTTTGATCATGATTACCACTTAATCATGGGCCTCCATCACTCCTAAGTGGTGCTGTGCATTTCAACCTTGCACCCACACACCTAAGATAGGATTAAAATAGGCTGTCCATGTGTGCTTTACTTTGCCTAGCGCCTAGGCGCTCAACAGGGTGCAGCACGGTGCGGTGCTGGGCAGAGTTCCTTTGCACACTCTCTAGGCAGTGCGGTGCTGGTGAGGAGCAGTGCGGTGCTGGTGCGCATCAAGCAGCACACCTTTTGGACAGTGTGGTGCTGACAGATGGTCAGTGCGGTGCTAGTGCATGTCTGGAGCCTTCATTCTGTGCGGTGCACCGCTGGTGAAGGGGCGGTGCGGCACACACTGATGCTGCCCCTTCACCTAGCTGTGCGCACACTCCTTCAACTTGTGTGCAGAAGTGCGCACACTAGTGCGCTAACCCTTACCTTGCTCCAAAGTGATGCACACACATGTGTCCAGACCTTTAACTTGCTGAAATTTAGACCTTAACCATCTTTGAACCATGTTTGGACATGTTTAAACCTTAGACAAATACCAACACGTCTAGGGCTTCGGTGATAGTTTCGATCATACTTTGGCTGCTTGGCGGTCTGTCTATAAAGGCGTCGGGGTCGATCTTCATTATCTCTGGATTCGCGAGGTTGAGTGTATTCCTTTAAATACCCTCTTTGAATGAGGGATTCAATCTATCTTTTGAGGGTGTGACACTTCTCAATGTCATGCCCATAATGTTTGTGGAAACGACACCACTTGTTTCAATTGCTACTCTCATTGGATTAAACTTGTTTCAGAGGCCAACAAAGAATGTTTCAGTCCTGAACATTCATGAGTATGTTTTTCCTAGAGGCATTGAGTGGGGTGAAGCTTTCAAAGAGAAGGGTGGTAGTTGTCTTGCCCTTTGGACAGGGCTTTTTTGTTGAGCTATCTATAAGTTCGTTAGTGTCCCTCTTCCTCTTTTCTATTCCTCCCTCTCTTTCCCTTCGAAAGGCTTGATCATCCTTAATGATCATATATTCTTCAACTAGTGCAAGAATTTCATTCATGTCCTTAGAAGGATGCTTGGTGAGCTTGGAACTAAAGGCTCCTGACTTGACCCTTTTTTGAATGCCAAATTTTGTATCGTGGGATCAAGGTTGGGAATCTCCCATGCGGTGGCGTTGAAATGAGAGATGTACTTTCGGATCTTCTCTTTTTTGCGTTGGATGATACTAAAAAGACTCTATGGTGTTTTCCAAGGTCCTCTTTTTTGCTTGGAACATTACTTGTCTAAGTGGCAATGTAACATCATTGTTGTCTTGTAGAGTATGAGGTGATCCATGGGATCCGAAATGGCGTCATACACTTTTATGATGGGCATTCAGAAGTCCCAAGGGAAAAGAGCATCAAGGATATCATGTGTGAATAGAAGAGCTTGAGAGTTGAGTTCATCTAGGATATTAGCATTTCTGCTTGAAAGTCTTTTTCTATTCATCGATCTATCTTCTCTAGCTTCCTGTCCACGTTAATGTGGTTCTTGGAGGTAGTAAATCCTTTGGAATTTGACGCAGGGAAGGGAAAGAATCCAGTGGTGGAGTTGCGATGAGCCAGTTTGTTGGACTTCGCTTGCCTCGTTGGTCGAGGGCTTTGGCGAGATAGGGTGGAAGTGAAGGAGACTGAACTCTTTCCTCAAGCTTACCGACCAGATTGGTGACCAATTGGGTGAGCTGTAGAAACTGCTATTGAGTAACTAGTGCAACTCCAACTGGTCCAGTAGGTCCCTTCAAACTTTCTTGGATGTCAAGGTCCATTGGGTTAGACTGAAATGGTAGCTCATGCCTGGTTCATCCATCAAATGGTTAACTGTTGTTTTGACTGGAGGTGGCACACTCTGAAATGACAGGGAGTCGTGAACCAAACTATTGGTTATGAGTGGACGTTCATGTGGTCATAAGTGCTTAAATATTCATATTTAAGCCCCTTAATTTACATTTGTTAAGTTCCTATTTTGTGTTATTTCATGCTACTTTATTTCCTTTCTGTGTTTTATGTGTTCTTTTAGGTTTTTGGAGAAAAAGGAGCATTACAGAATTATATGGCTTAAAGAGTAAATCTAGAAGAGCTGAAAGCTGCCTAGTGTGATCGAGCACAGAGACTTGCGATTGAGCGCAATAGCACTCAAGCACCCAAGCCAAGGATTGAGCACACCTGCGCTCGCTCGCTCAAGAAGAAGGCTCGAGCGCACCAGTCTGTGATCGAGCGCACACGTGCATCAGTGAATAGTAAAATGGCAGAACCTATTTTGAAAAGTAGGGTAGGGTTTTGTTTTACGAGTTTAGGGTTTCCAGATGTTCCTAAACCTTATAAATAGGCCTATAAACACAAAAATTGAGGGGGGGGGGAATTTTCTGAGGAGATTTTGCAGAAGAATTGACAACTCTTCATGGAAGCTCTTCCGGGTTTATTCTTTCCTATCTATTTTACTTTATGAAGATGTTTAACATCAAACTCATGTGTAACTAAACTTTTAGTAGGGCTTGATTGAAGCCCTGATTATGTGTACTCAATAATTCAATATTGGTGCCTTTGCGATAGTTATATTATGATGCTTACCTTGATTAATTCCTGTTTTCTTGAATTCCTCATATGTGTTTGCGTAAACAACATATGCATGTGGTATGGACTAGTTAATTAAATCAATTTAAATGGTCGAGTCTTGGGTTTAATAATAGTAACAAAAGAAATCCACGCCGGATTCTTGGGTTAATCAACATGGAAAACCGAGAGTATATACCATGCCCTAGGTCTCGTGTGTTTGTCGATTTCCATAGATATTATGCTTTCTTAAAGAATAACTTGGCATACACCATGCTAAATCCTTTAAGAAAGAAAAGAGGTAGAGTATACACCCTGCCTAACTCATTGGTTAGGGAAATCAATAGCTTAAGGAGTATACACAATGCCCTTAGGTTGACAACATTAGGTATTCATAACATGATTAAAGCATTGGCATATTGTTTTATTGTGAAAGCATGATTAGTGGTGGATATCAAGTCCCTATACTTTTATCATTACCGAATCAAACCTATTTATTATTTTTCTTGTTTTATATTGCAAAATTAATTCTAAATCAAAATTTACCAATCCCTGTGGGAATGATCTCGCACTTGCACACAATACTACTATGTTGACCTTATGCACTTGCAAGTAAAACCGTTCAATTATTTTCTTATTAATTTAGGTAGATTTTTGCATAACACGTTTTTGGTGATGTTTCCAGGGATTATGTTAAAATTTTGGTTTTCGGTAGAGTAAATTCCTAGCCTTACAATCGAGCGCTGTTCTTGGAGTGATCCAGCGCAAGTCCAGCAGTACTGAAACTACTAAACTAAAACGTTTCAGCTGATTCATGCAAGAGTTTCGATCCAGGAATCCAACCATCTTTCCACTTGATATAGAGATTGAGCGGACCATTCGATAAAGGCCTACAGAAAATGTTGAGGAGGAAGAAGAAGAATTCGAGGGAGAAGCACCAATGGCGGAACAGCTTGACAACTAACTGCTACTAGAGCTAAGACCCATGAAGCAATCCTTCATCCCACGGAACCTCAACCAGCCCTCATGCATTACTTATCAACCTGAGGCAGACAATAATTATTACATATCCCCACAGGTACTCAGTGCTTTGACTCATTTCAGGGGTACACCTGCTGAGAATCCACACTTACATCTTTGGGAATTCTTTGATCTCTGCAAGTTCCAGCACATCTGGGGCCTAGATCAAGAGGGAATCAGGTTAATTCTTTTCCCTTTTTCATTAAAAGATAATGCTAAGTTGGGGTATAATTCATTACCTGTAGTGTCTATCCATACTTGGGAAGAGCTATCCAGTAGGTTCCTAAAGAAGTTTTTTCTAGCACAAACGACAAGACAAATGAGGAAAGAGATTCAATCTTTCCAAAAAAAGGTTCGAGACCTTTTCTTTGAAGCATGTGGACACTTTAATGAGCTGCTTCTCAAATGTCTACATCATAATCTACCTCAACATGAGCTGGTACAAGCTTTATATGAAGGTCTGAGTGATATAAATAAAGGTATTATGGATTCAAGTTATGTAGGTGTGCTGATGGAAAAGAGCAATGAAGAAGCCATGGAGCTTTTTGAGACATTAAGTGAGCACACCTAGCAATTCTCATCCAGAGGTAGACAAGGAGTTAAGAGTGAGGGTATGTATGAGGTGACCTTAAATGGTGGATCTTCAAATCAGATGGCAGCTATGGAAAGAAAGCTAGATATGATCGTAAAAGCCATGACTGCTCAGAACATCCCACCTAGTCCATAAGCTACACAACTCCAGGTATGTGCTATATGTTCTCATTTTGATCACACTACTGAAACTTGCCCTTTGTATTCATCTATAGATCCAGAGCAAGCAAACTATGTGGGACCGAACAACTATCCTCCCAAGAATAATCCATATGCAAATACCTATAATCCTAGATGGCGAAACCACCCCAACTTCTCATTGAATAACAATCAGAATGCCCTGAATCTTCAAGGGCAGCAAAGGAACTCCCAACAAACAGCCCAATCAGCTCCAGAATCAAAGAAAAGTGACCTAGAGAGTCTTGTAAGGCAATTGGCCACTCAACAACAACAACTGATGACTTCACAAAATCAATTTATGGTAGAGGAAAGACAATTTAGGACTGAGCAAAGACAAACAAATGCAAAGCATAAGCAAACTATTCAAAGACTAGAAGTCCAAGTGAGGCAATTGGCTAAAGAGCTAAGTGGAAGAAAGCATAGTGAACTTCCAGCCCAAAACTACCTACTCCAGGAGGACATCAGCAACTGAAGGCCGTTACAACTCTCGGAAATGGTAAGATCATAAAAGTTGATGAACCTGCACAAGCATCTCCAGATAAAAGCATCCACATCCAAGGTAAAAGAAATAGAGAAGGTGAATGCACGACCTTTCCCTCAAAGGTTAGTAAAGCCAAAGAAAGAAAGTAAATTGCTTGATATCTTTAAAACTTTGAGAAAAATAGCGGTTAATATTCCTTTATTAGATGCAATTCAACAAATTCCTGCATATGCTAAATTTTTGAAAGATTGTTGCACTAATAAAAGGAAGTTTCAGGAGCATGAAACAGTGGCTTTAACTGAATAGGTAAGTGCAGTGTTGTTTGTTGTGCAAAAATATACCTAAATTAATAAGCAAATAATTGAACAGTTTTACTTGCAAGTGCACAAGGTCAATAGTGTGCAAATGCGAGATCATCTCCACAGGGATTGGTGAATTTTGCTTTAGAATTAGTTTCGCAATATAAAATGATAGAAATAAATATTGAGTTTGGATTGATAATAATAAAGGCATAGAGACTTGATATCTACCACTAATCATGCTACCACAACAAAACAATATGCCAATGCTTTACTTACACTATGAATACCTAATGGTTGTCAACCTAAGGGCATGGTGTATACTCCTTAAGCTATTGATTTCCCTAAGTAACGAGTTAGGCATGGTGTATAAATCTTTTCTCTCTTAAGGGATTCAGCTTGGTGTATACTGAGTTGAAAATGACAACCACATGAGACTAAGGGCCTAGTGTATACACCCAGTTTCCCATGTTGATTAACCCAAGAATCCGGCATGGATTTCTTTTGTTACTATTGTTAAACCCAGGACTCGGTCATCCAAATTGATTCAGCTAACTAATCTATACCACATGCATATGTTGATCAAACAAACACATATGAGGAATTTAAATAAAAACAGGCATTAATTAAGTTAAAAATCACAGCATAAATATCGCAAAGGTGCCAATACTGAATTATTGAGTAAACATAATTAAGGCTTCAATAAAGTCCTTACTAAGAAGTTAGTTACACATGGTTGTGATGCTAAACATCTTCATAAAATAAAATAAAAGAAAGAAGAAACCCAAAAACACTATGAGAAGAGTCGTCAATTCGTATCCACAATCTCTCTCTGGAATCTCCAAAAGCTAAAACTAAAAAACGATTTGGTTTCTGTGTTTATAGGCCTATTTATAAGGTTCAAAGACATCTGGAAACCCTAACCCTACTTTCCAAAATAGGTTCTACTATTTCACTGCACATGTGCGCTTGATCTCATGTTGGTGCGCTCGAGCATAAGGTTGCGCTCGAGCCTTTTTCTTGTGCGCATGATTGCTTGTGCGCTCGATCTCACTATTCTGTGCTCGATCGCACTATGCATCTACCAGTTCTTGCAAGTGTTTGGTTTCCAATCCTGATAATGCTCACTTTTCTTCATATCCTAGGAAAACACAAAAAACACAAAAAAGAAATAAAATAGCACGAAATAACACGACTAGGAACTTAATAAATGTAAATTAAGGGCTTAAATACGAATATTTAAGCACTTATCATGCCCCCAAACTTACATATTGCTAGTCCCTTAGCAATACAAAACTAAATACTAACTGAAAAACAATAGGAAAGATAAATCCACCATTCATGGTATCCAAAAATTTAGGTCACACACAAAACCATGATATATATTCATGAGCAAGCTTAAAATATAAACCCATCTTCGCAATGAATAGGAGTTTTAAAATCTAATCACTTACACAAGGCTGGCTAAGGCATCATAAGTCTGACTTAGTGTGTGGTGAACTAGCACATAAAAGATGAAGCTTCCAAATAACTCCAAAGTGTACTGTTTCAATGTCTCAGGATTCACTGAATTTCCTATCAGAATGAACAATAATGGCATAGTTTTATTTCCTTCTTTTCTTTTATTATGAGATATTTGCCATGTTTAGTTCCCTTAAGCTTTCTAATTGACCCATGTAGCGAGTGTTAAGCCAATGACTCCCAAACCAGATGGTTTTAGAGCATTAGGTGTAAAGACACCCCTAAGGACTTACTAACTCGAGTCAAAAAGGCTACAAAACTAACTGGTCTTAATGCTGCCAAGCAAAATTCTCATATTTTGACGTGAACACTCACTACTTACTGAGGCAGGAGGTCCAGTTACTCAGTGGGAAGTTTATTTAATGATCATTATGAGCAAAATTCCCACCTTTTGACGTGAACACTCACTGCTTGCTAAGGCAAGAGATCCAATTACTTAGTGGAAAGTTTATTTAATGATTATTAGGAGCATTTTATTCTCTTTTTGTGCAATAAATTTTTTTTTCTTTTCCAAAATGTTCATCTAACAAGTCATCCGGTTACAGTTAAGCCATGGAAGCATACATATTAAAATTACATGTCATACCCCACATAATTATGTTCTAATGTGCTTATGTCAAATTAGATAAAACTCGTGAATTCTTAAATGCCTTAAAGTAAGTAATTAAACTATTAAAACTTTATTATTAGTCCATGTGTTCTTGATTTGAAGCTTACTGATGAAAGCTTATCACAATATTCGTTTAAATCAACCAAAATTTTCAGAACAATATGAAAATGCATTTATCTTTTCAATAATAATAATAAAAAATGGAACAGAGTGTGTGTGAATGTGTCTCCCATACCCCCAAACTTAAACTACACATTATCCCCAATGTGTGAATAACATGGAAAGATCTGACCTGGGAGATGGAGAACTAGCTGGCTGGCATGGCTCATAGCACACCCCCAAACTTGAACTAATGCACACACATTGTCCCTGAAAAGGAAAAACGAAAGTAATACCGGAAAATAAAAGATACTAAAAGTAAACAGTTATGAGAAAAACAAAAGGTCAACATAAAAATAAATACTAAAAAGAAATGTGAAAAAATACTAAAAATAAAAGGATATGCTATGGGGTGCCTCCTGTGAGAGCTAAGTTTTTATGTCTTCAGCCAGACGGTGCACCACTCTCACTACTGGCCTCCAGGTGGCGCGAAAGATAAGGGACCAAGGGCGGGAGGTAGTCGATCTAGAATGGCCTAGAGAATCATGTTGTGACGATTATCTACCTAAATAAATACGCAAATAACCGTACTAGTTTTACTTGCAAGTGCACAAGGTCAATGGTAGCATAGTGTGCAAGTGCGAGATCATTTCCATAGGGATTGGTGAATTTCAATTTAGAATTAGTTTCTTCAAAGAAAAAAAAGAAATAGATGTTGATTGTGAGTGAATAATAATAATGCCAACATAGGACTACGATATCCACCACTAATTATATTTTCCCACTAAGTAAGGTGTCAATGCTCTAGCCTTATCATGAATATTTAATGGTTGCCAACCTAAGGGCTTAGCCCACACCTTAGGCTATTGATCTCCCTATGCAACGAGTTAGGCATGGTGTATACTCTAACTCTTTTCTCTCTTAAGGGATTCAATATGGGTGTATACTGAGTTGTTCCTTAAGAGAGTATGAGGGCTGTGGAGATTGGTAACCACACGGGACCTAGGGCTTGGTCCGCTCCCGCCCAAGAATCTGGTGTGGATATCTCTTGTTACTAATGTCAAACCCAGGACTCGGTCATCCAAATTGATTTGACTAACTTATCCATACTACATGCATACGTTGATCAGACACACACATATGAGGAATTTAAATACAAGCAAGCATTAATCAAGTTAAACATTCTAATAAGGCTATAGCAAAGATAATCAATTAATAAACATGTGGAAAATCATAACTAGGGCTTTAATCGAGCCCTATAAGAGTTTAGTTACACATGCTAGTTAAACTAAACATTCTGAACATAATGAAATAAAACCGAAGAAGACTCGGGAGATGAGTCGTCAATTCCTCTCCTAAGTTTGCTACTTCGAAACTAGAACAAAAGGTATGGTTTATATGTTTTACAGGGCTATTTATAGGGTCCTCTTAGTGTCCTAAAACCCTAATTTGTTTTTTGGAATCTGGAGACTTCTTTCCATATCTGGCTCTGCCACCTCTGGAGTGATTGCGCTCGATCGTATGCGGTATGCGCTCAAGTGCATGTGTGCTTGTGTGCTCGATCACAAGGGAGGTGCACTTAAGCGCACCTTGCTAGATGGTAGAACTTGATTTTTGCTCCTAAAAGCTCCAAATTATCATCTTTTTGTCCAAGTCTTGTGAAAAACACACAAAACATGAAAATGAAGTAGAATCTAATGAAATAGATAAGTAAAGAGCCTAACAAGCATAAATTAAGGGGCTTAAATATGACTATTTAAGCACTTATCACATCACTTCTTGCCTCATAAAGCATGCCTCCAACCCATCCATGCACTGATGAACTAGGCACATAGCCTCCCGCTCCTCTCGATGAATATTAGCCATCTCACACCGGAAGGAGGACATCTCCTTAATAATGTGTTGGTACTTTGTGGGTCCCATGTCAACATAAGTATGGTCTGTTGTGGGGTCCTCAACCTTCATAATATTGTCCTCTATCGTCTCAACAGCTGGTGCAGGCCCTCAGGGTCCTCGAGGCATGTGTGACTGGCTCTGGGTCCATTGAGCCTTCCCAAAGAATGGGTGCTCCATGACTTGTCCATCGAGGGAGGAACCCTTAATCCCCTTTTTTCTTGAAAATGTAGCTGAGAAGGAATGGGAATGGGAGCCCCCATGCATTAGCAGTGGTGACCTAGCGTGCATGGACGTGGTCCCAGAACATATGTAGCTGGCTTCAAATGATAGCAGGGATAGAGTACCAGTGGCCTCTGTGGAATGCATATAGTGCCTGTAAGAACTAGTCACGCCTCTGGGTCTTGTGTCCCAATGGGCACACATTACGCTGAAGAATGAAATCCATGAGCCAGAGTCGTGGAGGCAACTTGGACCGGCTCCCAGCATTGTTATGCCGATCGGTATACTGCCCAGCACACATGTCCTCAATGATGAAGGGTAAGGGAAAGGACTCCGGCTGCTCATCTATTCGGGCATCCTCAGGAGGAGACTCATCATAACAATAGAGGGCAGCAACTATATCTGAAGATGTCACGTCGATGTACTTGCCCTGAACCGATGAGGACAAAACACCCGGCCTGCTGCAGTTGAAAGATAAGTTCTCATAAAATTGAACCACGAATCGGGTGTAGGCAGTAGAGCATACAGGCTTGAACAACCTCTTTAATCCATGATGCTTGAATTCCTGGATAGCCCATTGAGTCTCTTCAAAGTTCTTGAAGTCGTCATCAATGTTGAATATAGTTTCAAATAAGATCTCCCGTTGTTCGAAGTTGGGCCGAGAAAACTGTGTTCGGCTTCCCGAGGCACAGGACATAGAAGTAGTATGTTTAGGCATCTTGGATAGGGTTCTGCAGATTTTGCACTTGATTTCAGTAATGCACACTTGATTGCACTTTGCCTATGCGCTCGATCACACTACCCCCTGTGCTCGAGCGCACTGTGAGTCATGCTTTTTATCGAACAAGTGGTGTGTGACCTGGAAACCAAGTTGATGGGCAACACTCCAAGAAGGTTTCAACCTCCGTACTTAGTGGCCTCAATACCACTGACCTCAACAGAGGCATTTGAGCTATAAGTTTATCAAAGTATGGACTGCTCAAATGCTCTCTATAGTAGTTTCAGTGTTATTCTTTTGGGAGGGAGTACTTAAAGTCCATCACATGTGGCTTAGATGCTCTTAGTGTTGCTGCATATTGGACAGATGTGAATGTCTGGGTGCTGTCAGAACCATGAACAAAGGTGATATCCAAGGGATCAATGTGATGGACCTGAAAAGCTTGCTCAACAACACCTTGCATCATACATACATTAATACATTCCATATCATCTTGGGGTGATTTAATGCATCAAATATTTTGAATTCTATCTTCTCACCATTTACCTTCATACTGACAATACCCTTTTTCACACAAATATTTGTATCAGCAGTTCTCATAAAAGGGTCTTCCTAAGATGATGGGCAGAGGTAATGGCCTAGGACATTCTTCCATATCTAATACAATAAAATCAGCAGGTAAAATAAATTCACCTACCTTCACCAAGACATCCTCAAGAATACCTCTTGGTCGTTTGATGCTTTTGTCTGCCATTGCAAGGTGATGGAGGTTGGTTGAAGCTCCCCCAAACCTAGTGTCTTGAATACAGTGTATGGCAGTAAATTGACACTCGCCCCTAGATCCAATAGTGCATGCTCAGAAAGTCGGTCACCTATCCTACAAGGAATGGTAAAACTACCTGGATCTTTTAGCTTTGGTGGTAGTTTCCTTAACAACACTGCGCTTACCTTTTCAGTTAAAGCCACTGTTTCATGCTCCTGAAACTTTCTTTTGTTAGTACAACAATCTTTCAAAAATTTAACATAAGCAGGAATTTGTCGAATTGCATCTAATAAAGGAATGTTTATCTCTACTTTTCTCAAAGTTTCAAAAATATCAAGCAATATATTCTCTTTCTTTGGCTTTACTAACCTTTGAGGGAAGGATGGTGCATTCACCTTCTCCATCTCACTTACCTTTGATGTGGAAGCTTCATTTGGAGATGCTTGTGCAGGCTCATCAGTGCCTATAATCTTACCATTTCAGAGAGTTGTCACAGCATTTAGTTGCTAATGTCCTCTTGGATTAGGTAGTGCTTGGGCTGGAAGTTCACCTTGCTTTCTTCCACTCAGCTCCTTAGCCAATTTCCCCACTTGTACCTCCAGTCTTTGAATGGCTTGCTCATGCTTTGCATTTGTTTGTATTTGCTCGGTCCAAAATTGTCTTTCCTCTATCATAAACTGATCTTGTGAAGTCATCAACTGTTATTGCTGAGTTGCCAATTGCCTCACAAGACTTTCTAGGTCACTCCTCTTTGATTCCGAAACTGGCTAGGCTACTTGTTGGGAGTTCCTTTGCTGCCTTTGAAGGTTCAAGGAATTTTGATTATTGCTCCATAAGAGGTTGGGCGGTTCCGTCATCCAAGATTGTAGGTATTTTCGTACGGATTATTCTTAGGAGGATAGTTGTTTGGTCCCACATAGTTTGCTTACTCTAGATCTGCAGATGAATACAAAGGGCAAGTTTTAGTAGTGTGATCAAAATGAGAACATATAGCACATACCTGGAGTGGTGTAGCTTGTGGACTTGGTGAAGCATTCTAAGTAGTCATGGCTTTTACAAGCTGATCTAGCTTCCTCTCTACAGCAGCCATTTAATTTGAGGATCCACCATTTAAAGTCACCTCATACATACCTTTGCTCTTAACTCCATGTCTACCTCTAGAGGAGAATTGCTGGGTGTGCTCACTTAATGTCTCAAATAGCTCCATGGCTTCTTCACTACTATTTTCCATCAGAACACCTCCACAACCTGAATCCACAATACTTTTATTAATATCACTCAAACCTTCATAGAAAGCTTATACCAGTTCATCCTAAGGTAGATTGTGATGTGGGCATTTGAGTAGCAGCTCATTGAAATGTCCCCATGCTTCAAAGAAAAGGTCTCCATCCTTCTGTTGGAAAGATTGAATCTCCTTCCTCATCTGTCGTGTCTTTTGTGCTGAAAAAAACTTCCTTAGGAACTTACTGGATAGTTCTTCCCAGGTATGGATGGACACTACAAGTAAAGAATAATACCACAATTGAGCATTATCTTTTAATGAAAAAAGGAAAATAATTAACTTGATTCTCTCTTGATCTAGGCCCCGGATATTTTGGAACTGGCAAAGAACAAAGAATTCCCGAAGATGCAAGTGTGGGTCTTCTGCAGGTGTACCCTTGAAATGAGTCACCGCACTGAGTGTCTGCGGGGATATATAATAATTGCCTTCTGCCTCAGGTTGGTAAGTGATGCATAAAGGCTGGTCGAGGTTCCATGGAATCAATGATTGCTTCATGGGTCTTCACTTTGGTGGCGGTTGGTTGTCAAGCTGTTCTGCCATTAGTGTCTCTCCATCAAATTCTTTTTCTACCTCTTCAACGTTGTCTCTAAGCCTTTGTTGAATGGTCCGCTCAAGCTCTGTATCGAGGGGGAAGAAGGTTGGATTCCTGGATCGAAGCCCTTGCATGAATTAGCTGAACCACTTTCAGTACAGCAGTTTCAGTACTGCTGCTCGGGTAGTCCCTGCCTCAAGTGTGCTCGATCGCACCAAGCACTTCGCTCGATCGTAGTGCTAGGGATTTCTCTGCTGCACACCCAAAACAGAAAAAATAGCAAACACACAAAAGAAATAAATTAGGTTTTTAATGAAACAAAATAAAATAAAACTGAATGAAAAATAGTTCTAAAATGAAATTTAGCACAATCTCCGACAACAGCGCCAAAAACTTGTCCAAAAATCTTCCTAAATTAATAAGCAAATAATTGAATAGTTTTACTTGCAAGTGCACAAGGTCAATAGTGTAGTATAGTGTGTAAATACGAGATCATCTCCACAGAGATTGATGAATTTCGCTTTAGAATTAGTTTTGCAATATAAAATGATAGAAATAAATATTAAGTTTGGATTGATAATAATAAAGGCGTAGGGACTTGATATCTAGCTCTAATCATGCTACCACAACAAAACAATATGGCAATGCTTTACTCACACTATGAGTACCTAATGGTTGTCAACCTAAGGGCATGGTGTATACTCCTTAAGCTACTGATTTCCCTTAGCAATGAGTTAGGCATGGTGTATACTCTAACCCTGTTCTCTCTTAAGGGATTCAGCATGGTGTATACTGAGTTGTTCCTTAAGAAAGCGTAAGATCTGTGGAAATCAACAACCATATGAGACCAAGGGCCTGGTGTATGCACCCAGTTTCCCATCTTGATTAACCCAAGAATCTGGCGTGGATTTCTTTTGTTATTATTGTCAAACCTTGGACTCGGTCATCCAAATTGATTCAGCTAACTAATCCATACCACATGCATATGTTGATCAAGCAAACACATATGAGGAATTTAAATAAAAACAGGCATCAATCAAGTTAAGAATCAAAACATAAATTTCGCAAAGGCACCAATACTGAGTTCTTAAGTAAACATAATTAGGGCTTCAATCAAGCCTTTACTAAGAAGTTAGTTACACATGGTTGTGATGCTAAACATCTTCACAAAATAAAATAAAAGAAAGAAGAAACCCAAAAACACTATGGAGAAACATCGTCAATTCGTCTCAACAATCTCTCCCTAGAATCTCCAAAAGCTAAAACTAAAAGACGATCTGGTTTCTGTGTTTATAGGCTTATTTATAAGGTTCAAAGACATCTGGAAACCCTAACTCGAAAAGCAGAACCCTAACTCTACCTTCCAAAATAGGTTTTGCCGTTTTACTGCATGTGTACGCCTGATCTCTTGTTGGTGCACTCGAGCGCAAGGTTGCGCTCGAGCCTTCTTCTTGTGCACACAAGTGCTGGTGCGCTCGATCGCACTATGCATCTACCAGTTCTTGCAAGTGTTTGGTTTTCAATCCTGATAATGCTCCCTTTTCTTCAATATCCTAGGAAAACACAGAAAACATAGAAAAGAAATAAAATAGCATGAATTAAGCCTAAATCTGAAGATGTTACTAATGACATCTTTGAAGATGTGCACCTCCTTGAGGCCGCTCCAATGCATATAAGATCGGATGATAAGAGGAAGTTGCACGTGAATGAGCTGGGAGAATTAAGGCATGATGCATATGAGAACACCAAGCTCTAAAAGGAAAGAACTAAAGCCTATCACGATAAACAGCTGGTTAGGAAGGAGGTTCATGGTTCCAACAACAGTCGGACATTTATGGTGAATGGACACAGAGTAAAGCCATACCTTGAAATCAAATTTCTACCAAGAGATGAAGATTTGGCACTCCAGTCTATCCAATATGCAGCAATACCAAGAGCACTTGAGCCACATGTGGTGGACTTTAAGTGCTCCCTTCTAAAAGAGTAGCACTAAAGCTACTGTAGAGAGCGTTTGAGCAGTCCAGGCTTTGATAAATGTGTAGCTCGAGCACCTCTATTGAGGTTAGTGGTACTGAGACCACTGCATACGGTACACTTTTATTTATTTTTGTTTATTATTTTTCATTATTTTTAATGTTTTTCTTCCTTTCTTTAGTTAATTTAGTGGTTCAGTACATAAGTGTGGCATTCTATTCTTGTGATCAAGCACACTTCACAGTGCGATTGAGTGTAATCTTGCCTTACGCCCAACAGTGCCCGAGCACATCCATACATGCACACACCTAGTGCGATCGAGCGCACTTGGGACAGAGAGTCACGTGCCTATTTTTGGTCATTTTATTTTTTTTATCCCCTCACTTTCACTCTCTGCACTTCACTCATCTACACGCTCTGCACTGCACTCGCACATAGTCACAGCAATTTCACTCCTCGCCTCCCACCACACACCACTCCCACCACACGCCAGCCACCCCACGCCGCTGTTCCCGCCCCCTCACCGCTAACAAGTATTCCCTTATTCCTTTTACTCCCACACACAATCACTCCCTATCTCCTCTCATTTTCTATTGTGTTTGAATTAGTTGTTGTGTTGAGAATTAAATCTATATATATTGTTTGTTCTTGTGCTCTATGGTTGTTTTTAATTAAATTTTAGGAGGTTGGAAACCTTTTGACAGTTGTGCCACCACTTGGGTTCAGAGTCACCCACCACCTGTTCGACAAAAGTCCTAACTGACCTTCCAAGTAGTGCAATCGAGCGTAAGAAGAGTGTGAAAGAGCGCAGAAGCATAGTGTGATCAATCACACCTTATTGAGATCGAGCGCACCATTGCTGCCTTTGTTTCCATAATGCCTAAGAAATCTGCCTCCACATCCAACGCTTCGGGAAGCCGAGCCCAGTCTTCTCGACCCACTTTTGAGCAATGAGAGATCTTGTTCGAGACAACTTTTAACATTAATGGCAACTTCAAAAATTTTGAAGCAACCTAATGGGTCATTCAAGAGTTCAAACATCGTGGGTTGAAAAATTTATTCAAACCCGTCAGCTCCACTGCCTATACAAGATTTATTGTGCAGTTCTATGAGAACCTCTCCTTCGACTGCAGTAGGCTAGGTGTCCTATCCTCGTCTGTTAAAGGCAAGTACATAAATGTGACATCATCTAATATTGTTGCTGCCTCAAATGCAATGACAAACATCCACCTGAGGGCGCCCAGTTGGACAAGTAGTTAGAGTCTTCTATATTTCAACTATCATTGAGGACATATGTGCAGGGCAGTATGCAGACAAGCACAACAATGTTGGCAGCTGGTCCAAGTTGCCTTCACAACTCTAGCTTGTGGACTCTATTCTGCAGCGTAATGTGTGCCCATTAAGACACAAGACTCAGAGGCGTGAACAGTTCCTCCAGGCACTGTATGCCTTTCACAGAGGCCATTGGTACTCCATCCTTGTGATCATCTGGAGCCAAATTCATATGTTTTGGGACCGTGTACATGCACACCAAGTCACCACTGCAAATGCATGGGGGCTCCTATTCCCATTCCTCATCACTTACATTTTCAAGAAGAATGGAATTAAGGGCACCTCCACAGATAGACCAGTAAGGGAGCATCCATTCTTTGGGAAGAACTAGTGGACCCAAAGCCAATCACACATGCCCAGAGGACGTCGGGGGCCAGCACCTGCTACTGAGAGGGTAGAAGAAGACCCTAGGTAGGCCGAAGACCCCGTAGCTAGCCAGACTTGGGAGGAGGACCATGCTGACATGGGACCCACTGAGTATCAGTATATCATTGAGGAGATGTTCCTCTTCCAGTATGATCTAGCTGATATTAGATGAGAGGATAGGGAGGCTACGTGCCTAGTTCATCAGCGCATTGATAGGCTGGAAGAACACTTTGAGAGGCAAGAAATGATGCTCCAGGCCATTCTAGACTGATTACCTCCTGCCTCAGGAGCCTCGTTTTTGGCACCACACGGAGGGCAGCAGTGAGATGGTGCACTTTCTGGCTGAAGATGTAAAACTTAGCGCTCATGGGAAGCACCCCACAACATATTCTTTATGTTTTTATTGTTTTTCATATTTCTTGTTACTGTTTATTTTTTGTACTTTTTGTTTTCCAGTATTTATTTTTGAGGGACAATGTGTACATCAGTTCAAGTTTGGGGGTGTGCTATGAGCCATTCCAGTCCAACTAGTTCTCCATCTCCCAAGTCAGCTCTTTCCATGTTATTCACACATTGGGGATAATGTGTACTTTAAGTTTAGTGGTATGGGAGACACATTTACACACACTTTGTCCTAGTTCTTTTTTATTATTATTGTTTAAAAGAGAAGATAAAGGCATGTTCATGTTGTTTTTGAAATTTTGGTTGATCTAAACAACTACTGTGATGTGATTTCATTAGTGAGTTTAAAATTTTGAACACATGATCTGATAATAGAGTTTTAAAGTTTAGTTACTTACTTTAGGCATTTAAGAATTCACATGTTTGATCTAATCTGACACGAGCACATTAGCACATAATTGTGTGAGGTATGACATGTGATTTTAATGTGTATGTTTTCATAGCTTAGCTGAAACCGGAGGACTTGTGGGATGGACACTGTGGCATAGAAAAGTAGAAAAAAAAATTTGCACAAAAAAGAGAAAAAAAATGCTCATGATGATCATTAATAAACTTTCCATTGAGTAACTGGACCTCTTGCCTCAGTAAGCAGTGAGTGTTGACATCAAAAGGTGATAATTTTGCTTGTTTGCATTAACGCAGTTTAGTTTCGTAGCTTTTTTTACTCGAGTTAGTATGTCCTTAGGTGTGCCTATACACCTAATGCCCTAAAACCATCTGGTTTGGGAGTCATTGACTCAACACTCGCTACATGGGTCAGTTAGAAAGCTTAAGGGAACTAAACATGGCAAAGTCTCATAAATTCTGATGGGAAATTCGGTGAATCTTGAGACATGGAGACATTACACATGGGAGTTATTTGGAAGCTTCATTTTTATGTGCTAGTTCACTTTACACTGATTCAGACCTATGATGTCTTAGCCTGCCTTTTGTAAGTAATTAGATTTTAAAATTCCTATTCATTGCGAAGATGGTTTTATATTTTAAACTTGCTCATGAATGAATATCATGGTTTTGTGTGTGAGACTTAAATTTTTGGATACCATGAATGATGGAATTATCTTTGTGTTCTTTGTTTCCATTTAGTCTTTAGTTTCGTATTGCTAAGGGACTAGCAATATGTAAGTTTGGGGGTGTGATAAGTACTTAAATATTCATATTTATGCCCCTTAATTTACATTTGTTAAGTTCCTAGTTTGTGTTATTTCATGCTATTTTATTTCCTTTCTGTGTTTTCTGTGTTCTTTTATGTTTTTGGAGAAAATGGAGCATTATGGAATTATATGGCTTAGACAGCAAATATTGAAGAGCTAGAAGCTGCCTAGTGCAATCGAGTACAGAGACTCTCGATCGAGCACAACAGCGCCCAAGCCAAGGATCGAGCGCACTTGCGCTCGTGCCCGCAAGAAGAAAGCTCAAGCGCACCTGCGCTCGAGCGCACCAGTCTGTGATCGAGCGCACACGTGCATTAGTGAATAGTAAAATGACAGAACCTATTTTAGAAAGTAGGGTAGGGTTTTGTTTTACGAGTTTAGGGTTTCCAGATGTTCCTAAACCTTATAAATAGGCCTGTAAACACATAAATGGGGGGGGGAATTTTCTGAGGAGATTTTGCTGAAGAATTGACGACTCTTCAAGGAAGCTCTTCTGGGTTTATTCTTTCCTCACTATTTTATGAAGATGTTTAACATCAAACTCATGTGTAACTAAACTTTTGGTAGGGCTTAATTGAAGCCCTGATTATGTGTACTCAATAATTCAATATTGGCGCCTTTGTGATAGTTATATTATGATGCTTAACTTGATTAATTCTTATTTTCTTGAATTCCTCATATGTGTTTGCCTGATCAACATATGCATGTGGTATGGACTAGTTAATTAAATCAATTTGGATGGCCGAGCCCTGGGTTTAATAATACTAACAAAAGAAATCCATGTCGGGTTCTTGGGTTAATCAACATGGGAAACCGGGAGTATATACCATGCCCTAGGTCTCGTGTGTTTGTCGATTTCCATAAATATTATGCTTTCTTAAAGAACAACTTAGCATAGATACACCATGCTAAATCCTTTAAGAAAGAAAAGAGTTAGAGTATACACCATGCCTAACACGTTGCTTAGGGAAATTAATAGCTTAATAAGTATACACCATGCCCTTAGGTTAACAACATTAGGTATTAATAACATGATTAAAGCATTGGCATATCGTTTTATTGTGAAAGCATGATTAGTGGTGGATATCAAGTTCCTACGGTTTTATAATTATCAAATCAAACCCATTTATTATTTCTCTTGTTTTATATTGCGAAATTAATTCTAAATCAACTTGCACACTATACTACTATGTTGACCTTGTGCACTTGCAAATAAAAACCATTCAATTATTTGCTTATTAATTTAGGTAGATTTTTGCACAACATGTGGCCACTAAGCTGGTACCGGTGGTGTTTTTGGTAGGGTTCTTAGGCGGCATCGTTACAGAGGGGTTCTTTTTCTTTCAATAATAAGAAGGCCCTCCTTCTAGCACCAATCTGTTGATGTCGTAAATACGTCAAGAAAGCGAATGGCCGAGGAGCAGTACCTGCACACACGAAACAAAAAGGAAACCTAAAAGTCGTTGGAGGACTGAAAGAGGTGTGCCTCCAAGGAGACTCTCCGATGCCTAAGTTAGAATAGGGCTTTGGTGAATAAGGAAAGCAATGTAAGAATGAGAGTTGTGAGTAAAAAATTGAATGTACCTTTTGATGTTGAGAGCCTCTTTATATAGTGTTTCAGAGCAGCGTCCAATTATGAGGGTGATTAATCACTTAGTGTTGTGATAGGAATAACATTCCTTTAAATAAGAGTAGAGTTATGCATAAGCTGGATTTATTTAAATAATGGATTATCCATAAGCTGGAGTGGCATAGTAGTATCAAGATATTGGTGTGAAATTACCATTATGCCCTTTGCCAAGTGTGGCGATTTAATTGGTTGATCTGTCCAGATTATTAAACTACTTTTTTGCCTTTGGAGGTTACCACGTGTCATGATGTTATTGGAGGGGGGATTTTTCCCTTCATCAAGTACCATCACTTATATGCATTTGGATAACGTATTTCTAATTGAAGATCACGTTGTAGGTCAATAGGATCTAATTGGTGCAAAATAAAAGTAGAGGAAAGAAAAAAGGGAGAAAATGATAAGAATATAAGAGGATTGATGTTTTCCATCATATGTTTGGTAAATATGAAGAAAAAACGAATAGTTTATTTTAACTTCAACTCTTCAATCCTCCCAAAGTGTAATCCTAACTTGTTTTCTCTTAGAACAAGTTAACCTAATTTTGATTTTCATGGCCATTGCCGACAATCAAGTACCAAATATGTTACATGCATTATTTGAAAAAAAAAACCAATGAATAAAAAAATTAGTTTTCTAGATGACTTGATTTTTCATATACACGGAGTTAGATGCTTATAAGTTATACAAGGTTTGAGAAAAAAGAAAAGGGATTAATATTGTCAAACACCTTTACATTTTGTTTTGTATTTAAATGCCCTATTGCATTTTAAGAACAATTAATTTACTCATTTCATTTTTAAAACAATCAATTTACCAATCACATTTTAAGTATGTGTTCAATAAATCCTACTAGTGATAACTCTGGTGAAATTGATACCGGTATATACAAAAATTTTGATCAAAATTGATACCGATGCATACAAAATTTTTGATAAATTAAAATTTTTGCTCTGTTTAATAAACAAGATTTTGTGTACACCAGTACCAATTTTGCCATAATTATCACTAAAAGAGTTTATTAGACACATGTCTAAAATACAAGGGATTAACTCATCAATTTTAAAATTCAAAGTGGACATTGAAACACATGATAAAATATAATGATGTTTAGTGATAATAACCCAAAGAAAAGAGATGGATATGATATCTAGAACCTTAGAGTTAAATGCAGGAGAAAAAAGGAAAGAAATAAAGAGGAATGCCATATGTAATTGCAGCAATTAATTTCTTAATTACTGTTTTCAATGTAAAATTTATTGAGACATGAAAATGATGAACTTGTGGCATTGATGATGTGTCAGTATATGATTCAATGAGTGGCTCAAATATAAACTCAACATCAATCCTAAGTTCCTAACAATTCTGGTTTACAATGCCTGAAACATGACTGGCAGACCATGTTGTGGACAGATTGTGAGAATGCGGAAAGGTGAGTGGACATAATTTGGTGACAAGGTAAATCTGTAGCGTTGCAGGATCATTGAGAGTGCAATCTTTGTCTCTGTAATTGAAAAATTCATTCCCACACAGCTTCGAGGTCCCAAACCAAATGGAAGAAATGTCGCGGCTTTATTGTTAGTAGATATAGCAACCCCTTCTGCAAATCTCTCTGGTTTGAAAAGGTGAACATCTTCTCCTCATATATTAGGGTCAGCATGAAGAGCTAGAATTGGAATTTGGACTTCCATGTTAGCTGGCATAATGAGTTTTCCCAACCTGACATCCTTTTTGGATTTTCTTGTAATTTTGACTACAGGAGAATATAATCTTAGAGATTCATTGATAATGATGCTCATCTGCAACGAGAAAAGGAGAGACTATTAGTATTTAAAGGGAAGCTGGGTAATATAATTCCTTGCAATGAATTCAATCACTGGCTATGTTTTGGCTTACAGTCTTCAATCTTCCAATGCTATCTGGGTTTGGATTCTGTTGGCCAAACAGTTCGAGTACCTCTTTCCTCGTTTTGTCTTGCCAATCTGTGTGGATTGCTAGAAGAAGAATGGTCCAGGTGAGTGAGCTTGAGGTTGTTTCATGTCCTGCAATGTAAAATGTTTTACACTCATCAATCAGATCATCCATTGTTATTCTCTTACTCTTGTCTTCCTCATGATAAGCTTTTATTAGTAATCCAAGAAAATCATTGCCATAGCTGTCTAGTTTTCCCATCTTCTCCTCTCTTTTCTTTATCATCTTCACTATGGACTCTCGTATTCCTTGTTCGAGTTTGATCGATTCAATATCATCGTGTGTTTTTACAAACTTCCTGCAACAATGAGAAATATGCATTGATTAATCCTAAAAAAATTCATATGTATATATACTCATCAAGGCTATAATTGGTAAGAAAGAAAAGTGATAGGAAACGAGAGAGAAGGGAAAGAAAAACGAGAAGAAAAGAACACATTGATTTTTCTATCATATGTTTGTTGTTTGGTGGAGAAGATGGATAAATGAAAAGAAAGAAGGAAAAAAATCAATATATTTTAACTTCTACTCTCTAATATTTCAAACTTAAGAGAATTGCGATTTATATCTATGGAGAGAAAATATTAATTTTTTATTTTTTCTTTCCTTCACATCTTTCACTTTCTCTCCTAAAAAAAGAAATAAAATAAATAGTTTTTCATTCACTTTTCTTTCCTCTTTGGGGATTAGTAAAGCAGGGATTCACCAATTTAACCCTAGCTAAGATGGGATAGGAAACCTACCCCGTTCCTGGAATTCTAACGTTCGTATTGTTTCTAGCGACGATAAGAGCCATCTTCATCAACATGTCAAATATGTTCTCACCTTCCAAGTAACTGCAACCAAAAGCAGTCCTGGAAATTACTTCTGAAGCTAAAATCTTGAATTCTTGAGACACGACAATCTCCTTAACTTTATGTTGTCTCCATCTTTCTAGCATCAACTCCATGCTTGTAATCATTGCTGGAATCATACCCTACAGAGACAAACCAGTCTAGTGTTCTGTAATTAGCTGAATTCATTTTTATTTTTAATGTTCAAGTAGAAACTGTAAAAACAAGAACTTACTTTCAAGCCCTGAGAATGGAAAGCATAATTAGCCACTTTCCGTAATTTGAACCATTTTGCGCCTTGCGTTGTTACAAGGCTATCCCCTAAAAGCTTCTTCACATATTCTTGGGGGTCTGTTTTTGGGTATGCTCCATCTTCATCGTTCAGTATATCTTTAATGAGTTCAGGTTCAGTGACTACGAGCCGAAATTTGAGGACCATGCCAAATAAGGAAGATTTTCCCTAACACCATTTTATGGATGAAGCAGAATGCTTGAAATTAGTGATTTCTATTCTTAATACTTCAAATAGAGAATACTGGGTGTGTTCAATTGTTGAAAGTTTTCAGGGGAAAAAAAATTCAGAAAACGCCCTTCTAAATACAAGAAGAAATTTCTACAAGTGAGGGCACTCTAATTTCTATTTTGGAGATCTTAACTAACAGATCCATGAAATGTTATCACAGAGCTTGATCTAAGAATAAATGTGGGCAGAACTCCAGGGAATGCAGGATCTGATAATTCCATTGAACCAGCACCCATGATTCCATTTCTGATATTGATGAACTCTTTGGTGCTTCCATAGAGTAATTTGTAAGAAGGGCCTTTAATTCCATGTGATTCCATCATTGATCGTATGCGAATTGGAGTCAACAGTACTTTGTTAAAAAAGTTTATGAGAATCAATAAGAAGTATAAGCACAGACAAACGGAAAGATAAATTATCAGAGTTTCCATAAACCCCATAGCTAGCTGTTCTGTTTTCAACTATGGACTCTGCAATTACATTCTGGAATATATACAAATGGTTAAGGAGAATTTTAAGGTTGTACCCAGATGAGGGAAATTAGATTTTAGTCTTTGGCTCCATCAAAAATTGAGTTAAGAATCTTTCAAGTTGTCTGATATTTCTATTCTGTAGTAATATTTATTAAATTCAGAACAAATAAAAATACAGCAATAAGAATGTGTCATTGTCACTCTATCTATCAAACAAAATAGGATCAGCTAAAACCTGTCTGAAATATTTCCATAAGAAATGCCATTTGTTTAAAATTCCTTTAGCTCCATTACCTTCTACAAATCTACAACTCATGTGAGTGGACAAAGTTATATATCAGAACCAAATACATTACGTATCTTATTTTAATAGCTAATCATTTAAAGCTTACATCATCATGGGATGCATATAGAAATGCTGCCATCATTCTGCGTGAAATTGACGACTTGGATTTAATAAATTGTGCCGGCTTTCTTCATCAAAAATTGCTTTGTGACCTTGCTGCAATTAATGCTGCCATGATTGGTCACCAGACAACAAAACAGAGGAAAGTTAAGACACAAACAAAAACGTTTCTCATTGGCTTCTACATAGATGACAAACACTGATTGATAAAATGACTAGGCAGTTATCGCCCGACCTTGCATAGGTTATTTTTCTGACCATTTGTCCACAAAGAAGAAGGTTTTATAGATCCGACATGATGCATTGTTCAAGATAATTTATCGATAACTTTAGTGAATTTATGCATTGTTCTTTTTTAAGATCCGTGATATCCAATGGATAATAAAACATGAGAACCTTACATAGGATTTTTCTCATTACACTGTTAAGAACGAAGAAACGAAAAACAAACAGACATAGAAAATTTGCATGGTTCGGAGTCATAACTCTTATGTCCATGGGCAATGGTGAAAGATTCCACTATAATCAATTTAGAGTACAAAGAGAGATAAAACTCTCTAAGACCAAATCTCAAATACACCCAAATCTAGGCTACCACAAACTAAATTGAGGAAATATTATAGCCTACTTTGTCTTTTGCTATAAAGCTTTGTCTGTTGCACTAGTTATTGCAACTTCTTTGTTGCTTTTTCATTCACTGCAATACCAAAAGAAGAGAACCAAAGCTCTTATATAATGTCACGGTGTACCGAGAGAATAACTCCTTTTCGGACTTGTTTTTGTTGAGATTGTTAGAATTTGTGCATACTTCATTGGTCCAGATCAAATTTCAGGCTCTGTACATGTTTGAGTCTATTTTTTGCTTGACAGTTTGGGCTTGGGCCCATGAATAACCGTGGTTTTGCAGCAGGGCAGAAACCCTAATTAGGGTGGCTTAAGTTGCTTATAAATACTCTCTATGTACTGAGCACACATTGTAACGAGACATTTGGGAGGTTGATTATAGTGAAACTTCTGGCAGGACGTAGCCCTATTCTGAGGTAAACCTGGGTATATCGTGTCTTATCATTTTCTTTCTGTTTATTATTCGTGTGATTGACAGGTCTCGAATCGTTCAAAGATATCATTGCTTATCTGTAGGAACCTAAGAATAAATCTATTACAGATACTCTGTCAAATCTATTGAGTAAACTTAGGAGCATTACTTGGTCAAATTTTGTTTTCATCATTTGTGTTTCTTATCTATGTTCTGTTGAGTTTTTATAGGAAGTTGTTACGCAATTGTAGGTCTCATTTTTCTATAAATTCAAATGCATTGTATCAATTAACTCATTCAAAATAAAATAGAGAGTGTTTCCTTCTCCATTTGTCTTGCTTCTTTATATTTTGTTACATGGTATCAGAGCAAGGTTAGCTCAACAAGTGAAGCAAGGGCAAAAAGAGAGTGCAAATTCCAAATGTCAACATCAAGCGAAATTGTTCCAGAAGTTCTCACATAAAAGAATTATGCAAACTGGAAGGTTTGGCTTGAGAGTTATCTACTAGGCCAAGGCCTTTGGGACATTGTTGATAGGTCTGATGACAAACTAGTAGGGATTTAAGCTGGACTCAATACGTGGACAAAGAATAATGGGAAAGCTCTGCACGCAATTCAAATTTCTTGTGGATCAAACATGTTCTCCTACGTGAGGGAGCTAGACTCAGCAAAAGAAGCTTGGAATTGTTTAGCCACTGTGCATGAACAAGCATGCGGGGCAAGAAAGGTGCACTTGGAAGCAGAATTACGAGCATGTAAACAAGGTGATTCAACCATTGTTGAATTTTTTCGTAGATTTAAAGATATTTATGATCAAATGGAAGGCATCTGCATTAAAATGGAGAACAATGCTCGAGTTGCTATCATTTCAGAAAATCTAAGGACTAAATTTGATGCAATGAAGGTGTTTATTCAAAAGTCTAAGCCACCTATAGAAAAAGTTGTTAATATTTTTCTTCAGGAAGAATAATTTCTTGAAATGCGAAAACTAGAATCAAGAAATGAAGTGAAGTATAGAACGAACAAAACATTGTTCCCTGCTGCTCCAAGAAGATCTCATAGCAAAAAATACCTACAGTGGCGCAGACCGGTCAAAGAACCAACAACAATCTCGATCATTCAATAAAGACGACACCAGCAGTCTTAGAGGACCTACCTGTTACAATTTTGGAAAGATAGGACATCTATCTAGGGACTGTTTGTACAAGGAAAACAAATACAATGCTGTGGAGGAGCATGTTGATGGTGGAATAATGGATGAAAAGCCAAACGAAAGCCTATATAGAAAGCCTTTATGTGCTATGCATGAAGTAAACATTGGCAACAATCAGTGATTTATTGATTCATCATGTTCAAACCATATGACTCCAAGGGAAGATATATTCATCTCCAAAGCACCAGTCCCAAATGCATATAGAGTCATTACTAGAGATAATACGAATCTAGAAATGAAAGAGCAGGGAAATATTGTCTTACACAAGTCAAATGAAGGTATCAAACATTTATCTAATGTTTTGCATGTTCCAAAATTGTGTAAAAATCTTATGTCTGTAGGAAAACTAGTGGATCAAGGTTATGATGTTTACTTCAATGGGAATGGATGTGAAATTCTAAGAAAAGAAGATGGAAATTTGGTGGCAACGGGTAAGAAGGTTGGTCGGTGTTTGCATTAACTATGGAATTACCCTCTTCTAGGATGGATTCTAGTCTTAATGTTGTTGTTTTATGGCGCAAAAGACTAAAACATTGCAATCTCCAACGTGTGAGACATATCCACAAAGAAACTAGCAACCGGCATCCCCACCATCAACTACAATGGAAAACATGTCTGTGATGCATGTGCATTTGCGAAGGATTCACAACATCCTTTCAAACCTTCTAGGACATCAGTCTGCTATCCTCTTGAAGTCATTCACATTGATATATGGGAACTTAGTCTAGTGGAATCTCTCAACCAACGAAAATACTTTGTCACTTTCATTGATGAATACTTCCGGTACACTTGGATTTATTTTCTTCATGCTAAATCTGAAGTGTATAATTGTTTTAAAGCATTTAAAGTTCTTGTGGAGAATCAGTTCAGCAAGAAAATAAAGAATTTGTTATCCAACAATAGGGGAGAATTCATATCACATGAATTCTATGATTTTCAAATGGAGCATTTAATTAAAAGGAAGCTAACATTAGTATGGACTCCTCAGCAAAAGGACATTGCCAAAAGAAAGAATCACCATATAGTTGAAGTTGCACATGCTATATTGAATGGGAAACACATGCCTAAGTTTTATTGGGCAAAAGCCATGAATACTATAGTCTACCTAATCAACTGGTTACTGTTAAAAGCTGGAAAAAGGTACCATATCAAATTCTTTATCAAAAGATGCCAGATATAACACACTTTATGTGTGTTCGGAAGTGTAGCCTTTGTAAAACATACTAATGGAAATCAAGATAAACTTGATAGAAAGGCTATAAAATGTATTTTTCTCAGATATTCTTATGAAAGAAAAGCATATCGCGGCTTTAATCCAATTGAAAGCTGCATTTATGAAAGTCAAGATGTTAAATTTCATGAAAATTCTCAATGGTACCCACAGCCTCATGAAGATATAAAAAAAAAAAAAAAAAAAAAGTAGTTGCCATTCACACCACGTCAAGAAGGAGATGAAGAAGCTGAAGTTGAGGTTCCAATGTCTCCTCCACAGTCTCCACCAAATGGGAATATGGATGCCTCACCAGATTCTACTACTCCATATGAATCTTCAAATGGAACACATCATTATCTTAAACGTCAACGGTATCCCACTAAACGACTTGCAGATTATTATGTTACAAACATACAATATGTGTACATGATGTAGGTCATAAACTCTCATGAACCGAAAAGTTTTGAAGAAGTTGTAGCTAATCTAAGATAAAGAAGTTCCATGGAAGAAGAAATGAAAGCATTAATGAAAAATGCTACATAGGAACTTGTACCACTCCAAGAAGGAAAGAAGACCATCAGTTGCAAATGGATTTACAAAATAAAACATTGATCAAATGGTGAAATCGAACATTACAAAGCTCGATTGGTGGCCAGGGGATTCTCTCAAACTTTTGGTGAAGATTATGATGAGACATTCAGTCTCGTAGAAAATATTTTGATATTCCTGTTGTCATTTCCATTACAGCAGCAAAAGGATGGAAACTTCACCAAATGGACGTGAAAAATGCGTTCTTGAATGGTGAAATTGATAAAGAGGTGTACATGAATCAAGTTGAAGGATTTGAATATCCTAGAAAGCCAAGCTATGTTTACAAGCTCAAGAAGGCATTCTGTGGACTAAAACAATCTCCTAGAGCTTGGTTTGACAAGGTTAGAGAAATTTTCAATTCACATGAGTTTGTTTCCTCTAATGTTAATATATGCATATTTGTTAAACACTTCTTTGAAGCAGTAATTATCTGTGCAGTATATGTTGATGATCTTATAATCATGGGAAGAAACTCTGATGATGTTGAAAATACTAAGAAAGCTCTTTCACAGAAGTTCAAAATGAAAGATTTCGGAGAACTTCAATTCTTCCTTGGAATTGAAGTTCTAAGAAATCATCAAGGCATACTAATTATCCAAAAGAAGTTTACTTTAGATATGCTTGTGAAATTCAGTCTCCTAAATTCAAAACTAGTGGTAACTCCATTAGAAGTCAATCACAAGCTATCAAAAGAAGAAGTAGTCCTCCTTAATGATCCACAACTTTATTGAAAGATTGTTGGCAGCCTCATTTATTTAACAATATCTCGCCCAAATCTGGCCATTCTAATAGGCATTGTAAGTTAATTCATGCAAGATCCAAGAAAGCCACACACAGATGCAGTGAAGTGAATTCTAAGGTATTTGAAAAGAACAATCAATGAATGAGTCTTCTACAAGAATAGGATATCGACAAACTATCAAGATAGTGTTTGGTTAACTAAGTTACTTACAAATTTGGGAGAAGATTGACTTCAAACTTAGCATCCAATCCCACATTTCATGCTCGTACAAAGCCTATCAAAATTCACTATCATTTTATTTGTGAGAAAATTCTTAATGAAGAAATTGATTTGATATACACTCCAACAAAGGATGAAGTCGCTGACATCTTCACCGAAGTCTTAAGCTTATAAAAGCTCAAAGGATTCAAGGCAAGTTTGGGAATGAAGAATACTTAAAAATTAAGAAATGAGAAGGAGAGTTGAGATATCATTGCATAATTGTAAGAACCCAAGAGTAAATTTGTTACATATACTCTATCAAATCTATTGAGCAAACTTAGGAGCATTACTTCAACAAATTTTGTTTTCATCATTTGTGTTTCTTATCTATGTTCTGTTGAGTTTTTATAGAAAGTTGTTAAGTAAATGTACGTCTCATTTTTTTATAAATTCAAATGCATTGTATCAATTAACTCATTCTAAATAAAACGGAGAGAGTGTTTCTTTTTTCATCTGTTTTGCTTCTTTATATTTTGTTACAGTTTTCCGTGTCCTACCATAAGTTCACCAACGCTTTTATTAATTCTTGGTTTTTGTTTACTTCTGAAAATCTACTCTAGCTGCCACACTAACTCTTACCTTTTCTTATTTTATTTCAAATAAAAGTTTTACTACACTTTAACTAAAGCATGACTACAACATGATCTAGCATCAAAGCCAAAAAGAATGAGTTATCTCCATGCATATTCTTTCTTTGAACATTTTTTTCTTCCCCTTTTTGTTATTTCTCCAAAATCTCAAGCCATAATTAACAAATCTTCACATTGACTTGAATTTTCACAAATAGCAAAATACTCTCCACTATTTTCACAAATGCCCTAACCGAGCATAGTTTAACAGTTATAGGTAACACCAATCAAGTCCAAGAAAAACTCGAACTTGGACACTAGAAGTGGTTTAGTCAACATGTTTGTTGGATTATTCTGTTGTCCCAATTTTCTTCACAATAACTTTACCGCTATCAACTATGTCTCGTACAAAATGATAATAAACATCAATATGCTTTGTTTTCTCATAGAACATCTGATCTTTAGTTAAGTAAATGAAACTTTGACTATCACAATAAACAATAGTAGCATCATGAACCCAACATTATTCACTAAATAATTCTCACAGCTAAACAAGATCCTTAATATCTTATGTTATAGCTATATACTCTCCCTCTGTAGTCGACAAAGCAACAATTAGTTATAGAGTAGCTTTCTAACTAACAACGCATCCACAGAGAGCAAATACATAACCTGTAGTAGATCTTATTTTGTCAAGATCGCTTGCAAAGTCTGAATCAACATAACTAACAACATTGTTCTTGTAGCTTTCAAACTTCAAACATATATCTAAAGTACCTCTAAGATGCTGAAGTATACACTTAACAGCTCTCCGATGCTCCTTCCCGGGATTACCCGTATACATGCTAACCATATTGATAGCTTGTGCAATATCTGGATGGGTGTAAACCATGACATATATAAGACTCCAAGCAACACTAGAATAAGGAACACGTGACATATGCTCTTTGTCTTTATCTTTATGTGGAGACTAAACAATTGAAAGTCTAAAATGAGCAGCAAGAGGAGTACTAATGGGTTTGGCATTCTCAATGTACTTCTCTTGTGTCAAATATAACAAACTTGCACATCTATCTCTTCTAATCTTCATACTAAGAATCTTCTTAGCCAGACCAAAATCTTTAATCTCAAATTCATTGTTGAGCAATGCTTTTAGGCTAACAATCTCATATTTTATCCTATAAGCAATGAGCATATCATCCACGTACAACAATAGATAAATTAATTAACCATCTGTAAGTTTCATTAAATATACACAACTGTCATAATTGTTTCTCAAATACGCATTACTCACTATGAATGAGTCAAACCACTTGTACCATTAACGAGGAAACTACTTCAAACCATTTAAGGATTTTTTCAACAAACAAACATAATCTTCCTTACCCTCAAAAAAAAAAAAAAAAAAAAAAAACTCTCAAGCTGATGCATGTAGATTTTCTCTTCAAGGTCATCATGTAAAAATGCGGTTTTAACATCAAGTTGTTCTAATTCCAAATTCTGCATAGTAACCAGAGATAGGAGTACACGAATAGAGCTATGCTTCACAACCAAAGAAAATACATTATTAAAAGAAACTCCTACAACCTGACTATATCCTTTAGCAACCAAACGTGCTTTATACCGTGCATTTTTAATCCCTATGTTGCCTTCTTCCTTCTTAAATATCTATTTGCAACCAACTATTCTTTTACTTATTGGTTGTTTACCAATTTCCATGTCTGATTCTTCTCAAGAGACTCCATCTCTTCATGCATGGCTACTAGCCACTTTGAAGAATCTACACACAAAAAAATGGCTTCTGTATATGTGGAAGGTTCGCTTGAATCACTGATTTCTTGTGCATTTGATAAAATATAAGTAACTGCATCAGTATTACTAGATAAAACAATATTATTATACCTCAAGGGTAGTTTAGTCTCTCTTCTCGGTCTATGTTTGGCAATGTTGTAAAGTTCATCCCAAATCTGTTGAATCTATTCTTCATCCGAATTCTCATTTTGTTCAGAAACAAGATGTGTGGAAAGGTTCTGCATAAGATCTAAATCAAAACTTTTCAACTCCACCTATTGTGTGTTATTCTTAACCTGATTAAAATCATAAGCAACAGACTCCTATTTCTTCCAGTAAAGCATAGCATATTCATTAAAAGTAACATCTCAACTAATAAGAAATTTAGGTGACTTAGGATCAAGACATCACAATCTATATCCTTTCACACCTTCAGCATAATCAAGAAAAATACACTTTTATCCTTAGACTCTTATTTTCCATCATTAACATGTGAATATGAAGGACATTCAAAAATTTTTACCACAGAATAATCAAGAAGGTTACCAAACCAGAGCTCATGTGTGGTTTTGAATTCTATAGTTGAAGTATAAGATCAATTCACCAAATAACAGGCAGTAGACGATGCTTTTGTCCAAAACTTTTAAATTAAACCAGCATTTGAGAGCATACAACGAGTTCTTTCCAAAAGAGTTATGCTCATTCGCTCATCAACACCATTTTGTTTTGGTGTACCTCTAACTATCTCGTGTCAAACAATACTCTTATCTCTGTAGTAGTCATCAAATTCATTTGAGCAAAATTCCATACCATCATACATGACCTCCAACTTGGCACAATATTGTCCGCGTTTTAAAGCCGTGAGGCCTAATGGGGCAAAGCAGACAATATTGTGCTAAAGATGACTTTCAAAAGCTCAATTGGCAATTTTAGCTAGTGGGTTGCCAAGTGTGGGACCATAGAGTGAGAACATTGTGCCAAAAGGAGGGAAGATTGTGATGCCCTAAGATGTAGGTTAAGTTTTGGTATCCCACATCGGCTAAAGAGGTTGTGACTGGGCTGTTTATAAGTGATTGTCACCTTCATTTGCATAACATGTTTTAAAGCCGTGTGTCAAATCAAAAAAATATTATGCCAAGCTGATGGTCAGATCGTTATACTAAACCATTATATGTCATCGACCTTTTAATCTGCTTCCCTATTTGCTTCTCAAACATAGTTTTTCATTGCTTAAAATATTTGAATGCCTCATTTTTGGTCTTTAACATAAACACCCTAAGTTAATTTTTTTTGAGTAATCATCAATGAAGGTAAGCATATACTGGGCATCACCCTTAGATGGAAGATGCGAGTGTTCCCAAAGATAAAAATAAATATAATCCATTGTACCCTTAGTTTTGTGAAATACTTTACTGAAATAATTCTCTTTTGTTTTCCAAAAACACAATGCTCACATAATTTCAGTTTACATGTATTTTGTCCATACAACAAACGTTTTTTTCTTAATAAGTTAGTCCCTTTTTCACTAATGTGACCTAATCTCACATGCCATAATTTTGTAATCTCAGAATCTGACATAGTGGAACTAGTCAATGAACCAGTAAAATTAGTACTCTATAGAACATACAAATTTGGTAACTGTTATGCAAAAATCAACCTAAATTAATAAGCAAATAACTGAACGGTTTTACTTGCAAGTGCACAAGGTCAAAATAGTAGTATAGTGTGCAAGTGCGAGATCATTCCCATAGGGATTGGTAAATTTTGCTTTGAAATTAAATTCGCAATATAAACGAGATAACGAAAAAGCAAGTTTGATTCGATGATGATAAAGTGTAGGGCTTTGATATCCACCACTAATCATACTTTCCCAATAAGAACAATGTGCCAATGTTTTAGTCACATTATGAATACCTGATGTTGTCAACCTAATGGCATGGTGTATACTCCTTAAGCTATTGATTTCCCTAAGCAACGAATTAGGCATGGTGTATATTCTAACTCTTTTCTCTCTTAAAGGATTTAGCATGGTATATACTAAGTTGTTCTTTAAGAGAGCATAATATCTGTGAAAATTAACAAACACACAAGACCTAGGGAATGTTATATACTCCTAGTTTCCCATGCTGATTAACCCAAAAACCCAGCTTTGATTTCTTTTGTTACTATTATTAAACCCATGACTCGGTCATCCAAATTGATTTAATTAACTAATCCATACCACATGCATATGTTGATCAGGAAAATACATATGAGGAATTCAAGAAAACATGCATTAATCAAGTTAAGCATCATAGTATAACTATCACAAAGGCAATAATATCGAATTATGGAAAAGCATAATCAGGGCTTCAATCGAGCCCCACTAAGAGTTTAGTTACACATGAGTTTGATGCTAAACATCTTCATAATGTAAAATAAAGGGAAAAGAATAAACCCGAAAATACTTCCTAGAAGAGTCGTCAATTATTCTGTAAAATCTCCTCCTCCCCCCCCCTCTCTCTCTCTCTCTCTTTATTTCTGTGTTTACAGGCCTATTTATAGAGTTTAAGAGCATCTGGAAACCCTATAACTCATAAAGCAAAACCCTACATTTATTTCCAAAATAGAAACAATCATTTTAATATTCATTGATGCACGTGTGCGCTCGATCACAGAATGGTGCACTCAAGCGCATGCGCTAGAGCCTTCTTCTTGCACGTGTGAGCGCAGGTACGCTCGATCCTAGGCTTGAGCGCTTGAGTACTATTGCGCTCGATCGCAAGTCTCTATGCTCGATCACACTAGGCAGCTTCTAGCTCTTCCAGGTTTGCTATCTAAGCCAGATAATTCCATAATGCTCTTTTTTCTCCAAAAACCTAGAAAAACATAGAAAACACAGAAAGGAAATAAAATAGCATGAAATAACATAAACTAGGAACTTAACAAATGTAAATCAAGAGGCTTAAATATGAATATTTAAGCACTCATCACACCCCAAAACTTACATGTTGCTAGTCCCTTAGCAATACGAAACTAAAAACTAAATGGAACACAAAGATAAATCCATCATTCATGGTATCCAAAAATTTAAGTATCACACAAAACCATGATATTCACTCATGAGCATGCTTAAAATATAAACCCATCTTCGCAATTAATAGGAATTTTAAAATCTAATTACTTATAAGAGGTCGGCTAAGGCATCACAAGTCTGAATTAGTGTAAAGTGAACTAGCACATAAAAATGAAGCTTCCAAATAACTCCAATGTGTAATGTCTCCATGTCTCAAGATTCACTGAATTTCCCATCAGAATGAACAACAATGGTATAGTTTTTATTTCCTTCTTTCTTTTATTATGAGACTCTGCCGTGTTTAGTTCCATTAAGCTTTCTACTTGACTCATATAGCGAGTGTTGAGTCAATGACTCCTAAACTAGATAGTTTTAGGGAATTAGGTATAAAAACACCTGTAAGGACTTACTAACTCGAGTCAAAAAGGCTACGAAACTAAACTGGCCTTAATGCAACCACGCAAAATTCTCACATTTTGACATAAAAACTCACTGCTTACTGAGGCAAGAGGTCCAGTTACTCAGTGAAAAGTTTATCAATGATCATTATGAGCAAAATTCCCACCTTTTGACGTGAACACTTACTGCTTACTAAGGCAAGAGGTCCAGTTACTTAGTGGAAAGTTTATCAATAATCATCATGAGTATTTTTCTCTTTTTGTGCAAAAAAAAAAATTTTGTTTTTTTTTCTCTACTTTTCTACGCCAAAGTGTCCATCCAATAAGTCATCCAGTTTCAGCTAAGCCATGGAAACATACACATTAAAATCACATATCATACCTCATACAATTATGTGATAATGTGCTCATGTTAGATTAGATCAAACATGTGAATTCTCAAATATCTAAAGTAAGTAACTAAAGTTTAAAACTCTATCATCAGATCATGTGTTCAATATTTTAAGCTCACTAATGAAATCACATCATAGTATTTGTTTAGATCAACCAAAATTTCAAAACAACATGAGCATGCATTTATCTTCTCTTTAAAACAATAATAAATATAAAAAAAACTGGGATAGAGTATGTGTAAATGTGTCTCTTATACCCCCAAACTTAAATTACATATTGTTCCCAATGTGTGAATAACACGGAAAGAGCTGACTAGGAAGATGGAGAACTAGCTGGACTAGCATGGCTCATAGCACACCCCCAAACTTGAACAAAAGTACGCGTTATCCTTGAAAATAAATAATAAAGTAATTCTGGAAAACAAAAAGTACTAAAAATAAATAGTAACAAGAAATATATAAAAAACAATAAAAACATAAAGGATATGCTGTGAGGTACCTCCTATGAGCACTAAGTTTTACATCTTCAGCCAGACGGTGCACCCTCTCACTGCTGTCCTCTATGTGGTACCGATGAAGCCCCAAAGCGGGTGGCAATCAGTCTAGAATGGCTTGGAGCATTGCTTCTTGCCTATCAAAGCACGTTTTTTTATTTATTATTAGTCCATCCAATAGCAGTTTTGTGCTCTTTAAGAACTCTTAACAGTTTCTTTTTTTCACCAACACTTAGATTGGCAGCAACAATCATAGGTAATGTCCTATTCTCTCCCAGATAGGCATAAGTTAAATGCTCTGGCAACTGCTTCAATTCCAAGTTTGGTGCCTGGACAATGGAAGGAAGAATAGTAGTATTAGTAGGCACAAGAGGTTCAAATGGAGGGGTATACTTACTTGGATGTTTTGGAGATGCCTTAAAGAGGTGTGCAGCTTTAATGATGTCATTAGTAACATCTTTAGATTCTGACTCAATATCCAATCTTATGAAGCTATGGGTGAGGGTAGTCCCCAACGGATCAATGTAATGGACCTGAAAAGCTTGCTCAACAACACTTTGCATCATACATACATTAAAACATTCCATATCATCTCGGGGTAATTTTAATGTATCAAATATTTTGAATTCTATCTTCTCACCATTTACCTTCGTACTTTCAATACCCTTTTTCACATAATTTTTTGTATCAGTAGTTCTCATAAAGGGTCATCCTAAAAGGATAGGCAAAGGTAATGGCATAGGGGATTCTTCCAAATCTAATACAATAAAATCAGTAGGTAAAATAAACTCACCTACCTTTACCAAGACATCCTCGAGAATGCCTCTTGGTCTTTTGATGCTTCTGTCTACCAATTACAATGTGATGGAAGTCGGTTGAAGCTCCCCCAAATCCAGTGTTTCAAATACAGAGTATAGCAACAAATTAACACTAATAGGAGTAATAGTGTCTTAGAATTGATACATACAAATATTTGTGGTCCATTCCCTATAGCTTCTTGGAATGGACAACAATATTTTATCACTTTCATAGATGACTACTCCAGGTATGACTATCTTTATTTAATTCATGAGAAGTCTCAATCTATAGAAGTGTTCAAGAATTTCAAACCCGAAGTTGAAAATCAATTAGGCAAGAAAATTAAGGCAGTCAAATCTGACCGTGGAGGTGAATACTACGATAGATATGATGGATCAGGTGAACAACGTCCCGGACCTTTCGCTAAATTTTTGACGGAATGTGGGATTGTTCCTCAATACACCATGCTAGGGACTCCTAGTCAAAATGGTGTAGCTAAGAGATGGAACTGAACCTTAAAGGATATGGTAAGAAGTATGATTAGTCATTCTTCTTTACCAGAATCGCTATGGGGTGAAGCCATCAAGACTGTAGTTTACATCCTGAACAGAGTTCCAAGTAAAGCAGAAGCTAAAACCCTATACGAGTTATGGATAGGCAAAAAGCCTAGCATTATGCATTTTCATGTTTCGGGATGTCTAGCTGAGGCTCGACCTTATAAGCCAAATAAGAAGAAGCTAGACTCAAGGACCGTTAGCTACTATTTTGTTGGATACTCTAAAAAATCAAAGGGTTTCAAATTTTATGATTCCTCTAATAGATCCTTTTTTGAAACAAGCAATGCCAAGTTTATTGAGGATGTTGAGTTAAGTGGGAGAGACAAACTCAGGTAAGTCAATTTTGAAGAGGAATGTGTTTACATTCCTGTTGTTGCAACTGAAAACATTCAGGTATCCATACCTGATGTTATTCAAAATGCAAATCTGGATATCCAACGCATTGATGACGAACTTGAATTGCCACCTACTCAAAATTAGGAATCGCCTGAGGTTCATCAAGAGGTACCTCAACAACCTCAAATGGAAGTACCATTAAGGAGATCCACTAGAGAAAGGAGAAATTTGACTAATTATGTCGTGTATCCCCAGGAACATGAGTTTGAAATGGGTCTAAAAGGTGATCCGACTTCTTTTAGTCAAGTCACACAATTTCCTAATTCTGAAAAGTGGATTAAAGCCTTGAGGGATGAGATGAAATTAATGGATGACAATGGTGTTTGGGACTTAGTAGAGTTGCTCAAAGGTGCGAAATTGATTGGTTGCAAATGGATATTTAAAACCAAACGGGATTCAAAAGGCAACATTGAAAGGTATAAGGCCCACCTAGTCACCAAAGGTTTCACTCAAAAGGAAGGCATTAATTATAAAGAGACTTTTTCGCCAGTTTCGATGAAGGATTCCTTTAGAATCATTATGGCACTTATAGCTCACTATGATTTGGAGCTACATCAAATGGACGTTAAAACAACGTTTCTCAATGGAAACATTGAAGAAACAATATACATGGTGCAACCGAAGAACTTTGAGTCCAAAGATTCAAAGCATCTTGTATGCAAGCTTAAAAAGTCCATTTATGGCTTAAAACAGGCATCTCGGCAATGGTATTGGAAATTTGATCAAGTGATTACATCCTTTGGATTTAAGGAAAACACTGTTGATCAGTGCATATATCTCAAGTTCAGTGGGAGCAAATTTATTATCCTGGTGCTATATGTAGACGACATTCTACTGGCAATTAGCGATATAGGCCTATTGCATGAAACCAAGAGATTTCTATCAAGTAAATTTGAAATGAAAGATCTTGGTGATGCGTCCTTTGTTTTGGGTATACAGATCCATAGAGATCGTTATAAAAGTATACTTGGACTGTCACAGAAGGCCTATATTGATAAAGTGCTAAGTAGATTTAGCGTGAGTGGTTGCGCACCAGGAAACACACTCGTGGCAAAGGGTGATCAGTTCAGTTTGCTCTATTGTGGAAGAAGAAAATGGAGAAATATCCCTATGCTTCGGCTGTTGGAAGTCTCATGTATGTACAAGTATGTACGCGACCGGACATTGCGTACATTGTTGGAATGCTAGGCAAATATTTGAGTAACCCGGGCATGGATCATTGGAAAGCAGCTAAACGGGTTATGAGATATCTACAGAGAATGAAGGATTATATGCTCACAAATCGGAGATCGGATCTTTTGGAGATCGTTGGGTATTCAGACTCCAATTTTGCCGGGTGTCTCAATAGCAAGAGATCCACTTCTGGCTATGTCTTTATGTTAGCTGGAGGAGCTATATCATGGAAGAGTGTGAAACAGTCACCCATAGCTACTTCCACCATGGAGGCAAAGTTCATAGCTTGCCATGAGGCATCAAATCAGGGAATACGGCTGCAAAATTTTATCACTGGGCTGCGCACAATTGATGGTATTGATAGATAATTAACGATTTATTATGATAATAAGGCTGCTGAGTTGTATTCCAAGAACAACCGAAGCTCGTCGAGGTGAAAGCATATTGACATCAAGTTTCTGGTTGTCAAAGAAAGAGTCCAGAATTCTCAAGTGTCAATTAAGCATAACTGTACAAACTTTATGATTGCGGATCCACTTACTAAGGGTTTGCCACCCATAGTGTTTCATGAGCATGTTGCTCACATGGGTGTTGTTCTTTTGGACCATATGCCCGTATAGTGGGAGTTTGTATTTGGCCTTTTACTTTTGCTTAATTGAGATGGTTATGTTGTTATGTACAGACTTTGGATTATGTATTTTTTGATTACTCTATGATGACTTTCATTGCAGATCTATGTCGTTAATTGTGTTAGTGTTGTGACCATTGATGGGTCTTGTTACGATAAATGTGATAAAGGCCGCTTTGATCCTACATTGATATGGTTAATGGACCAGATTGTTGTTGGATATTTAGGTTTAGATAGCACAAATGAGCTCAATTAAGGTTATCTTCATGTACAATATAAAGGATAACATATGTAACCCAAGTGGGAGATTGTTAGAATTTTGGGTTCAGATATGTTATAACATTGTACATGTAGACCTGTTATCTAATAAAGGACCTAATTAAGTGATATAATTTTTATGGGTCTCCAAAGTATCAAGTTTCTTTAGTATGGGCCACCTTATGTGTAGAAGCCCGATGTGGTATGGGTCTTTGTTAATGGGCCAAAGACCCAATGCACATGTGGGAGGTAACTGTTAGGGTTATGGTCCCTAAGGCACAGGGAAATAAATAGACATCAAGGGAGGGTGTTTAACGAGTGTTAAATTTTATTGAAACAGACAGTTCTTCTCCATCCCCTCTAACATTCAGTTGATTGGTTCTCATACCAACGGTGGTTCTCCCTGTAGTCTTAGAAGATCAACCCAAGGAGGCTTGCTTGCAATGGATTCTGGTTTGTTTCTAACTCATCTTCTCAGTATATATATATATGAATTCTTGACAAGTTTAATATGAAAAGATCTTGGTTGTATCATTGATTATTTGTGTATTAGTATCAAGATTAATATAACAAGAGAGAGAAAGAGAAAATTTCTCCTACCTCTGTCTCTGTCTAATTATGAAAAGTACCTTTTTGTCCAAGTCTTTGCAAGATATTTTCCTAAATTTGATGGAATATAGCATGAAAACATGAAAAATCTCTTATAAAGAGACAGTGTATGCAATAAATAGAAAGCACTACATAATGTCATAATGTATAATAAGAACAAATATTAATTCAAAGCTCCAATGCAAAATGTGGTGAGGTATGAAATGAAAGAAATATAGCCTGCTATGGTGAAGAATGGTTTTAGATGTCAGGTGCCAGCCAGAGTTCCCCCAAATACTTCAGTAGGGCAGAGTTACCCTCAAGTTATGGGGTAAGGGTCTTAGAAGAGCCCACAATGAAGTGGTCAAGGAAACTCTTGGGGACAGCTGATTCTTTCTTGTTTAGCAGGTTATACTTATTTTAGGCTATATACACAACAATCAAACTACTCATACTTATATAGTGAAGGACAATTGATTTGTTGTGACCAAGCCAACAATTTTGATTAGTAGGGAAGCGTCCACATAATATTTTTATGGACTTATCAACCAAAAGTGTTACCTAAAGCTATTTCTAAATCATAGGCCGGTTTTATTGCCATTACACTATCGATAAAAGATATAAGTTGTAACATTATCCCTCATGGAGTATAACAGGAAGATAGGTTCTTTGAGCAATAATTCGGAGAAACTAGTAAGTGAGTGGAATTATGGATACTCAGTAACTTTTTTATTAAACTCATTGTTTAAGACAGATAATTTCTGCATTACGCATAAAAAAACTGGAGGCATCAGGTGGATCCCCTGCTAGAATTATTGATCAGTAAACAAACTCATTTTACATATTTTCTCTGCTTGAAAGCTGATTTAACATAGTATGAATTAAGCACGATAAAATGACAATGTTACAATAAGTAGAAAGCAGTACATAATGTATGATAAAATTATGAACTGCAATAATTCAAAGCTCTAAAATGCCAAATGCGGTGAGGCATGAAATGTTAAAAACATAGCCTGTTAGGGTGAAGACTGATAAGATTATTCATCCACTGACTTTTGGTGTCAGGTGCCTGCCAGAGTTCCCCCAAACACTTCAGTAGGGCAAGGTTACCCTCAAGTTAAGAGCCCACAAAGAAGTGGTAAAGGGAACTCCATGGGACAACTGATTCTTTCTTGTTCTGTAGGTTATACTTATTTTAGGCTATATAAACATTATACAAACTACTCATACTTATATAGTAAAGATTATAGTTCACTCCCACTGTATGCTGTCAAGGAATTTTAGGCGTCTTTCCAGTAGGGGGACCAATAGAAATGAGAGAAATCTAAATGTGTGAAATTTACTGAAATCGAACCTAGTCAGTATTGTGGGAAAGATGAAAGATAGAGAATATTTTTGAGGAAAATGGCTATGAGGTTTCCACACTCATCAGCTTTCTATTCTCTTATCTCAAATGCCTAAGACCCTTTGCTATCTTTTTCATAAAGATAAATGTTTCATACTATATTTATTTTGGTATGTTGATGGGAAGGGATTGATAGGAGCATAAATAGTCATATTTAAGCCCCTTAATTTACGCTTGTTAGGCTCTTTGTTTATCTATTTTAGCAGATTCTATTTCATTTTCATATTTTATATGTTTTTCACAAGGCTTTCACAAAAAGATGACATTTTGGAGCTTTAAGGAACAAAAAAGAAAAGTTCTGTAATCCTGCAAGATGCACTCGAGAGCACCTCTCTTGTGATCAAGCGCACAGGTACACGAGCGCACACTCAGAAGGCTCGAGCACAGACCGCATACACTCGAGCGCAAACACACCAGAGGCGACAGAGCCAGATATGGAAAGAAATCTCCGGGCCTTAAATAGGAAATTAGGGTTTCATGGCATCCTTAGAGCCCTATATATAGCCTTGTAAAACACATAAACGATACTTTTGTTTTAGACTTGAAGTTGCAGGCTTGGAGAGGATTTGACGACTCGTCTCCCAAGTCTACTTTGGTTTTATTTTTCTGTTTTTGTTCTATTATGGTTATGATGTTTAGTTCAACTAGCATGTGTAACTAAACTCTTATAGGGCTCGATTGAAGCCCTAATTATGCTTTTCCACATTTTTATTCATTTATTACCTTTGCTTATAGCCATATTAGAATGTTTAACTTGATTAATGCCTGTTTGTATTTAAATTCCTCATATGTGTGTGTCTGATCAACGTATGCACATGGTGTGGATTAGTTAGCTGAATCAATTTGGATGACCGAATCCTGGGTTAAACATTAGTAACAAAAGATATCCACACCGGATTCTTGGGTTAATCAACATGGGAAACTGGGAGTGGACCAAGCCCTAGGTTGTGGTTGATGATCTCCAAAGCACTTATGTTCTCTTAAGGAACAACTCAGTATACACCCATGCTGAATCCCTTAAGAGAGAAAAGAGTTAGTGTATACACCATGCCTAACTCGTTGCATAGGGAGATCAATAGCCTAGGGTGTGGACCAAGCCCTTAGGTTGGCAACCATTAAATATTCATAATAAGGCTAAAGCATTGGCACCTTACTTAGTGGGAAAGTGTAATTAGTGGTGGCTATCGTAGTCCTATGTTCTTATCATTATTAACTCACACTCAACATTTATCTCTCACACTAAGCTACCATTGATCTTGTGCACTTGCAAGTAAAACAAGTACGATTATTTGCATATTTATTTAGGTAGATAATCATCCAACAAGTTTTTGGTACCGTTGCCGGGGATTGCACTTAAATTTCTTTTTAGAATTAATTTTTCGTTTTGTTTAATCATTGTTATTTCTTTTTCATTCTATTTATATTTTTATAAAAAATCTCAAAATTTTAAGTTTATGTTTTTATCTTATTTTTGTTTCATTAAAACCTTAATTGAATTCTTTGTGTTCTCTGTTTCAGGCACTTTAGGAGAGCTTTCTGTGCCACTTACGATCGAGCGCACCCTTTTGTGCGATCAAGCGCAATTAAGGCAGAGAGTTACCTGAGCAACAGTATTTGACTGCTGCACTTAAACAACTGCCACCGATTCATGCACGGGCTTCGATCCAAGCATCCATCATTCTTTCCTCACTATACCGAGCTTGAGCGGACTATCCGACAAAGGCTTAGAGACAACTCAGAAGAGGTAGAAGAAGAAATTGAGGAAGAAGTGCTAATGGCGGAATAGATCGACAATCAGCAACCACCTGAGCGAATGCCGATGAAGTAATCCTTCATCCCACGGAACCTCGATCAACCATCGTGCATCGCTTATCAACCTGAGGTGGAAGGCAACTACTACATATCTCTGCAGATACTCAGTGCACTGACTCACTTTAGGGGTACACCTAATGAGGATCCACACTTGCACCTTCGAGAGTTCTTCGATCTTTGCAAATTCCAACATATCCGAGGCTTAGACAAAGAAGGAATAAGGTTAATTCTTTTTCCTTTTTCTTTAAAAGATAATGCTAAACTGTGGTATAATTCTTTGCCTGCAGTTTCTATTCACACTTGGGAGGAGTTAGCTGGCAAATTCCTAAGGAAGTTTTTTTCAGCCCAAAAGACGAGACAAATGAGGAAGAAAATTCAGTCCTTCCAACAGAAGGATGAAGATCTATTTTTCGAGGCCTCGGGACACTTCAACGAGCTACTACTCAAATGCCCACACCACAACCTACCTCAAGATGAACTGGTACAAGCTTTCTATGAAGGTTTAAGTGATACTAACCAAAGTATTGTGGATTCAGGTTGTGGAGGAGTGCTGATGGAGAAAAACAGCGAAGAAGCTATGGAACTCTTCGAAACCCTAAGTGAACACACTCAGCAGTTCTCCTCTCGAGGTAGACATGTAACCAAGAGTAAAGGTATGTATAAGGTAAACTTAAATGGAGGATCATTTCCTCAAATAGCTGCTGTGGAGAGGAAACTAGACCTGGTGGTTAAAGCTATGGCTGCTCAGAACACCTCACCTAACCCACCAGCTACACCACTCCAGGTATGTGCTATTTGCTCCCAATTTGATCATAATACTGATACATGTCCCTTGTATTCATCTGGAGATCATGAGCAAGCAAACTTTATGGGACCAAACAATTATCCACCAAAGAACAATCCTTATGCAAACACCTACAACCCTGATGGCGGAATCACCCGAATTTTTCTTGGAGCAAAAATCAGAACAGTCAAGGGCAGCAAAGAAATTTCCAATCAGCAGCCCACTCAGCTCCTGAAACAAATAAAAGTGACCTCGAAAGTCTTGTGAGGCAACTAGCATCTCTACAACAACAACTAATGACTTCACACGAATAGTTCATGGAAGAAACTAGACAATTTTGGACTGAGATGAGACAAATCACTACCAAACATGATCAAGCCAATCAAGGACTAGAGGTACAAATGGGGCAATTGGCTAAGGAACTGAGTACTAGAAAGCAAGGAGAACTTCCATCCCAGCCACTACCTAATCCAAGAGGACATCAACAACTGAATGCTGTGACAACCTTAAGAAGTGCTAAGATCATCGACAATGATAAGCTTGTACAAGCATCTCCAAATAGTACATCCACACCTAAGGTAAGTGAGATGGAGAAGGTGAATACACCTCCACCCTTCCCTCAAAGGTTAGTAAAACCTAAAAAAGAGACTAAACTGATTGACATTTTTGAAATTTTGAGAAAAGTAGAAGTCAACATTCCTTTAATAGATGCAATTAAACAAATTCCTGCATATACTAAATTATTGAAAGATCGTTGTACTAATAAAAGGAAGTTTCAGGAGCATGAGACAGTTGCATGGACTGAAGAGGTGAGTGTTGTGCTATTAAGAAAATTACCACCAAAACTAAAAGATCCGGGTAGTTTTGCCATTCCATGCTGGCTAGGTGACCAGCTATTTGAGCATGCACTATTAGATCTAGGAATGAGTGTCAATCTGCTACCATACAGTGTATTCGAGACACTAGGTTTAGGGGAGCTTCAACCAACCTCCATCACTTTGCAACTGTCTGACAAAAGCATCAATCGACCAAGAGTTATCCTTGAGGATGTTTTGGTAAAAGTAAGTAAATATATTTTACTTGCTGATTTTATTGTCTTAGATATAGAAGAATGTCATATGCCAATACCACTCCCCATCATCCTAGGAAGACCGTTTATGATCACTGCTGACATAAATATTAGTGTAAAAAGGGGCATTGTCACTATGAAAGTAATTGATGAGGAGATGGAATTCAAAATATTTAATATATTAAAATCAACAAAAAATGATAATGAATATTCTAATGTAAGCTTAATGCAAAGTGTTGTTGAGAAAGTTTCTCAGGTCCATCACACTGCTCCATTGGAGACCATCCCTAACTATGATGACACAAGATTGGACATGAGGCCAGAGGATGACGTTGTGATTAAAGATGTCAATAGAGCTATGCACCCCATCAAGAACACACCAAAGCCTTTAAGTAAGTATAATCCTCGAGTTGAAAATCTTGAACTTACTAATACTATTTTTCCCTATTTTATTGACCAGGCACCAACATTGTAGATGAAGTAGCTGTCAATGGCACTGGAACCACCTGATGTGAGCTCTAAGTGCCTTCTTCAAAGAAAGTAGCACTAAAGCTATTATAAAGAGCGCTTGAGTAATTCCCACATGCATAACCTATAGCTCAAGCACCTCTATCGAGGTTAGTGGTACCGAGGCCACTACAATATAGTATGGTTGTATCGTTACCAATTCTTCCCCTTGTAAATTTCATTATTTTTAATATTTCATTACTATCATCATTTCTGCACTGCGATCGAGCACACTACATAGTCTACTCGAGCGCACTCTTGTGCTAGAGCGCACTCTTGCCATACACTCCAGTGCGCGCGAGCGCAACACCCTACACTTTTACGCACAGTGCAATCGAGTGCACTTCACTATGCGCTCGAGCGCACTCGAGGCTGAGAAAGCACGTGAGGTTTTTATTCACCTACACTCACAAACCCATTTTTTCTCATTTATGCTCCAGCGCAATTCCTATCCCCGTCTGTCGTAACTACTCTCACCCAACTAGAAAAAGTTGTTTCCAACTGCCCTCTAACATCCGGCACTCCACACACCACCACCTCGCCACATAATCAAACCCACCACCAGGACAAAACATTTTTTTCCCCCTTGCATGCCCACTATCATCCTAAGCACACAAGGTACACACATGTTTGGTTTTTAGATGTTTACACACTCACACATGGGTTTTGAATTGTAAGATCATTAATTTTCTTGTGTTTTGGCTGTTGCTGATTGTCTTTTTCCCTATTAACAGGAAGTTGGAGTAGACTTGGTGTGATTTCATCATCTTCGGATCTCTGTCACACAGAAGCTGTTAGATAAGTTGTCTGAGACAGTGCAATCGAGCGCTACATTTTTGCGATCGAACGCCTATCACTAGGTGCGATAGAGTGCAACATCAACTGCGAACGAGCGTAAAAATGACAGAAGCTACACTGTTTTTCTCAAGCACATGGCCTACTTCCCGAGCTTCTGGTAGCCGCTCCCAGTCCACTCGGCCTAGTTTCAAGCAGCGTGAAATACTGTTCGAGATTACTTTTAATGTAGATGAGGATTTCAAGAGTTTGGACGCCACAAGATGGGTGGTCCAAGAGTTCAAAGCTCGAGGACTCAAGCGACTGTTCCAGCCAGTCTGTTTGACGGCATACACCCGATTCGTGGTCAGCTTCTACGAGAACCTGACCTATGACTGCACCAGACCAGAGATTCTATCATCCTCAGTCCAAGGCAGATTCATAGAGCTGACCACCACAAACATCGCCATATCCCTCCACTGCTGTGATGAGTCCCTTCCGGAGGACAGCCATATAGTGGAGTAGCCAGACCTGTTTCCACAGCCACACATCATAGAGGATATGTGTGCGGGCCAGTATGCAGACCAACACAACAATACGGGGAGTCGATCGAGGTTACCTCCCGATTTATGGTTCGTGGACTCCGTCCTCCAGGGCAACGTGTGCCCTTTGGGGCACAAGACACAGAGGCAAGATCAGTTTTTACAGGCTCTCTATGCCTTTCACCGGGGTCACTGGTACTCCATCCCAGCTATGATTTGGAGTTAGATACATAAGTTCTGGGACAGTGTGCATAGCCGTTAGACCTCCACGGCTAATGCATGGAGGCTCCCTTTCCCCTTATTGCTCAGTCGTATATTCAAGAAGAAGGGAATCAGAGGTTCCTCTGTCGACGGCCTAGTTAGTGATAATCTATTCTTTAGGAGGGCCCAGTGGAGCCTCAGCCAGTCCCACATGCCTTGAGGACCTCGGGTGCCAATTCTTGTTGCTGAGCCTGTAGCGGATGATCCTATGAACACCGAGCGCCCTGCAGTTAGCCCCTCGAGAGAGCTGGACCAGCCAGACATGGGATCTACCACATCTCAGCCCTTTCTCGAGGAGTTATCCTCCCTTCGGTGTGAGCTCTTTGATATTCATAGAGAGGATAGGGAGGCGAGACTATTGATCTATCAACAGATGGATGGATTGGAGGCACAGTTCGCACGACAGGAGGCGATACTACAAGCTATCCTAGACTGCCTGCCTCCTGCACCCAGTACCTCTTCGACTTCACCACCTGATGACCAGCAGTGAGAGGATACCCCGTATGGCTGAAGATGTAAAACTTAGCGCTCATGGGAAGCACCCCAAAGCATATCCTTTTCATTCTAGTATTTTTATTTTATTTATATTTATATATTTACATGTTTATTATTCATATTTCTTGTTTTCTAGCACAACATTTATTTTTCTTTGTCAAGAACTTAGTGCGTGCATCCAGTTCAAGTTTGGGGGCGTGTTGTGAGCATTGCCATCAATCAAGTTCTCCTTCTCCCAGGTCAGATCTTTCCATGCCACACACACATTGGGGACAATATGTATATTCAGTTTGGAGGTAGTGGGAGACATATGCACACACTTAAAACATATGCACACACTCGGTCCCGGTTTTTTTTTTAAAAAAAAAAAGATAAATGCATGTTCATTTTTGTGATAAAATTTTTTGGTTGATTTAAAATATGATAAAACTTCATTATTAATCTTAAAATCTAGAACACATAGTCTCATAATAGGAATTTCAGTATCTACCTCAAGGCACTTAAGAATTCACGAGTTTGATCCAAATCTGACACGAGCACATTAGCACACATTTGTGTGGGGTATGACATATAATTCTTATGTATATGTTTCCATGACATAACTGTAATCGGATAACTTGTTAAAAGAACATTTTGGCATAAGAAAAATAAAAAAATGTCTATCATGCAAAAAGAGAATAAAAAGCTTCTAATGATCATTAAAAACTTTCCACTGAGTAACTGGACCTCTTGCCTCAGTAAGCAGTGAGTGTTCACGTCAAAAGGTGGGAATTGAGCATTTAATGATCATAATAAAAATTTTCACTGAGTAACTGGGCCTCTTGCCTCAGTAAGCAGAGAGTGTTCACGTCAAAAGGTGGGAATTTCACTTAGAAGCATTAAAACCTGTTAGTTTCGTAGCCTTTTTTACTCGAGTTAATAAGTCTGTAGGGGTGTCTTTACACCTAATGCCCTAAAACCATCTGTTTTGGGAGTCATTGGCTAAACACTCGTTACAAGGGTCAATTAGAAAGTTAAAAGGAACTCAACATGGCAAAAATCTCTTAATGGAAGAAAAAGAAAAGAAGTAAGCACTATGCCAGTTTTGTTCTATTTGATAAGGAATTCGATGAAGGTTTGGGCACCGAAACACTATACATTAAAGTTATTTGGAAGCCCCATCTTCTATGTGTTAAAACATCATGCACATATCAAACTTGTGATGCCTTAAGTCAACCTTAGGTAAGTAACATGGACTTTTAAAATCCTTATTCATTGCAAAAATGTGTTTTTATTATAAGCTTACTCATGAACGGTCATCATAGTTTTATGTGCAACCCAAATTTTTTAGATATCATGAAGAATGAATTTATTTTTAATTTTGTTTTGACATAGTCTTTTCGTTTTGTATTGCTAAGGAACTAGCAATATGTAAGTTTGGGGTGTGATAAGAGCTTAAATAGTCATATTTAAGTCCCTTAATATATGCTTGTTAGGCTCTTTGTTTATCTATTTTAGTAGATTCTATTTCATTTTCATATTTTATGTGTTTTTCATAGGACTTTGACAAAAAAGATGATATTTTGGAGCTTTAAGGAACAAAAAAACAAAGTTTTGCAATCCAGCAAGTGCACCTCCCTTGTGATCGAGCGCCCACATGCACTCGAGCGGAAACCGCACACGCTCGAGTGCAAACACACCAAAGGCGGCAGAGCTAGATATGGAGAGAAGTCTCCGGGCCTTAAATAGAAAATTAGGGTTTCGGGGCACCCTTAGAGCCCTATATATCGCCTTGTAAAACAAACAATACCTTTTGTTTTAGACTTGAAGTTGCAAGCTTGGAGAGGAATTGACGACTCGTCTCCCGAGTCTACTTCGATTTTATTTTTTTGTTTTTGTTCTATTATGGTTATGATGTTTAGTTCAACTAGGATGTGTAACTAAACTCTTATAAGGCTTGATTGAAGCCCTAATTATGCTTTTCCACATATTTATTCATTGATTACCTTTGCTTATAGCCATATTAGAATGTTTAACTTGATTAATGCCTGTTTGTATATAAATTCCTCATATGTGTGTGTCTGATCAACGTATGCATGTGGTATGGATTAGTTAGTTGAATCAATTTGGATGACCAAGTTCTGGGTTCAACATTAGTAATAAAAGATATCCACACCGGATTCTTGGGTTAATCAACATAGAAAACCAGGAGCGGACCAAGCCCTAGGTCCCGTGTGGTTACCGATCTCCATAGCACTTATGTTCTCTTAAGGAACAACTCAGTATACACCCATGTTGAATCCCTTAAGAGATAAAAGAGTTAGAGTATACATCATGCCTAACTTGTTGCATAGGGAGATCAATAGCCTAAGGTGTGGACCAAGCCCTTAGGTTGGCAACCATTAAATATTCATAATAAGGCTAGAGCATTGGCACCTTACTTAGTGGGAAAGTGTAATTAGTGGTAGATATCGTAGTCCTATGTTCTTATCATTATTAACTCACACTCAACATTTATCTCTCTTTTTACTTAGAAGAAATTAATTCTAAATCGAAATTCACCAATCCCTGTGGAAATGATCTCGCAACCCGAGTCTCTTATATGAATAACTTAGTATTGTGAAACGTGCGACAATTATGATGAATTGTATAGAAAAAGCAAAAAGAGAGAAAGCAATTAAACACATAGATTTAACGTGGTTTGGCAGTATGCCTACATCCACAGGAGTGAGCGGTTGCTAAATTCTCCTATGTTGTTCCGCTCCGTTCCACTCGGTACGCTACCCTCCCCTCGCTCCACTCCGCTTCACTGTGACATCAGCCTGCTTTCTTTGTACATGTGTTCCACTCGATATGAGAACCATATTACAACACTTAGGGATAATACTAATAGGTATTGCTTATATCTAATAAGTGATTAACCTCGGTAACATATGGTTTTAATCAGATAATCCTTAGATTAAATAGATGGTAGTGAGAAATTAATATTGGCTGGTTAGTTACTGCATAAAATAGCTTGGAAATATTTAAATGAATTAGATTTTAACATATCAAAGAAAGGAAAAAGGATAGGTGAAAAGATGGAGAATATATAGCTGACCCAAGTTTGGAGAAAACTTGGCTTTGGAGAAACCACCAAGCAAAGGCGCCCATTATATGGTGTTGAAGACTCTACAAACCTAAAAGCTTAAGCCTATGGGTTTTGGACTTCAACTTGCAAGCATCACCCACTCACTACATAAGTCACCATGTTCATGCTATTCTAGTCCCTCCAGCTCCCCTTATTGTTCGACTAAACCACCGTGAGCATCTCAAAGTCAACCCCAAGATATTTCATACCCAACAAAAGTCGATATCGACTTGATAGACATGGATAGGTACCAATATGACTCAAAAGTTTAAGCTTATGAGAGTTGAACCCAAATCGTTTATATAAGTCACTCATGTCTCATTCATAGACTCAACCATGAGGCTTGTTAAATTCGAGAATAATTTCACCCACAGGAGATCATATGAACTTTGACTTGATAGACATTGATGGGTACCAATATGACTTAAAAATTTATGTTAATATATTGAGTTTTGAGCTCAAACCATGTATATAAATCGCTCTTATTTTTATTTTTTTTAGATGTATGATAACTTATATATGAATATCCTAACAATGGCATTGTGGTTAGAGACCTCAATGTTCTTCTTTCTTTCATCTTGCTTGCAACTCATGGGATTACAGCCAACATATATTTTTCCTGACAGATTTCCCTCAATCTTGAACATAACAAAACAAAAGGCATTGTAAATAACTGTAAGGGAGGAACTCACTCTATAAATATGGGAGTAGTAATCTAATCTGGCTGATCAAATTTAAACAGAAAGAAAATTTTCTTAATTTTTCAATATGGGATAATGGACTAACAATAACACCACACAAAAAATGGTCATTTTGCAATCTAAATTTCCAACAAAATCAGTTTTAATTTTGAATTAGACTTAATAAATTCAAAATTCAAATGGACATGAAAAGTTGTGTCAGTTTAAAACAAACTGAAAACCTATGTATTTAAGGAGATGTCATAATTGCGAGAAGCTACTTGATAAATTCTTTGCTTTCTATACAACAACCCATCACTGAAATAACAATAATCAACATATAAGTTGAAAAAATAACCAACACTTATAATCTGTAGGAATCAAAATTGGGACCTTTTAGTTCCCAGCTTTAGTCTAGACCATACTCATAATATGGACTTAAATTGTATATTTTTATTGCACAAAAAAAAAAAAAAAAAAAAAAAAAACTCTAAACATTTCCCAGTTAATTCTGAACACACTAGTGAATGCTTATTGAGGCAATATGCAGAAACCTCCTTACCACTAACCTATTTATAGTGGGGGAAAATTAAGCCATAAGGTTAATGGCTTTGTTACACACCTTAAAGTTTTCCAATACTAAACACATTCCTTTCTTTATTTCTGTAATTTGTACTAATACTCTTGATCTCATGTAGGTTGATCTTACATATGATAAATATTTCAGAATTTCTTATCGGACAAACTTTGTGGCTGAGTTTATTTGAATGTTATAACATTGATCATACCATCATGTCCTCGATTGAAGTATACTTGAATGTGTATTCTTGTCAAGAAATAATGAAGGCTTCTTAACAATTTTGCCCAGCTTGAGACTTTGCTGCTACGTATATAGCTGCATTAACTTTTTTTTGGGGTACAAAATTAACGTACTGGAAGGCTTTAGTTTAACCTTAGCGTACCAAGGAGGAAAGAAGAACAATGTCTTCAACCCTTTTCTTCTGGATGCACCCTAGAATGGAGAAGAAAACAGCTTTTCTTACTACAAGATAGAACACCAACCCGCAGGTGGTAAAGATAACACTCCGCATAGTTTTGAGAGAAATTCTCTAAATGAAAAGTTGTCCTTAATACTATAATGGGATAAACTATTTATGGTGATAGGAAAATCATATTCCTTGTAAAATAAGTAAATCTAGTCCTAGTAGAAAAAGTAAACATAGAGTCCTAGTAGAAAACTAAACATAATCCTTGTTGAGAAAGGAAACTTAATCCTAATAAAGAAAATAAAATACTAATTATTATGTCCTACGTCAGTCTGCTCTTCTTGAAAACAACTGGTAATTGAGTTAGTTTCTGTCCCCTTTTGGTGGAAAATATTCAAAATGTATGCCACATTGAACGTCGAAGAAATTGCTAGGTCCTTCGGAAGATAAACAAAATAGGCATTATCATTTATCTTCTTGAGAACTTTGTAAGGTCCAAACTTCTTGTTTCATAGTTTTCTCGATGTTCCAGTCAGCAATCGCCCCTTGTGTAGATGCACCATCACAAGATCTCCCTCTCGGAAAACCTTTGATCTCTGACCCTTATCTGCCGTCTCCTTATACTTAGCATAAGTATTCTCAAGATGTTGACAAACCTCTTCATGAGTTGTCTTCACCCGTCCGTCGGGCATCTACTCGGGGATGATGTCCCGAAACTCTTCTAGCATCTCTTGCACTGGCTCGGGAATGGTTTATAACATAGGCACAATGGCTCTCTTAGCTACCAATGCAATGATCTCTCGAGCTTCCTTGACCTCCTCTAGGAATTCAGCCCCCTCGGTCAACAAAACCTGCTTCCTCTTGATTTGAGTAGGTGCCCCGACCAAATCTTCTTTCAGTGGTCTAAATATTATCTTTCGACCCTCCCAGAAGACAATATAGACTTTGTCACAGCCTTTATGTTAGGCGTCCACATCAAATTGCCATGGTCTCCCTAAAATTATGTGACAAGCATCCATTTAAAAAATATCACAAAGAATGGAATATGAATAGTGTTTACCAATCGAGAAAGTGAACTGACATTGCTCGGTAACTGGTGTCTCGGTACCCTGCTTCATCCATCCAATCTTGTAAGGTGTTGGGTGCTTCTCGGTCTTTAGGCCTAACTTTGTCACCATCACTCGGGACATTATATTCTCTCCATTGCCCCCATTAATGATCACATCACATACTCGCTGGTTGACGGTATATCTTATTCGAAAGATATTGTGCCTCTGTGATTGGTCTTCATGTCTCATGGATAAGAGTACTCGTTGGATAACCAATGATAGGGAAAAGAGAGCTCCTTAATCGGTGTTAGCTACTGTTTCCTAGTACTTGGATGTCTTTTCCCTGAGAGCATCTTTATCTTTAAACTCTTCATACTCTGCCACCTCACCAATCTCGGGGTCAATGTAATTCAAAATCTTTCTTCTCGGGAATTAATTGGATCTATGCCCCGGTTGGTTACACTTGAAATACTTGTCTAGCCTAGGTCGTGCATAAGGGTTGTTAAAAGGGGGTATGATCCCTGTCTGTCTTGGTCCACTAGTGCTTCCACCTGCTGCCTTTCCTCCCGGGACAATGGACTGAGTGGTGGTCTTGAGAATGACCAGTGGTTGCTTTCCCCGGGACTATGCAGATTGCATCCAATCACTCGGGTTTCGCTCCCAAGTTGAAGCTCTTGGATGCTCCAACTATTTCTCTGCTCGGGTGGCTAGACTAACAACTTCAATAAAAGTGAAGACATGTTGCATAGACACCTTGTCTTGGATTGCTATATGCAACCCACCAATAAACCTAGCCACTTGTTGGGCTTTGGTCTCCATAAGATCATTCCTGGCCGACAGTTTATAAAACTTATCAACATATATCTGGACTGTACGGATCCCTTGGTGACACTCTTAATACTGCTAGAACAATCATTTCTCAAAGTCGAGTGGTAAAAACTGAGCTTTGAGAAACCGCTTCATCTTCAGCCATAAAGTCACGGGTCCCTTCCTCTGCCGGGATCGAGAAACTTGCAACCATTCCCATCAAGCAGATGCTCCTACCTTGAACTTATACGCCACCAACTTGACCTTTTGTTCCTCAGGAATACTCATATATTCGAAGAACCTCTCTACCTCCGTTACTTAATCTAAGAAATCTTCAATGTGAAGATGTCCATTGAACGAAGGCATGTCCATTGTCATCCGGCATTCCCTGGGATCATCCCTACAATAATCCTGACGCCTAGGGTGCTCTTCATAAGCATCCCCATAGCCGCCACCATAGGTGTTACCCACATAACCAGGGCCACTGCTCCCATGACCTCCATACCCTACGTGTAATACCCGTATTTGTAAAATAAGGACAAAGCAGTAATTTAATAAATATGACATGGAATTAAAATAAAGTCAATGCAAAAGATTTATCATTACTTGATTCTAAAAAAAAATAGACATGAAATGTCCAAGACGTACGAGAAGAAAAGAAGAAAAAAAAAGTTAAGTTAAAACAAAAAAATAGAAAAACAAAAGTAAAAAAAAAAAAAGGCTGAAATCGTGGCAGCCACCTGCAACAAAATTAAGAAAGAGTTGGTGTATGCATTACACCTTCCTAATAGGTGGCATAGTTTTGGGAGGGGGCCTGCTAAGTTGCATGTATGTTTTACACCTTGCAAATAGGTGGCAGAGATTTGGGGGAGGGGAGCACTGAAGCCAAACCAAACTTTTTGTATATATACATATCATGAAAACATAACAGATTTCGTTTAATTTTCTTCAAATTCACTCGTTTTCTTTAAACATTTGGTGACTGAAAGAACAAAATTTTGAAGAGGTTTTCTGCGGAATTTCATAGAGTATCAAAAATAGTTATTAGAAAAGCAGAATGTAATATCATAGTGTTTATTTTGAATTTCTGACATTTATGAAGTTTCCCTGAATTCAAAGTGGGACTTTTCAAAGTGTGTGGTTTATATCGAATTGAACAATAAATTAGAATATTTATGTAAATATAATTTCAGGTGTTGACGATCTACAATCGGGGGAACTTCTGAGAGAAACGGGAAAGGCAAGAAGGTGATCCACGGGTAGCTTTAAGAGCTACGTGGTGAGTTGGATTTACTTTAGGTAGTCCAAATAAAAATGAAAAATTTATTTATAATATTAAAATAAATTATTAGCTTATGTTGTGGTGATAGATAAAGATTTGGTTGATTACTATGATATGAATTTTGGACATGTAGAAAATTATTAGGAGAAAAATAATATTTTTGGGGATAATAAGTTGATTTAATAATAAAACAATTTTTGAGTTATATTGATGTTTTAATACAATTTTTGAGGAGATGAATTTTTGTGGATCTTGTCAAGCTTTAATAGATGGTTTGATGTGAATTTGGGATGAGAGGGATTTAGTGGAGTTTTACATAATTTGATAAAAATCAGGATAATTTGATGTGACTTGGAATGAAATTTAGTGGATCTGGCAAGCTTTAATGGATGATTGATGTGATTTTGGATGAGAGGAATTTAGTGGAATAATCAGGATAGTCAATTTAAGTGTGTTGAATCTAAATGTTGTTTTATATTACTGTTGATATGCATTTCATATCATTGTTTATCTGCATATGCATTAAATGAAAAGAAAAGAACAGTGAAGGCAGTTAGTCTAATAAAAATGAAAGAACTGGGAAGGCAGCCGGTCTAGTGAAAATAAAAGAACCGGGAAGGTAGCCGTCTAATGAAAATGAAAGAACCGGGAAGACAGCCAGTACTATAAGATTGAAAGAACCGGGAAGGCAACTGGTCTAATGAAAATGAAAGAACCGGGAAGGTAGCCAGTCTAAGATAATAACAACCTGTCGACGGGTAGGAAGACGTTCCCATCATAATCATTCATGCATTGCATCTATTTTAATTATTGTTGCATTATTGAAATACTGATGTGTGATGTATTAATTGTGAATTAATTATAGATGATTGAGTCTCACAGAAAGAGACAGTTATGATGATAAGATTATTGAAATGTTGAGATGTGGTGTATTATTGTGAATATAATTATAGATGATTGAGTCTCACAGAAAGATACAGTTATGGCGATAAGATGATTGAAATGCTGAGGTATGGTGTGTTACTGTTATGGTGATAAGAACTATCTAAAGGATAGACTTTATGATGTGAACCTCATTGCGAGGAAATTATGAAATAATTGATGGTATTGAGGTGAACCAATAAATAAGAGGAAGAGAATGGTAAAGAATGAATATTATGACATGGGTAGTGATAGTAAAGTGCTAGTATCAAGTGTAGGAGATATAAATTGATTTAAATTTTAAAAGACTGTTTATATAAATGAGTACTTTTAGTAAATTTAATTCACTAAGCTTGTGAAGCTCACTCCTCATTCTACAATGATTTTCAGGTAGTAGGCCTGGCAAATAGTTTGGTGAATTGAGGTTCAGAAGAAATCATTTTCTGTAAGCCACGTGCGTGTCATCATCCTCAGACTAATGAGAAAATAAAAATGAAAAATTTATTTGTAAATATTCATGCATTTTACGTTGTATAGAATGTTTAAAGATCTGATTGATGTAAATTTTTTTTAGTGTTATTTATTTTTTTATTGTTGCATATATGTGTCGTGCTAGAATTCTCAAAATGTGATGACATTGTTTCGGGGGTGGCCAACCCGGGATGGGTCGTTACAATTTTGGTATAAGAGCTATTTGGTTATATGATTCTGTAGACTGCATACAAAGTAAGAAAGTGGAAGATTAAAATAAATTATATTTTAACGAACAGTCTGAGGATGACACGTGGACGTGCTAGAGCTAGAGTTAGAGTTGTTGATTTGAGAGGGTGTAGTAGATCCCAATATTTTGACAAGTCAAGGTTGAGTTTGAATCTGTGGTTCCTAGAAGGGAACATGTTAATAGTATGATTGATATTAGTAATATAATTTATATTAAAGGTATGAGAGAATTTGAAGTTGAAATAGATGAGCTAAGATAAGCTCTTACACATGCTCATGAGAAAATGAATGTAATAGATGATAGAGTTGATAGCCTATAGCATAGACTTGATGAACAGATTAGAGCAGTGTTTGAGGTTGTTAATCCAGTAATTATGAACATTTAAAAAGGGGGAAAAGTGAGTTTATAAGATGCAGGGAGATTGTTAAGTTGAATGCGGTGTTGTTTAAAAGATCTATAAATTCTTTTAAGCCTAAGTTTTGGGTAAAACATGTAGAGAGATTATTCGATACTTTACCAGTGACTGATGGGCAGATGGTCACTTTTGTTTCATTCGAGTTAGAAGGAGAAGTTTAAGAATGATGAAAGGATATTCTTCCCAGGGTAGGTGTAGATGTTGTCAGACTCTTAACATGGAATAGGCTCAAAGAGGTTTTCATTGATAAATACTTTCCTTAGACCTTTAGAGCCCAACAAGATAGAGATTTTATTTATTTGGGGCAAGAGTGTTGACTGTGGCTCAGTATGATAGGAGAGTTATGGCTTTGCCGAGGTTTGAAACGAAAATGGTATACCCAAAGGAGAAGAAGTGTAAGAAGTTCATAGATGAATTATGTTTTAAGGTTTGATCAATACTATCGTACATGAGGCATATGAATTATGTCAGATTGGTGGAGATATCATTTCATATTTAAAGAGGTGTGATGGAGTTTAAGGAAAGAATAAAAATAATAAAAATAATAAAAAAATGGTTAAAAGGGCTTCAACATAAAGGTTATAGAGGTAGTGGTAATATGAGTGTACAAGGTGAGAGACCACCCCAAATGAGGCATTCTTTATCACAAGGAACTGAAGTACAGAGTCAGAAGAAAGCAAGATCTATTATTTTTGTAGCTCATAATACTATTGATGGGACCCTTAGATTTGGGAGATAAGTTATGGGAACTGGAAGTCATGGCAGAGGAAGTAAGTATGCCACCAAGGGGAAGTGGCAATCTAATGTATGATTGGGAGACAGAAGTTTGTTATAGATATATTCAGATAAGATATTTATCCTGGAATTATCAAAATTTGAAATGCTTTATGTGTTGAGAAGGTTGACATGTCAATGTTGGTTGATCTTGATGCAACCTATTCTTTTGCATCCAGTATTCATATGAAGTCTATTGAAGTATGTATTAGTCCTTGGATGTAAAATATTTTTGTTGAAGTTCTCACTATAGATAGAGTGATAATCATAAATGTTTACAAGGGTGGTGTGATTCGTATCAGTAATAGAAAATCTGAAGTTGATTTATTATCTTTGATATAGTTTATTGTTTTAGACGAAAATATAGTGTTATTGATATGGACATGAGGAGTGTAACTTCCAGAGAGAACATAAAATACTCTCGAACTATCTTATTTTACTCTGACTGTTAGTAGATGGTTGAAAAAATGATGTGAGGAGTATGTGGCATACATGATGATTCTAGAAAGGAAAATATGAAGCTAGAAAAAAAAAATTCTCGGTAGAGAAAGATTTTCATGATATATTCGTGAAGAGTTATCCAGATTTTCTCCTAGTAAGGAGATTTAGTTTTCTATAGATGTGATTTTGAGTTCATCACATATATCTAATAGAACACTACAGAGCGACACCCATTGAGTTAAGAGAGTTGGAAGTTCAAGAATTTTAGATGAACAATTTATCAGACCTAATGTATTTTGGGAGCTCTGTGTTGTTTGTGAAGAAGGAAGATGGAACGATAAGAGTATGTATAGACTACAAATAGTTGAATAAGAACAAATACCTTTTTCCCAGGATAAATAAATTGTTTGAGTGGTTGTAAGGAGTGAGAAAGTTTTCTAAGATAAACTTGAGATTAGGTTATTACCAATTGAAGATAGAGAAGGGAGACGTGCCTAAGACTGATTTTAGGACACGTTATGCTCATAAGTTTTTTTTGTGATGTCATTTGGATTGATTAATATTCCAGAAACAGTCATAGACTGGATGAATAAAATGTCTGAACCATTTCTTGATAATCTGGTGGTTGTATTCATTAATGACATCTTGGTGTATTCTAAGAAGGAAGAACATGTTGGAAATCACCTTGACAAGATGCCCAGGTGGTGATCTTCCAAACACCCAAGTCTTGAATGACTTGTAGAAAGAATTTCAGCAATCGAACTCAAGAACAGAAAATCAAAGAAAGAAAGAAGACAAGTAATTTGTTGTCGAGGTTCGGCAATGTGCCTACATCCCCGTGAGTTCCTCCGAACTCTCTGCACTATCTCAATGGTTCTTACAAAGTTACAGCAATCCCCTTCAAGAATCCAAGTTCTTGAAGAACCAAGAAGAGAACGAGAAAGTGATAGAGCTATTATAATGCTTTCTATCAATTCTCTACTAACCTCTCTTCTTTACAACCAGCCTCACTACAAGAGTCCCTCTTGTGTTTATGTCTCTCTACACAATTCTCTCTTAGTGTTTACAATGATCTCACAATGTCACAAAACTCTCTTGTATGTGTGTTTTTGTATATTGTATTATCTTATGAAATGAGGCCTTGAGAACCCCTTTTATAGCCTCTTAATTCTTGGACATTCTTGCGTGTTTGTTCATATACCTAATAATACTCAGTCTAAACTTGATCCTCGAGCTGCAAAATGTGTTTTCATTGGGTATACAGCCAATAAAAAGGGATATAAATGATATAATCCTCAAACAAGAAAAATTTATGTGAGTATGGATGTCTCGTTCTTTGAAAATAAACCCTACTTTCACAAAAATTGTCTTCAGGGGGAGAATGAGGTGAAGGAAGAAAATTTTTGGGATTTATTCCCTACTCCTTTACCAAATGTGATTTTGACTACTAGACCACATTCCTCTCTTCCCACTGCCATTCTAGAAACTCAAAATCAGGAACAATCTGAACCTGAGGAACAAAGTGATAAAATCAATGAAAACAATGAAGAGAGTCCTGGTTATAGAGTGCCAAGCATTACTGTATCACTACAACAAAATCTTGAGCTTATGGTTTATACTCGGAAAAGGATTCATAAAAGGAGTCAAAGTCAGCCTATTCCTCATGGAAATGATCAATCTCAACCTTCGGGAACCGGACCTCCAAATATCACGGGTAAGTCTTTCCCTAACTCATCTTCAGTTCCTGTTACCACTCCTAGAAAAGAACCATCAGATCTTGATTTTCCAATAGCCATTAGGAAAGAAATCCGAACTTGCAAACAAAATCCTAAATATCCCATTACCGAATATCTTTCCTATGCAAAACTTTCTCATACCTATAGGGCATTTACTTCCAAAATCTCACACTTTTTTGTTCCGAGAAACATTCAGGAAGCTCTAGATGATCTGAATTAGAAATTAGCAGTGATAGAAGAGATGAATGCTCTTAGACAAAGTGGTACTTGGGAGATAGTTAATTTACCCAAGGAGAAGAACACAGTTGGCTGCAAATGGGTCTTTACGGTGAAGTGTAAAGCTGATGGTAGCATAGAGAGATACAAGGCTAGACTAGTTGCAAAAGGGTTCAGCCAGACATATGAGATCGATTATCAGAAAACTTTTTCCCCTGTAGCTAAGATAAACTCAATCAGAATCTTGTTATCTTTGGCTATGAATTTCAACTGGCCCTTACACCAGTTAGATGTTGAAAATGCTTTTTTAAATGGAGATCTTCAGAAAGAGGTCTTTATGAGCCTACCACCAAGGTTTGAAGGAGAGTTAGGACTAAACAAAGTTTGTAAACTAAAGAAGTCGTTATATGGTCTCAAACAATCTCCTAAAGCCTGGTTTGAGAGATTCGGGAAAGCTATATAGAGTTGTGGCTATTGTCAAAGCCAAGCTGACCATACTATGTTTTACAAATATAGTAAAAAAGACAAAATTGCAATCTTAATTGTCTATGGATGATATAGTCATGACAGGTGATGACAATGAAGAATTGGAGAGATTAAAAAAGAGACTTGCAGTTAACTTCGAGATCAAGGATTTGGGTGCTTTGAAATACTTTCTTGGGATGGAGTTTGCTAGATCCAAAGAAGGTATATTTGTGAATCAACGTAAATATGTTCTCGATCTACTTGAAAAAACAGGTCTACTAGGATGTAGACCAGCCGAGACATCGATTGAACCCAACCTTAAGCTATAACCTTCTAAAACTGAAGAAGAAGTTGTGAAGAGAAAGCAGTATCAAAGGCTTGTTGGGAGACTAATCTACTTGTCACATACACGTCCAGATATCGCATTCGCAGTTAGTATGGTTAGCCAGTTCATGCATTCACCAAGACAAGAACACTTTGATGCAGTCTATAGAATTCTCAGATACCTAAAAGAAACTCTAGGGAAAGGTTTAATGTTCAAGAACCGTGGGCATTTGCAAGTTAAAGCCTATACTGATGCAGATTGGGCGGGGAGTGCCATTGATAGACGATCAACTTCTGGCTACTGCACGTTTGTTGGAGGCAACCTTGTTACTTGGTGACGTAAAAAGCAGAATGTGGTAGCAAGAAGTAGTGCAGAGGCTGAGTTTAGATCAGTTGCTAATGGAATTTGTGAAATATCTTTAGCAAGTTACCTATGAAGTTATACTGTGACAATAAAGCTGCTATTTCAATAGCTCATAATCCAGTACTTCATGACAGAACAAAGCATGTTGAGGTTGACAAACATTTCATCAAGGAAAAGATTGAAAAAGGTGTGATCTGCATGCCATACATTCCTACTACCGAACAAATTGCAGACGTATTCACAAAGGGACTTCCGACAAGACAGTTCAATAAAATCATTGGCAAGCTAGCTATGGAAGATATCTTTAAACCAGCTTGAGTGTTGAAAAGCGAAGATTCGGTCATAATATTACCGAATATTATGAGTTTTATTAGCTGTATTTTTATTTCTATAAATAGCTCTTTAGTCAACTTTGTAATTAATTAGGACAACTAGCCATTTTAGTTAGTTTCCTTATTCAGTACTTGTATTCTCTTATATAAAGAAAATCTGTGTAAACCATTTAAAGGCGAATAATACAGAGAAAAATTATTCCATTTTCCGTTTTTCGTTCAAATTCACAATAAATGATAATTTTGAAATATAAATTGAGGTTGAAACTCAGTCTTTTAATTTAGAATGAAGATATCAATACCCCAGTTTTAGACCTTTATCCCTAACGAAGGATAAGTGATGCATAAAAAAGTGGTTCACAAACTTTTCTTTCACTCTGAGTTACCGATGAAATTTCTTACAACTCATCAGTCAATTTTCCATAAAATTTTGGGGTCTAAATAGTGGGCATTTGAGGTTGTACTTCAAATCTTGTTATTGTTTCTGTTTGAATGATGGAAAAGCCATGTGTTCAAATTTACAAACTTTGTGTGGTCCTCATTATTCTATTAATTACATAGGAATTTGTATATACCAGAATCTGGTTAATTGGGAGCAAGTTGTTTAGTTTTGTTATATATATATCTATGTAAAAAGCTGAAAATGAAAGGCTGGATAACTCACTTCACTATTATTCTCTTTCTTCCATTTTGGCCACAGTTGTGTCTAGGTTCAGTGTGTAAGTAAGGCTTCATTCCCTCCTATATATATTTTCTCTACATAATATTGTAGAGGGGCTAGAAAGTAATTATATAAGAATCAAATCCCAAGAGCTCACAATAAATAGATGCTCCGTTTGCTACTTCCATTCCATTCAAAACGAACCGATCAAGTCAGAATTAATCCACAAATTAGATGTTCCCTAGAGTTCCCCTGAATACTTCATTGGGCACTCTTTCTCGCTCTGAAACATTAGGGTTTGCTCTAATACCTTACTGAAGTGTTTGGGGGAACTCTTGGTGTCACTTGATATATAATGCGTACTGTCTATTCATCAATATATTACCCATGTTCACTATTTTTTGGATTTTAAAATGATTTTTGAAGCTATTGTTGGTACAACTATGGAACTAAAATTTGTTTATAGCATATGATATAACAGTTGTTAAAAAAAAATTTATATAAATTTATCTTTTTAGAGATTGTTTCCCAACTTTTGGTTTTTCTCAAAATCTATTTTAAGGGTCTTTCTTCTAACTGATGTTTCTTAAAACCATGTAGGAAATCATCTGCTAATCAAGTGTCCCTAGAGTTCCCCTGAATACTTTACTGGGGGCCTCTCTTATTCAAATATTAGGATTTGCCCCAGTATTTTACTAAAGTGTTTGGGGGAACTCTTGGTGTCATTTGATATACAGACTACTCATCAAGTGTTGTTTGAAAACCCAAAAGGCATTAGTTTAAATAAAATGGTTTTGATTTAAATAGAAAAGGTATGAGATTAAATCAAAAGGCATCAGTTTAAATCAAAGGTTTTGATTTAAACAGAAAAAGTGTGATATTTAATAATTTTTTTAAACATAAACAATCTGGTCCGTTAAAAACTAACAGATATGATCATAAGGCTCTCATTAAATCTGAAAAAATCATATCTTTCCAACTGGAAAAACATGATTTTCCAGAATTATTTGAAGATGTGTCTTTGCACCTTTAAATACCCTGCCTCCCTCCATATTCAGAACACAAGTAATTTTCTTTCTTTCATCTCTTTTTTTATCTCAAAACCCCTACCATATTATTTCAATTATTTCAAAGCAGAATAAAATCCGAAGTTCTTTAAATTTTGCTGTCTGTAGACTTCGACCTAGAGACTTAGTTGTATCATGGATGACTGTTCGTCTGTACTAATAGCAAACTTGTTTATTCAAGTGCGCATGAATAAATCCTTAAAGAGAGTAATTAATTCATGCCTCTAAGTTTTGATTCTCACTTTCTGCTCCAATTTTTTTTTTTTTTTTTTAAAATACCTCATCCATATATTAACTATGTTCACTATTTTGTTTAATTGTAGTTTCGATTTTTGGATTTCGAAATGGGTTTTGAAACCGTGGACCTAAAAGTTATTTAGTATTAGTAAAACAACAGTTAAAACAGTTTTTCTTACACAAATTCAACTTTTTAGAAATTGTATTTCAGTTTTTGATTCTTTGTGTTTGGCTTAAGTTATGTTTCTTGAAACAAAAACCTTTTAGAACCTTTACCAAATGTTTTGTATAGATTATTAGATTGTCATAGATTTTTCATGCATATCTGCTAGTTCATATTCATGAAAAATATACTGCTGAAAGTGGTTGAAAAGTATTCATCATAAAGATCATTATGGTTGCCAGTTAAACAGTTGTAAACTAAACAAAAATTCACTCACATCAACGCGAGTTATTGTGGATAGCAACTCTTCTTGAGGCATCTCCCGTGATACAAAAATTAGAATTATATGTAAGCTTCTTGTCGGATTTATTTGTCATTGTTGTTCATGCCATGAATATGAGTAGTGAATCTCTGTAATCCTTATCTAAAATTGCGTTTGAAAAGCATTATTACAGCTAAGAACCTATGAATATGATGAAGAACCAAGAGAAATAAACAGGCCTCCAAGCAGCCCCTACGATCAGCTCAAGGAAATTGTCATTACAGGGACATAAGGTTACCTGAGAGAGATTGTGGTTGCAAGCTATCTGCTAAACAATGCGATAGCACTTGAAACGATGAAGGCTGACCCACATATAAGATATTTTATTGGAGATGGGAAATGGGAAGTTTCAGAAGCTTGTTGTAGATGGACCTCAATTGGAAGGCAGAAGGTCTTGTAACATCTTAGAGCATAAGCTAGTCTCCTGGTGGAATTGTTGATTCTGTAACTTTTCATTGGTAAACAAACTCTTTTAGAATCTTCAAGGCTTTCCCAGCTCTCAATCTGGAAAGATTCTTATCTAGACCTACTCCATGGGATTTTCTTGGATCAGAAGTTCTTTCCACAGTTAGATGGAGAGAGAAAGAGAAAATTTCTCCTACCTCTGTCTCATTTCTGATTATGGAGAATACCTTTTGTCCAGGTCTTTGTAAGAAATCTTCCTAAATCTGATGGAACATATAGCAGGAAAACATGAAAAAACCTCTTACAAAGAGCTACAATAAATAGAAAGCACTACATAATGTAATAATGTATAATAAGAAAAAATATTAATTCAAAGCTCTAATGCAAAATGTGGTGAGGCATGAAATGAAATAAATATAGCTTGATAAGGGGAAAAATGGTTTCAGGTGTCAAATGCCAGCTAGAGTTCCTCCAAACACTTCGGTAAGGCAGAGTTACCCTCAACTTAAGGGGTAAGGGTCTTAGAAAAGCCCACAATGAAGTGGCAAAGGGAACTCTAGGGAACAACTGACCATAGTTACCAGGAACTCGGTACATTCTAGTTCGCAGTATGGGTACGGGGACGTGGTATATTACCCACTCCGTACGCGGTACGTTGGAGGTAGACTGAAATGATTTTTATTATGTATAAAATTAAGAGATTGGATATATTTATGATTACAATATAAATAGAACTGTGTGCATAATAATAGTGTAGAAGATATTAGAGTTTTGATAAAATAGTAAAGTCAACAAATATAATATTAGAAAACATAATTTAAAAATAAATTATAAGCATTCTTTTAAATCACACAAGAAATCTATTTTTTTTTTTATTTTTTTAGCTAAAAGCCTTAATAAAAATTTGGATCGCTAATTTTAGGGATCTGGTGCGCGACTGCATCACGAATCGGAACGTAGGATTCGGATCGCGGTTCCAAGGGGGGGTATAGGGATCCCGGTAACTATGCAGCTGACTCTTTCTTGTTCAGCATGTTATACCACAGCAATCAAACTACTCATACTTATATAGTGAAGGTTATAGTTCATGCCTACAGCATGTTGTCGAGGAAATTTAAGTGCCTTAATAGGGTACCATTGGAAATGAGGGAAGTCTAAAAGTGGAAAATTTTTCAAAATCGAACCTGGTCAGTATTGTGGGAAAGATGAAAGATAAATAATATTTTTGAGGAAAGTGGTAGTGAGGTCTCCACACTCAGCTTTCTGTTCTCTCATCTCAGAGCCCTATGATCCTCTGCCATCTTTTTCACAATGATAAAAGCTTAATACTAAAATCGGCATTGATAACTAATATGCAATCTAACCTTGATAAGCATGGTTATAGTCAGGTAATCCCTGGATTAAGATATAGGCTGGTTAGTTACCGTATAACATAGCTTGGAAATTAAGTGCATTTGATTTTAACATAAACCAAAGAAAGGGCAAAGGAAAGGTGCAAAGAAGGAGAATGCATTGTGGCCTGTGCCCTCAGTATGCTTCTTTTCTTTCATATAGCTGGAAGCTGAGACAAGGCTCAACAACTTATATATTTATCCTGACAGATTTCTCTATTATTGAACATAGCAAAATAAAAAACATTGTATTGTAAACAATTGCAGGGGAAGAACTCACCCTTGCATATAAGGGATCAGTAACCTAATCCGGCTGATCAAATTTAACAGCTTATACTTTGGCTATTACTTAACAAATCATTTATTGAGCTTCATTGTATCCTTGAAGAAATTTGCAAAAACACCTTGTGCACGTTATTATGTTTATGGTGGGAGCTAGTTAAGCCTTAAGGAAAGTGACTTTATTACATGCCATGATGTTTTGCAAAACTAAACACAGTACTTTCCTGGTTTTTGTATTTTTCTCTAATAGATTCCATTACCTTCGAACCTGAAGAAGAAAAGGTATGATCTGAAAAGCAACCGGGGAGGATCTCCCATCAAAGAAAGAGAGGATTAAACAAAATGGTTTCATCCGTAAACATCCTAAGAGTTTACAAAGCAAAGCATCATATTGTCATCACTAACAATTCCAGAAGCTGTAAGGATCACTTAGGAGTACTAGGTGAAGGTGTACCTTTAGACAATATCTCTTAATTATAACAGTGGACTCCTGCCTTAGTGGTTATAGGTTCTGTATATAGGAAAATAGGGTTTCATCCCCCTCCTTGCTAATATATTTTAAAAAAATAACTATTACTTATATTTTAGTTTTTCTCTTGACATTTCAGGGCTGAATTCACGCCAGAGAGGCTATCAATGTTTCCTCAATTTAAACAATTTTGTGTACTGGATTATGTTTGTTGGGTTTTTGTCTAAGAATTGAAGATTGAATATTTTAGCTTCAACAGCATTTAGCGCCTAGGCGCAAGCTTTGAGCACCTAGGCGTGGACTTATGTGCCTAGGCGCAAGCTTTACGTGCCTAGGAGCGGACCTTTTATGCCTAGACATAAGTTTTCCGTGCCTAGGCACGACCAGTCGTGCCTCACCTACCCGTATGTGTGGAAGTTCACTATTATAGAGCGTGCCTAGGCTCTAACCTTTATGCCTAGGTGCAAGCTTTGCGAGCCTATGCGTGATGTCTACCTGAAACCATTTTTTGGCTTTTTCAGCTGATGTGTTATTTTGGTTGAAACGCACAGGTTCACTTAGACCACTTAGAGGGCCATGATTGTTTAATTCTCAAGATCTAAGGGTTGAGATTGGTTTCAAGTTGGTTATGGTAGTTATTGCTCTATATAGAGGGTTATCTAAGAGCAATAACTAACAACATGAAAGGAAGAACTTGTATCAAATACACAGTTGTTCTTCTCATTCCAAGATTGGCTGGTGTTTAGAGAGAAAGGCTCTCAAATCTTCAAAGGTTTTTCTAGTGAGAGAGTGTAACAAAGATTGGGGTTTTAGGGCTTTATAATTGGGATTTTCTTGGGGAAATTTGCCGAACCTCGATAACAATTGTTTGTGTTTTCTCTTTTGTGATTTGATTCTTGTCTTGGTCCAAATCATTCTAGATTTGGGTGTTTGAAGGTCACAACCTGGGATTCTTAGGTGATTTTTCAATAGTGGTATTAGAGCTAGATTCATAACAGTGGTGCCAGAGCTAGATTCACAATAGTGGTATCAGAGTAAGGTTCCAAGAATCAAAGGAAACTTCTTGGGTGATTCAAGAACGGTGTTGCGATCAAGATTTGATCGGGTTCTTGAGGTTTAGAAGTTGCAGAGAAGAGGTTTGGAAAGTAATTGTGGGTGCTGCATAAATCTTTGGATTTTTTCCTGCAAGATGGGTTCAAACTTCATTGTTGAGAAGTTTGATGGAAAGAGAGACTTTTCCCTTTGGAAGCAGAAACTCAAGGCGGTTCTTATGCAACAAAAGGTGGACTTGGCAATTGGAGAAGATGATGATTTTCCAGCAAGTATTATGGAGCTCCAGCGGAATGAGATGAAAAAAATGGCGTATAGCACTATCTTTCTGCACGTGTCGGATAGTGTGATAAAAGAATGTGGAGATTCGGAAGATCCAGCTGTCATTTGGAAGAAACTAGATGAGTTGTTTCTTACCAAAACTCTCCCTAATAAAATCTATCTTCTAAAATGTATCTTTTCTTTTAAAATAGATCCTAATAAAGAGTTGCAAGATAATTTTGATGTGTTTAATAAACTAGTTCAAGATTTGGCTAGTTGTAGTATAAAATTCTCGGATGAACAATTGGCTGTTATATTGTTGAATTCTCTTCTCGATTGTTTTGAAAGCTTGATTAATGCTATTGAATATGAAAGAGATACACTAACCAAAGAAATTGTGATTAATGCTATAAAGGCTCATAATTTCAAAGCCGAGATGAGGGAAGGATCAAGCGGAGAAGGTCTGTTTGTTAGAGGAAGGCCTGCAACTCGGAATGGCAGCAACAACTATGGCAACTACCGGGACAAACCAAAGGGTAGATGATAAAGCCATGGAAGATCCCATTCTAAACCGAAGTTTGGAGGAAAGAGATGCTACTACTGCAATAAAGAGGGCTATTTCAAGAGAGATTGCAAGAAGATGACAAGGGATGAGAAAGGAATATGCCATACCAAAAATGGAGAGACTTCGATTGCCAAGGGAGAACAGGAAGATGATGATGTTTTTGTTGTGTGCTCAAATGTGAGCGAAAGGCAAAGCAACGAGAAATGGATCTTGGATTCCGGGTGCATTTATCATATATGTCCTCACCATGATTAGTTCAAGAATTTCAAGGAAATTAATGAAGGAAAGGTTTTCTTGGGGAACAACAGTTCTTGCCAAGTGAGGGGCATAAGAGACATCCAATTGAGAATGTTTGATGGAGTTACAAGGTTGCTGAGGAATGTGAGATATCTTCCAGATTTGAGAATAAATTTGATCTTATTGGGAAAGCTAGATTCCATGGGGTACACATACAAGGCAGAGGGAGGAAATATCAAAATAAGCAAGGGATCTTTGGTAGTTATCAAAGCAGTGATAAAGGATGGTCTCTATGAGATGATTGGAGAGACAGATATCAAGGATCAAGTAGCAAGCTTGATGGCTGAAATTGATAAGGCGATTCTTTGGCACAATCGCTTGGGACATATGAGCGAAAAGGGGCTGTAAGCTCTCAGCAATGATGGTTTAATTGATGGTAACGAGGTAGAAAAACTTGGTTTCTACGAGAGTTGTGTTCTTGGGAAGCAACATCGGGTTAGATTCAACATTGAAGTGCATAAATTAAAAGGTATTCTTAACTACATTCATGCCGATCTTTGGAGGCCTTCAAGAACACCAACACAATGAGGTAATCTTTACTTTCTATCTTTGATTGATGACTATTCTAGAAAGTTTTGGGTTTATTTGTTTAAAATAAATCAGATGCTTTGAATAAGTTTGTGGTGTGGAAAAAGTTGCTGGAAACTCAAACGGGCAAGGTAGTTAAGGTTTTGAGAACCAATAGTGGCTTAGAATTTTGCAATCAGGATTTTGACAAATTTTGTGAGTTAAATGGGATTCTAAGACATTGAACGGTTGTGAAAACCCCTCAGCATAATGGAGTTGCTGAGATGATGAATATGACCCTTTTGGACAAGGTTAGGTGCATGATTATTGGCTTCGATTTACTTGAGTGTTTTTTGGGGGAAGCTGTGTCTACTGCTGCGTATTTGGTTAATAGATCACCCTCTAGAGCTTTGGACCTTAAGACTCCCAAGGAGATGTGGAGTGGAAAAATCCCTGAGTTAAGCAACCTTAAGACTTTTGGATGTGCTGCGTTTGCACATCAAAAGGATGATAAACTTAGCCAAAGGTCTAGAAAGTGTGTGTTTCTAGGATATAGTGAAGGGGTTAAGGGGTATAGGTTGTGTTCCTTAGAGCCAAAAGGAACTAAACTCATAATAAGTAGGGATATCAAATTTAATGAGCCATTATTTCCCTATTTGGAGAAAACTAACCCTGCAAGGGAAAGTGAGCAAACCAGCCCGGTTTAAGTGGAGCATAGCATCAAAGAAAATTTGGTTCAGGTAGAGCAAGGAAAGCAAGAGGGTTCAGATCAGGTAGAGCCCATTGATGAAGGTCAAGCTCAAGACACTCAAGAGGATGCTAAACAAAAAAGAGATGATGCTGCAAATCAAAATGATTATCAGCTCACAAGAGACCGAGAAAGGAGGCAGATCAGACCACCTTTGAGATATGGTTTTGCGGATGTTATTGCAGCAGCTCCTTATTCAGAATGAGGGATAATCAACTATGAACCAGAAACTTACTATGATGCCATGAGAAGTAAGGATTCGTCAAGATGGAAGCTAGCTATGGAGGAGGAAATGCATTCTTTGAGGAAGAACAACTCTTGGGAATTGGTGTCTAAACCAGAAAAATAGAGAGTTGTGAATTGTAAGTGAATTTACAAGATCAAATAAGGAAACACTCTAGGGGATAAAGTCCGGTACAAGGCTAGGCTAGTGGCGAAGGGGTTCACACAAAGAGAAGACATAGATTTCACAGAAATTTTCTCACAGGTTATGAAATACAAGATGATAAGGATAGTGTTAGCTATGGTGGTCCAATTTAATTGGGAGATTGAGCAAATGGATGTGAAGACAACATTCTTACATGGAGAACTTGATGAGACCATCTACATGAGACAACTCAAAGGATATGAAGAAGGAAGGCATGGAGATTTGGTGTGCAAATTGAAGAAATCTCTCTATGGCCTGAAGCAATCACCTCAGCAGTGGCATAAGAGATTCGATTCCTTTGTAACTAGCTTGGGTTTCATGAGGAGCTACTATGATTCGTGCTTTTACTACAAAGGTCATAAGGTGGAGGAAATGGTGATTATCCTTATCTATGTTGATGATATGCTATTGGTTGGTAGCAGCAAGGAGATGATAGAAAGGTTGAAGTCTTAACTCATTTCGGAGTTTGAGATGAAGGATCTTGGTCATGCTCAAAAGATCATTGGGATAAGTATAATCCAGGAAAGGGACAGAAACAGGTTGAAGGTTTCTCAGACTTCTTACATAGAAAAGATGGTGTCTAAGTTCTCTATGAAAGATAGTAAACCAGTAAAAATTCCCTTTACTGGTCAATTCAAGTTCTCCAGCGATCAATGTCCTAGGTCAAATGAGAAGAAGAAGGAAATGGAAAAGATCCTTTACTCTAGTGCTGTTGGATCAGTCATGTTCACTATGGTAAGTACTAGACCCGACATTTCTCATGCCATTAGTGTTCTCAGCAGGTTTATGAGTAATCTTAGAAAGGAGCATTGGCTTGGGATGAAGTGGTTGCTAAGGTAATTGAAGGGAAGCTCAGATGTGGGGCTTGTTTACTAGAAGAGGGGTAAGTCCATCTGGTTAGAAGGTTATGCGGATTCTGACTATGGAGCATACCGGGATAAGAGAAGATCAATTACCTCATACTCCTTCAACTTAAACGGATGTTGTATAAGTTGGAAGGCTCAGTTGCAGCCGGTGGTAGCACTCTCAACAACCGAATAAGAGTATATAGCAGCAACGGAAGCAATTAAGGAGGTTCTATGGTGTAAAGGGTTGTTGGAAGAGTTGAAGGTCCTAAAAGAGCAGGTGGTGGTGTATTCGGATAGCCAAAGTTTGTTGCATTTGAATAAGAATTTGGTGTTCCATGAGAGGACTAAGCATATGGATGTTCGGTATCATTTCATTCGGGAAAAGGTTACGGAATGAAGCATTCATGTGGACAAAGTGGCAACGGAAGAAAATTCTGTAGATTTAGGCACTAAAGTTCTAACTTTAAGCAAGTTCAATCATTGCCTTGAACTTCTTAGAATTGGAATCGGATGATGTGGTGACTTATGTTGAGTTGGATCCTGAGTTCTCTGCACAATTGGTTCGGTTTTAATTGCTTAAACAAAGGTAGAGTTTGTTGGGTTTTTGTCTAAGAATTAAAGATTGAAGATTTCAGCTTCAACAGCATTTGTCGCCTAGGCGCGGACCTCTGTGCCTAGGCACGACCAGCCGCGCCTCGTCTACCTGTATTTGTGGAAGTTCACCATTATGGAGCGCGCCTAGGCATGGACCTTTGTGCCTAGGCGCGAAGTCTACCTGAAACCATTTTTGGGCTTTTTCAGCTGATGTGTTATTTTGGTTGAAACGCACAGGTTCACTTAGACCACTTAGAGGGCCATGATTGTTTGGTTCTCAAGATCTAAGGGTTGAGATTGGTTTCAAGTTGTTATGGTAGTTATTGCTCGTCATTGCTCTATATAAAGGGTTATCTAGGAGCAATAACCAACAAAAAGAAAGGAAGAACTTGTATCAAATACATAAGTGCTCTTCTCATTCCAAGATTGGCTGGTGTTTAGAGAGAAAGGCTCTCAAATCTTCAGAGGTTTTTCTAGTGAGAGAGTATAAGAAAAATTGGGGTTTTAGGGCTTTGTAATTGAGATTTTTTTGGGGAAAATTCTAGGGAAACACTTAGTTCTTATCACTTTCTTTTCTCTTCTCTCATTCATCAAGAACACATGGTTCTTGAAGAGGTGTTGCTGTAATTGTAAGAACTCCATTGATTTAGTGCAGATAGCTCAGAGGAGCTCACGGGGACGTAGGCAATTTGCCGAACCTCGATAACAATTGCTTGTGATTTCTCTTTTGTGATTTGATTCTTGTCTTGGTCCAAATCATTCTAGATTTGGGTGTTTGAAGGTCACAACCTGAAATTCTTAGAAGATTTTTCAACAGTGTCTTCATCTCAAACATTCATTTAAGCATCTCACTGCTTTTTTTTTTTTTTTTTTTCTCTTTGTTAATCGAAAGTAACTGATCTCTATATCCCTTTTCTTTGAATCTCAACAATTCACTTCAAATTTCATTTATATATGTGAAGAGAATGATATTTCCTATATCAAATTTATTGAAGGTGCACACACAAAAGTCAATTAAAAGAAATATTTTTGATGTTTTAAGGTTGATAATTTTCATGTGATCAAAAGTTTAATTAAAAGTCCAGATCAAGCAAATGTGACCATTTTTCTCTATATAAAGTACTTTGATTATGGGAATCTGAAAGTTATAAACTCTTTCCATCTTAAATTTATATGATTTTATAGCTTTTTTTTTTCTAATGTCGTGACAGTAACTTGAGTAAAACTTTGGAAATTGCTTCCAGAAGGTCACAAAGGGGGAAATGTAACCGATGGGCTAACCCCACAGTTACAATTTTATAGCCTTTTGAAAGCATTTAAACTCAACACTAATGATAAATGAACCACACCAATAAAATATTCTTTAGTTCTATTTTTTTTTCTTTGCTAAATAAATAAACATTGAGAAGGAGAAGGTGTGTGACTGTCTCAACACATGGGTTAGAGCTGTGTGGTTATCTAGTTCACTCCAAAAGCCACACATATTGTAAATACCCCCAAATAATGAAACACTTCTCCAGTTTTCTTGTCCTGAAATATTTATTAGAACTATTTCCATGATAAGTTAAATTTCAGTCCTGTCAAGAGATGGCTAGGGCAGTTTACTTATCATAATATTGGTAACTTTTCTTAGGAACCTAGAGAATTAGTAATGTCCATGCCATTTTAATAGCAAGGATGAAGAATTGATTTCCACCTAAATAGTACAAAAACCATACCATAAAAAATTGTACAAAAAATATGGCAGTACTAGGGAGGCATGCATTGAATTAATTTAAATTCTAGCATTGTATATTGACAATCAACGAGGCTGACAACTGATTCGTTGTGACCACTCCAACAATTTTGATTAGTAGGGAAGCCTACAGATAACATTTTTAAGGACTTATCAACCAAAAGTGTTACCTCAAGCTGTTTTTAAATCATAGCGGGATCTTATTACCAATATTACAAAGTCGATATAAGATATGAGTTATCACATTATCTCTCTTAGAGTATAACAGGAAGATAGGTTCTTTAAGCATCAAGCCATATGTATACTCAGTTACTTTTTGATTAAACTCCATGTTTAAGACACTGATAATTTCTACATTGCTGATAAAAAAACTGGAGGCATCAGAACATGAAGAAACCGTAACTCCTTGTTTGGATTGAAGATGGACCAAAATTGTAAGGCAGAAGGTCTTGGATTATCTTACAGCTGAAGCTGGTCGATCGCCTGTTGGAATTGTTGATCCTGTACCATTGGTAAACAAACTCTTTTTACAGACTTTCTCTGCTTGCAAGCTGAGTTAACATAGCATGAATTGAACATGATAAAATGACAGTGTTACAATAAATAGAAAGCAGTACATAATGTGTAATAAAAATATATACTGCAAAAATTCAAAGCTCTAAAATGCAAAATGTGGTGAGGCATGAAATGTAAAAAATATAGCCTGTTAAGGTGAAGACTGATAAGATTATTCACTCACTGACTTTAGGTGTCAGGTGCCACCCAGAGTTCCCCAAACACTTCGGTAAGGGTCACCCTCAAGTTAAGAGCCCACAATGAAGTGGTCATGGGAACTCCAGGGGACAGCTGACTATTTGTTGTTCTGCAGGTTATACTTATTTTAGGCTATATAAAAATTAAGCAAACTACTCACACTTATATAGAGAAGGTTGTACTCCCATGCATGCTGTCAAAGAATTTTAGACGTCTTTCCAGTAGGAGGGATTATTAGAAATGAGAGAAATCTAAATGTGGGAAATTTTTCGAAATTGAACCTAGTCAGTATTGTGGGAAAGATGAAAGATAGAGAATATTTTTGAGGCAAGTGGCAGTGAGGTCTCGATAATCGATCAGCTTTCTATTCTCTCATCTCAAATGCCTATGACCCTCTGCTATCGTTTTCATAAAGATAAAAGTTTCATACTAAAATAGACATTTTTATTTTGCTATGCTGATGGGAGAAGATAGAACTCGAGTCTCTTATATTAAAAAACTAAAAGATAATAGTAACAGGCATTGCTTATAATTAATACGTGATTAACCTCGGTAACATGGTTTTAATCATATAATCCTTGGATTAAATATATAGTAGTGAGAAATGAATAGTTACTGCATAAAATAGCTTGGAAAAAAAAAAGGACAAAAGATAGGTGCAAATATGATTCAAATGCTTAAGTTTATGAGTGTTGGGCCCAAACCATGCATATAAGTCACTCTTATTTTTATTTAATTTAGATATGAGATAACTCGCATATGAATATCCCAACAATCGCATTGTGGCTAGTAACCTCAATGATCTTGTTTTCTTTCATCTTGCCTGTAACTCATGAGATTCTGACCAAAAAATAGTTTCCCTGACAGATTTCCCTCAATCTTGAACAAAACAAAACACATTGTAAATAATTTCAAGGGAGGAACTCACTCTGAGTATATGGGAGTAGTAATCTAATCTGGCTGATCAAATTTAAACAGAAAATTTCCTTAATTTTTCAGTATGGGGTAAACGACTAAGAGTAATACCACCAAAAAATGGTCATTTTACAATTTAAATTTCCAACAAAATCATTTTAGAATTAGACTAATTAATAAATTCAAAATTCAAAAGGATACACAAATGTGAGAAGCTACTTGATAAATTTTTTGCATTCTATACAATGACCCATCACTGTATAATAACAATAACCAATATATATAAATTGAAAAAATAACCCACACTTATAATCCGTAGGAATCAAACTTGGGACTTTGTAGTTCTAGGGCTTCAGTATAGACCACTAGATCAAGACCTCATCAGTGCATGTTACATATTCATAATATAGATTGAAATTGTGTTTTTTTACTGAAAAAAAAAAAAAAAAAAAAAAAACTCTACACAATTCCTAGATAACTCTGAACACTCCGGTGAATACTTAGTGGTTTGATTCCATTTTGTGCAAAATGCAATCTTTCGCTAGACTTCATTGTATTATTGAGGCAATATGCAGAAACCTCGATATAATAGTTAAACATTCATTTAAGCTTCTAACCTTTTTTTTTTAATAACTTTTTCTGCTTTCTTTTGTTAATCTAAAATTTATTAAAGGTGCACACAAAGTATATATATATTGAAGTTTTAAACGCTGATTATTAATCATTATCATCTCCTGAAATATTTATCAGAATATTTTACAGCTGAGTCATCTACGAATGCAATTAATAGAAAAAACTTGTTCTCTTAGACATCCTCATGTTGATCATCTCAAGGAAATTCCATCTTCACTAAGTTTACAGAAGTGAACCTGGTCAGAATTGTGGGAAGGATAAATATTGGTAGAGAATAGTATCAACAGTAGTGGCCTTAATCCCTCATCTCTTCTCCTCTTGGCACGTCACATCTTCATTTTTTTTCATTGCTACAAAACTAATTAATTCAAATGTATAAATGATAATTTTGATATATGAAATGAGGTTGAAACTCAGTCTTTTAATTTAGAATGAAGATAACGATACCCCCATTTTAGACCCTTATCCCTAATGAATGATAAGTGATACGTAGAAAAACTGGTTCACAGACTTTTCTTTCACGAATGAGTTACCAATTAACTTTTTTACAACTCATCAGTCGATTTTGCAAAAATTTTGGGTCTAAATAGTGGGCATTTAATGTTGTATTCCAAATCTTGGTATTGTTTCTGTTTGAATGATGATGGAAAAGCCACATGTTCAAATTTACAACCTTTGTGTCGTCCTCGTTATACCTATGACTATGAACTCAACAGTGTTCAACTTCCATTAATTACATAGGAATACCAAAATCTGGTTAATTGGGAGCAAGTTGTTTAGTTTTGTTATACATATATCTATGTGAAAAGCTGAAAAGGATAGGCTGGATAATTCACTTCACTATTATTCTCTTTCTTCCATTTTGGCCATAGTTGCGTCCAGGTTCATATATATATTTCTTTGCATAATATTGAAGAGGGGCTAGAAAGTAATTAAACAAAAATCAAATCCCTTGAACTCACTATAAATAGATGCTCCGCTTGCCATTTCCATTCCATTCTGTAAGAATTGAAGAGAGTAAAAAGATGAGAAGAAATGGAAGCTAAGGTTTGATTGCAATAGTAAATATTTACAAGAGAGAAATATGGGTTTATATAAGAAACAACAAAGACTATTCTACCCTTATTGATAATACCAAATGACTAATATAACCAAACTAATACACATAATCTCTAACAGCCCCCCTCAAACTCACGATGCGGCAGCAAGAAGCATTGAGAGTTTGTCAACAAAGAAACGAAACCGCTGAATAGTTGGAGACTTAGTGAAGAAATCAGCTATCTGTATGGACGAAGATATAAATGGCAATGTAATCGTCCCACGCTGTAATTCCTACCGAGTAGTATGACAATCAATATCAATATAATTAGTCCGCTCATGAAAAACTGAATTACGGGCAATTTGAATTGCACTCTTGTTATCACAATAAAGCGGAGTAGGAGTAGTAATTGAGACCCCCATATCTACCAAGAGCCAATGCAACCAAACAATCTCATTTGTGGTAGTTGCCATTGCACGGTATTGACCTTTGTGGAGGAGCGAGAAACAACTTGTTGCTTCTTACTCTTCCATGAAATAAAAGAGCTGCCTAAGAAGATGCAAAAGCCAGTAGTAGACTTACGATCATTGGGGTCACCAGCCCAATCAGCATCAGAATATGCACAAAGATCCAAAGAAGAATTGGAGGGGAAAATAAGACTCTGACAAAGAATGCCTCGTAGATAGTGCAAAATACGAAGAACAACAGTCTAATAAACTGTAGTGGGAGATGCAATAAACTGACTGACAATGTGGATAGCATAAGCAATATTTAGTCGGGTAATAGTGAGATGGATTAAGCTACCAACCAAGGTCCGGTACAAAGTGGGATCAGGTAATGGAGTACCATCTGTAGGGCCATATCGAGCATTAAGTTCTAAAGGTGTATCACATGTCCGAGTATCGGTAAGCCAAGCTTGCTGAAGGGTATCTGCTATGTATTTTGATTGAGATAGAAGATAACCCTTAGGAGAAAGAGCAATCTCAATACCCAAGAAGTAACGTAAATGGCCTAAATCTTTCATGTCAAACTGATGAGTCAATTCTGCGTTCAACAATGCAATACCAACAACATCATCACTAGTAATAATCATGTCATCAACATAAAGCAAAAGAAGAATATGGCCAGCAGAGGTGGACTTAACAAAAAGAGCTGAATCATGAGCACTAGAGGAAAAACCAAGAGAAGTAACACGGTAGAGAACCTCTCAAACCAAGCACGAGGGGCTTGTTTGAGACCATGTTTGAGACCATACAACGCCTTTTTAAGTTTGCAAACTTCCCATGGATTATGAGGAACGTGAGAAGTTTAGACGATCTCAAAACTTGAGAGTTATGGTTGAAGCAGATGATCAAATGTATTATGGTGTGCTCAAAGATATCATCGAGTTGGATTACTATGGGAAGTTTAAGATTGTGTTGTTCCATTGTGATTGGGTGGATATTAATTCACCCAAGGGTTTAAAGAAAGATGTAGGTGGGTGCATTCTCGTGAACTTGTCTAGGTTCATACACACTGGTCAGTTATTGAAAGATGACCTGTTCGTTATTTCATCTCAAGCGAAACAAGTGTTTTATGTGCAAGACCCAACAAAAAAGGAATGGTATCATGTTTTGATCACAAAGCCAAGGGACCTATACGAAATGGGGAAAAAATGTAGGAAGAGGATGATGACACTTACAATCAGTGTATGCTTTCTAATGTAGTGGTAGACGATCAATTAGATTATATCTCAACTTGGGCTAGGATGGACATTGATGAAGATACCAATTAGTTATATATGCATTTTTATATACATGTATTTTGACGTGTATTTATATGATGCATATGTGTGTCAAGGAGATTTGTAATGTTTTATTGTATTCTTTCGGATTACTGTTGCTTTGTATCACATAGTTCAAGAGTCGTGAACTGTTGAAAATCACCTTTAGAATCCTCGGTTGTGACCTTCAAACACCCAAATCCAGAATTATTTGGACCGAACAAGAATCAAACCATAAAAGAGATAACACAAGCAATTGTTATCGAGGTTCGGCAAATTGCCTACATCCCCATGAGCTCCTCCGAGCTCTCTGTACTAAATCAATAGAGTGTTTACAATTACAACAACACCTCCTCAAGAACCATCTGTTCTTGATGAATGAGAGAAGAGAAAAGAAAAAGATAAGAACTAAATGTTTCCTTGGAATTTTCTCGAAATCCCTAATCTTGAATACTCTCTCTCTCACTAGAAACACCTCTGAAGATTTGAGAGTCTTTCTCTCTAAACACCAGCCACTCTTGGAATAAGACTTATTCTTGTGTTTCTTCCTTTCTTGTTATGTCTCTCTTGTTTCTTCCTTGTTGTCATTGCTCCTAGATGACCCTTTATATAAAGCAACAACTACCACAACCAACTTAAAGCCAATCTCAACCCTGTGATCTTGAGAACCAAACAATCATGGCCTCTAAGTGGTCTAAGTGATCCTGTGCATTTCAACCAAAACCCATGCACCAGCTGAAGAAGCTGAAAATAAGGTGTCAGGTGTGCCTCGCGCTATGGCACAGAACAGGGCAAGCCGCGGCGCACAACAGGGGAAAAATAGCCACTTGCTAGTAGTCGCGGCGCGGCTGGTCTATGTAGCGGTGCACAACAGGAGGAATTTCTTCCTCACTTGTAGGTGGTCGCGGCGCACTAAGCCTGTGTTGCGGCTCAGAGGCCTGAAACTGAAAAACTTCAGCCTTTAATTCTTAGATAAAATTCCCAACAAACTCTACCTTTGTCTAAACAATTAAACCTGAACCATTTGTGCAAAGAACTCAGGATCCAAACTCAACATGAGTCACCACATCATACGATTCCAATTCCAAGAAGTTCAAGGCAATGACTGAACTTGCTTAGAGTTAGAACTTTAGTGCTTAAATCAGCAAGATTTTCTTCTGTTGCCACTTTGTCCACATGAATGCTTCATTCCATAACATTTTCCCGAATAAAATGATACCGAACATCCATATACTTAGTCGTCTCATGGAACACCGGATTCTTACACAAATGCAATGCACTTTGGCTATCCGAAAAAACCACCACCTCCTCTTTTAGGACGTTCAACTCTTCACACCACATAGCCTCCTTAATAGCTTCCGTTGCTGCTATGTACTCTACTTCGGTTGTTGAGAGTGCTAGCATTGGCTGCAATTGAGCCTTCCAACTTATACAACATCCATTTAAGTTGAAGGAGTATGAGGTAATTGATCTTCTCTTATCCTGGTCTGCCCCATAGTCTGAATTAGCATAACCTTCTAACCAGATGGACTTACCCCTTTTCTCGTAAACGAGCCCCACATCTAAGCTTCCCTTCAAATACCTCAACAACCACTTCATCCCAAGTCAATGCTCCTTTTCAGGATTACTCATAAATCTACTGAGAACACTAATGGCATGAGAAATGTCGAGTCTAGTGCTTACCATCGTGAACATGACTGATCCAACCGCACTAGAGTAAGGGACCTTTTCCATTTCCTTCTTCTCCTCATCCGATCTAGGACATTGATCGCTGGAGAACTTGAAATGACTAGCAAGGGGAATCTTTACTGGTTTACTATCTTCCATAGAGAATTTAGATACCATATTTTCTATGTAAGAAGTCTGAGAAACCTTCAACCTGTTTCTCTCCCTTTCTCGGATTATACTCATCCTAAGGATCTTTTAAGCATGACCAAGATATTTCATCTCAAATTCCGAACTGAGTTGAGACTTCAACCTTTCTATCCTCTCCTTGCTGCTACCAACCAACAACATATCATCAACATAGATGAGGATAATCACCATTTCCTCCACCTTGTGACCTTTGTAGTACAAGCACGAATCATAGTAGCTCCACATGAAACCCAAGCTAGTTACAAAGGAATCGAACCTCTTATTCCATTGCCGAGGTGATTGCTTCAGGCCATAGAGAGATTTCTTCAATTTGCACACCAAATCCCCCTGCTTTTCTTCTTTATAGCCTTTGGGCTATCTCATATAGATGGTCTCATCAAGCTCTCCATGTAAAAACGATGTCTTCACATCCATTTTCTTAATCTCCCAATTAAATCGGACCACCATAGCTAGTACTATCCTTATCGTCTTGTATTTCACTTCTAGTGAGAAAATTTCTGTGAAATCTATGCCTTTGTGTGAACCCTTTCACCACTAGCCTAGCCTTATACTGAAATTTATCCCCTGGAGTGTTTCCTTCTTTGATCTTGTAAATCCACTTACAATCCACAACTCTCAATTTTTCTGGTTTAGGCACCAATTCCTGAGAGTTGTTCTTCCTTAAAGAATTCATTTCCTCCTCCATAGCTAGCTTCCATCTTGACAAATCCTTACATCCTATAGCATCAATGTAAGTTTCTAATTCATGGTTGATTATCCCTCCTTCTACATAAGGAGCTACTGCATTAACATTCACAAAACCATATCTCAAAGGTGGTCTGATTTGCCTCATTTCCCGGTCTTTTGTGAGCTGATAATCATTTCGATTTGCTGCATCATCTCCTTCTAGTTCAGCCACCTCTTGAGTGTCTTGAGCTTGGCCTTCATCAATGGGATCTACCTGAACTGAATTTTCTTTGATGCTATGCCCCACATAAACCGGGCTAGTTTGCTCAATTTCCCCTACAGAGTTAGTTTTCTCCAAAGAGGGAAATAATAGCTCATTAAAAATGGCATCCCTACTTATTATGAGTTTAGTTCCTTTTGGCTCTAAGGACCATAACCTATACCCTTTAACCCCTTCACCATATCCTAGAAACACACACTTTCTAGACTTTGGGCTAAGTTTATCATCATTTTGATGTGCAAACGCACTACATCCAAAAGTCCTAAGGTTGCTTAACTCAAGGGGTTTTCCACTCCACATCTCCTCGGGAGTCTTAAGATCCAAAGCTCTAGAAGGTGATCTATTAACTAAATACGCAGCAGTAGACACAGCTTCCCCCCAAAAACATTTGGGTAACCTGGAACCAATAATCATGCACCTAACCTTTTCCAAAAGGGTCTTATTCATTCTCTCAGCAACTCCATTTTGCTGAGGGGTTTTCACAACTGTTCTATGTCTTAGAATCCCATTTTAACTCACAAAATTTGTCAAAATCCTGATTGAAAAATTCTAAGCCATTCTCAATTCTTAAAACCTTAACTACCTTGCCCGTTTGAGTTTCAAGCAACTTTTTCCACACCACAAACTTATTCAAAGCATCCGATTTATTTTTAAACAAATAAACTCAAACCTTTCTAGAATAGTCATCAATCAAAGAAAATAAATGAAGATTACCTCCTTGTGTTGGTGTTCTTGTTGGCCCCCAAAGATCGGCATGAATATAGTTAAGAATACCCTTTGATTTGTGCACTCCGGCGAGAACTTGCAGCCCATTTTTGCTCATGTGTCCCAAGCGATTGTGCCAAAGAACCATCTTATCAATCTCAGCCATCAAGTTGGCTGCTTGATCCTTGATGTCCATCTCTCCAATCAACTCATAGAGACCATCCTTTATTGTTGCTTTGATCACCACCAAGGCTCCCTTGGTTATCTTGATCTTTCCTCCCTCTGCTTTGTATGTGTACCCCATGGAATCTAGCTGCCCCAATGAGATCAAATTTCTTCTCAAATTCGAAAGATATCTCACATTTCGTAGCAGCCTTGTAACTCCATCAAACATCCTCAATTGGATGTCTCTTATGCCCCTCACTTGGCAAGAACTATTGTTCCCCAAGAAAACCTTTCCTTCATTGGTTTCATTAAAATTCTTGAACCAATCATGGTGAGGACACATGTGATAAGTGCACCCGGAATCCAAGATCTATTTCTCACTGCTTTGCCTCTCGCTCACATTTGAGCACACAACAAGAACATCATCATCTTGCTGTTCTCCCTTAGCAATCAAAGCCTCTCCATTGTTGGTATGGCCTATTCCTTTCTCAGCCCTTATCATCTTCTTGCAATCTCTCTTTAAATGGCCCTCCTTATTACAGTAGTAGCATCGCTTTCCTTCAAATTTTGGTTTAGAGTGCGATCTTCCATGGCTTTGTCCTCTACCCTTTGGTTTGTTCCGGTAGTTACCATAGTGTATCTCTTCCATATCAATAGCATTAATCAAGCTTTCAAAACAATTGGGAAGAGAATTCAACAATATAATATCCAATTGTTCATCCGGGAATGTTATACTACAACTCATCAAATCTTGAACTAGTTTATTAAACACATCAAGATTATCTTGCAACTCTTTATTAGGATCCATTTTAAAAGTAAAGATTCGTTTTAGAAGATAGATTTTATTTGGGAGATTTTTGGTAAGAAACAACTCATCTAGTTTTTTTTAAATGACAGTTGGATCTTCCGAATCTCCACATTCCCTTGTCACACTATCCGGCATGTGCAGAAAGATAGTGCTATACGCCTTCTTCTTCATCTCATTCTATTGGAGCTCTGTAATACTTGCTGGAAAATCATCTTCTTCTCCAATCGCCAAGTCCACCTTTTCTTGCAGAAGAACCACCTTGATTTTCCGCTTCCAAAGGGCAAAGTCTCCCTTTCCATCAAACTTCTCAACAATGAAGTTTGACCCATCTTGCAGAAAAAATCCAAAGATTTATGCAGCACTCGCAATTGCTTTCCAACTTCTAAACCTCAAGAACCTGATCAAATCTTGATCCCAACACCGTTCTTGAATCCCTCAAGAACCCGATTAGATCTTGATCCCAACACCGTTCTTGAATCACCCAAGAAGTTTCCTTTGATTCTTGAAGTCTTGCTCTGATACCACTATTCCAGCTCTGATACCACTGTTGAAAATCACCTTTAGAATCCCAGGTTGTGACCTTCAAATACCTAAATCCAAAATAATTTGGACCGAACAAGAATCAAACCATAAAAGAGAAAACACAAGCAATTGTTATCGAGGTTCGGCAAATTACCTACGTCGCCGTGAGCTCCTCCGAGCTCTTTGTACTAAATCAATGGAGTTCTTATAATTACAGCAACATCTCATTAAGAACCATGTGTTCTTGATGAATGAGAGAAGAGAAAAGAAAGAGATAAGAACTAAGTGTTTCCTTGGAATTTTCCCCAAGAAAATTCCAATTACAAAGCCTGAAATCCCCATTCTTGAATACTTTCTCTCACTAGAAACACCTCTGAAGATTTGAGAGTCTTTCTCTCTAAACACTAAGCACTCCTGGAATGAGACTTCTTCTTGTGTTTCTTCCTTTCTTGTTGTGTCTTTCTTTTTCTTACTTGTTGTTATTGCTCCTAGATGACCCTTTATATAGAGCAACAACTATCACAACCAACTTGAAGTCAATCTCAACCCTTTGATCTTGAGAACCAAACAATCATGGTCCTCTATGTGGTCTAACTGATCCTGTCCGTTTCAACCAAAACCCACTCACCAGCTGAAGAAGCTGAAAATAAAGTGTCAAGTGTGCCTCGCGCCACAGCACCGAACAAGGCAAGCCGCAGCGCACAACAGGGGAAAAACAGCCACTTGTTGGTGGCCGCGGCGCGGCTGGTCTGTGCCGCGGTGCACAACAAGAGGAATTTCTTCCTCACTTGCAGGTGGGTACGGCGCACCAAGCCTGTGCTGCTGCTCAGAGGCCTGAAGCTGAAAAACTTCAGCCTTTAATTCTTAGACAAAATTCCCAACATGAACTTTTTTTACTACAATTTGTGGAATGTTACTATAGAATGTCATGAATTTCTATTTTAGTTGTATGATTGCTTATTTCTTGTTCTTTAAATCCTATTTAAAGAAATTATTTGTTTATTTGTTCACAGGTACTCTGAAGTGCTTCCTGCATCAGCCAGTCCTTGAGGTTTGTATTCTAAATCGTGATTGCATTTCTAGACGTGTACTTACCAGTCTCCCTCAGCCTCTCTTATCATCAACAATATATTCCTTAAAAATTATACTCAATAGACTGAGGAATATCAAAGATCCCCAAAAGAAGAAGAAGAAATCTCTTCTTTTGCTTGCTGCTACAATTATCAATTTTCTTTGCCCTGGTGGGTTCTGGTTTTAAGGGCTTTTTATTTTTTTAAAATTTAGTTACATTATTAGTGTGAATTATGCTATACTCCATAATGTTATTCTTTCAGGTGAAATGGTGTTATGAATTATCATCCTAAAAAAAAGAAAAAAAAATAGGGCTTTTAATAAGTTGTTTGTGCTTTTTGATGTGATATTATTGTTATTTTTGTAGTTGTTATTACTATTGCTATGGTTATTGTTAGTTCTTATTGAGAAATCACTTAGCTGAAAAGTGTCATTGAATTTAATTGGAAAATTTACTAAATTTTTTGATAGAAAGTAAATTTACTAAACTTTTATAAATGATATTTTAATCTTTTGCACTGTTGAGGAGGCTTGTGTCAGCCTGTGACTGCAAATTGTGTAGGACAAGATTTACTTAGCTTTTTCTATGTTACTCGGTCTCGGGTGCAAGTGTCACCCATCTTTTCAGACACTTTTAAGAAACATGTAAAATGAAGAAACATAGCTTAGCTTAAAAAACATTGTGGTACCAAGTCATTGCCCAAAATTTTCATCTTTTGTAAAATAACTGCTATTTTATTGTATTTCTGTGTGAGAAATTTCTCAGTGTTGAGTGGTTGTACTGCTTCTATCCAAATTCGGTATGCGTCTCCTGTTATTGTTACAGGCTAACAAAGACTCCGCCCTTTGATGAGGTATGTTTAATTTTTCAATGTTTTATACGAAGTAGATATTTCCAGTGTTGTTCTTTTCGGGGCATTATTAGGTTGCTCCTTTTAGGGATTGCGTTACTTCTGCTGATGCTTCGATAAATAATGGTGAGGGTGTAAATATTTTTGCCACACAAGGGTAATTTAGGAACATGAATGACAAGTGATTTATGTCAAAACTGATTATGGGAATAAAAGCTATAAAACTCAACTACTTATTTTGAGTACAAATCAACTTTTTTTAAAGTTGTTTTTCAGCTTCAAATTCATAAAAAGCAGGTAAAAAGAGTGTTTGACATAACCGTTTTTTATAACTTATCATATATTAAGGGTAAAACTGAAAATCTCTTTGAATTAATTAAAGTTGGAAGTAATAACAAGATAGTACGTGCCTTCTTCAATTTGTAGCTTCGGCTATCAATTTATCAAACTGGGCCAAAAATATGGTCAAACACCGATTAAGATTATCATGGTTAGCTCTCGTAACTCCCAAGTGCAGGCTTTGACACATCTGCAAATATCATGTGAGTATTATTCTTTCTTTATATGTCACGATGTGTGTGACTGTTAACCAACCCAGATGTGGCATGCAAGCTAGATTTATGAAATTTGCCAAATTGGGTAAGGCTTGAAGAAAACAAAGGTTACCTGAAAAAAAATATATACATGAAGATTCCTATGGGAAATAAAAGGACAAAGAAATTAAGGTTAATGAATCCTTTGTATATTTTGTAGTGCGTCAAATTGCGTGGCCTAGTCATTAATTAATCTTTTTTTTTTTTATCAAAAGTCATAAAAGTGGTGGTGCTAACTGCCACCAATCTTCATTTGACTATTAGGCTCAACTTTTTGAACAGCTTCTTTCAAATTATATTCTAATTGCATGATGTACATGAAAGTACTTTATCTGAGTTGAAAGTACTTTATCTGAGTTTGTGTCTGCTCAGTCTTTCGATAATATGACATCATAATTTAATTTATATAGGATATTAGCAAAAAAAAAAAAAACTTAACATTACTTATATTAAACTTGAAATCTTACATAAAAAAAAATTATGCAACATTAATATTATTACAATTATTATATTATAATTATAATGATAATAATAATTATGATGATAAAAATTATAATGTAATAATAGCCATTATTTATTATTATTATAATAATAATAATTAAATTTAAGAGTTTGTGAAGAAATTAAAGTTTATTAAGGGTGAAGAATAGTGCTATAGTATTTTATTGTTTAGACTTTTTATCCCACTTTAATTTCAATTTGACAATCTCATGAATCAAACATATGATTAAATTATTATCTCTTTAATCCTCTTTTATCCTATCACATGTTAATTTTAATTTTACCCCATTATAATCATGTCCGTAAACCAAACGAGCAAAGATTAGTGTGCTTGTTATCAATAGATTTCTTAATTTTAAAAGATAATATTACTGTTACATGCAAACACCTAAAAATTATTGTCCTTTTTTTATCCTAATATTTTTGAGTAAGTAGATTTGGGTCTGCATGTTCAGTCGATGCTAGAATGTATATTTATTGAGTTTGATTAATAAATGGCAATGAATATGTTTAGATTAAAAAAAATTAACGGTAAACCATATATTACCACCACTAAATCAAATTTCTCTAAACAGAAAAATTAAGAGCAGGGCAATTGTCATAGCTAAAATGCTGTGATCACATTCTATTAATAACTGTAAAATATTTTTAACTATGTTTCCCTTTGAACTCAACATGTGCCTTTTTTTTAAAAAAAATTTGGATTTGATTCCTTAGCGTTGTTTAAAGTTTGGGTATTAGTGTAATTGATTTTAATACTTTTTTACCACACATTTTGATAATTTATCTAAACTTTAAATAGAATTATCCAAACATTAATAAAACTTAATTTTTAAAAACAATTTAAACAGTAAATTATAATTTAGCATAAAAAATGATAAATTGATTTTTTTAATAATATTAAACAGTGACATGATTCAAAAGTAGTATTCTTTGTAAAATGATAATTTATGTATATATGATCCGGTGAATTATATTATTCCAAGAACTAGAACAGCCTATCAATTAATATCTGGTCGGTGGGGTTAAGTGCCAGTAGAGGGCCTAAGGCAACTTACGACTTCATGGACAAAAATGGAAAAAAGTGTGGCTATAGTCTTGAAAGCAGCGACATTTGCATAGCGTCAGATCTGTATCATTCTTTTTTGTCTGTTCTCTTTTATTATTGTAACTACAAGATAAATGGCATAAGTTAGCTGTTTTTTTTTTTAGTATGTTTTAATGTTTTAAAGTATTGGTATATGTGGTGACTAGTGTCAGTACCGACACTTACGTTAAGCATTAAAATATATTTTTTTTGGCTTTTCTAAGTGCCGTTATATTTCAGCGCTTAAAAGCGTCGAAATATAGCGGCTCTTAGCAGCGCCAGTATATAACGGACAAAATTATGCATATTGCGGTACTTTTAAGCGCTGTAATATAGTGGCGCTTTTGCCAAATATTGACAATTTTTGTGAAACTTTAAAGCACCAAAATACACCTGGCTTGCGTTTTTACACTATTTTGGGTTTAACATATATCAACACATATATATAGACCCATGTTCTTCAATATATATACCATCAAATCCATAAAAATTCAAATATCAATACAAAAGTCATTTCATTTACACAAAAACATTCATAGTTAACATATAAATTCATACGTACACAACCAAGTATTTGAATGAAGTCTGAAAAATTATTTTATCATTACACTTGAAATCAAATATGAGATCCTCCATTAAACAACCGGTTTAGTAAAGACTTGAGCTCATCCATTTGAGACTGCATACTGATCATTTGATCATCGTGCTTCGTTGTTATTTCTTGAATCTGATGCTCATGCTTTTGATTGAGTTCTTTTATTTGTCCTTTCAAATTATGTATCTCATCAGCATAAGCTCCATTGTACCCCATATCATTTTGAATTTGAGCTAAAAATACATGCACGGTTGAGGGTGTAACTCCAAACCCTTGACCTTGTACATGTCCAGAACTCTCTTCACCCATAAGCTCGGTGAAGACTTCATTTTGTATTTGTAAATTATTGCTAGCATCAGAAGATACTGAAGCAGCAACAAGTTCGGTCACACTAGCTTCAACAGTCACCTACAATTACGAAACAACAAAGATTAAACTCTCCCAAAGATTTAGTAGTTATTTGCAGCGAAAGTTAAATAAAAGAAAAGTTGCTTATCAGATTTTATAGAAAAATAGGCAAAATTTCTCTTATTTTTCCATAAAACCTCATGCAAAAGAAAAACAAAATACAATCCAAACAAAATAAACCAAATAGATAAACATCCTGCGCTGATGGAGGATAAAAAACCCATCCAAAAAAACAGCAAAAGTAAAAAAAAAAAAGAAAAAAAAAAAGACACATTGGAATCATATATGCAATCAGAGTATGTGATTATAATATCAAAATAATTAACCTAAGAAGTACCCATTGCCATCCTAATTTAATGAAACTAGTGTGGCTGCAATTGTCATGATTATAGTCTATTTCATTGGTCTACACCAATCTGCCTGGTGGATGGACAAATCACTCTCATATTCATCTTTAGTAACTTGTCAACATACTGCAGCCATTACAAGAAAGTTCACCTATGGAGAAACCCTAAAGAGACCATCTAAAAGCAAGGGCAAGAAAGTTCGTTGACATTTAGTCTCCATATAACAGGCAGATATCTGAACCAAAAGTCAAAAACCATGAATAACTTATCATAATCACTTGCTTGTTTAAGGAAAATTCAAACAAAATTTTTAGGACTTCATGGCCACTACAGCATAAAAGAGCTTTAGAATTGCTGCCATACTCTACCGCAGCGATTCAGTGATATGCTGCCATAGCCATGTAGGCAAAGAGTTTTGACAGCACTTTTAAACCCCAAAGACCATTTTATAATATGTTGCCTTAATTCAATTGCAGCATTAGCACCCAATTTGCTGTTTTTTCTTACAGTCAAAAGCATTTTTAGCATCAGTTTTCTCCTTTTTTTTCCTTTTTTTTAAAAAAAATTTAGCGGCAATTGTCCAATAGTTCAAAAATGCTGTAAAATCATTTTTTCAACAGCCTCTCACAGCCTCACTCATATTTTGCTGGAATCTGACTCACGGACAACTCTTTATGACTTCTACAGTAAGGCTCTTCTACCTCACCAGTAGACCCTACTCAGTTCTAAAGCATGTTAAAGGGGCTACCTAACTTCTACAATCTATATTAAACTATCTAGAAATAATATATGACATCGTATCACACAATCAGTTTTAACAATAACAGACCTTTTAACAATATCATAGTTTTCTTTTAATAAAAAAAAAAGAAAGAAAACACTTACAGGCCTTTCGCATCTGAGTAATAGAGAGCATAAGGACAATCAAATATTTAGCAAGTGAACCCTCAACTAAGCAATTCAATATATTCCCCATTAATTCCAATATCTAGAATGACACCCCCAATTAGATCACCTGCAGAACTATGAACTCTAATTATATGATAGGGTGCAACCTGGAACAATGGAGAAGAAACCAATTATTCGAACAAAGGAAAAAAAAAGTGGGGGGCACCCATATTAAAGATCTTGTGAATTATGTGAACTGCATGAATCTTTAGCCTACAAGAGAGAGACTGACGAAAAAATAGGATTCCGATCTCAGTCTCCAGTATGCAAAACATAACAGGAAATATCAGTCCAATTATCGAAATTTTAACATCAAGGTTAACATTGACAAAATTGAAGAGAGCATGCACAACAATTAACAATATATTATCACTTTAAAACCATTTCAGACAAGGGAACAAACTATCGAAACATCAACTACGATCCAAGATATGAAACGTGTAACAAGATCTACTAGATCCTACTAATTAATTAAGACTTAAGCCTAAATAAGAAGTTCAAATAAAGAACACGAAACATTCTAATGGAAACCAAAGATTTATCCAAATTTTCCGACATTATCTGTACTCCCTCCAGCAATAATCCAAAAATCCATACTCAAGTTTGCAGCAACCAGGCAACAAATGAAACGAGCTTCGAAGTATAGTTGAAGAATGAAATAGTGAACAGAAACAATGACTCTTCAAGAGAAGAATCACATCATGATAAATTAAATAATTATTTATCTGAATAGCCAAAAACAAAAAATTTTAAAATTCCCCAGTTCACTCACCAAGAGAAAAATGATGATCAATCACAATAATAATCAACTGATAGCTTAGCAGCTAGCAATCTAATGCAAAATCTAGTAAATAAGAGAGAGGGAGTGAGAGAAACATGTCAAAATTAGGAATTAGGAAAAGGATAGAAGTTACCTAGAGCAGGGTAGGGATAGGCATACTTGGGGTCACTCATCTTTGCCAATCAAACAGAAAAGAGCTGAATTTTTAGCTTCAAATTGTAGAGTTAAAAAAGGAACAATGAAACTGAGTGTCTTTGCTAAGGGAAAAAATTGATGTAATCTTTTGTTGGGTTTTCGATCAGAAGAAAATATTATATAGGAGTAATTAACACTGCTAGAAATCTAGTACCTTTTACACATTTTCATTAGATTTCATTTGTATTTTTACAGTGTCATAAAGTTGTTCTCTCTCTCTCTCTTGTTCTTTTTCTTCTTTATTTTTTCTGTTCACTCTAGCAACTAAAAACCCACTAACAAACTCATAAAATAGCTAAAGAAACTACACTTGATACCGTAAAATACCCAAAAATATCCCGATCTGCAATTCATTTCAGTCAAACATGCTGAAAAAACAACCTGCCTAGCTAAAAAGAGCACCAGAAAGAAATACAGTAGGTAAATAAAGCTTAATATCCTCTATTGAAAAGAAAAAACTTATCAAAAAACAGAAAAAAAACAACAACCAAATGAATCAGGAAAATTGAAAACAAAAGAACCAGCAAAAGTTTCATTCACTAACAAGTCAAATTAATGACTAACTGACGCAGGAGGATCCAAGTCAGATGATGCAGAGTTGGTAGATCAGTGCAGAACTGACAGGTGGACTGCTTAGAATGGGCCACGGGCTCAGATCAGGCTCGAAAGACCCTAGCCTGATTGGAAACGGGCCAATGAACAAAACGTGATTATTCTAGAATCAATCTCGACATTTTTAAGCCAAAAAACGACGTTTAAGTCCTCAAATTGGCAGTTTAATGTTTTTAGGAAACTTTTTATTTTAGTTATTTTAATTTCAGCCTTAATTTATTTTTTCCTATTTTGTTTCGACCTTATAAATAAGGTCTTAGGGTTTCGTAAACATTATTATTGAATTTGCATAATTTTAAATAAACATCAAAGCTGTTTCTCTGCATTGTTTTTTAGGGTTTTTCTTGGGTTACTCCCTGTGAACGATCTGTTCGACTAGCCTGCAGAATAATCGCTATTCTGCCCGGCGTCACTAACCAAATTGTCTTGATGCTTCACCAATAAAAGTTTCATCCTTGCGTTTATGAGTTTCAGTAAATAACTCTACGCACCCAGGCTCATTTCCATGTTTCATCTCCTACAATTTATGAAAAGAGTTCAAACAATGACTCAATACACTACATCTCAAATGAAAGATTGGATGAATGAAGCAAATCAACTCACATATTCATCTCTTTTTTCTAGCAAAACTCTTTGATCCGGTTGTGTGAGGAAATTGTTGTCTTTCACGTGCTGCTGTCCTTATCGTAGAATATTTCTACACCAACGAGAAACCAATTGACTAATAAATCATTAAAAAAATAGAAACAATGAGAATTCAAATGAACATAATTATGAAAAAAAACTTACTCTGCTCAGAAAACCAGTAGTTCACAAGTTGTTTCCACTGGTCTTGATCTACTCCTTTTGGATCATTATTGCTCAAAACTTGTTGTTTTTTTTTTTCCTCACGTGGTCCTTTTTAAGCACATGCCTATAGTCCTTCCATTTTTTCCTGATCATCCTCAATAATATTTTGTCGATTACCTCAATCATAGTGTGGAAAATCACCTTTGAATCCCAGGTGGTGACCTTCAAACACCCAAATCCAGAATGATTTGGACCGAACAAGAATCAAACCATAAAAGAGAAAACACAAGCAATTGTTATCGAGATTCGATAAATTGCCTACGTCCCTCTGAGCTCCTCCGAGCTCTCTGCACTAAATCAATGGAGTTCTTACAATTACAGCAACACCTCCTCAAGAACCCTCTTGTTCTTGATGAATGAAAGAAGAGAAAAGAAAGAGATAAGAACTAAGTGTTTCCTTAAAATTTTCCCCAAGAAAATTCCAATTACAAAGCCCTTGAACCCTAATCTTGAATACTCTCTCTCACTAGAAACACCTACGAAGATTTGAGAACCTTTCTCTCTAAACACGACCCACTCTTGGAATGAGAAGAGCACTTCTTGTTGTTCTGTTTTTGCTCTTGTATCTCTTGTTGTTATTGCTTCTAGATGACCCTTTATATAGAGCAATAACTTCCTTAACCAACTTGAATTCAATCTTAACCCGTTGATCTTGAGAACCAAACAATTATGGCCCTCTAAGTGGTCTAAGTGAACCTGTGCGTTTTAATTAAGACCTAACGCACCAGCTGGAAATACAAAACAGAGGTATCAGGTGTGCCTCGCGTCGCGGAGTGCACGAGAGGGGAATCTCTCCCCTTACTGGTGGCTGCGACGCAGTCCATGTGCGCCGCGGCGCACACCTGGAGGCTGCAAAACCCTCATTGCTGGAGGCCGCGGCGCCAAAGGCTGCTGAAGCTTCATCTTCAATCCTTAATTTCTTATACAAATTCCCAACACATAGGATAATGAAACTTCCTCTACCACAATGAAAAGAAATCCATGTCAAATAAGCATTTTTTGTGTTAGGGAGTATATGCATATACAACACCACAAAAAAAAAATGGAAGAAAAACTGAAATTAAGTTGTTGCTAATTACCCGAATGAATAAAACAAGGTCCTTTTTGTAATTAGAAGGCACATTCTTCCAATCCGTGGAACCAAGCGGACAAAGGTTCCCTCTTTTTGCAACTTTACCCAACCAAATACTTAATATTTGCCCACCTTTTTTCACAGGTTGATTACGTGCATTGAAGTGGACAACAATTTTCTCCCCACGTTCCAAGGACCACACTTGTGAGGTTCACATGACACATGTTTGCTTTCTCACCCTCCCTTCAGAATCTATACATTGAAAACATAAATTTTATAATTAGTATAACAATGTGATATCAAACTAGTTATAAAGAGAATGTCTTATAATACAAAAATTACCAATTATCTCGTCTTGTTCATTATCATTGTTTTGACTTTCCATTGTCATTGGCTCGATCTCATAATCACTTTGAGAGTCACGATCATCATCAAGGTGATACTCATGCTCATGTTCAATATCTTCTTGATAATGTGAAGACCCAACGAGAGACTGGTTTGACATATTATCTCTGACTGAGAGAGGAATATATTTTGACCTAAACATGTTACAATCTTTATACATAAAAATATAAACATGATATATCTCACAGGTCCATCAAACACTGGCCTAAAGTAAACAAGTCATTGACAAAAGCAAATTTACAGGTGCAGGTGCTGGTGCTGCACCAGCCCCTCTGTAGGTGCTGGTGTTGCACCCGCCCTTGTGCAGGTGCTAGTGCAGCACCAGCCCCTCTGGGCACACAATGCAAGAACCTAAATTAGAGATGACCCTAGTTAGATTGCTTCGAATGAATCAATGCTATGGTACTCTCACCGCAAAGCTAACCTACCTCCCGGAAGAATGTTATTGACAGCTGACCAAGAGACTGAGGATTTGCAATGTTGTAATACAATATATGTACAAGATAATATGAGAATTAATACTATATTGAAACAAATAGAACTTCAAGAAGTGATATAAACTCAGGGCTACTTGAAAGCAAATGAATATGTGAAGGTTATTAGTTTTTACTAGGACTATCATCACTTAACCAAAAACACTATATGATTATTACTACCATACAAAATGAAAGCAACATCTAGCAAACAGAATAGCCTAAATCATCACGGTCCACTAGATAAATAAAAACCTTGATATTGTTTTTAGTTTACTCAACTAATTGACTTTCAACTATAGTCACTAATTCTTTCTAAGAGTTAGTAGATAAATGGCTTGGGATTGGAATAGCTGGTAGTCCTGGAACATTTTTGTGGGGAAATTAGGAACGTAAACCTTCTGATTTTGCATTATTTCCAGTCAAACTTAACTAATCTACACGTAGTTGATTTATTCAACAGCAAGTCCACATTATGCAAAAGTAACAATAACAAAATCTTGTTTCTCTTGGATGTGAAGCATTCTTGTAGTGGCCTATACTTTGATAATTAAGTACTGTATACCAAGAAATTTTTGGAACATCATATAAAGACAACGTTGAGCAAGACATTAATGGAAGTACTGTATTGAATATGCCATATATAAGGTTCTCATGACCTTTCTAAACGGTGTAATGACTTCACACTGACAATTTTTCTTTCCTGAGATCTTGTCTTTCCATTTTGACTTGAAATAAAATGTTTTAGTAAGCACTCAACAAAGTTTAAGTGCTTTTCTAGCTATTTCTTAATTAAAAAATATCATCTGTGGAAAATTTAAGTTTAAAAAAAATTATATATATATATATATGTTTGCTTTGGAACTTTCCATCTGTCTTTGTGAAGTATTCTTTGATGTGAGTCATGTGACAACCTTTGAAGATTGATCTTCAAACTGTGACTTATTTTGTATGTATGTTGAATCTGGGTTAAGGCACAGTGGGAAGGTGTTTGGAGAAAGGAATGAGTGCAAAGGTTGACCAAACATCTCCAGTTGAACCTCTATTCTGTTTGTTTGGATTGTATTTTTGTTTTTTCATTTGCAGGAGGTTTTATGGAAACATAGGGCAAATTCTGCCCGTTTTTCTATAAAATCTTATAAGCAAGTATCTTTTATGTAACTTTCACTGCAAATAACTACTTAATCTTTGGGGGAGTTTAATCTTTGTTGTTTCGTAATTGTAGGTGATAGTTGAAAATCGTGTGGCCAAATTTGTTGCTGCTCCAGGATCTTCTGATGCTAGCAATAATTTACAAATACAAAATGAAGTCTTCACCGAGCTTACGGGTGAAGAGACTTTTGGACGTGCACGATGTCAAGGGTTTGGAGTTACACCCTCAACCGTGTATGGATTTTCAACTCAAATTAAGAATGATATGGGATATAATGGGGCTTATGCTGATGAGATACATAATTTGAAAGCACAAATAAAAGAACTTAATCAAAAGCATGAGCATCAGATTCAAGAAATAACAACGAATCACGATGATCAAATGAACAGTATGCAGTCCCAAATGGATAAGCTGAAGTCTTTACTACAGTGGTTGGTTAATGGAGGATCTCATTTTTCAAACTTAATTCAAATACTTGGTTGTGTACGTATGAATTTATATGTTAATTAACTATGAATGTTTTTTTGTGTAAATTAATGAAATGACTTTTGTATTGATATTTGAAATTTTATGGATTTGATGGTACATTTATTGAAGAATGGGTCTATATATATTAAACCCAAAATAGTGCAAAAACGCAAGCCAGGTGTATTTTGGCGCTTTAAAGTGTCACAAAAATAGTCAATATTTGGCAAAAGCGCTACTATATTGCGGCACTTAAAAGTGCCGCAATATGCATAATTTTGTCCGTTATATAGTGGTGCTTCTAAGCGCCGCTATATTTCGGCGCTTCTAAGCGCTGGTATATAATGGCGCTTAGAAGCGCCGTTATATACTGGCGCTTATTTCGGTGCTTCTAAGCGACGCTATATTTCGGCACTTAGAAGGACTGAAAAAAATGCATATTTCAGTATTTACGATAAGCACCGGTACTGGCACTACGACACAACACATACCGGTGGTTTCCATAAGCACCGGTATCGCATATTGCGGCACTTTAAAGCGTCGAAATATGCTAAAAAAAGCGCCGACGTATTCCATTTATCATGTAGTATTGATACAATGTTGTTAAGAAGAATCTTGAAGTATTGATGAATTGGAGTACTTAATAGGATTGGCAATGAACGTGATTGAAATGTTTATCATTTTTGTCTTTTCGTGATAGAATTTTGTGTATAACCCAAAATGGATTAAATTGCTTTGAAGATTAATGAAAGTTAGATTCAAACAAACTATTAGTATGACAATTTCATATTCTACATCGACAGTGCAATCGGAAGATACCATTATTAGTTCGTACTATCAGGTGCTAAACTGTGACATAATAAATGGTACAAGTTTATCTATTTCTCAATATTACTGTTTCCAACTCACATGATATACAAGTAACCAAAATTATTTCAATTTTTTTTATTCCTTTTGAATACATCAAAGCCATTCTCAAAACAAATATTTGATGCTGAAATAATTCATGGTGCATACTCACTTAAATATAATGGTAAAAAAACTCATATTTGGTGATAAAATCAAAACATTTGATGATATTTATTTTTACCATTGAATGTGAATTTTTTTACCACCAAATGTAGTTTGAAAATGTATCTAATAACACATGGTGTCTCACTTAGAACTTACCATAATTCATACACGACCATCCGATAAATAAGAATTTAATAAAAAAATAGACAAATAAATATTTTTTGAAATAACTAGCTCTGTGAAAATCAAGACACCAAAGTACTTTTGTCTTGAAATAACTAGCTCTGATTACATAAAGAGTTTTTGTTTGATAATTATGTCTTCAATTTTTATGCCCAAATCCACCGGTTAAAAGGCCTTTTTATAGGGACTTATATGTATTAGGGTTTGTTATGTTTCCTAATCTGTTTTAGAGTCAGTGAAGCCGATTTTGGGTGTAATTGAGATTAAGGTTGAAGATTCTCTCTTGGACATTTTTGTATTATTCTATCTTTGATTATTGTGAATCTTTTTCACCATCGTCAGTGGACATAAGAGTTTTATCTCCAAACATCATAAATTTATGTGCGTTATTTTATTTCCTACATTTTTTCTTCACAGAACACTACTACATTTGAAATCTTTTCAAAACTTTACAAATCATGTTCAACTTATCCACAGTACCCAATACCATTAAAAAGACTTGAGAAAATTTTAAATCTCTTTCACCAAAGTTATTATATCTCCCCATTCCCAAAAAAGGTTCTTGATCATATGTGTTTTTTTTTTTATCAGGGCAAGTTAGCAGTTTACCATGATAGACAATTAATTGTATATGAGGCCATTTTTGGAAGTCCAAGAATTAGGACACGTATTACAGGTGGAGGCATTATTGTACAATTGTAGCACAAGGATGCATCATATACCATACCTTATGATGCCTGAACTATGATTGTACTACCCACAATAATTTTCCTGAGCAATGTTTCATGGGACATATCAAAGTTGATTGATCATATTTTCTTCAAAGAGTTCAAAAGTTGGAATGATAAAAATCAATCTGTCCATTTCTTGGACTTAAAAACTTTGTATATGTGATTTCTATATTTAGACCACCTTACTTACCTTTCTAAAAGGTTTCATCTTTTTTCTGTAAAATTACCATTATGCCTCTCTTGCATGAACTCTAGCATGAATTCTAGACAGAGAGATAATTGCCCTTTGAGTTTTAACATGCATGTATGATATTTGTTTAGTTCTCACATATGTGGTCAAATAGGGCTAATTTTTATCTTGTTGAGGGTAAATAATGTTTCATGCGTGTTACTTCTAAGTTAAGAATTTCATTTTCTTTAAGAGAAAAAAGAATATCGTTTTCTTGTGTTTTAATTTTTTTTTTATTTTCTTAATTTTTCCTAAAAGGTTACCTTGAAATCAGATTAGCGGCTGTACATCTGCGCCTGAATTCAATTCAAATTATCATGTTTCAATTAAAAAAATTCCTAAAAGCTAGTATAATTTTGGCGTCCTTGTTTTTTACCCAAATAAGTTTTCAATTAATTTTCATTTCCTTACTTAAGATATTTATTTTTGTAAATGCTTTTGAATTTTAAGGATCAAAATATTTATGATTCTTTGTACTTTTTCAAGGTATATAATTTTTATCACAAAATGATATCAATTATAACGGATTGTTATTGCGTTGTCACATAAAATCCCCACCCATAATGTTAGTACCCCAATGTAACAACGCCTCGGACTCAATCGCCAAACTCCGAGTAGTTCTTAACTGAATGTCAGTGCCTTGGATCAATCACCAAATTCCAAGCCGCTTCTCAAACGCCTCGGAGGTGTTTTGGTAAAACTCCGTGAGTGACTAGCCTCCTCCTAATCAAGTTCGAACCACTATCTTAACCTTATGCTATCTACTTCCTCCGGTACATAAATGTACTTAAGGAAGTGGGGGGCATCTGATGTGGGAAAAAATTCTCTTACCAATAACGCAAAGGTAGAAATGGTAATTTCGTAACCATGACAAAACAACCAATCACCTTCTGACATGTAGCAAGGGGCATGATGGTAATTTCACACCATAAGACCTGATGCTATTTCACCGTTCTAACTTCTGGATAAACTCGCGTGGCAAATAGCTAACTACCAAAGAATGCTACTCCTATCCTAACACTACAATTGTTCTCATGGTCAAACTCTACTCATGCACACTATAAATAGGGGCCCTCATAAACCAAAAGGTACGAAAATTGTAAACACACAGCCCCTATTCCTTTTTGATTTCCTTCATTCTCCAAAAAAATCCCTAAACTAACTTAGGCATCGGAGAGTCCTCCAGAGGCACACCCCCTCTCGACATCCGTGACTTTAGGTTTTAGCTTTGTTTCATGTCTGTGCAGGTGCAACGACCCATCCTAGGTTAGTTTCGACAATCCCAGTACAACACATATATGCAACAATAAACATAAAACTAACAAAAATTTTTACTTTTATCCTCAACCCTCAACAAGGGAGGTACATAAATTTGATATTAACTTAAACATAATATACAGCGTAAAATGCATGAATATTCACAAATAAAATTTTTATTTCATTTTCTCATTTGTCTGAGGATGTGGACACGTACGTGGCTTACAAAAAATGATTTTGTCTAACTCTCAATCCACCATACTAATTGTCATGTCTTCTACCTGAAATCATTGTACAATGAGGGATGAGCTTCACATGCTCAGTGAATTATATTTACTAGAAGTATTCAATTAGTATAAATAGCCGTTTAATATTTAATTATTTAAATAGTTCCTATCATATCATACTTCTCTGTGTTCTTTCTCACCATAATTGTCTCTTTGTGAGACTCTTTATCTATAAATAAATGCATAATATCAACAACACTTCAGTAACACAATCAACATGTAAAACAGATATAATGCACGAATTATTATTAGGGAACATCTTTCCACATGTCGACATGTTTTTATCTTAGATCGACCCCCTCCTGGTTCTTTTCTTTCCAGCATATACCAGCTGTCACGGTATTTATTTCCAACATATACCGGCTATCACAGTTTTTCAATTAGACCGGCCCCCCCTCGGTTCTTTTGTTTTATACACATGCATATGAAATATGCATATGAACAATAATATAAAAACAACATGGATTCAAAAATGAAACTTATCTATCTTGTCTTTCCTCAAATTTCTACTTGATAAATTTCATTAATTTCTTCTCATCATATATCACATCCATATATTAACCATAACTCATCAAGAATTTTATTTATCACCATCATTATTAAATCAACTCATTATTCTAATAATATTTCTTTTCAAATAATAATTTTCTACTTGTCCAATGTTCATATCATGCCTATCAATCAGATTTTTATCTACCACCAAAGCATAAGCTAATAATTTATTTTAATATTATCAGTAGATATTTTATTTTATTTTTATTTAGATTACTTAAAGTAAATCTAACTCACCACGTAGCACTTAAAGCTACCCGTGGATCACCTCCTTTCCCTTCATACTCCTCTTAGCAATTTCCCTCGGATGCTGATCGTCAACACTTAACATAATACTTATATTAAATTTCTAATTTATTCTTCAATTCTTCATAATTTATAACCTTTGAAAATTTCCACTTTGAATTCCAGGAAATTTCATGTATGCTAAAAAATTTCAAAAATAAAAATTATGTTGTTACCTTATGTTTTTCTTATAGCTTCCCGTGACTCTCAATAAAATTCTCCCGTAAACCCCTTCAAAATTTTGCTCTTTCAACTTTTCTTTCGGTCACCAAGTGTTTAAAGAAATTGAGTAATTGAAGGAAAACCAAACGGGATTTTGTAGGTATAAATATAAATTATGTTAAGTATATATATATATATATATATATAATTAAATTTTTTTTGTAAATCTTTGGCAGCTTCCCAAAATTTTTTTCACCATCAGCTACCTTTCTGCTTTACATGCACCAAGGCCAGCCCTTCCTGGTGACAAGTGGCAACACCTATTGCCAGCTCTTTTTTTTTCTTCTTCTTCCTTCTCGACGTCTCTGGACGTCTGAGAATTTTTTTAAAAATTCAACTTTTCGCATTTAAAAATATCTATATATTATTTTAACTCTATTTCATATTTATTAAAGTACTTCTTTACCCTTACTTTACAAATATGGGTATTACAATTCTTCTCACCTTACAAAAATTTCATCCCCGAAATTTTTTTACCTAATTCAAGAAAAGTTGGGGGTATTCCTTCCTCATTCTTGCTTCATGTTCCCACATGACTTCTTCGACATCTTTATTCCGCCATAATACTTGAATCAAAGGAATGACTTTATTTCACTAGACTTATTCCTTTCTGTCTACGATTTTGACCGGTACTTGCATAAAAGTCAAATATTCCTGAAATTTTATTGCTTGATTTGAGATACTATGAGATTCATCGTGTAAGTACTTTCTCAGCAGTGACACATGAAACACATTATGTAGTTGCTTTAACTCTGGGGGAAAATCTAATCGGTATACTACTGGCCCAATTCTCTCAATCACCTCATATGGCCCCACAAATCTCGGGCTCAACTTTTCCTTCTTTTTAAACCTCAACACACCTTTCCATGGAGATATCTTCAAAAAAACCCAATCACTAACTTGGAAATCAAGAGGTCGTCTTCTTTTATTAACATATCCCTTCTGTCTGTTCTGGGCTGCTATGTGGTTTTCTCTAACCAATTTGATCCTCTTAGTAGTCAAATCTATCATTTCTGGGCCATATATCTTTCTCTCTCCAACTTCTTCCCAGCATACCGGAGTTCTACACCTTCTACCATATAAAGCCTCGAAGGTTGCCATCCCAACATATAATTCAACCAACTTTTCTGGACTCCAGGTAGTTTTAATAGGAAGGAAATGTGAAGACATAGAAAGTCTATCCACTATAACCCACACAGCATCATGTCCTCTCTGGGTACGGGGAAAACCAGAGATAAAATCCATACTCACGTTTTCCAATGGCCACTTAGGTACTGGAAGAGGTTGTAAAAAATCTGCTAAATGTCTATTCTCAGACTTCACCTGTTGACAAGTAAAAGATCTAGAAATTTATTCTGCTACGTCCTTCTTCATCCCTGACCACCAATAATTATGTCTCAATCCCTTGTACATCTTATTATTACCCGAGTGCATGGAATATACAGAATCATGAGTCTCCCTTAGTATCTCCTTTCTCATCTCCACATTATTGAGAACACACACTCTATGCCCCAATACCACCATACCATCTTCTCTAATTCTAAACTTAATTGACTTCCCACTCAACACTTCCCGCCTGATCTTCTCTATCCCTTCATCTCTACCCTGCATCTGTAATAACCAATCAATAATAGAAGATTGTATCACCATATTTACCATTTATACTCCTTTATCATTGACACACAACTGCTTCCTCATTCTTCTTAATTCTATCATCAAGCTAGTATTATGACTCCTAATAGCAGCTATTCTTCCTGTAGCCTTTCTACTCAATGCATCAACTACTACAATGCCTTTCCTAGATGATAGTGAATTGTACAGTCATAATAATAAATCAACTCAATCCACCTCCTCTACCTCAAATTCAACTCCTTCTAGGTTGGTAAATGCATCAAGCTTTTATGATCAGTAAAAATTTCATAATTGGCTCCATATAGATGATGTCTCCAAATCTTCAAAGCAAAAGCTATGGCAGCTAATTCTAAATCATGGGTTAGGTAATTCCTCTCGTGGTTCTTTAGTTGCCTAGATGCATAAGCTATAACTCTCCCATGTTGCATCAACACACATCCTAATCCCTGATGTAACACATCACTATAAACCACAAATCCTTCATCACCAGAAGGAAGCACTAATACCGCGGCAGTAGTCAATTTTTTTTTCAACAGTTGAAAACTTCTCTCACATTCCTCTGACCACCTAAACTTCACATCCTTCCTGGTCAATTTAGTCAATGGTCCAACAATCATAGAAAATTTTTGGATAAATCTCCTATGATAACCAGCCAACCCCAAAAAGTTTCTAATTTCAGTTACACTCCTGGGTCTTTCCTAATTCAACATTGCTTCTACTTTTTGTGGGTCAATTATTATCCCCTCTCCCGACACAACATGCCCCAAGAAAGATATTTCTCTAAACCAAAACTCACACTTAGAGAACTTTGCATATAATTTCTCTTTCCTCAAAATCTCCAACACTATCTCCAAATGTTGCATATGCTCCTCTTCATTATTGGAATATACAAAAATATCATCAATAAACACAATCACAAATCTGTCCAAGAATGGTTTAAACACCCGATTCATAAGGTCTATAAATGTTGCAGGAGCATTAGTCAACACATATTGCATCACCAGGAACTCATGATGGCCATAACGTGTCTTAAAAGCAGTCTTAGGCACGTCCCCCTCCTTAATCCTTAATTGATTATAACCCGATCTCAGATCTATCTTAGAAAACATTCTAGCTCCCTGTAATTGCTTGAATAAATCATCTATCATGGGCAAAGGACATCTATTCTTGATGGTGATCTTATTCAACTATCTATAATCAATACACAACCTCATTGTCCCATCCTTCTGCTTGACAAATAGCACAGGGACTCCCCAAGGTGACATACAAGGTCGAATAAACTGTTTATCTAGTAACTCCTGAAGCTTAACTTTCAACTCTCTCAATTCAGCTGGTGCCATTCTATAGGGTGGTTATCTTGGAATCTCCTCAATAGAAAACTCAATCTACCTATTGGGAGGCAAACCAGATAACTCCTCAGGGAATATGTCAGAAAAATCTTTCACTGCAAAGATTTCTTCCCTACTTTCCTTGTTAGAATCCACCACATATGCCAAATACCCCTTACAACCATTTACTAGCAGTTAAGGCAGAAATAAGAAAATTAGCAAGTATCTTACATTCTTCCTTAAAATTAAACTCCTCATGTCCGAGTATCTTGAACACTACATTTTTCCTAAAACAATCTACCTAAGCATGATATGCAGATAACCAATTCATTCCCACGATTAAATAAAAATCTATCATATCTAAAGGAAATAAATTAGCTTCAAATTCTCTATCAGCAATATTAATCACACAACCTCAATAGATTGTCCTGATAATAACCCTATCTTCAGCAGGAACCTTAATAATAATTGCATGCATCAAAGGACTAGCACTAGCATCAATAGATTTCATATAATTACTAGATGCAAAAGAGTGGGTTGGACCAGGATCAATCAATAATCTAGTAGGCCTACCAAGGATAAATATCATACCCATAACAACATCTGGAGTGGCTTGTGCATCCTGTTGGGTTAATGCATAGACTATGCTATCTCTGGACTGAAACTGGTTGCCACAACCTTGGTCAGCTACTGATCCTCAACCTCTGCTCCACACACTCCTTGATCCACGACCTCTCTCCACCGATCTTCTCCCAACACTTCCAATGCCTACATCAGCAAATTTCCCCGCTGGACAATCTATAGCAACATGTCCTCTCCCACCACATACAAAGAATATCTGAGTAGGGAAATTCCTAGACAAATACTCCGTCTGATTACATCTAAAGTAAGCCCTTGCCTCTCGATCATACATCAGATTACCACTTCCCCCTAGTGCCATACTTACTTCTCTACCTTAACCCCCAATTCTCATAGCTTGTCTCCCAAATCTAGGGGTCCCACCGATATTACTCTGAGCAACAGAAGCAACAGATCCTACTTGCCTCTAACTCTACACTACAGTTCCTTGTGACAAGGAACGCCCCCTCTGGGGTGGACTCTCGCCCTGTACACCTATACTACTACCACCTCTAGGTCCCTTAAATCTGGACCTCTTCAGCAAATCCCTCCTACCTCTCAACTCCATCAAATCCTTCTCAATCTGTAATGCTTTATCCACCAGTACAGCATAATTCCCTATGCCCATATAAGAGAGTTTAGTCCGAATATCACAGTGTAATCCGTCTAAAAATCTCTTATATTTTCTCTCCTCCATATTCACTAATTCAGGTAAAAACCTTGACAGGGCTAAGAATCTACTATAATATTCAGCTACCGATAAATTTCCCAGCCTTAGATGAATAAAATCTCTCTCTTGTTGTGCCCAAAATGTATCTGGGAAATACTTCGCAAAGAACTCATCCTTAAACTTACTCAAGTTAAAGATTGTTCTACCTATGTGCTTACCCTGGGCAAAATATCCTCCCACCATTGAGAAGCCTCACCCTCCAGCATAAATGAAGTAAACGCAACCTTCTGTCTATCTGACACTGATAAGACCTCAAAATATTTTTCGACATATCTGATCCACTGCTCAGCTTCTACAAGATTTACAAATCCTCTAAAAGATTGAGGTTTAAACTTAAGAAATCTCACAAAACAATCACCTTGCATCTCATGTGCAAACACACCTTCTCCCTTATGAACCTCTTGTCTCACCACATCAGGTTCTCTTCTACCCCTTTCCTCTAATCTTCACTGTAGATTATCAACCCTTTCTTCAGCTGCTATATCAATATGTTCCCTCACAGGAACCACAGACTCAACTTCCTTCTCTGCTTCAGTTCTCCTAAAAATTAGGGGTCTACCACATCCCTTCTGATTTAGAACTCTACCTCTAGCTCTAGTACGACCATGTGTTATCCTCAGATTCTGTAATTAAAATATAGTTTATTTAGATCTTCCACTTTTTTTTTTTAATTTCTCATGCAGTCTACAGAAACATAAAACCTAATGCTCTGATACCAAAATTGTAATGAACCATCCTGGGTTGGCCACCCCCGAGACGGTGTCATCACATTTTGAAAATCCCAGCACGACACATATATGCAACAATAAACATAATACTAACAAAAAAAAATTTCTTTAATCCTCAACCCTCAACAGGGGAGGTTCATAAATATGATAGTAACTTAAACATAAAATGAATGAATATTTACAAATAAAATTTTTATTTCATTTTCTCATTTGTCTGAGGATGTAGACATGTACGTGGCTTACAAAAAATGATTTCATCTAACTCTCAACCCACCAGACTAATTGTCTTGTCTGCTACCTGAAATCATTGTACAATAAGGGATGAGCTTCACAAGCTTAGTGAATTATATTTACTAGAAGTATTCAATTAGTATAAATAGCCCTTTAATATTTAATCATTTAAATAGTTCCTATCATATAATACTTCTCTGTGTTTTTTCTCACCATAATCGTCTCTCTGTGAGACTCGTTTATCTATAAATAAATGCATAATATCAACAACACTTCAGTAGTACAATCAACATGTAAAACAAATGCAACGCATGAATTATTATTAGGGAACATCTTCCCACATGTCGACATGTTTTTATCTTAGATCGGCACCCTCCCGGTTATTTTCTTTCCAACATATACTGGCTGTCACGGTATTTATTTCCAGTATATATCAGTTGTCACAGTTTTTTCCTTCTTTTTCAGCATATACCGGCTGTCACGGTTTTCCTTTATTTCCAGTATATACCAGCTGTCACGGTTTTTCAATTGGACTTGCCCCCTCCCGGTTCTTTTATTTAATGCATATGCATATGAATAATAACATAAAATGAATTCAAATATTTAAATTGGCTATCATGATTATTCTCAAATTATTCCTTAAAAAAATTCAACTAAATTCCTCTCATCATAAATCACATCAAATCATCCATCACTTATATCATTAATCTAATGCAGAAATCACCAGATTTATACTAGGAACATGAAATTGGTTGAACCAAGGAACAAGTTAAAAGGATAATTTGGATGTTTACTATCCAAATGACTTCATCCCCTATATTACAAAGAGAAGCTCCATCAGTATTAAGGGGAAATTGGTTTGACCCTTTTAAATTTTAACTTAAGTACCAAAGTTTTCAAACGTTAACTTTGAGTACCTTGTAATTTCTCCGCTAAACAATCAAGACAAATGCACTTGATACATCACCAAATGATGGACATATGTACATTCATTGAAAGAAATAGTTCTAGAAATAAATATTTAATAGTAAAAATAAATCTAAAAAGCAAATATAAAAATCCTTAAAAAAATAACAATTTTTTATTTATTTATTTATCTATTTTATTGAATTATCAAGTTGTTTAGATTTATAAGTCTTGTTGAACCGATTGAAACAAACAAGAAAACTTATGATTTGAGAAAACTTTAGATTTTATTATTAAAATTTTAAATTTTGAATTATTAAATGTTTGAGAAAACAAGACTAACATAGCTTACACTCATTCTTCATAAATAATCATGAGCGAATAAGAGAGAGAGAGAGATTCTCTTCACTTTCTCATCAAACAAACACGTTTTCTTCTCGTTTTACTCATCATCTACGGTCATGGAAAACAATATATTATCTCCCAAGATTTCTATAAAAATGTCAAAATATAACATAGATTCACTTTGAGATTTTGTGATTAATTGTTTTTCTTTTTTGACCGGATCAAGAAATTAGTCATGGGATCTCATTTTTGGTTTATTAAGATTAAGATCTGTTTCGTTGTTCTAAGATTATACTGTTAAATTGGTGTAATTTTTCGGGTCAAATTATAGATCCGCGATCTGGACCCACATAGCAACCTGGATCGAGTATGAAGATGAACAATATTCTGCGAGTCTTTTTTTAAAGCTTGCCTTTCTCTCTTCCCTCTCTCTCTCTCTCTCTCTCTCTCTCTCTCTCTCTCTCTCTCTCTTCCTTCTCTCACCATAATTACCTTTGCACAAATTCTTTTTCACCTATGCTTCACGACTACCACAACTTTTGCAAGCATTAACGCAAAAAACATATAGATCTGTGAACCATAAAATTACAACTTATATTTGTTTAGTTACTTTTCGGTACCAGCACACACAAACACACGCAAATTCACTTTATTTTCGAATCATAAGTCTTAGTTGGTGGAATTGATGCCTAAATTTGAAACCCAACTGCCACTTTTTCAGTGAAAGTTGCAAAAATGTTTTGCTAATAAAGTGTTGTAGGAGGAGAGAAATGTTTGTAAGGAAAAAATATACTCAAATACAATTAATTAAATTGATTAGCTTGTGTGGTAGAGTAGAGGTACTAGTCGACTGCAAACCACAGAGAACACGCTATTGTTCAGGATTAGAAAATTGAAACTAATACAAAGAGAGAGAGCAATAAAGATAACCTGGCATCCATAAAGAAGATTATGCAGTATAATTGATAGCACCTTGATTAGAACAACTTCAATAGCGAGAGAGGAAAAACGATGATGACAAAACAAAGGAAATAAAGGTAAGAGAGAGAAGCAAGGGAGAGAAAATCATTTTTAAATTAGGTTTAATTACAAAAAATACAATGTGGTTGACTATATTTTAAAAAATACCTTGTGGCTGACTCCATTTTCAAAAAATATCTTGAAGTTTTTTTTGCGGTAAAAAATACCCTGTGGTATGTTTCTGTTTGCACAAAATATCTTGTGATATGGTGATATGTTTCTTTTAGTTAACCGCAAGTTATTTTTTGTTAATAGAAACATACCACAAGGTATTTTTTACCACAAAAAATCTTCATGGTACTTTTTGAAAATATAGTCAACCACAGAGTATTTTTTGTAATTAAACTTGAAAATCAAAATAAATTTAAAATAATTTATATTTTTGTTTTCAAATATTTTTTTATAATTATTTCTTTCAACGAATGATGGGCACATGTCTATCATTTACTGATGTGTCAGATTTATTGGTACAAACGTAACACTGATTGCTTTGATTTTCTAACGGAGGAACCACAAAGTAATCAAAATTAACTTTTGAAAACTATGGTACTTAAATTTAAAAGGGTCAAACTATAGGGTATTTTATGTATTTTCCCCTAAGTTTAACAAATGGATACGGAGATTTCCCTCTAATTTGTGCCTACTGTCCAAATGACATTTCTGATTTCTCGATCCCATAATCACTGGATTGGAATGTTGAAAAAGAAAAGACGTATTAACAAGAGCCTTATTAAACACAACACAATTCCTATGTAGCCATATTTGCCATTGTAAAACCGCCCAAATTAAACAAAAAGGAAACTCATGAGAATCAACAATTCTAACCGATAAAGACTTCCATTTTCTAATAAATAAAGTAAGATGCATATGAAAATCCATGTTAAGACCAAAACAACCTTTCAAAGAAGAAAATACAGAGCATTAATAAGAAAAAATATATCTGGCATTGAGATGCTCAGTTGTGGGCCATTGATGCTACACGTAGCGAGGGGCATGATGGTAATTTCACATCATAAAACCTGATGCTATTTCACCATTCCAATTTCTGGATAAACTTACACGGTAGTTGGATAACTCTAAAAGAATACTACTTCTATCCTAACATTACAGTTGTTCTCTTGGTCAAACTCTACTCCTGCACACTATAAATAGAGGCCCTCATAAACCAAAAGGTACGAACAATTCAAAACACACAGCCCTTGTTCCTTTTTTATTTCCTTCATTCTCCAAAAAAATCCCTAAACTAACTTAGGCATCGGAGAGTCCTCCGGAGGCACACACCCCTCGACTTTCATGACTTTAGGTTTTAGCATTGTTTCGTGTGTGTGCACGTCCCACTCCTCGACGGTTCAGATTTCGGCAGAATTTCGACATCAGTAAAAGGTAAAAGATGGGAATGATCATTTTTCAAATTAACAGAGAGACTTTTTAGCTAAAGAAAATATCTCCACGTTATCTTTAAATTTTCTCCAAAACAACATTAACAAAATCATTTGGAAATTATAAATTTCAAATTATAAAAAAAACGAACCATTGTTATTTAGTAGACATATGGATTATAATAACATAAGCTTGAGAATGAGATCTTAACAAAACCATGGTAACACATCCTCCATTTAATGGATCTGCCCATTGGATTAGATGCATTGATTGAGGGCCCATAAATGTAGTAAGTGTCAGCTATAAAACATATTTTCTTTCATTGATAAAAAAATCAATTTTTAAATAAATAAGTTCGTAAAAATCGAGTTTGAGTTCATATGTAATTTGAGCTTGAGCTTGACAAAATAATGACGAGTTGAGCTTGAGGTCGAAATTCCAAGCTTAGCTCGAGCTCACACAAGTAACCCATATATAAATGACATGAAGCTCAACTCTGTGTGGCTAAGTTTCACCCTTACAGAGAGTACAAGTCTAAATTAATTTGTGAGTATTACTTAACAAAATGAGAATATCTAGTACATTTCATTCTGCCATGAATCCATTCATTATCATTAAATGAACTCAAATGATGACTAGAAATTAATTTTTTTCTCATATATTGGGATTATACTTTATAGATTTAATCTTTCCTCAAATAATTATACTTGGCATTCGTATGGATTTTACAACCAGGAAAAAGCAATTCTTGTATAGCATCGATTGACAAGTTGATTGCCAAACTATCAGGGTGGAAAGCCAAGCTTCTATCACTGTGGGGTAGACTTTTACTCTTGTCAAATTCGGCGATCCTCTCGGCCATTATACACAATGAGTTGAATCAAATTCTCTCGATGTTTGTAGATAAATGAATCAGATTATTAGAAGTTTTAGGTGGGGGCATGATGTCAAAGGAACTTACATATTGTAGACACCCAATTTGGTTTCAAATTTTTTTAACAGACCAAATGCGGGTTCCTATGACGAATCTTTGATCCTAGTGTGCTCTGACTTGATAAATGAGGAAGTTTGATTTAATTGGGTTGTAGGAGCAATTGCAAGACCCTCTTGTTCAATCCATTTAAATCACCTTGTCCAAAACCCACTAAATGCCATTGATCTTTCCTAAGCCCAAACACTTTTGACCTAAATTTCAAGCCCAAGAAGACTTATAATTTTTATGGGTGAACTTCTAATTTTACCCTCTACTTGGGACTCCTTGATTGGTTCAATTTTCTCAAAGTAAAAATTACTTTTTCATAACCAAAAAGATGTTTTTCTCTCTCTTTCTCTCCCTATGTGGCTGGCCATAATGAAGAATTTTCACTCCAATTTTTTATTTTTTAAACTCACCTCTCCCTCCTAGTTTTCCTCACCTTCTTTTATACCAAATGCTATTTCTTTCCCACATGAAATAAGACTTTTTCCACCTAAAAAATAACAACGATGCACTTATAAAGTAGCTGATTTTTTTTTCCTCTTTAGACAACCATGTATACCAAAAAGAGAGAGTTTCTCTTCTCTTACTTTTGCTTAGTTAATTGGAACTTATCTTATTCATCTTTTGTAATACCCGTATTTGTAAAATAAGGGTAAAGAAGTACTTTAATAAATATGACATAGAGTTAAAATAATATACAGATATTTTAAAAAAATGTGAAAATTAAAATTAAAAAAATAATTTGGGACGTCCAACAAAAAGGAAAAGAAAAAAAAAACGTTTTCTTTATAAAAAAAAACATGGCAGCAGGTGGAAACACCTGTTGCCAAGTTAAATAGATGTAAAATAAGCAAGCAGTAGCATGGAGGCTTGTAGGGAGCTGCCAAAGATTTTTTTTTTAAATCTTAGTTATATATACTTATAGGTAAACGTTAATTAATACCTACCAAATTTCGTTTAGTTTCCTTCAAATCACTCTATTTTCTTAAACACTTAGGGACCGAAAGAAAGGTTGAAAGAGCAAAATTTTGAAAGGGTTTACGGGGGAATTTTATAGAGAGTCAAGAAAAGTTATTAGAAAAACAGAAGGTAATAACGTAATGTTTATTTTTGAATTTTTAGCATACATGAAATTTCCCGGAATTCAAAGTGGGAATTTTCAAAGGGTGTGGTTTATGAAGAATTGAAGAATAAATAAAAAATTTAATATAAATATTATGACAGGTGTTGACGATCAACAACTTGGAGAAATTGCTTAGAGGAATGGGAAAGGCAATGACGTGATCCACTAGTAGCTTTAAGTGCTACGTGGTGAGTTAGATTTACTTTAAGTAATCTAAATAAAAATGAAATATCTAGTGATAATATTAAAATAAATTATTAGCTTATACTTTGATGGTAGCTAAAAATTTGATTGATAGGTATGATGTGAATTTTGGACATGTAGAAAATTGTTCGGTGAGAAATAATATTTTTGAAATAATAAGTTGATTTACTACTAAAAGCGATTAGTAAAATTCTTGATAAGCTATGGTTGATGTTTGACATGAATTATGAAGAGATGAAATTTAGTGAATTTTTTTTATATAATTTGAGGAAAATCAGGATAGCTAATTTAAATATTTGAATTCATGTTTGTTTTTTTTTTATATTATTGTTCATATTCATATTTCATATCATTGTTCATATGCATATGCATTAAATAAAAGAAAAGAACTGGGAGGAGGCCAGTCTAATTGAAAAACCGTGACAGCTGGTATATGTTGGAAATAAAAGGGAAACCGTGACAGCCGGTATATGCTGGAAAAAAGGGAAAAACCATGACAGCTGGTATATGCTGGAAATAAATACTGTGACAACCGGGTTAAGCTGGAAGGGAAAGAACGGGGAGGGGGCCGGTCTAAGATAATAAAAACATGTCGACATATAGGAAGATGTTCCCTAATAATAATTTATGCATTGCATCTGTTTTAAATATTGATTTGCATTACTGAAACGCTGATGTTTTGTGTGTTATTATGCATTTATTTGTAGATAAATGAGTCTCACGGAGTGACAGCTACAGTAAAAAAAAGACATAGAAGTATGATATGATATGAATTATTTAAACGTTAGACTATATGTTATTATCTAGTCAGATGAGAGATAAATTATTAAAAATAAAGGGTTATTTATACAAATTAAATACTTATAGTAAATTTAATTCACTGAGCTTGTGAAGCTCATCCCTCATTATGAAATGATTTCAGGTAGCAGACAGGAAAAATAATCTGGTGGGATGAGAGTCAAAATAAACCATTTTTTGTGAGCCACATACGTGTCAGCATCCTTAGACAAATGAGAAATTGAAATAAAAATTTTATTTGTAAATATTCATGCATGTTACTTTGTATTTTATGTTTAAGTTAATATCAGATTATTGTACCTCCCCTGTTAATGAGGGATTGGCTGAAGAGGTCTTGATTTGAGGGACCTAGAGGTGGTAGTAGTATGGGGGTACAGGGCAGGAGACCACCCCAGAGGGGGTATTCCTTGTGACCAAGAACTATAGTGCAAAGTTAGAGGCTCGCAGGATGTGTTGCTTCAATAGCTTAGAGTAATACCGATGGGACCCCTAGATTTGGGAGACAAGCTATGGGAATTGGGAGTTATGGTAGAGGAGTAAGTATGCTACCAGGGGGAAGTGGTAAATTGATGTATGATCGAGAGGCAAGGGCGTGCTTTAGATGTAATCAAACGGGGCACCTGACTCAGAATTACCCTACGTAGATATGCTTTGTATGTGGTGGGGGAGGACATGTTGCTGTAGATTGTCCAACAAGGAAATCTGCTGACGTAGGAGTTGGAAGTGTTGAGAGAAGATCAGTGGAGAGAGGTGGTGGATCAGAGTGTGCGCGGGACAGAGGTTGAGGATCAATAGTAGAGCGAGGATGTGGCAGCCAATTTCGGTCCAGAGATAGCAGAGTCTATGCATTGACCCAACAAGATGCACAAGCCACTCCAGATGTTGTTATGGGTATGATATCTATCCTTGATAGGCCTGCTAGATTATTGATAGATCCTGGTGCAACCCATTCCTTTGCATCTAGTAATTATATGAAATCTAATGATGCTAGTGCTAGTCCTTTGATGTACGCAATTGTTGTTGATGTTCCTATGGGAGATAGGGTTATTATCAAGACAATCTATCGAGGTTGTGTGATTAATATTGCTGATAGAGAATTTTAGGTTGATTTATTGTCTTTGGATATGACAAATTTTGATTTAATTCTAGGGATGAATTCATTATCTGCATATCATGCTTGGGTGGATTGTTTTAGGAAAATGTGGTGTTCAAGATACCCAGACATAAGGAGTTTAATTTTCAGGGAGAACGTAAGATATTTGCTAATTGTCTTATTTCTCCCTTAACTGCTAGTAAATGGTTGAAGAAGGGTTGTGAGGGGTATTTGGCATATGTGGTGGATTCTAGCAAGGAAAGTAGGAAATTAGAAGAAATCTTGGTAGTGAAAGATTTTTCTGACGTATTCCTAAGGAGTTGTCTGGTTTGCCTCCCAATAGGGAAATTAAGTTTTCTATTGAAATGATTCTAGGATCAGCAACCATATCCATAGCACCCTATAGAATAGCACCGACTGAATTGAGAGAGTTGAAAGTTCAGCTTCAGGAGTTGCTAGATAAACAGTTTATCCAACCTAGTATGTCACCCTGGGGAGCTTCTGTGTTATTTGTCAAGAAGAAGTATGGGACAATGAGGTTGTGTATTGATTATAGATAGTTGAATAAGATCACCATCAAGAATAGATATCCTTTGCCTAGGATAGATGATTTATTTGAGCAGTTACATGGAGCTAGAGTGTTTTCTAAGATAGACCTGAGATTGGGTTATCATCAATTGAGGATAAAGGAGGGGGACATGCCTAAGACTGCTTTTAGGACACGTTATGGCCATCATGAGTTCCTAGTGATGCCATTTGGGTTAACTAATGCTCCTGCAGCATTTATGGACCTTATAAATCGAGTGTTTAAACCATTCTTGGACAGATTTGTGATTGTGTTTATTGATGATATTTTGGTATATTCCAAGAATGAAGAGGAGCATATGCAACATTTGGAGATAGTGTTGGAGATTCTGAGATGAGAGAAATTATATGTGAAGTTCTCTAAGTGTGAGCTTTGGTTGAGTGAAATATCTTTCTTGGGGTATGTCGTGTCAGGAGAGGGGATAGTAGTTGACCCACAGAAAGTAGAAGCAGTATTGAATTGGGAAAAACCCACGAGTGTAACTGAAATTAGAATCTTTTTGGGGTTGGCTGGTTATTATCGAAGATTTGTCCAAAAATTTTCTATGATTGCTGGACGATTGACTAAATTGACCAGGAATGACGTGAAGTTTAGGTGGTCAGAGAAATGTGAGAGAAGTTTCCAGCTGTTGAAAGAAAAACTGACTACTGCCCAGGGTATTAGTGCTTTCTTCTAGTGATGAAGGATTTGTGGTTTGTAGTGATGCATCACATCAGGAGTTAGGATGTGTGTTGATGCAACATTGGAGAGTTACAGTTTATGCATATAGGCAATTGAAGAACCATTAGAAGAATTACCTAACCCATTATTTAGAATTGGCTGCCATGGTTTTTGCTTTGAAGATTTGGAGACACCATCTATATGGAGCCAATTGCGAAATTTTTACTGATCATAAAAGCTTGACGCATTTACCAACCCAGAAGAAGTTGAATTTGAGGTAGATGAGGTTGATGGAGTTGATTTCTGATTATAACTGTACAATTCATTATCATCCAGGAAAGGTTAATGTAGTAGCTGATGCATTGAGTAGAAAGGCTGCAGGAAGATTAGCTGCTATAGGGAGTTATAATACTAGCTTGATGATAGAATTAAGAAGCATGAGGATACAGTTGAATGTCAATGATAGAGGAGTATTGATGGCAAATATGGTGATACAATCTTCTATTATTGATTGGTTATTACAGATTCAGGGTAGAGATGAGGGGATAGAGAAGGACATACGGGAAGTGTTGAGTGGGATGTTAACTGAGTTTAGAAGATGGTATGGTAGTATTGGGGCATAGAGTTTGTGTTCTCAATGATGTGGTGTTGAGAAAGGAGATACTAAAGGAGGCTCAAGATTTTGCATATTCTATGCACCCAGGTAATAATAAGATGTACAAGGGGTTGAGACAGAATTATTGGTGGTCAGGGATGAATAAGGATGTAGTAGAATATATTTCGAGATATTTGACTTGTTAGTAGGTGAAGTCTGAGAATAGACATCCAGCAGGGTTATTACAACCTCTTCCAGTACCTAAGTGGCCATAAGAAAATGTATATATCGATTTTGTCTCTGGTTTTCCCCGTACCCAGAGGGGACATGACGCTCTATGGGTTATAGTAGATAGACTTTCTAAGTCTTCCCATTTTCTTCCTATTAAAACTACCTGGAGTCCAGAAAAATTGGCTAAGTTGTATGTAGCAGAGATAGTAAAATTACATGGAATACCCTTGAATATCATATCAGATAGAGATTCTAGATTTACCTCTAGATTCTAGAGGGGTTTCCAAGAAGCAATGGGTACACAATTGCAGTTTAGTACAACTTTTCATCCACAAACTGATGGGCAGACGGAGAGAATCATTAGAATACTAGAAGGTATGCTGAAGGCAAGTGTATTGAATTTCTCAGTGAGCTAGGATGCTTATTTTCCTTTGATCGAGTTTGCATACAATAATCAGTATCAAACTAGAATTGGGATGGCACCCTTCCAGGCTTTATATGGTAAGAGGTGTAGAACTCCAGTATGCTTGGAAGAAGTTGGAGAGAGAAAGATATATGGCCGAGAAATGATAGATTTGACTACTGAGAGGGATAAACTGGTTAGGGAGAAGCTTAGAGCAGCCCAGAACAGATAGATGGGATATGCTAATAAAAGAAGACAATCTCTCAGGTTCCAAGTTGGTGATTGGGTATTTTTAAAGATATCTTCGTGGAATGGTGTGTTGAGGTTTAAAAAGTAGAGAAAGTTGAGCTCGAGATTTGTGGAGCCATATGAGGTGATCGAGAGAATTGGACCAGTGGCATATCATTTGGATTTACCTCTAGAGTTAAAGCAATTACATAATGTGTTTCATGTGTCACTGCTGAGGAAGTATTTACATGATAAATCCCATAGTATCTCGAATCAGGCGATAGAATTTTAGGAAAATTTGACTTTTATGCAAGTAGTATATCGATTAGAATCCTAGACAGAAAGGAACAAGTCTTACGCAATAAAGTCATTCCTTTGATTCAGGTATTATGGCGGAACAAAGATGTTGAAGAAGTCACGTGGAAGCATGAAGCAAGAATGAGGAAGGAATAACCCCAACTTTTTCTTGAATTAGGTAAGGAAATTTTGGGGACTAAATTTTTGTAAGGTGGGTAGAATCGTAATACCTGTATTTGTAAAGTAAGGGTAAAGAATTACTTTAATAAATATGACAGAGTTAAAATAATATACAAATATTTTAAAAAAATACGAAAACTTAAATTAATAATAATAATAATAATAATAATAATTCGAGACGTCCAACAAAATGAAAAAGAAAAAAAAAAGTTTTCTTTAAAAAAAATGTGGCAGCAGGTGTTGGTGGCAACACTTGCTGCCAAGTTAAATGCATGTAAAACAAGTAAGCAGTAGCGTGGAGACTTGTGGGGGGTTGCCAAAGAATTTTTTAAAAAATCTTACATATATATACTTATACGTTAACGTTAATTAACACTTACCAAATTTCGTTTTAGTTTCCTTTAAATCACTATATTTCTTTAAACACTTGGGGACTGAAAGAAAGAGCAAAATTTTGAAGGGGTTTATGGGGAAATTTTATAGAGAGTCACAAAAAGCTATTAGAAAAACATAAGGTAATAAAGTAATGTTTATTTTTGAATTTTTAGCATACATGAAATTTCCCGGAATTCAAAGTAGGAATTTTCAAAGGGTGTGGTTTATGAAGAATTGAAGAATAAATCAGAAATTTAATATAAATATTATGTTAGGTGTTGCCGATCAGCAACCAGGAGAAATTGCTGAGAGGAATGGGAAAGGCAAGAAGGTGATCCACTGGTAGCTTTAAGTGCTATGTGGTGAGTTAGATTTACTTTAAGTAATCTAAATAAAAATTAAATATCTAGTGATAACATTAAAATAAATTATGAGCTTATGCTTTGGTGGTAGATAAAAATTTGATTGATAAGTATGATATAAATTTTGGATATGTAGAAAATTATAAGGTGAGAAATAATATTTTTGAAATAATAAGTTGATTTAATACGAAAAGCGATAAGTGAAATTCTTGATGCGCTATGGTTGATGTTTTGACACATATTATGAGGAGATGAAATTTAGTGGAATTATTTATATAATTTGAGAAAAATTAGGATAGCCAATTTAAATATTTGAATTCAGGTTTTTTTTATGTTATTGTTCAGATGCATATTTCATATCATTGTTCATATGCATATGCATTAAATAAAAGAAAAGAACTGTGAGGGGGCCGGTCTAAGATAGTAAAATCATTTCGACATGTGGGAAGATGTTCCCTAATAATAATTCATGCATTGTATCTATTTTAAATATTGATTTGCATTATTGAAATGCTGATGTCTTGTGTGTTATTGTGCATTTATTTGTAGATAAATGAATCTCACAGAGAGACAGTTACAGTGAGAAAAAGACATAGAAGTATGATATGATATGAATTATTTAAATGTTAGACTATATGGTATTATCCAGTTAGATGAAAGATAAATGATTAAATATAAAAGATATTTATAAAAAATTAAATACTTCTAGGAAATTTAATTCGCTGAGCTTGTGAAGTTCATCCCTCATTGTATAATGATTTCAGGTAGCAGACAGGACAAATAATGGTTTGAGAGTCTGACAAAATCATTTTTTGTAAGCCACGTACATGTCAACATCATCAGACAAATGAGAAAATGAAATAAAAATTTTATTTGTAAAGATTCATGCATGTTACATTGTATTTTATATTTAAGTTAATATCAGATTGTTGTACCTCCCCTGTTGAGGGTTGAGGAATTCAGTAAAAAAATTTCTGTTAGTATTATTTTTTATTGTTGCATATATGTGTCATGCTGGGATTTTCAAAATGTGATGACGTCGTCTCGGAGGTGGCCAACCTGGGATGAGTCGTTACATCTTTCACCCTTTCTTAAATGTCAAATAACACCTTTTTCTACCCAAAAACTCACATTTTATTCCCCAAAAACAGCACCTAAAAAACAACAATTTTTTTTTAGAATGTGAAGCCTTTTTCTTCTTTCTTTTTCTTTGTAATTGTACTCTTTTTTTTTTCTTAAAAAAAAAAAAGAAACCCCTCCCTCTTTCCCATGTCCAGCCACCTAAAATTCTTTTCCCTCTCACTTTTCACTTGGTTTACCACACCTCACTTCTCTAGCCCCACCTTTATACCCCAAAAATGAAACACTTTTTTCATCTCAAAAGTTAAAACTATTTTTCCCCTTCCCTATATGACCAGCCATGGACAATTATTTCACCCATTATTTTTTTTTTTAATCTCTAGGCCAGCCCTTACTCCTCCTATAAATACCCCCCTTTGCTAACACAAAAGGGACAACACAACACTAAAGCAAAGAAATGCTGAAAAGAGAGAAAGTTTAGAGAGAAATAATACGTAAGAAAATAGAGAAAAAGAGAGAAGAGTAGGAAGATCAAAGAGAGTAATACAACAAAAGATAAGTGTTGGAAATCACCTTGACAAGATGTCCAGGTGGTGATCTTCCAAACACTCAAGTCTAGAATGACTTGTAGAAAAATTTCAGCAATCGAACACAAGAACAAAAAATCAAAGAAATAAAGAAGACAAGCAATTTGTTATCGAGGTTCGGCAATGTGCCTATGTCCCCGTGAGTTCCTTTGAACTCTCTGCACTATCTCAAATGGTTCCTACAAGTTACAGCAATCCCCTTCAAGAAGCTCAAGTTCTTGAAAAAACCAAGAAGAGAAGAAAGAAGATTACAATGCTCTCTCTCTATACTACTCTCTCTTCTTTACAACCAGCCTCACTATAAAGAGTCCCTCTTGTGTTTATGTCTCTCACACAATTATCTCCTAAATTACAATTGATCTCACACAATGTTACAACAATGATTTTTCTCTCTTATGAAAAATGAGGCTAGGGAACCCCTTTTATAGCCATCTACTTCTTGGACATTCTTGTGAATCAATCTCCACCTTTTGATCATGATTACCACTTAATCTTGGCCTTTCATCACTCCTAAGGGGTACTGTGCATTTTAACCTTGCACTCATGCACCTAAGAGAAGGCTAAAGCAGGCTGTCCATATGTGCTTTGGTGTGCCTAGCGCCAAGGCGCTCAACAGGGCGCGCTATGGCACTGGGCAGGGCACCTTAGCACACCTTCTGGACACCATGGTGCTGGTGGGGAGCACCTAGGCGCTTGTGCAGGTCAGGGAGACACCATTCTGGGCGCCAAGGCGCTTGTGGAGGGCGCCTAGGCGCACACTGATGCTGCAGCTGTGCGCACATTTTCCTGATTGTGTGCTGAAGTGCGCACAACAGTGTGCTTACCCATATCTTGCTCCAAATTGATGCACACATATGTGTGCAGTCTTTTAACTTACTGAACTTTAATCATACAACTTTGGTTTAGACTTTAACCATCTTTGAACCATGGTTAGACCTGTGCAAACCTTAGACAAATACCAACAATCTCTACCTTCGTCTAAGTGTTTAAACCTGAACCATTGTGCAGAAAGCTTCGGGATCCAAACTCATCTTGAGTAATCAATCACTCGGTTCCATTCCTAAGAAGTCCAACGCAATGATTGGACCTTCTTAGAGGTAGAACCTTGGTGCCTAAATCTACAAGACTTTCCTCTGTGGTCTTCTTGTCAACATGAATGCATCCTTTCGTACCATTTTTCAGAATGTAATGATACCGAACATCCATATGCTTCATCCCCTCATGGAACACTAGATTCCTCCATAAGTGCCACACACTTTGGCAATCCAAAGATACCATTACCTGCTCTTTTAGGACCTCCCAGTCGTCCAACAACCCTTTGCACCCCATAGCCTCCTTTATGGCTTCCGTAGCCACTATGCATTATGCCCCGGTTGTTATGAGTGCTACCACCGGCTGCCACTGAGCCTTCAAATACCTTAGCAACCTCTTCATCCCAAGCCAATGCTTCTTTTCGGGACTACTCACAAATCTGCTGAGAACACCTATTGCCTAAGAAACCCTCAACCGGTTTGTCTCCTTTTCTTGGATTTTACACATCCCAAGGATATTTTGTGTAAGGCTGAGATCCTTCCTCTCAAACTCCTCACTGAGTTGAGATGTAAACCTTTCCATCCTCTCCCTGCTGTTCCGAACCAATAGCACATCATCGACATAGATGAGGATACTCACCATCTTCTCCACCTTGTGTCCAGGTGAGAAAGTTTTTGTAAAACCTATGTATTCTCTTCTTGTGAACCCATTCACCACCATCCTAGCTTTGTTCTAGACTTCATCTCCTAGAGGGTACCCTTCTTTGATCTTGTAAGTGCACTTACATTCTACAACTTTCTGCTTTCCTGGAATTTTCACCAATTCCCAGAAGTTGTTCTTCCTCAAAGAATCCATTTCTTCCTCCATAGCTAGCTTCCATCTTGGCGAATCCTTACACTCCATGGTATCCGTGTAAGTCTCTTGTTCACTCATCTCTCCTTCTGTCCAAGGAGCTGCTACATCCACAGCATCCGCAAACCCATATCTAGAAGGTGATTCGACCAGCCTTCCTTCCCGGTCTATTGTGAGCTGGTAGTCATTCCGACTTGCTGAATCAACCTCTTCTTGTTCAGCATCTTCTTGAGTTTCTTGAGCTTGGCCTTCATCTAAGGGCTCTACCTAGTCCAAACTCTCTTGTCTTCTTTGCTCTACCTGAACCGAGTTCTCCTTGATGTGATGCTCCACAAGAACCGAACTAGTTTGCTCACTAGCCCCTGCAGGGTTAGTTTTCTCCAAGTAGGGAAATAACAATTCATTAAAAATAACATCCCTACTTATAATCAGTTTCATGCCCTTCTTTTCTAAGGACCACAACCTATACCCCTTAACCCCATCACCATATCCTAGAAACACACACTTTCTAGATCTAGGGTTAAGTTTATCCACCTTTTGATGTGCATATGCAGCACACCCAAAAGTCCTAAGGCTGTTTAATTTAGGGTGTTTTCCACTCCACATCTCTATGAGAGTCTTGAGCTCTAAAGCTCTAGAGGGTGATCTATTTATCAAATATACAGCTGTAGCCACAGCTTCTCCCCAAAAATATTTTGGTAAACCGGATCCATTTAACATGCACCTAACCTTTTCTATAAGGGTCTTATTCATCCATTCAGCAACTCCACTTTGCTGAGCGGTTTCCACAACTATCCTATGTCTTAGAATCCCATTTAACCTACAGAATTGATCAAGTTCTTGGTTAAAAATTTCTAAGCCATTATCGGTTCTTATCCCCTTAACTACTTTACTCATTTGAGTCTCAACCAGCCCTTTCCACACCACTAATTTATTCAAGGCATCCGATTTATTTCTAAGCAAATAAACCCACACTCTTCTTGAATAATCATCAATTAAAGACAGAAAGTAAAAGTTACCTCCCTGTGTTGGTGTCCTCGCTGGTCCCCAAAGGTCTGTATGAATGTAGTCAAGAATGCCCTTAGACTTGTGCACTCCGGTGATGAAGCTGACCCGGTGTTGCTTCTCAAGAACACAACACTCACAGAAATCAAGTTCCTCTACTTTGTCTCCACCAAGTAGGCCATCCTTGCTGAGAACTTGCAGACCCTCTTCACTTATATGTCCCAAGCAAGTGTGCCAAAGGGTTGTCCTATCCATCTCAGCCATCAAGTTTGCTGCTTGATCATTGATTTTTATCTCTCCAATCATCTCATAGAGTCCATCATTTCTTACTGCCTTAATCACTACCAAAGATCCCTTGGCCACCTTGATCTTTTTTCCCTCTATCTTGCATGTGCACCCCATGGAATCCAGCTGCCCCAATGAGATCAAATTCCTCCTCAAATCTGGGAGATACCTCACATTTTCTAGCAGCCTTGTCATTCCATCAAACATCCTCACCTGGATGTCTCCTATGCCTCTCACTTGGTAAGAAATATCATTCCCCAAGAAAACATTTTCATCATTGGTTTCCCTGAAATTCTTGAACCAACTCCGTAAAGGCACATGTGATGAGTGCACCCGGTATTCGAGATCCATTTCCCATTGCTTTCTTGCCCTTTGCTCACACCCAAGCACACAACAAGAACATCACCATCTTGCTGTTCTATTTTGGAAACCAAAGCCTCTCCATTCTTGGTATAGCTTCTTCCTCTATCCCTTGTCATCTTCTTGCAATCTTTCTTGACATGATCCTCCTTATGGCACTAGTAGCAACTCTTCCCTCCAAATCTGAGTTTGGAATGCATTCTCCCATGGCTTTCTCCTCTACCTATGTCTCGGTAGTAGCCATACATGCTGCTGTGCACTCTCCCATGGCTCTCTCCTCTACCTCTGTCCCGGTAGTAGCCATGTATGCTGCTGTGCACTCTCCCATGGCTCTCTCCTCTACCTTTGTCCCGGTAGTAGCCATACATGCTGCCATACCGAGTTGCTGGCCTTCTTTTAAAGAACAGCCTTTTACCACTTGATGCACTCCTTATCTTGGCATCAAGATTATCTTGCAAATCTTTCTTAGGATCAAATTTAAAAGCAAAGATTCATTTGCGAAGATACCTCTTATCGGAGAGAGTCTTGGCAAGAAACAACTCATCTAGTTTCTTCCATATTACTGCTGGATCTTCCGAGTCTCTGCACTCCCTTATGACATTATCCGACATGTGCAAGAAAATGGTGTTGTAAGCCATCTTCTTCATCTCGGTCCGCTGGTCCTCCAGTCCTCCATTACACTTGATGGAAAAGCATCATCTTCTCCAATAGCTAAGTCCACTTTCTATTGCATTAGAACCGCTTTGATCTTCCACTTCCAAAGGGAAAAGTCTCCCTTTCCATCAAACTTCTCTACACAGAAATTTGAAGCCATCTTTTGCAGACAAAATCTCTGATTTATACACTTCCCACAAATGCTTTCTTCAACCTCAAGAACATAGATCGAAGATGGATCTTAACACCGTTCTTGAATCTACCTCAAGAACATGATCAGATCTTGATCTTTACACCATTCTTGAATCACCCTCAAGAACACGATCAGATATTGATCTTAACTCCGTCCTTTATTCACCTCAAGATCGTGATCAGATATAGATCTTAACTCCGTTCTTGAAGCACCCAAGAGTTTGATCTTTGATTCTTGGAGTCTTGGCTCCGTCACCTTCTTGTTCTTACCCCGATACCCAGCTGTGCAGCTCTGAAACTACTATCCAAAGCTCTGATACCACTTTTGGAAATCACCTTGACAAGATGCTCAGGTGGTGATCTTCCAAACACCCAAGTCTAGAATGACTTGTAGAAAAATTTCAGCAATCGAACATAAGAACAGAAAATCAAAGAAAGAAAGAAGACAAGCAATTTTTTATTGAGGTTTGAAAATGTGCCTACGTCCCCATGAGTTCCTCCAAACTCTCTGCACTATCTCAAATGGTTCTTATAAGTTACAACAATCCCCTTCAAGAAGCTCAAGTTCTTGAAGAAACCAAGAAGAGAAGAAAGAAGATTACAATGCTCTCTCTCTATACTATTCTCTCTTCTTTACAACCAACCTTACTACAAAGAGTCCCTCTTGTGTTTATGTCTCTCACACAATTCTCTCTTGTATTACAATTGATCTCACACAATATCACAACAACGATTTTTTTCTCTTATGAAAATAAGGCTAGGGAACCCCTTTTATAGCCATCCACTTCTTGGACATTCTTGTGAATCAATCTCCACCCTTTGATCATGATTACCACTTAATCTTGGACATTCATCACTCCTAAGTGGTGCTGTGCATTTTAACCTTGCACTCACACACCTAAGAAAAGGCTAAAGCAGGCTGTCCATGTGTGCTTTGGTGTGCCTAGCGCCTTGGCGCTCAACAGGGGCTGCCATGGCGCTGGGCAGGGCACCTTTGCACACCTTCTGGATGCCATGGTACTGGTGCAGGTCAGGGAGACACCATTTTGGGTGCCAGGATGTTGGTGGAGGGCGCCTAGGCTCACACTGATGCTGCAGCTGTGCGCACATTTTCCTGATTGTGTGCTGAAATGCGCACACCAGTGCGCCTACCCTTATCTTACTCCAAATTGATGCACACACATGTGTGCAGTCTTTTAACTTGATGAACTTTAATTCTCAAACTTTGGTTTATACTTTAACCATCTTTGAACCATGGTTGGACCTGTGCAAACCTTAGACAAATACCAACAAGAAGTAAGTATTCAAGAAAGATGAAAAAAGTGCAAAGAGTGAAACAAAAAAGTAGAACTAGTGAGAGTTCTTCATCATTTTCGGCCACCTTTTTTTTGGTCTTCTAATCTTCATTGGAATCATTCTACCAACTTCACTAAGTCCACAAGAGCATAAGGATCTACGAGGATAATTCCCGTGTGTGGAAATTTTTCTTAGCCAAAGAAGGTTGGTTAAGCTTCTACTTTTTGCAAAATAAATTGTTAGCATAATTCATGTGTTTAAACCACCTTGAAAATAGACTAGATTAATTTGACTCACTTAAAAAGTATCATTTTAAGATACTTACTCATTCTTTAGCATTTTAGTTTTCACTGGTTATATGTCTTTTTTTAGTTAGCTACTAGTCATATGTAGTCTCTTCGTTAAATGCAATGTTAAGTTAACAGTAGTTTTAAAGTTCTTTTCTTTAGTTTAGTACATTCAGAATTTTTATGTTATCTAAGTTGGATGTTTTATTTTAAGTTTTCATTAATTACATGTGAACTTTAATTCTTTAAGAAGAATTTTGGGCCCCATTGGTCCTTCTTAATTTTGGGGCCCCTTTGGCCCATTAAAAATGTTACTAGTTACTAGTTATTTTGAATCCCATTTTTAAAGTAGTTTAGTTTAAATCTATTTAACTTAATTCCTATTTTTTTTAACTCATCTAGTTTAAAGTAGCTTAGTTTAATACATTCAAATTAGTCTTCAAGTTCAATTCATCTAATTTAAAATAATTTAGTCTAAATCCATCTAGTTTAACTTTCATAATTAATGCACCTAGTTTAAATGCTCACACTTTAATTTACTTATCATCCATACGTTGCAAGTAGTTTTAATATTTTTTTTCTTCATAGTCAAAGCAATTTATTTCCTTTATATACTTACTTTTACCGCATTACCTTAAAATTAATATTTGGTGTTGCTTTGTTTGAATAAAAGTTGCAAAATGTGTGCTTGGTTTTATTAGTAGTGTAAAATAATAATACGTTAATCAAAATTTCATTTAATTTCCTCGAAACACAAAGGGCTAGACTTCGGTCTAGGTAAGAGAAAGAGAGCTTTAACTCCTCGCTCTTTGCATCAAAATCTCCCGAGCTTTGGAATTTCTCATGTAGACCACTGATAAGTGATTTGACCCCCTTAAGGTCAAATGACGACTCCTTACCCGTCATCTTTGCTTCTTTTTTTTTGGATAACGGACCATTACGACTGCCCCCACAATCCTTGCCCTAGGACCTTGTGGAGGATATAAATCGCAGGATGTGCAGCGCAGTAGCAGGACTCAAACCCGAGACCTCACGGGGGAACTACCATCTCGAAGGCCGAACTTACCACTGCGCCATATGCCCTGGGGGCGTCATCTTTGCTTTTTGCTTGGATGACAAACGACCCATTGTCTAATACATTAAAAGCGCACCCATCATGGGAGTCTCCTTACTACTTATAAAGGATTTGTATTAGACTTGATAGATTTCACTCGTTTCTATATATCTACTCATCATAGTCCGCACCCTCACCATGTCCACCTTCTTTAAGGGGAGTGGCCTTAGGTAATGAGCCGGATTCATGGGTCTCAAGCAAAAAAGAGCGGTACCTACACATATAGTAAATGACAAAATTTGTGATATAGGACAAATATACCCTCAAATTAGAAGATGACACTTGTCAACCACAATCACAAAATGGTAATCTCTACTCTAGTTGGACCCTATAAATAAGGGATCCCCCAAACAGTAAGGAAAACACTAATCACTCTCACTTTTATTCTCCCAAATTCATACTCTGACTTAGGCTTCGGAGGATCCCTCCTAGAGTCAACCACTCCGGGTCAACTTCCTTTTTCAGATACTACAAAACCAACTCGAACGGAATAAGTACTAGTCAACATATAACCTCTTTTTGACTAGTAGCAAACCCGACCTGACCTAGATACACCTGATCTATTTTCGTCAACAAAATTGGCGTCATCCGTGGGGCATTTTGAAATTCAGAGGCACCTTCTCATCCATGAGCTCTTGGGAGAAAGGATTGCTCATAGGTCTAATTTCATTGAAGATGTTTCTTTGGGTGGCTTTGATGGCGAGTCTAATACATTGAGGAAATGATTACTTGGCTTTGGAAGGATTATTTCAGCAATTATCTTATTTGATGGTGTTTAGGTTACTTGGTTGATTGAGTGTTGATTGTGCGGTTAATCGGTATTGTTAATTAGTAGACATATAGATTATAATAGGGTATGTTACAAATTCATTATTGTGGTTTAACCTTAACTACAATCCAATCCGCTCCACTAGTATCAAAACATGACAACTCAATATGTTGATATAAGTCTCACAAATAAAAAAAAGGAAAAATCAAATTTTCTCTTCTAGTATTAACTGCTACGCACATGTGAGAATGAAAAAAAAAAGACCAAAAACTATCAAGCCTTCATTATCTTTATCATACTCTTCTATAAAATTTGTACATATTTTATCGATATGTATATTTGATTATATAAGTGATTAATCTCAAGCTTAAGAAACAAGGTGAACTTCAATCCAGAAGATATACACAATTACTATTGAAAGATTTAAGTATATGAAGCACGGGCTTTAAATTATTGTATAAAGCTTTCGGCCTAATCATATTTAAATCTAAATCTTATCACTTTATTAGATTCAAGTTGTGATAATTGTTTAAGATCTTACATGGTTGATTATTACTTATTGAGGTGTAAACTCATTAGTTTTGTATAATTTTATATATGATAAATAAATTTAGAGTCAAAGCTAATTAAGTGAACCCTTGATGAAAATTCAAGAATTTGACTTCTTTGGTTTAAGTGAGTGGGTCACTATTATTGTTCTTAAGAGCATATGTCTCAAGAATTGTAATTTGCTGTTTATCAATGTTATATTGTCTGAAAGGGTGACCCTTCAGTCTTGGAACTATAGCATTATGTAATCTTAGATGTTATTGATGATCTAAGTATCACATATTAGATTTTGGAAGATTTTATCTCAATATTCATGTGATAAACACCTTTATGATTGAAATTGTGTAAGAATTTTATTGTAATAGAAATGACGGATTCATAATTGTGTTGCATAGGAATTTTTTGTTTGAATTTTGGCTGTGAAAACTTTCATGAAACCTCTCCACTTTGATTATTTCTAATAGCTGAGAAGAATCTATTCACATGGCCTTTCCACTGGAATTGTGTGATTCAGTCACACATTTCGTCTTGTAATGTAATTTTCTCTCATCATTTTCAATTCATTGGCGAGCTTTCAATGTATTTCTTTGAATGTCACATGATTAGTAATTGCAATTTTTTCAAGTGAATAGCTCTTGAGGTTTAATATGAAGCACTTTGTGGTTTATCTTGAGGGAACGCAGTTGAATTTTGACTTTTAAAAATAGAAAAAAAATATAAAACACCTCAAAATGAAATATTTATCAATATATACGAATTGGAGGGAGTCGATCATTCAATTAATAAATTGCTATTTTTGGTCTAAAATTATTTAACATCATGCCAAGTCATAGAGCCAGATTCTCATTTATGCTTCACTTATTGTAATTAATGCCATCAGATTTTCAGCCTTAATAGTAGTTATGTGGAAATCAAAGATCAAAGAATCGAGTATTTCCTTTCTTTATCATGATTTACTAAGTTGACCATATTCAGTGGATTATTTGTCCATACGGAGCTTTTCACTAACATTATAAATATTGCATGACATTAGGGTAAGCAGTATCAGTTTTTAAGTAAGAAATATTGCAAACACTAGAAAAGATATGGAGAAAGCTTTTTTTGAAATCTCTTTTCTTAGTTGTGCTCTTGATCATTTCATCTGGTAACTTTCTTTCTATACTACGTAAAATTTTATGTATTTCTTTTATGGTTTAATTAGTTTGTTCTCGTATATCATCAAGAATTCCAAATATATATACTCCTTTTTTAATTTTAATAGCTGATTAATATATATGGTTAATTACCATCAATTTTCTTAGTAACATTGTGCTCTTGATCATTTCATCTGGTAACTTGTGTTTCGATACGTACAATTTTATGTATTTTTTCTATGGTTTAATTAGTTTGCTCTCATATATCATCAAGAATTCCAATTGTACTCGTCTTTTAATTTTAAAATATGATTAATATACATTAATAATGCAGTTTTGATGTCGAGAGCTGACGATATACAGCAGGATCCAAGAAATCCCAACCATTGCACGAGTGATGAGTATTGCCAAGGTTTATGTGAACCTGATTGCCCACACTGCTATTGTCAACAATCCGTCACAACGTGCATGTGCACAAATTAACTTCCCGCCGGATTTAACAGCTCAAGTATTCAAAGGACCCAAGCAACTACCAACAAGGTATTGAGTTGTTATCTCCCCCACAAAATGTCTTTTTAATTACACATCCATGAATAAATAAAATTATATTCAGATTATTAGCAGTTTTTGGTGGGGCCGTGATCATGGTTTTTGATGAGGAAATGATTATTTGGATTTAATTGGAAGGATTATCTCTGCAATTATCATATTTGTTAGTATTTATGCTACTTCCGTAAAATCATATTTACAAGCCGTAAAATTCAACATTGATAACATAAAGGGAATCAAGAAATTGATAACAGAGTACTTATATGGTCAAACAATAAAGTGGCTGACTGGTTCAACTTTGTATTATATTGACTAGGTAATCTTCAACATTGATTACATTTTAAGATAAAATATCAATCACTAGAGGAGCAATAACACATTTTCTGTTAGGAAAAATTACCAAGTCGAAGCTAACACACAACTAAAGTGAAATGAGAAAAATAAAGATAAAATGGACACAAATATTTTACGTGGAAAAACTCCCGAACAAATTTGGGGTAAAAAAACCACGGGGAAGTGTAGGAGGATTTCACTATTGTAAAATAGGGATTACAACATCTTCTCTCTAATTACAATGAGATAAAAATTGTCTAATCTCTATTGTAATAGGAGAAACAACTCTCTCACAAAATCGGAAAAATTTTACTTACAAAGAAGGAACAAATTTTCCTCTCTAAGTAGTAACTCTCAAGAAAACTCTCACACTCTCTCTAATACTCTTCTTGGTGTATATTACAAAGGAAAGCCAAAGGAGTATTTATAGACTTCATTGGCATCTCACCGTTAATGTTGGCAGCTCCACCCTAATTAATTTTGGCAGCTCACCATTAATATTAGCAACCTTTGTCTCCACCAACTTGCCATTAATATTGGCAGCCTTTGTCTTGTGGAGAAAGTGGCTTTACCACAAGAAAAAGGCCATCTCTTATCATATTCTCCTACTTAAAGTCACTTTCGTAATCCTTCCATCCTTCCTCACTTGCCAAATCCATGCTTGCTTACGTTTTCGCTAGACCACATGAGGATCTACACCATTTAAACTTGTCAGTGTTGATCGGCTTGGTCATAACATCTGCTAGGTTCTCATCTATTTGAATCTTCTGCATATCCATACTACCTTCTTCCACTACTTCTCAAACGAAGTGATACTGAACCTTTATGTTCTTTTTCCGTGAATGAAAAGCTGGATTCCTTGCAATGTGCAAGGCACTCTAACTGTCACAAAACAGAACAATCTTCTCCTGCTTGTGCCCGAGCTCTTCCAATAACCTTTGTATCCAAACTGTTTCCTTGCAAGCTTGTGTAGCCGCCATGTATTCTGCTTCCGTTGTAGATAGAGCCACAACCGTCTGCAGTTTAGAAACCCAGCTTACAGCTCCTCCTGCAAGTGTAAACACATAACTTGTAGTAGACTTGCTTTTATTGAGATCCCCTGCAAAATCTGAATCAACATAGCCTCTGACAGTAAAATCTGATCCTCTGTAACATAACGCAACGTCTGAGGTTCCTCTGATGTATCTCAGAACCCTCTTCACAGTATTCCAATGCTCTCCACCAGGATTCGCCATAAATCGACTAACCACTCCCACTACTTATGCAATGTCTGGTCTTGTACAAATCATAGCAAACATCAAACTTCCCACTGTTGATGCATACGGTACTCGAGACATCTCCCTCATATCTCCTTCATTGGTAGGACACATACTTGAGGATAACTTGAAATTAATAGGAAGTGGGGTAGAAATTGGCTTATTATCTTGCATGTTGAAGCGTCGCAAGATCTTGTTGAAGTAGTTCTTCTGGGAAAGCTAAATCTTCCTGTAATTTATGTCTCGGTGAATCTACATCCCTATAATCTTGTTTGCTGGTCCCAAGTCCTTCATATCAAACTCCCTAGCCAACTATGCCTTCAATTCTTGGATTTGATCTCTGTTGCTACCAACATGTCATCCACATACAACAACAAGATAATAAAATCATTATCACCATCAAACCTTTTGAAGTATGTACAATGGTCTGAACTGAGTTTGTTGTATCCAAGGCTAATAATAAAGGAATCAAATCTGTTGTACCAACATCTCAACGCCTGTTTGAGACCGTATAGAGATTTGTTCAACCTGCAAACTAAGTTTTCTTTTCCTGTTTCAGCAAAATCTTCTGGTTGGAGAATATAGATTTCTTCTTCAAGTTCTCCATGAAGAAATGCAGTTTTCACATCCAACTGCTCCAGATGTAAGTCAAACGTAGCACACATAGCCAGGACTACTCTGATTGTTGTAAGCTAAACCACCGGAGAAATTATCTTATTGAAATCAATACCTTCTTTCTGAGCGAATCCCTTTACCACCAGCCTTGCATGAAACCATTCCACTTGATCATTACTATCCCGCTTGATCTTGTAGACCCATTTGTTACCTATGGCTTTTCTACCATGTGGCAATGGTACCAGTTCCCAAGTCTTATTCTTGTGTAAAGCTTCAATTTTTTCCTGCATTGCTGCCATCCACAAAGACACATCTGAGCTACTTGTAGCTTCTTGGAAAGTTGAGAGCTCTCCATCCTCCGTTAAAAGACAGTATGCAACATTGCTCTCAGTAACATACTCCGAATGCCAAGCTGGCGACCTTCTCTCACGAGTTGACCGACGAGCTTCTGGAGCCTCGGACTCGACTAGTTCTTGTACCTCGTGCTCTGGTGCTGCTTCAGTAGAAACTGGAGTTTCTTGTACCTGATTATTCTGCACTTGTATTGTTGTAGTCTCTGAAACCTCTTTCGACGTGCTACCGTCTCCATCTTTTTGTAGTAGTTGATCTTCTACAAAGATCATATCCCTGCTGACAACAACCTTGCGGGTGGTGGGATCCCATAAGCAATACCTCTTTACTCCGTCAGCATACCCCAAGAATGTACACCTCCTAGATTCCGAATTCAACTTAGTTCTTTCTTGGGCATTGTATATCACATACGCAGGACATCCAAAAAGAATGTAAAGTAGAGTAGTCCGTTGGCTTACCAGTCCACATCTCCATCGTGTCTTTAAATTAATTGCTATTGATGGCGACCGATTTATCACATAACAGGCGGTTTTGACTACTTCTGCCCAAAAAGAGTTGGGTTGACATGCAATCCTCAACATAGCTCTCATCCTTTTTGTAAGAGTTCTATTCATCCGCTCTGCTACTCCATTTTGCTGAGGCGTGTATGTGATTGTGAACTATCGCTTGACACCTTCCCGCTTACAAAGAGTAAGAAACTCGCCGTCTGTGTACTCTCTTCCATTATCTGTCCTCAAGCACTTGATCTTTTTCCCAAATTCAAGTTCCACCCGCGTTTTGAAGTCTTTGAATACCAAAAATATATATGACTTCTTCTTGATTGGATACACCCAACATCTCTTGGAGTAATCATCAATGAAAGACACAAAGTACTTTGCTCATTCTAGGGACATTTCTGGTGACTCCCATACATCAGAATGAATCAAGTCTAGAACGTATTTACTCCTAGCATTAGATCTACTAAACTTCAATCTATGCTGCTTACTTGTAATACAATGCTCACAGAAAGATAGACTTACCGATTTGAGCCCTGGAAGCAACTTTCTGTTAAAGAGAATCTTTAAACCTCATTCCGACATGTGACCTAATTTGAGATGCCACATCATCGTCGACTCTTCTCCCTTGTTGATTGATGCGACACACGCATCAGCTTCCTTCAGTGTTTCCCCTTTTAGCATGAATAGATTCATTGCGATCTTTTCTGCCTTCATAACCACAAGTGCACTTTTGACAATCTTCATGATCCCATTTTCGATATGGGTCTTGGATCCAAGACTATCTATTTGCCCTAAAGACAATAGATTCTTCCTCAGGCCCTTCACATGTCGTACATCCTGAATAGTGTGAACTATACCATCAAACATCTTTATCTTGATAGTACCAATACCAGCAATCTCCAAAGCATGACCATCACCCATGTGTACAGAACCTCCTGAGACTGGTTCATATTTGTGAAACCATTCTCTCCGAGATGTCATGTGCCATGTTGCTCATGAGTCTAGTAACCAGATGTCAGCGAATTGCTTTCTGCCTCCAACTGTCGTTGTTGACTCGCTGTATAGAACTTCACCATCATCTGAGGCACTTGCCACATTCCTTTGAGCATTTGATGACTCAGGGACTTCACTCTTCTTTTTGTACCAACAATCTTTCTTGACAAGTCCTTTCTTGCCACAGTTATAGCACTTGAAATTCTTTTTACTTCTTGATTTCGATCTACCATGATTCCGACTCCCACTGGGGCCACGTTCCGTTGATCTTCCTCTCGTCATCGTCAAAGCTTCCGCTTGCTGCGAACCTGCCTGTCTGTCTTCCTTGTTTTTGCGCCTGGTTTTTTCTTCCAAAACAGCAGCTGCAATTTCATCGAAGACTAGATAGTCCGTGAGGATGTTGTTCGTCAAGTTGATGATGAGTTGATCATACGAGTCAGGTAAACTTTGTAGTAGAAGCTCCACACGTTCAGATGTCTCTATTGTGTAACCTATCGATGTAAGTTGTGAAAATAGAGCATTCAAAATGTTGATGTGGTCGGTCACCGACGTGGATTCCGCCATTCGAAGAGTGTAAATTCTACTCTTTAAGAAGATCTTATTGTGTAGTGACTTGGCCTCGTATAGTCTTGTTAAAGTATCCCAAATCTCCTTCGCAGTCTTCTTTTCCACCACACTAGATAACACTCCATCGGCTAGTGCTAAGTGCAGATCGGCAATTGCGATGTCGTCCATCTCGTTCCACTTGCTGTCGTCAATGATCTCTGCAGGCCTTTCTTCAATTGCTGCCAAACAATTGTCTTTCCTCAGAATTGCCTTAATCTTCATTTTCCACAACGAGAAATTACTCCTGTTAAACTTCTCAACATCAAACTTTGTTGTAGTAGACATTTTGTTCACAACGATCTGCTTCACACCCCTCAACCAATTGCTCTGATACCATTGTTAGGAAAAATTACCGAGTTGAAGCTAACACACAACTAAAGTGAAATAAGAAAAATAATGATAAAATGGACACAAATATTTTATGTGGAAAAAACCCGAACAAATTTGGGGTAAAAAAACCACGGGCAAGTGTAGGAGGATTTCACTATTGTAAAATAGGGATTACAACATCTTCTCTTTAATTACAATGAGATAACAATTGCCTAATCTCTATTGTAATAGGAGAAACAACACTCTTACAAAATCGGGAAAATTTTACTTACAAAGAAGGAACAAATTTTTCTCTCTAAGTAGTAACTCTCAAGAAAACTCTCACACTCTCTCTAATACTCTTCTTGGTGTATATTACAAATGAAAGCCAAATGAGTATTTATAGGCTTCATTGGAAGCTCACCATTAATGTTGGTAGCTCACCATTAATGTTAGCAGCTCCACCCTAATTAATTTTGGCAGCTCACTATTAATATTGGCAGCTTTTGTCTCCACCAACTTGCCATTAATATTGACAGTCATTGTCTCCATCAACTAGCCATTAATATTGGCAGCCATTGTCTTGTGGAGAGAGTGGCTTTACCACAAGAAAAATGTCATCTCTTATCACATTTTCTTTGGGGTCAAAAAGAAAAAAAAATAATTAAAGTAATTTTGAAAAAAATAAAAGTGGAAGCTTAAAACATTGTTGGAGTCAAATAAAGGAAATTCTTTTTTGTAATTTTACATATCAGAAGATTCCGAGATTCTCATTCTTTTCGTTGTCCTCTTCTTAGATTCTCTACATGTAATTGTAAATAAGAATGTCTCAGAGTGTTGTACTCAATATGCATTGTCAATTTCATGGTCTGTATGCAAACTTGCTCCTGAGGAATGCTCATCAGTTGCTGTGGAAACAGGGCTAGTGGCGAAACTCCTACTCGTGATCCAAAGTGGTTGCAATCCGGTCCTGAAGCAGCGGTCTGCAGAGCTATTGAAGCTTTGTAGTGTAAATTATACAGATACCATCTTCACTTCCAAGTGCAAGCTATTACAAGGACAATCAATTTCGAATTGGGTCCCTCCAAAATTCAAATTAATTTATAGTAAATTCAGGGTTGAAAAGCAATCATATTTTTCTTCCAATTTAAATTAATTTTTGTTCCATCAAACTCCAAAGTTGGTTTTACATATAAGCAGTGAAAAGTAAAATTCGGAAGAAGTGAAATTGAAAAATACTTGATCAATTTCATTTCAGTAATTGTCATCAAGCAAGCATCATCAATGTCAATTCAAATACGAATAATTTTTCTTCCAAATCAAATTTCATTGTGTTATTTTTAAGAAAATACGCGCTCCTCTCCTACTCAATTCTCTCTAAAGTGGCCTTTTAAAGAATGTGAGAGTTTTGTATTCTTAGCTATACCTATCAATATGGATATTTAAACTGCATCATTGAATTGACCTCCAATGTGATGATTTTGACAAGAATATGATGGTGAGGTTTTTAACTTGCTTGCTCGTCGCAATCAGTTCTTTCAAATTTACTGTGTCCCAAGTAAATTTTGCTAGAATGCAATCTTTTATATTAGTCAAAAGGACAAAAAAGCCAAAAACTTTAACAAATATTTCTACTATTTGTGAACATCAACTAATCTTGGATTGTTTAAAAATCAAGATAAGCGTAGACTGGAAATTCAACTCTACAAAAAATGTTAATGTTAAATTTGGAGCTAAACAACTACTCTTCTTTTCTCAAATGTAAAACGATGTTTCACGGTAAAGAGTCCTGAGCAGTGGTGAATATTTTTAAACCAATTGGTTTGATTTCCACAACTAATAAAACTTAATGTCTAAAAATAATTTAAACATTAAATTATAATTTAATATAAAAGAAGTGATAAACGGTTTCTTTAACAATCTTAAACAGTGACAAGATTAAAAAGGAGTACTCTTTGTAAAATAATGATAGTATATCCAGATAATATATATATATATATATATATATAGAATTATTTTCAAGCATCATCACATATTTGGTTAGATTTTATCTAAACATTTAGTTTTATACCATCTCGAAACTTTATTAATAATTTTAAATTTTTTTATTAATAACATTAATATAAATAAAATTAAAAGCTAATATTACTAATAAAGTTTTTAGTTTTGAGTTTATATTTTAGACTCCGCGTACCTAACCAAATAATCCTTCAATATCTAATGATCAGATGGTCGGTGGGGTTAAGTGGCTGAGGGCCTATGGCAACTTGTGACTTCATGGACCAAAATGGGAAAAAAGAAAAAAACTTGTAGCTATAGTCTAGAAAGCGACATTTGCATAGCGTCAGGTATGTACCGTGTACGAAACTGTGAAGGGTGAGCTGCGGAGTCAAATGAAGTGTGATTATTTATAGAGTTTCAAGATTCTCATTCTCTTCGTTTGTCCTCTTTTATATTCTCTATAAGAATAATTTTCTTCTCTTTGTTAATTTGGCTTCTTTTGCATGGATCTCACTTTTTCTTCCTCTCTGTGATAACCCTCTTAAACATTTTATGGTGGTACGAAAGATCATTAAGCTCTTCCTTTCTAGGGAATTTCTGTTTCTTGCTCTTCCTTTCTAGGGAATTTCTGTTTCTTACTTGTCCTCTCTACAAAATTGAGTTCTTATGAGGCTTTGAGTTGACGATTTTATAGGGGTAGGTAGTCAAGCTTCTCAGGAAAAACCATTTTCTTCTTTCTTTTTCTTGCTACTTTTAGTGGATTATCACTTACTGGAACATAAAAGCTCAGTTCTAATTACTACTACTACTAATTTTCTGTATCAAAAAATACTACTTTTTCTCCGCAAAATTCCAGCTTCCTTTTATGTTGATTTTTCATTACAGTGTCTCTCTTGCTAGAGCCAAACTTATTTCTTAGTTTTCTTCTTCTTATACACAAATGAACCTCACGCGTCCAGGAGACGACTGATCCTCTCTCAGTACCCTCAAATCAAAGAGCTCTTTGGCCCTGACATGGGCTTTTCTTAAGATCTTTTTTCCTCTCGCTTTTTCTCTCTTATATATAATGTTATGCATATCTGTTTATCAATATATGTATTTGTGTTCTCAGTGTCTTTCTTGAGCTCTTTGCAATGCTTGATTGGGTTTTGATATGAGATAATGTGGGTTGATTGATAAGTCTGATTTGGATTGATTATCTTTTTCTTGGATTCGTTTGAGTTTACTATTTTAGCTTGATGGGATTTTGGGTTTAGCTCTTTGCACATCATTATATGCACGTACATCACTTTCATTACAAATTACAATATGGCCTTCTTCAATCTCATGAGTTTCTCTAGAGAAAATGCGTATTTTCCTTTTCTTCAATCCTTGTCTTAGAATTCATTTTTATTTATTTTTGTTTTGCAATTTCAGAATTGTCCGTGGAGAACATTAAAAGGATCACATATCATCTTCAGATTTTGAATCCTTGTTCTTTTTTCACAATGGCAAATAACCCAATTCAGCTTAAGGCATTGCAGACCTTGGATATCTCTAGAAACAAGATATCTGGAAATTTCCAAAATTCTGTTTCAGAATTGCATAATCTTACTAAAATTAAGTTCTATGATAACAATTTAATTGGGGAAATACTGCCAGAGCTTGGGAACCTCATCCTTCTGCAGTAAGTTTATATATCCGTAAATTAGTTGCATGGGGAGTTGCCTGTAGAGATTGGAAATTTGAAGAATCTGACAGTTTTCAATGTTATAAAAACAACTTTTCTGGTGAATTCCCTGCTGGATTTGGGGACATGCGTCACCTCACTGCGTTATCCCTCTTTAAAAACAGTTTTTCGGGTGAATTTCCAGCAAATTTGGGTCGATTCCCACCTTTGGAAAGTATTGATATATCCGAGAATCAGTTTTCAGGTGGCTTTCCCATTTTCTTGTGTGGAACCAGGAAGTTGAAATTCTTGCTTGATGTGGGCAACAACTTTTTTGGGGAGTTTCCTTATTCTTATACTGAGTGTAAATCTCTGAAGAGGTTCAGGATCAATAAGAACCACTTGTCTGGGGAGATTCCAAATCAGTTTTGGGCTCTGTCACATGTCACCATGATCGATTTTAGTGATAATGACTTTACTGGAGCCATATCGAATGACATTGGGTCTTCAACCAGCTTGAATCAGTTGGTTTTGCTAAACAATAGGTTTTCAGGTGAGCTTCCATTAGAGCTTGGCAAGCTAAAATACTTAATGAGGCTCCACTTGAGCAATAGAAACTTTTCTGGTGGAATACCAGCTGAAATAGGTGGTTTAAAGCAGTTATCGTCCTTACATTTGGAAGAAAACTCGTTGACTGGATCAATACCGCCAGAACTTGGTGATTGTGGTAGGTCGGTGGACTTGAATCTTGCTTCGAATGCTTTAAGTGGTGATATCCCACAAATATTGTCGCTAATGAGCTCTTTAATCTTTCTAAATCTTTCGAGAAACAAACTACAGGTCGTATTCCAGAAACTTTAAAGAAATTGAAGCTAAGTTCCATTGACTTGTCCGAAAATCAAATGATAGGAAGTGCTCGCGTATACTGCTAAAGTCACCGAAAAGAGTGATGTATATAGTTTCAGTGTGGTTCTGCTAGAACTAGTTACAGGTCGAAGACCTGTTGAAGAGAAGTATGGAGAAGGAAAAGATATTGTTTATTGGGTTTTAATTCATCTTCCCAATCGTCAAAATGTGCTCAAGGTTCTTGACGATGAAGTGGCGTCTGAATCTGTGCAAGAGGACATGATTAAGGTGTTAAAGCTTGCTGTCCTTTGCACCACCAAGCTTCCAAATTTTCGCCCTACCATGAGAGAGGTGGTCAGGATGCTTATAGATTCTGAGCCTTGCACTTTCAGGTCTCCAGACAACACATGATACCACTAAACCAACACGCATCTCTAAACAGGAACAAAATTCTGTGTTTGTTCAAGAAATCGAAACAACATAAGGCTATTGTTATATTGATTCTGAATCAAGATGTACACACAAAATAGTTCTAGGCTTTTAATATATTAGATCTTAACAAGATGTTTCCTACATTACCATCCTGTAATGCACAAAATGAAACGATTCCATTTGATGCTACACCTAAAGCTTCTGACCTCTGAACACAAAACTATAATATATTCACTAAACCAACACGCATGTTGGGACCGTGACTTGCATCAAAGTTTTATGTTTGAAAAATCAATAACAGAGAAAAAAAACTAGAGACAACACATGATACCACAAAAATGTAAGTTCTTTCTCTGTATTAGTTTGTTATATTTTAAGATCGATCAATATTTTTTTATAAAAGGAAAATATGTTAACTACTATAACATTGCGTTTGAAGTTTGAAATTGAAATTATATATTTTTTTCAATAAAAAAATTGATGAAAAAACCATGTTCGGCCCCAATTTTAATTTTAAACCTAGCTTCATAAAATCAAACATACTGCAAGTGTACTTCTATTATTTGTATTATCGTTTAGATAAATTAAAGCAATTTGATGGAACTCATGGAGCAATTGCTCATTAATTTGCAATTAATGTATGAGCTTGGGAACTCGTAAATGCAAAAAAATGTATATATAGTACTGCATGCTACTAAAAGTCTAAAACCTTACTAAGAAGGTATTTGGCAAGTGATCTTGCATTGGGATTTTTAATATATATACTGAAATGTCTAAGTCTTTGTGATCATGAGTTTGGTTCAATCGTTGCACATTTTTTCCAGTAAGATTTCAGGTTTAATATAGTGTTGGGATATAAGGGGATTCATAAGAAAAGTGGCTGCATATTTTCAGAGAGAAAATAAAAGAAGAAAAAGGTTCAAGTTTAATATAGTGTTGGGATATACGTGGATTCAGAAGAAAAGTGGCTGCATTTTTTACATGACTTTTTGACAAGACGCAAACTTGCATCTTTTGGATAACGAACCATGTCTCATGACTTTGTGTTGCTCTGTTACTTGTTAATGTATGAAGTCTCTTGCGTTGTATCTTAGCATTAGTGGTTTTGATTCAGAGATTTTTTTTTGGATAACGAACCATGTCGCAATGTCATGATATTTAAGCATTGGACTCGCCCTACAACAGACGCAAACTTGCATCTGACTTGCAGACCTGATTCCATGTAACCATAATTTATCTGCTAAAAGCTTTTATTCCTTGGAGTTACTCTTGTAAACGATCATTAAATCCTTTGGTATCTTCTCCGGTATTGGTTCCATTCGTCCTATTTAAAGTACTTTAACAGCACTGATATGTTTTTCCTAACACATTTGACTTGTAATGATTGCTTTCTATGATGCATTAAAATGACAAGTCCATTGGAAATATTTGAGAGTATAGTACACTCTCCATATTGAAGTTTCTCGGCAGACTTTGGTGATTTGCAGTCGCAAAAGGCTCTACATGGGTCGTGTTCCTAATTAGAAGAATTTTGATGATATCCATCACCATCTATACCATCCTTCATGAAATTGGAGAAGAGCCGAAAACATGATACGTGTTCCTAATTAGAAGAATTTTGATGATATCCATCACCATCTATACCATCCTTCATGAAATTGGAGAAGAGCCGAAAACATGATACGTGTTCCTAATTAGAAGAATTTTGATGATATCCATCACCATCTATATCATCCTTCATGAAATTAGAGAAGAGCCGAAAACATGATAAAAACTGATCTGCAAGTGTGATTATTAACCGCTACTGCCACACCCGTCTTCATTGAACACTAAAAAGGAATATCCGGAATATGTTGCATGGTATACATGGCATAAGTCATAACCGTGCAGAACAAGTGAACATTGATTTTTCCTATTATTTTTAATTTTGGTGTCAAGAAAGTGAACTGGATGAATAAAATCAGGGTACCCTAACAATTGACCCATGTGGTTAAGTCCCAATAACTGGGCACTAAGTGCATCCAACGCTCACTTTGTGCGTTCTTTCAATATGCAGATTCAATATTTGTTTTCGTTAGCGCATGATTTAAAGGAAATCATTAGAACTTCAAATGCAGCTATGCAGACTATGAGTCGTTCAGTATACATGTCATAGTAGAACAGATTGTGCCTGTGTTCTGCTCGTTGCGTTCTATACTATATGGTTCTATTTTGTCTTACTAGATTCATTCGTGATAAAATCACCAAAATTGGACGAGCATATCTTAGAAGATTTGGAGTCCTTTGGTCCAGCTAAAGATCTGGGACAACCGTCTGATGGGCATTGACATGTGGTGTTCGCAGTGATTTTAAAATTCAAAGGATATGATCTAGACAACCTAAATTACCAATTTGTAGTGAATGGTGATTTACAAAACTGTTTAAACGTTATTCTTCCATCTTACATAATTTTGCCTGTTTCTTCTTAACTCCGCTGATTGAAACTCTTTTTACATTCAATACATAATTGCTTGATGAGGATTTTGGATGAGTTTTTGCGCTATTCTAAATTTGAGGCACCACTTGTGTTCTTATTAGTTTGAATTACACAAATAGTACTGACTTCAAAGTTTAAGTTGCTTCTTAACCTAAAATGCAAATTTCAGGAAGAGAAAAACAATGGTGTTTGCCAATTCTATGTTTCCTGTGAATCAATTAATTATAGTTTCTTATATTTGCAAAAAGATACTAAATGGAAAATCTGATTCTGCATAGATCATATGAATGTGTACAGGAAGTATGCATGTATTTATAAAAAAAAAAAAAAAAAAAAAACATGCATGTGAAGCTTCTATATTCATCATAGAATGCCTTATATTCTGCACTCTGATAAATGCAGACCATTCGAATTTCTGTGTGATTTTTCTGTTGCAGCAAATCTCAAGGTTAAGATATGAATTATGTCCACGTGTTATGAAAGAAAGGAGATTCTGGAGGATATATTTCACACTTGAGCACACATGTCGCACCGTAAGTCACTACTAATTTGTTTGGAGTTCCCTTTTTTCTTTGACTCTAGGCAACACCAAAATCTCCACTGGGATTTGATTATGCATGTATGAGAGAATATTAATGTTTATCAGGTTTATAAATATGTGGGAGGTAAAGGAAGAAGAGATAAACAAACAGGAATGGTTATATTGATGAAGAGAATCCTAAATATATATAACTATCATATCCAGAAAACTTATGTTTACAATTTTTTGGGTTTTTTCCTCTTTGCAAACTCAAGACAATTTATCTAATGTATTCAATAAATAAACGACACTCTTAGTTATTTGTATAATTCTTGGTAGGTGTTGTAAAACTTGGATTTTATGGAAAAAATAATGAGGTTCTTTTCAAACTACCAGAATAGGCTTTTCTTGCACTCTTTATCTTTCTGTGATTGCACTCTGATATGAGAGAGAATACAAGGAGGAGGTTACGCACAAAGCGGAGGAGAAAGATGATAAAGTGAAGCAAACCCCAGTAGTTGGGGAACCAGAAGTCACAGAAAAGAACCTCAAAAGTAGAACATTGACTGCGTCATCAGCTGAACAGGACTTGGATACATTTCTTCTAGGAGATCTTGAAGATAGTGATGGGGTCCAGGTATGTTCTTCAAACTTCTTGTGGTGTTTATGATTAATTGCCATCTGGAACCTCATATTTCTTTTTCCTCTGATTGTGAAATTGTTCATTCAGAATTTTAAATGCATCATTAATTAATGAAATTTAATTATTGTATAAAATTATAGTTTTAAGTATGCACTCCCTCTCTCAGTATAACCAAGCATGTTTTTCCCCAGCATGCAACTGGTTTTCCATGTCTCAGCTCATGCCATTCCCCTTGAATTAACATGTTCTGCTTTCCAGACTTTCATATGTCAATTTATTTTCCCCCTTTTTTAAATTATTAAACAATGTGCCTGTCTATTGCAGAATCTGCAAACTGGTGTTGGCGTGCAGCAGTGTTTACTTTTTTTTATTTTTTGAGGGGGTGGGTAGTGGTGGTTAGGTTTGGCTAGACCCGAACCATTTGCACAAATCGTACTATTCGAATCGACTCAGCAAGGAAAAGATACGTATCGTTCAAATGCATCGCAAATAAGCAAGAATCGATGTGAATTGTCGATTCACTGAAGCGAATCGGTGAATCACACCGAATCGACGATTCGACTGCGATGCAGAAATCTCGCAAATGGTTCGGGTCTATCGGACCAGATAACAAAAAAAATCCATATAAATACTTGTTTTTTACAAATTTTTTGGAGAAAATTACCTCGACCTTCTTCTCTCTCAATAGTTAGGGTCTTCTATTAAAATTTTGTCCACAATCAGAGATGCAGACCTGCAGCGCCATCATCGACAGTGGTTTTCTTGTTTATATACTAGTTTGCTCGACCAGGAACCCATATCTTTTTTTTATTTCCCTCTGATACTGCCAATAACTACCCTTCCAATAACAAGACAACACGTGGATCCCCTGGCTACAGGTCACAAGATCACACGTGGATGACTCAGGACCGGACAGCTGTGCCTCCAAGTCATAACCGCCCCTCCGGGCTCCGTTGCCCAAAGCTGGGCCTCCACGTCACTACCGCCCTCAAAGCCATCACTACTCAGCCCAAGTTGGGAAGCCAGGTCGGTAGATTGCCCTAGACATCAATGGCTCCTGAGCAAGTCAGCAAGACAAAGCCCTAGCGGACGGCCTTCAGCCATCCAGCTAGGCCTCCTAGGCACCAGTGCCCATCCAAGTTGGGGTGTCAGGCCATCAACCGCCCTTACACGTGGGTGGTTCCTGATCAAACCAACAAGACAAAGTCCTAGCGGACGGCTCCTATCCACCTAGCTGGATTTCCTAGGCATCATTACCTGACTCAGGTAAGAGTATAATCACTGCCGACTCAGGCCCAAAACGGCCTCCAACGGCCTATAAAAAGGATAAGGTACTCCCTCAACACGACTCAGACACAAACGGATAAGAAAAACACACCACTCAACCCTTAGTTGTATCTTATCACACTCTAACTTAAGCATCGGAGCATCCCCGAAGGACTCCCTCCGGTGACCCCATAGTTCACTTCTCTTTCCTTGCGCAGGTACCCAAGGTCCAGCTCAGCAACACATTTTTGGCATCAACAGATTGGCGCCGTCCGTGGGAAATCACCATCTCTCGCTGAAAGTAACAGCGAAGAAATCCAAAGAACTCATCTGTTATCATGCCCCCTAAAACCCCTACTAGGGACCTTGGTGCACACGGACTACGGTCGAGTGCAAGTTCCTCAGCCGAATCCGAGGCTCTTCCAAACGAAGGCACACTCCAGGCGCGGTTCGCGGACCTTGCACAGCTGGTAGCCGATCTGGCCGCCGAGGTTCGTGGGAGACCTCAACATACTTCACCACGCCCCTCACAGGAACCAAGTCACTATGGTTCTGCCAACCACCGCCCACCAGCCGATAACTGTTCGGCGACCCACTCGCCCCCACCGGCCAAGTCCGGAGAAAGTCTCATGTCTAAAAACAGCAAAGGGTTCGGTAAGCGCATCGAGGAAATAGAGAGACGAATTAATGAGGCGTTTAGAGAACGCGGCCATAATATTATCGATGATCTTGATGTGCAGGACCCACCATTTGCACAAGAAGTTCTCGACACTCCCCTCCTTCCGAATTTCCGAATGCCACAAATCAAACCGTACGATGGATCCACCGACACCCTGGACCATCTTCAACACTACCGAACCACAATGACCCTCCATAGACATTCAGATCCCGTGATGTGCCGGGCATTTCCATTGACCCTTGAGAAAGCCGCCGGGACATGGTATTCCCGTTTGCAGCCCGGGGGCATCCATACCTTCAAAGAGCTAAGCTATGCCTTCGCCTCCCATTTCATCAGTAGCAAAGGACCCAAGAAAACCTCGGAGTCCCTGTTCAATATTGTCCAATCCAAGAGAGAAAAGCTTCGGGCCTATATATCAAGGTTCAATACTGCCGCATGGGAAATCCCAGATCTTGACCCCAGTGTTCAGCTATTGGTGTTCAAAAATGGATTAAGATTTGGATTCTTTAGTTCAAAACTCATCAGACATCCACTCATGGATATGAGTGAAGTCTTGGCGCGAGCCGAAAAATACATGCTGGCAGAAGACGATCAGGCATTCCGAAGAGAACGCGAAGGAGACACAGAAAGAAGGAAAATAGACCTCACTAGTCCCTGCCGTGAGCCCACTAAGCGGCCATTCCACAATGAGAGACCCAAAACCTTCAGGTCTTTCGACAGCAGGTCTCGAAACCCCGCAACCTTCGAGACCGAAGCCAGAACTCCTGGGCAATCCAACAATTATTCTCCACTGAATGCCTCCAGGACTAACATTCTGATGCAGATTCATGACAGGGACCTCTTGCAGTGGCCTCCAAGACCGCCAAACCTCAATCTAAATCGAAACACTTGGTGCGGATTTCACAGGAACTTCAGCCATGACACAGAAGCATGTAAGGCACTAAAAAACCAGATCGAGGCCCTCATCAATCGGGGACATCTAAAAGAATATGTCGGGCCACGACAGAAAAAATTCGACGAACGAGCATGTAGAAGCCCTGAACGCCCTCTCGAGCAAAACAGACCTACAAGGCCAGTCCAAAAGAGCCCAGGGACAAGTTATAGTGAGCCTAGCTAGAAGAAACCGGAGGCTCCCATGGCAAAAATCATCAAGACCATTTGCGGAGGGCCCGCAGTTAGCGGTGGGTCGCATACTCGTAGTAAGTCTTATGTCAGGTCAATAGCCTCTGTCACTGAACCTCATAAACGACCTAAGACCGGAGAGATCATTTTCTTTTCGGACGAAGACTTAGAAGGAGTGCAGATCCCACACGACGATACTGTTGTAATTTCACTCCTCATGGCCAATCACGAAATAAGACGAGTCCTAGTCGATAACGGGAGCTCAGCCGACATTCTCTTTTATGATGCCTTTCAACAAATGCAACTGGGCGATACACATTTAGAGTTGGTCTCCACCCCACTCTATGGCTTCTCAAAGGGACCAGTCTTTACAGAAGGCAGCATAACCTTCCCAGTAACTGTAGGGACGACACCCCGAACAACAACTGTGCACTCCACCTTGTTGATTGTTCGACAACTTTCATCCTATAATATGATACTTGGTCGACCTACACTAAACAAACTCCGAGTGGTTGTCTCCACCCATCACCTCAAGATCAAATTTCCTACCGAGGACGGAGTAGGCGAAATCAAAGGAGATCAACGAATCGCGAGATTCTGTTATCTCAGTTCAGTAAAAGGTAAGAAGATGGAAGCCCTACCACTTGAACTAGATGACCTTAGAGACGAAGGGAGTAACCTACGAGGCCGGCCTGTAGAAGATGTAATCACGGTCCCCCTCAATGAAGACAGCACCAGAACTGTTCAAATTAGTTCAAGCCTGCCTAACACACTCAGGAAGTCTCTGTTAGCCCTCCTTCAAGCAAATCATGACCTATTCGCCTGGACCACTGCAGATATGCCTGAGATCAGCCCGGATGTCATCGTACATCGCTTAAGTGTGGACCCGACCCACAAACCAGTCATCCAGAAGAAAAAATCATTTGCCCCTGAGCGATAGACAGTTGTCCGGACAGAAGTTGACAAATTATGCTCTGCTAACTTCATCCGGGAGGTGAGCTACCCAGACTGGGTGTCCAATGTAGTAATGGTGAAAAAGGCAAACGACAAGTGGCGAATCTGTATAGACTTTTCAGATCTAAATAAAGCCTGTCCAAAAGACAGTTTTCCTTTGCCCTGGATTGACCAACTCGTTGACGTAATATCCGGCCATGAACTGTTAACATTCATGGATGCCTACTCCGGGTATAACCAGATTCTCATGCACCAGTCTGACCAAGAGAAAACAATGTTTATCACAGAACAAGGCCTCTATTGTTATAGAGTCATGCCATTTGGTTTGAAAAATGCTGGAGCCACGTACCAAAGGTTAGTGAATAAAATATTTCAAAAGCAAATAGGCCGGAATATGGAGGTATATGTCGACGACATGCTGGTCAAAAGCATCCAAGCAAAAAACGACGAAGTTGATCTGCAATAAGCCTTTGATGTCCTCCGCCAACACCAAATGAAGCTGAACCCCACAAAGTGTGCTTTTGGCATTACGGGGTGCAAGTTCCTTGGGTTCATGGTCACCCACAGAGGTATAGAAGCAAATCCAGAAAAAAAAATAGATGCAGTCCTAAACATGTGTCCACCTCGGACTGTGAGAGAAGTCCAACGGCTTACTGGGAAGGTAGCTGCCTTAAGACGGTTCATGTCCAAATATGCCAAGAAATGCCTGCCCTTCTTTAAAGCCATCCGTCGGGCCAAGAACTTTGTTTGGAATGAAGACTGTCAAGCAGTCTTCACCGAGCTAAAGAGATATTTGGCGACACCCCCCGTACTCACCAAGCCAGTACCGGGCAAAGATCTGTTCTTATACCTTTCGACCGGACCTGAAGTAATGGCTTTCGTCCTAATTCGAGAAGAAGAAGGATGCAGAAACCAGTGTATTATGTAAGCAAGGTACTCCATGATGCTGAAACAAGGTATCTTCCTGTGGAAAAGATGGTGTATGCTCTCTTAATCTCAGCCCGGAAGCTCCGGCCCTACTTTCAAGCCCACCCGATCACTCTCCTCACCAACCTACCCTTACGACAAATACTTCACAAGCTAGAAATTTTTGGCAGAATGGTCAAATGGTCAATAGAGCTGGGTGAGTTCAACATCCACTATCGACCTTGGGCAGCCATCAAAGCGCAAGCCTTAGCTGATTTTGTTATGGAAACTACCTTGCCTACAACTGAAGACGATCCGCCTCAGACTGTTGACGACGCGAACCCGTTCCCACAACCCTTCATGTAGAAGGATCCTCCACTGATTCTGGAAGCGGAGCCGGGCTCGTCCTAAGCGGGCCGGACAACTTCACCATTGAATACGCTTTGAGGTTTGAATTTGAAGCATCCAACAACGAGGCCGAGTATGAAGCTCTGCTCGCGGGCATGAAACTAGCCAAGGTGATTTCTGTACAAAATTTGCATGTATATAGCGACTCCCAACTAGTGGTAAACTAGGTGAACGGTGAGTACGAGGCCCGGGGAGAAAAAATCGCTCGTTACCTTACAGCCACAAAGGCATTAGCTGCACGATTTGAAGTATTTTGCCTTAGCCAGATCCCGCGAGCGAAAAATGCAAAGGCCGACTCATTGGCCCGGCTTGCATCTTCCTGCCAGCTCGATTCAAGACGAGCAGTCTACCTCGAAACCTTAACCATACCTAATATCAATGAAATAATGGTATTACCCGTGGTTGGTGAGAGAACATGGATAATCCCTATTCTGGAATATCTGCGTGATGGTCTTCTTCCCAACGACAAAAACGAAGCCCGAAAGATTGTATCTCGAGCAGCCCGATACGCACTTTTGGACGATCAATTGTACAAGCGAGGGCTTACAATGTCCTACTTAAGATGTTTTGACCTAGTCAAAGCGGATTACACCCTCCGCGAAGTCCACGAAGGAATATGTAGAAATCACCTCGGTGGACGTGCCTTGGCATTCAAGATCCTTCGTCAAGGATACTATTGGCCAAAAATGAGGGAAGCAGCCATGGAACTGGTAAACAAATGTCAAAGCTGTCAGCAGTATGCCGTTGTACCACATCGACCTGTAAACCTCCTCAATTCGATCGTCAGTCCACTTCCATTCGCTATGTGGGGAATGGACCTTCTCGGACCTTTTCCTAGAGTTACCCGCCAGTGGAAGTACCTCATAGTTGCAATAGATTATTTTACAAAATAGGTGGAAGCAGAGCCCTTAGCCAGCATCACCGACTTTCAGGCCCGAGCCTTCGTGTGGAAGTCAATCGTATGTCGGTTTGGAATGCCCCAAATATTAGTAACAGACAATGGAAAACAGTTCCACAGTGTTCGGTTCAAAACATTTTGCGATGAATTAGACATCGACCATCATTTCTTCTCAGTTGGATACCCACAAGAAAACGGACAAGCCGAAGTAACCAACTGAATGATCCTTCAAGGCATCAAGAGGCGAATAGACGAAGCAGATAAGTAGTGGACAAACCATTTACCCAACATACTTTGGGCATACTGAGCCACAGCTCGAGCACCTACGAGGGAAACCCCCTTCTTCATGACTTATGGATCCGAGGCAGTGATCCCTTTGGAAATAGGAGTACCTTCCTTGTGAGTACAAAGCTTCGAGGAACGAAGCAATGAGGAAGCCCTCCGCATGAACGCCGATCTTCTCGACGAAGCCCGGGATAAAGCCCAAATTTGACTTGCCGTTTATCAATAGCGAACTGCCAGGTACTTCAATTCAAGAGTAAAAGCAAGGCACTTCTGTCTCCATGACCTCGTCTTACGAAAGAACGAAGTATCTCGACCTCGAGAATCAAGCAAGCTGGTCCCTAACTGGGAGGGGCTCTATCGAATCAAAAAGATATGTCGCCCTGGAACTTTTGAGCTCGAGGAGCTCAGTGGGAAACCCATTCCCCGAACTTGGAACGCTGAACACCTTCGACGTTTTTGCCAGTGAAACACCAAGTGTAAAAGCATAACACCCAAAGTAAAAGCATAGGCATTGTATATATAAAAAAGTTTGGAGTTCAAAACAAAAGATCTAAAGTGTTAGCATTTCCATACAAAAGCAAAAGAAGCACTACTGGCCTCGGAATACAAAAATAGCTAAAAATTCTGGCTGGGCCAGATGAAGAGCACGCTTAGTCTAACTCCGAAGGCGCATCACCCTGAGTCGGAGACCCAGTGCCTGGATATTCCTCCTGATCCCCATGTTGCTCCTGCTCCTCTTCCTGTTCCTCCTCCGAACCCAGCAACTCCTCCTCCTCGGGGCCCAATAAGTCCAAGCCAAAAAAATCAAGGTTTGGATACAAGGCCTCGTCCTTCCCCCTTGCATCCATAAACCCGGAGTAGAATTGGTGGCCTCTCTCAACAACAACGGTCGACTGATATGCCTCTGACTCCTTAAACGAAGCCAGTGCCTGCTCCATAGCCACTCGAGCATGAGCCTCTGCCTCCTCTATGGCTGCACGAATGTGAGACTCAGTCTCCTCTTCAGCGGCCCGAGTACGGGCCTCAGCCTTCTGAGCTTGGGCCTCAGCATCGGACCGAGCCTGCTTGACGAATTCCAGCAATGCTTGAAGCTGGAATACCGCTTCGGTTTTCTCCTCTACCTGGCGCTGAGCCCGTCCAAGAAGCTCAGCTGTCTCCATACAGCGACGAGCGGTCACGCCCATGATGGCTCCCATCTGAAATCCATCGAAAAAGAGTTAGGAAACAAAAAGCTAGAGATTGAAAGCTAGAGATTTAAAAAACTAACTGATAAAGAAGAAAATGTACCTGGGACGCTACAGTTTCAGCAACGGCGCAGAGGGACTCGGTGGTCTTCCGCCCTAGCTCCACAACATCTCGAGGGAGAGTCCTCTTCGTCAGATGTTCACGAGCTACGCGGGGATGCGCGAAAACAGAATCGTCTGACCTCAAGGCCCACTCAGGTATAAACGCAGAGGCCTCAGCAGTAGTTCCTTGACTCAGAGCTTGAGCCAGGACAGGCCTGACTATGGGAGGGCCTGATAAAAGAGCGATAGGATCGGGAACCATCTCTGGCTGAGACTGAGACTGAAACCTCGACGACGTCTCTAGCTCTATGGGTACAGGGAGCTGGGTCTGCGACCTCTTTCTACTTCCTGACCTAGAAACCTGCTGTTTCTCAGCACGGGCTGTCATCCGCTTCTCTAGGGCCACCTTCTTGGCATACTTCTTCGCACGTGCCGCAGCCTTCATCTCTACCTATAAACAAAAAGAAAAAAAGTATTTAGTGTAAGGAGCAACAAGTGTTAAGTACATGCAAATATCTAGAAAGGGAAAAATGACGAACAAAAAGTGTTACCACTCTCGAGTGAAGGCCCAGGATATGGGGGGCAGAGACTTCTCCGAGCTAATGCCTCATTGTCATAAAGGACTTGGACGTCAATAGGTGAGGCCACCATAGCATCTACAGTCTCTTGTTCATAGGGGCGAAGACCCACTTTCTTGCACTTCTCGGTCCGGTCCATACTCTAGGATCGAGGAATGCCAAAGTCCTTATCCGACTGAATGAAGAAAAAATTCTTCTTACATCTTTTAATGGATGAAGGCGTCTTCTGCAACAACCTTCTTCTCGGCCGAGTGCTAAACACTACCCAACCGGTCTGATCGTGCCTATTAATAAGAAAATGAGCTTTGAACACATCCATGGTCAACAGTCTACCCAGTGCCCCGCCAATATAGAGGAACACTATAATCAGCCACACCGAATTTGGTACAATTTGACATAGCGCGATACCAAAATATCGGAGGATACTTCGAAAAAAGGGATGAAGAGGGAACCGCAACCCGGCTTGCATCTGATGTTCGTATACGCAAAGCTCGTAAGGGGCTCGGTCTGAAAGAACGTCACAAGCCCTCTCCCCTACTCTAGGCAACCGGAGAGCATACTCGTCTGAAATACGGTACGTCCTCCGAATCACTGCTAAGTCTTCTCCTTTGATCTGACTAGGAACCTCTATTACATTATAATGCCATTCCTCTCTCTCCTCCCCAGCCGAGGTCTCCCTAATCTCAGTCAAAGCCCTATCCCTATCTGTTAAAACCCTGACCTCTCCGTCCCCTGAGGAGGGGTTCCCTTTAGACCCAAACCCTTCCCCTAGAGGGACATATGGCACTAAGGCTCAAGGACTTGGAGATGGCCCGGTCCCTTCAGGGCATTCTCCCCTCGATGAGGACGAGGGCCATGATTGTTTGGTTATCAAGATCAAAGGGTTGAGAATGACTTAAAGATTGGTTGTGGAAGTTGTTGCTCTATGTAAAGGGTCATCTAGGAACAATAACAAAAGGAAGTAATTACAAGTGTGATCATACACAACACACAAGAGAAACAAGAAGAAGTCTCATTCCAAGAGTAGCTGGTGTTGAGAGAGATATGCTCTCAAATCTTCAGAGATGTTTCTAGTGAGAGAGAGTATTCAAGATTAGGGCTTCAAGGGCTTTGTAATTGGAATTTTCTTGGGGAAAATTCCAGGGAAACACTTAGTTCTTATCTCTTCTTTCATTCATCAAGAACAATAGGGTTCTTGAGGAGGTGTTATTGTAATTGTAAGAACTCCATTGATTTAGTGTAGAGAGCTCGGAGGAGCTCACAGGGACGTAGGTAAATTTTCGAACCTCGATAACAATTGCTTGTGTTTTCTCTTTTATGGTTTGATTCTTGTTTGGTCCAAATCATTCTGGATTTGGGTGTTTGAGGGTCACTACCTGGGATCTTTAAGGTGATTTTCAACAGTGGTATTAGAGCTAGGACAGTGGTATCAGAGCTACAACAGTGGTATCAGAGCAAGGCTCCAAGAATCAAAGGAAACTTCTTGGGTGATTCAAGAACGGTGTTAGGATCAAGATTTGATCGAGTTCTTGAGGTTCAAGAAAGGTGCTAGGATCAAGATTTGATCGGGTTCTTGAGGTTTAGAAGTTTGGAAAGCAATTGTGGGTGCTGCATAAATCTTGGATTTTTTTTCTGCAAGATGGGTTTAAACTTCATTATTGAGAAGTGTTGGTGTTTGTCTAAGGTTTAAACAAGGAAAGATCAGCATCAAGTGCACACCAGTGTGCCCCACGGCCTAGCTCATTCCAAGGTGCGGCCCAGCAAAGGAGGAGTCCTGGAAGAGGTGTGCACTGTGGCTCAGCCTCTCCCATGCTGCAAGGCCCAGAAAGGATGAAGAGGGTGCCCTGTTTCGCGCTGCAGCCTAGCCTGATCCAAGCCTCAGCATGAGGCACACTTGATGCTTTTGTTTCAGCATTTTAAATGATGCATGAGGCATGATCAAAACACACAAGATCACTTAGAATTGATTGAGGGCTATGGTTGATTGGTCCTCAAGATCTAAGGGCGGAGATTGACTCCCAATAGTGGTCAAGAAGTTTGTGCACTATATAAAGGGTCACCTAGCTTCAAAGAGACATAACTTGTGAAAAACTTGTGATTGAAAGTGAGATCAATTGTAAGACGGCAAAGACACAAAACAAGAGAGACTCATTGTAAAAGTTGGTTGCTTAGAAAAAGAGAGTAGAATAGAAAGGGGATTCAAGGGCTTGTCAGGGGAATTGTCTTGGGAAATTTCAGGGTTAGTTCTTATCACTTTCTTGTACTTCTTTTTCTTTTGTTCTTCAAGAACCTATAAGTTCTTGGAAGGGTGTTGCTGATTTTAAAGAACTCCATTGATAAGATAGTGTAGAGAGCTTAGAGGAGCACACGGGGACGTAGGCATATTGTCGAACCTCGTCCAAAAATTTCTTGTGTTATTTTCTTTCTTGCTTTCAGTGGTTGTTGTGTCTTTTCTTTATATAAGTCACTCTAGACTTAGGTGTTTGGAAGATCACCTCCTGGGCATCTTGAGGGTGGTTTCCCAACAGTGGTATAAGAGCTTGCACAGCTGGGTATCGGAGCAAAAACAGAAGGTATCAGAGCAAGACTCTAAGAATTAAATAACAAACTTCTTGGGTGATTCAAGAACGGAGTAAAGATCAAGATCAAATCATGTTCTTGAGGGTAATTCAAGAACGATGTTGAAATCAATCTTCGATCATGTTCTTGAGGTTTTAAAAGAAATTGGAAAGTATTTGTGGGTGCTGCACAAATCTGGGATCATCTCTATAAGATGGGTTCAAATTTTATTGTTGAGAAGTTTGATTGAAAGGGAGATTTTTCCCTGTGGAAGCGGAAGATCAAGGCTGTTCTTATGCAACAGAAGGTGGACTTGGCTATTAGAAAAGATGATGCTTTTCCAGCAAGTATCACGGAAGACCAGTGGATTGAGATGAAAAAGATGGCATACAACACCATTTTCTTGCACATGTCGGATAGTGTCACAAGGGAGTGCGGAGACTCGAAAGATCCTGCTATCATATGGAAGAAACTAGATGAGTTGTTTCTTACCAAAACTCTCCTTAATGAGATTTATCTTCTTAAAAGAATCTTTGCTTTTAAAATGGATCCTAATAAAGAGTTGCAAGATAATCTTGATGTGTTTAACAAACTAGTTAGAGATTTGGTTAGTTGTAGTATAAAGTTCCCGGAAGAACAATTGGCTGTTATTTTGTTAAATTCTCTTCCTGATTGTTTTGAGAGTTTAATTAATGCTATTGAATATGGAAAAGATACACTAACCAAGGAAATTGTGATCAATGCTATAAGGGCTCATGATTTCAAAGCCAAGATGAGGGAAGCACCAAGTGGAGAAGGGCTGATTATTGGAGGAAGGCCAGCAACTCGGAATAGCAGTAGCAACCATGGAAACTACCAGGAGAAATCAAAGAGTAGAGGGCAGAGCCATGGGAGAGCACATTCCAAACCAAGATTTGGAGGAAAGAGGTGCTTCTATAGCAACAAAGAGGGTCACCTTAAGAAAGATTGCAAGAAGAGGTTATGGGATGAGAGAGGGAGAAGCCATATCAACAATGGAGAGGCTTCGGTTGCCAAAAGAGAACAGCAAGATGACGTTCTTGTTGTGTGCTCAAATGTGAGCAAGTGGCAAGGCAGCAAGAAATGGATCCTGGATTCCGGGTGCACTTATCACATGTTCCCTCACAAGGAATGGTTCAAGAATTTCAAGGAAATCAATGATGGAAGGGTTTTCTTGGGGAATGATAATTCTTGCCAAGTGAGGGGGATAGGAGACATCTAGCTGAGGATGTTTGATGGAGTCACAAGGCTGCTGCGAAATGTAAGATATCTCTCAGATTTGAGGAGGAATTTGATCTCATTGGGGCAGTTGGATTCCATGGGGTATACATACAAGGCAGAGGGAGCAAAGATCAAGGCGATCAGGAGATCCTTGGTAGTGATTAATGCAGCAATAAAAGATGGACTCTATGAGAGGATCGGAGAGATAGAAATCAAGGATCAAGCAGCAAGCTTGATGGCTGAGATGGATAGGGCAGCCCTTTGGCATACTCGCTTGGGATTTATGAGCGAAAAGGGCCTGCAAGTCCTCAGCAAGGATGGTTTACTTGGTGATGACAAAGTAGAGAAATTGGATTTATGCAAGTGTTGCGTTCTTGGGAAGCAACACCAGAGTGCACAAGTCTAAGGGCATTCTTGACTACATTCATTTGGACCTTTGGGGACCAGTAAGAACACCAACACAAGGAGGTAACTTTTACTTTCTATCTTTAATTGATTATTATTCAAGAAAGGTTTGGGTTTATTTGCTTAAAAATAAATCAGATGCTTTGAATAAATTTGTGGTGTGGAAAAAGTTGTGGGAAACTCAAACGGGTAGGATAGTTAAGGCTTTACAAATAGATAATGGCTTAGAATTTTGTAATAAGTATTTTGATAAATTCTGTGAGTTAAATGGCATTCTAAGGCATAGAACGGTTGTAAAAACACCTCAGCAAAATGGAGTTGCTGAGAGGATGAATAGGACCCTTAAGGAAAAGGTTAGGTGCATGTTAACAGGATCTGGATTTCCAAAATATTTTTTGGGGGACGCTGTGTCTTCTGCTGCATACTTGGTAAATAAATCACCCTCTAGAGCTTTAGAACTCAAGACTCCCATGGAAATGTGGAGTGGGAAACCCCCTGAGTTGAGCAACCTTAGGACTTTTGAGTGTGCTGCATATGCACATCAAAATGATGATAAACTTAACCCAAGGTCTAGAAAATGTGTGTTTCTAGGGTATGGTAATGGGGTTAAGGGGCATAAGTTGTGGTCCTTAGAATCAAAAGGAATGAAACTTATAATAAGTAGGGATGTTATTTTTAATGAATTGTTATTTCCCTACTTGGAGAAAACTAACCCTGTAGGGGATAGTGAGCAAATTTATGAAGTATAACATCAAGGAGAATTCAATTCAGGTAGAGCAAGGAAGGTAAGAGGGTTCGGACCAGGTAGAGCCTATTGAAGAAGGCCAAGCTCAGGACACTTAAAAGGAGGTTGAACTGGAAGGGGATGATGCAGCAAGTCTAAATGACTACAAGCTCACAAGGGACCGGGAAAAGAGGGTGGTTAGACCACCTTTGAGATATGGGTTTGCGGATGCTCATGTAGCAGCTCCTTGGATAGAAGGAGAGGTTGAACTGGAAACTTACATGGATGCCATGGAATGTAAGGAATCGTCAAAGTGGCAGCTAGCTATAGAGGAAGAAATGGATTCTTTGAGGAAGAACAACTCTTGGGAATTGGTGCCTAAACCAAAAAAACAGAGAGTTGTGGATTGTAGTTGGATCTACAAGGTCAAAGAAGGGAACACTCCAGGGGATGAAGTCCGGTATAAAGCTAGGCTGGTGGCGAAGGGATTCACACAAAGAGAAGGCATAGATTTCACTGAAATCTTCTCACCAGTTGCGAAATACAAGACAATAAGGATAGTGTTAGCATTAGTGGTCCAATTCAATTGGGAAATCGAGCAAATGGATGTGAAGACAACGTTCTTACATGGAGAGCTTGATGAGACCATCTATATGAGGCAACCCAAAGGTTACGAGGTAGGAAGGTAGGGAGATTTGGTGTGCCAATTGAAGAAATCTCTTTATGACCTGAAGCAATCATCTCGACAATGGAATAAGAGGTTTGATTCCTTTGTAACCAACCTGAGTTTCATGAGGAGCTACTATGATTCATGCTTGTATTACAAGGGGCATAAGGTGGAGGAAGTGGTGATCATCCTCATCTATGTTGATGATATGTTGCTGGTTAGGAGCATCATGGAGAAGATAAGAAAATTGAAGGCGGAACCTCAGTGAGGAGTTTTAGATGAAGGATCTTGGCTATGCACAGAAGATCCTTTGGATGTGCATCATCCGGGAAAGGGAGAGAAACAGATTAAATATCTCTCAAACTTCCTACACAGAGAAGATGATATCTAAGTTCTCTATGGAAGATAGCAAACCAGTGAAGGTTCCCCTTGCTGGTCATTTCAAGTTCTCCAGCGATCAATATCCAAGATTGGATAAGGAGAAGAAGGAAATGGAAAAGGTCCCTTACTCTAGTGTGGCTGGTTCAGTCATGTTCATGATGGTAAGCACTAGACCTAACATTGCTCATGCAATGAATGTCCTTAGTAGGTTTATGAGTAATCCCAAAAAAGAATATTGGCTTGGGATGAAGTGGTTGCTGAGGTACTTGAAGGGAAGCCCAGAAGTAGGGCTGGTTTATGAGAAGAGGGGTAAGTCCATCTATCTTGAAGGTTATCTGGATTCAGACTATGGAGCTGACCAGGATAAAAGAAGATCGATTACCTCATACTTCTTCAACTTAAATGGATGTTGTGTAAGTTGGAAGGCTCAGTTGCAGCCGGTGGTAGCACTCTCAACAACCAAGGCTGAGTACATAGCGGCTACGGAAGCCATAAATGAGGCTATGTGGTGCAAAGGGTTGCTGGAAGAGTTGAACGTACTAGAGGAGCAAGTTGTGGTGTATTCAGATAGCTAAAGTGCATTGCACTTGTGCAAGAATCTAGTGTTCCATGAGAAGACAAAGCATATAGATGTTCGGTACCATTTCATTCAGGAAAATGTTACGAAAGGATGCATCTATGTGGACAAAGTAGCCACAGAAGAAAATCCTGCTGATTTAGGCACCAAAGTTCTACCTCTAAGCAAGTTCAATCATTGCTTTGGACTTCTTAGGATTGAAGTCGCTTGATATGGTGACTCAAGATGATTTCGGATACTGATTTCTCTGCACAATGGTTTTGGGTTTAAATGCTTAGACAAAGGTAGAGATTATTGGTGTTTGTCTAAGGTTTAAACAAGGAAAGATCAGCATCAAGTGCACACCAGTGTTCGCCATTACCTAGCTCATTCTAAGGTGCAGTGCCCAACAAAGGAGGAGTCCTGGAGGAGGTGTGTGCCGCGGCTCAGCCTCTCCCATGCTGCGGCGCCCAGAAAGGATGAAGAGGGTGCCCTGGTCCACGCCGCGGCCTAGCCTGATCCAAGCCTCAGCACGAGGCACACCTGATGCTTTTATTTCAGTATTTTAAATGATACGTGAGGTATGATAAAAATGCATAGGATCACTTAGAATTGATTAAGGGCTATGGTTGATTGGTCCTCAAGATCTAAGGGTGGAGAACTCTCAAGAGTGGTCAAGAAGTTGGTGCACCATATAAAGGGTCACCTAGCTTCAAAGAGACATAACTTGTGATTGAAAGTGAGATCAATTATAAGAGTGCAAAGACACAAAACAAAAGAGACTCATTGTAAAGGTTGGTTGTTTAGAAAGAGAGAGTAGAATAGAAAGGGGATTCAAGGGCTTGTCAGGGGAATTGTCTTGGAAAATTCCAGGGTTAGTTCTTATCACTTTCTTGTACTTCTTCTTCTTTTGTTCTTCAAGAACCTATAAGTTCTTGGAATGGTGTTGCTGATTTTAAAGAACTTCATTGATAAGATAATCCAGAGATCTCGGAGGAGCTCACGGGGACGTAGGCATATTGCCGAACCTCGTCAACAAATTTCTTGTGTTCTTTTCTTTCTTGCTTTGATTGGTTGCTATCTCTTCTCTTTATACAAGTCACTCTAGACTTTGGTGTTTAGAAGATCACTTGTTGGGCATCTTGAGGGTGGTTTCCTAACAAGAAGTTTGATGGAAAGGGAGACTTTGCCCTTTGGAAGCGAAAAATCAAGACGGTTCCTATGCAACAAAAGGTGGACTTGGCGATTGGAGAAGATGACGATTTTCCAGCAAGTATCACGGAGCTCCAGCGGAATGAGATGAAGAAGATAGTATATAGTACCATCTTTCTGCATATGTCGGATAGTGTGACAAGGGAATATGGAGATTCGGAAGATCCAGCTGTCATTTGGAAGAAACTAGATGAGTTGTTTCTTACCAAAACTCTCCCTAATAAAATTTATCTTCTAAAACAAATCTTTGCTTTTAAAATGGATCCTAATAAAGAGTTGCAAGATAATCTTGATGTGTTTATTAAACTAGTCAAAGATTTGACTAGTTGTAGTATAACATTCCCGGATGAACAATTGACTGTTATATTGTTGAATTCTCTTCCTAATTGTTTTGAAAGCTTGATTAATGCTATTGAATATGGAAGAGATACACTAACCAAAGAAATTGTGATTAATGCTATAAGGGCTCATGATTTCAAAGCCAAGATGAGGGAAGGATCAAGTGGAGAAGGTCTATTCATTAGAGGAAGTCCTACAACTCGGTTTGGCAGCAAAAACTATGGCAACTATCAGGACAAATCAAAGGGTAGAGGACAAAGCCATGGGAGATTGCACTCTAAACCAAAACTAGGAGGAAAGCGATGCTACTACTGCAATAAAGTGGGTCATTTCAAGAGAGATTGCGAGACGATGATGATGGATGAGAAAGGAAGAGGCCATACCAATAATAGAGATTGCCAAGGGAGAACATCAAGATGATGATGTTCTTGTTGTGTGCTCAAATTTGAGCAAGAGGCAAGGTAGCAAGAAATGGATCTTGGAGGTGCACTTATCACATGTGTCCTCACTAGGATTGGTTCAAGAATTTCAAGGAAACTAATGAAGGAAAGGTTTTCTTCGGGAACAATACTTCTTGCCAAGTGAGGGGCATAGGAGACATCCAATTGAGGATGTTTGATAGAGTTACAAGGCTGCTGTGGAATATGAGATATCTTTTAGATTTGAGAAGAAATTTGATCTCATTGGGGTAGCTAGATTCCATGGGGTACACATACAAAGCAAAGGGAGGAAAGATCAAAGTAACCAAGGGATCTTTGGTAGTGATCAAAACAGCAATAAAGGATGGTCTCTATGAGATGATTGGAGAGACAGACATCAAAAATCAAGCAGCAAGCTTGATGGCTGAGATTGATAAGGCGGTTCTTTAGTACAATCGCTTAGGACACATGAGCGAAAAGGGGCTGCAAGTTCTCTGCAAAAATGGTTTACTTGATGGTGACAATTTAGAGAAACTTGATTTCTGTGAGAGTTGCGTTCTTGGGAAGCAACATCGGGTTAGCTTCAACACTGGAGTGCATAAATCAAAGGGTATTCTTAACTACATTCATGCTGATCTTTGGGGACCAGCAAAAACACAAACACAAGGAGGTAATCTTTACTTTCTTTCTTTATTTGATGATTATTCTAGAAAAGTTTGGGTTTATTTGTTTAAAAATAAATCAGATGCTTTTAATAAGTTTATGGTGTGGAAAAAGTTGCTGGAAACTCAAACGTTTAAGGTAGTTAAGGTTTTGAGAATCGATAATGGCTTAGAATTTTGTAATCAGGATTTTGACAAATTTTGTGAGTTAAATGGGATTCTAAGATTTAGAATGGTTGTGAAAACCCCTCAGTAAAATGGAGTTGCTGAGAGGATGAATAGGACCTTTATGGAAAAGGTTAGGTGCATGATTATTGGTTTTGGGTTACCCAAATATTTTTTGGGGGAAGCTGTGTCTACTACTACGTATTTGGTTATTAGATCACCCTCTAGAGTTTTGGATCTTACAACTCCCGAGGAGATGTGGAGTGGAAAACCCCCTGAGTTAAGCAACCTTAGGACTTTTGGATGTGCTGCGTTTGCACATCAAAAGGATGATAAACTTAGCCTAAGGTCTAGAAAGTGTGTGTTTCTAGGATATGGTGATGGGGTTAAGGGGTATAGGTTGTGGTCCTTAGAGCCCAAAGGAACTAATTTCATAATAAGCATGGAAGTCATTTTTAATGAGTTATTATTTTCCTCTTTGGAGAAAACTAACCTTGCAGGGGAAAGTGAGCAAAGCAGCCCGGTTTATTTGAAGCATCAAAGAAAATTCAGTTCAGGTAGAGCAAGGAAGGCAAGAGGGTTCGGATTAGGTAGAGCCCATTGATGATGGCTAAGCTCAAGACACTCAAGAGAAGGCTAAACTAGAAGGGGTTGATGAAGCAAATCAGAATGATTATCATCTCACAAGAGACCGAGAAAAGAGGCAGATCAAACCACCTTTGAGATATGTTTTTATGGATGCTAATGTAGCAGTTTCTTATTCAGAAGGAGGGATAATCAACTATGAACTAGAAACTTACATTGATGCTGTGGAATGTAAAGATTCGTCAAGATGGAAGCTAGCTATGGAGGAGGAAATGAATTCTTTGAGAAAGAACAACTCTTCGGAATTGATGCCTAAACCAGAAAAATAGAAAGTTGTGGATTGTAAATGGATTTACAAGATCAAAGAATGGAACACTATAGGGGATAAATTCCTGTATAAGGCTAGACTGGTGGCGAAGGGGTTCACACAAAGAGTTGATGATATGCTATTGGTTGGTAGCAGCAAGGAGAGGATAGAAGGTTGAAGTCTCAACTCAGTTCGAAGTTTGAGATGAAAGATATTGGTCATGCTCAAAAGATCCTTGGGATGAGTATAATCCGGGAAAGGGAGGGAAACAGGTTGAAGACTTCTAAGACTTCTTACACATAAAAGATGATATTTTAATTTTCTATGGAAGATAGCTAACCAGTAAAGATTCCCCTTGCTGGTCATTTCAAGTTCTCCAGCGATCAATGTCCTAGATCGGATGCGGAGAAGAAGAAAATGAAAAAGGTCCCTTACTCTAGTGCGGTTGGATCAGTAATGTTCATGATGGTAAGCACCAGACCCAACATTTCTCATGCCGTAACTATTCTCAGGAGGTTTATGAGTAATCTCGGAAAGGAGTATTGGCTTGGGATGAAGTGGTTGCTGAGGTATTTGAAAGGAAGCTTAGATGTGGGGCTTGTTTGAGAGAAAAGGGGTAAGTCCATCTGGATAGAAGGTTATGCTGATTCAGACTATGGAGCAGACCAGGATAAGAGAAGATCGATTACCTCATACTTCTTCAACTTAAATGGATGTTGTATAAGTTAAAAGGCTCAGTTGCAGCCGGTGGTAGCACTCTCAACAACCGAAGTAGAGTACATAGCAGGAACGGAAGCCATTAAGGAGTTTATGGTGTAAAAGGTTGTTGGAAGAGTTAAAGGTCCTGAAAGAGCAAGTGGTGATGTATTCAGATAGCCAAAGTTTGTTGCATTTGTGTAAGAATCCGGTGTTCCATGAGAGGACTAAGCATATGGATGTTCGGTATCATTTCATTCAGGAAAATGTTTACAGAATGAAGCATTCATGTGGACAAAGTGGCAATGGAAGAAAATCCTGCAAATTTAGGCACTAAAGTTCTACCTCTAAGCAAGTTCAATCATTGCCTTGGACTTCTTAGAATTGGAATCGAATGATGTGGTGAATCATGTTGAGTTTGGATCCTGAGTTCTCTGCCCAATTGGTTCGGGTTTAATTGCTTAGACAAAGGTAGAGTTTGTCGAAGAAATTAAAGATTGAAGATGAAGCTTCAATAGCCTTTGTTGTGGCGGCCTCCAGCAAGTCAGCAAGTCATTCCTCCAAGTGTGCGCTGCAGCCACCAGCATGGAAGGGTTTTTTACCCTGTTGTGCACCGCGGCCTGCCCTGTTCTGAGCCGCAGCGTGAGGCACACCTGACACCTGATTTTAACATTCTTGAACTAGTGCGTGGGGCTTTATTAAAACGCACAGGTTCACTTGGACCTCTTGGAGGGCTATGATTGTTTGGTTCTCAAGATCAAAGGGTTGAGAATGACTTCAAGATTGGTTATGGTAGTTGTTGCTCTATATAAAGGGTCATCTAGGAGCAATAACAAAAGGAAGTATTTACAAGTGTAATCATACACAACACACAAGAGAAACAAGAAGAGGTCTCATTCCAAGAGTGGTTGGTGTTGAGAGAGATAGGCTCTCAAATCTTCATAGGTGTTTCTAGTGAGAGAGAGTATTCAAGATTAGGGGTTCAAGGGCTTTGTAATTGGAATTTTCTTGGGGAAAATTCTAGGGAAACATTTAGTTCTTATCTCTTTCTTTTCTCTTCTTTCATTCTTCAAGAACAAGAGGGTTCTTGAGGAGGTGTTGCTGTAATTGTAAGAACTCTATTGATTTGGTGTAGAGAGCTCGGAGGAGCTCACGAGGACATAGGCAAATTGCCGAACCTCGATAACAATTGCTTGTGTTTTCTCTTTTATGGTTTGATTCTTGTTTGGTCCAAATCATTCTGGATTTGGGTGTTTGAAGGTCACCACCTGGGATCCTTAAGGTAATTTTCAACACTCTACAATGATTATCCGACTGTATTAAAAGGATACACTGATGCGAGTTGGATTACCAATGTTGGTGATAATAACTCCACTACCAGATGGGTTTTTCCCTTGGTGGAGGGGTTGCTTCTTAGGGAGGCAAGAAACATATATGTATATCTCACTCAACAATGGAATATGAATTTATAGCTTTATCAACAACTGGGAAAGAGACAGAATGGATACGTAACTTATTGTTGGATATAAGTCCGTGGCCATATCCTATGCCTCCAATTTTCATTGACTGTGATAGTGGAGCTATGTTGTTAAGGGCTTATAACAATATCTATAATGGTAAGTCTAGATATATCAGTCTGATGTATGAGTATTTAAGATAATTGATATAAGAGATAGTGTTATCACAATTGTCTATGTGAAGTCAAGTAAAAACTTGGTTGATCATTTCACAAAAACCCTCTATAGGGAGTTAGTGAAAATGACAATTTTAGAAATGGGCCAGTAATGGTAAACTGACTTTATTTCTAGCATTACACTAGTCATAAAGTTTAATAGATAAAAACAAGTTACTGATAAGTGATTATATTAATACTGACAAAAGTTGGCCCCTTAGTGGTCAGTATTGTCCGTTACTTTCTTGTGTAGGATGAGGTATACTCTTAATGAAGTCTATTATAGATTTGTAGTGTGTTCGAGTAGCGAAAACACGTTGTAGACTTCACCTATATGAACTTAGAAGTGGTGTCGCTTCTTAAGAGAGTTTTATAGTTTAATCTCAAGAGAGTTTGATGGTTTACTGTCAAGAGAGTTCATGAACTAGGATCAAACACAAGGTCATAATAGTACTAAGTAGTATGGAGTTTCTCACTGAAACAAGAGAAAGATACATGTGTGATATTTTCGACTCTAATTTACAGAGTTTCTAATTTAATGCTATTGAGCAATTAGATAGATCTTAGAGTTTTGAAATAATAACACTAAGTAAAGATTTAAATCGAAAGATATCTTTACATATGTATATCAATCTTAGATGATTATTGGCTATATTATTTTATCAAAATGTTTTAAAAAATAAGTTTTGTTTTTCAAACAAAAGTGGGGGATTGTTGGAAGTTTTGTTGGAAGAACAATATTTAGTCGACTGAATGAAGGACAGAGAGTTACTGTCTATTTCTTCAGTCAACTGAATAAATCATTCCGTTGACTGAACACCCGACACTTGATACTTTTCAATTTTAAATGGTGATTAATTCGATTGAATAAAACATTTAGTCGAGTAAATGTTCGAAAATTTTGAATTCAAATTCTAATAGCTATAACTTTTCAAAAAGTCATGTCTTCTCTTTTGAAGAGCTACGTTTTTAAATGATTACTCTTAATTTTGAAAGTTATTAGAAGTATTTATAGATTTAATTTTGAATCCACGTATATCCCAACCACTTCCTCTCTCTCTCTCTGAAAAAATGCACCCATTTTTCTTCTGAATCCACGTATATCCCAACACTATATTAAACTTGAACCTTCTTCTCTCTCTCTCTAAAAAAATGCAGCCACTTTTCTTCTAAATCCACGTATATCCCAACACTATATTAAACTTGAACCTTCTTCTTCTATTTTCTCTCTGAAAAAATGCAGCCACTTTTCTTATGAATCCACGTATATCCCAACACTATGTAAAACTTGAAATCTTACTTGAAAAAATGTGCAACGATTGAACCAAACTCATGATCACAAAGACTTTGACATTTCAGCATATATATTAAAAATCCCAATGCAAGATCACTTGCCAAATACCTTCTTAGTAAGGTTTTAGACTTTTAATAGCATGCAGTACTATATATACATTTTTTGAATTTACGAGTTCTCAAGCCCATACATTAATTGCAAATTAATGAGCAATTGATCCATGAGTTCCATCAAATCCCTTTAATTTATCTAAACGATAATACAAATAATAGAAGTACACTTATGGTATGTTTGGTTTTATAAAGCTAGGTTTAAAATTGAAATTGGGGCCGAATATGGTTTTTTCATCAATTTTTTATTGAAAAAAATACAGTTTCAATTTCAAACTTCAAACGCAATGTTATAGTAATTAATATATTTTCCTTTTATAAAAAATTATTGATTGATCTTAAAATATGGCAAACTAATATAGGGAAAGACCTTACATTTTTGTGGTATCATGTGTTGTCTCTAGTTTTTTTTCTCTGTTATTGATTTTTCAAATATGTAAACTTTGATGCAAGTCATAATCCCAACATGCATGTTGGTTTAGTGAATATATTATAGTTTTATGTTCAGAGGTCAGAAGCTTTAGGTGTAGCATCAAATGGAATCGTTTCATTTTGTGCATTATAGGATGGTGATGTAGGAAACATCTTGTTAAGATCTAATATATTAAAAGCCTAGAACTATTTTGTGTGTACATCTTGATTCAGAATCAATATAACAATAGCCTTATGTTGTTTCAATTTCTTGAACAAACACAGAATTTTGTTCCTGTTTAGAGACACATGTTGGTTTAATGGCATCAAGTGTTGTCTAGAGACCTGAAAGTGCAAGGCTCAGAATCTATAAGCATCCTGACCACCTTTCTTATGATAGAGCGAAAATTTGGAAGCTTGGTGGTGCAAAGGACAGCAAGCTTTAACACCTTAATCATGTCCTCTTGCACAGATTCAGACGCCACTTCATCGTTAAGAACCTTGAGCACATTTTGACAATCGGGAAGATAGGTTAAAACCCAATAAACAATATATTTCCCTTCTCCATACATCTCTTCAATAGGTCTTCAACCTGTAACTAGTTCTAGCAGAACCACACCGAAACTATATACATCACTCTTTTCGGTGACTTTAGGAGTATACGCGACAGAAAAAAGAGCAATTAAGTAATACTCAATTTCAGTTTCAAAATAAGCCCTAAAAGTATCTAATCAATTGAGGAACTACAACATCTGTCCTCTATTTAATCTGTAACTGTAAGAAAATATGTGGTGAAAGCAACTAGAAAAGATCTTGTTAGACAAACAGTCCGTTATGAAATTCTTCAGATCTCTCATAACTATTCTCAAGTGACACAAAAAAACAAGATGATCAAATCCACCGCTCCGTCAATAAATCTATTTATTTCACAGAATCAACTCTAGTTCATGTATTTGTAAATTGAAAATTATCTGATAAGAAGGATATTAAGAAATAAGGGTGTTGGGATTTTGTCTAAGAATTAAAGATTGAAGAGTCAAGCTTCAATAGCATTTGGCGCCGCAGCCACCAACAAGTGAGGAAATCCTCCTCCGGGTGCGCGTCGCGGCCCAAACTTTGCATGCCGCGGCCACCAGCAAGTCCTCCAGGAGTGCGCCGTAGCGCACCCTATACTGTGCCACAGCGCAAGGCAGACCTAATACATGATTTTGGTTTTATTCGGCAAGTGCGTTGGGTTTGATTAAAATGCATAGGTTCACTTAGACCACTTAGAGGGCCATGATTGTTTGGTTCTCAAGATCAAAGGGTTGAGATTGGTTTCATATTGGTTGTGGTAGTTATTGCTCTATATAAAGGGTTATCTAGGAGCAATAATAACTCATTCTAAGAGTGGTTGGTGTTTAGAGAGAAACACTCTCAAATCTTCAGAGGTGTTTCTAGTGAGAGAGAGTATTCAAGATTGGGGATTTCGGGCTTTGTAATTGGAATTTTCTTAGGGAAAATTCCAGGGAAACATTTAGTTCTTATCTCTTTCTTTTTTCTTCTCTCATTCATCAAGAACACATGGTTCTTGAGGAGGTGTTGCTGTAATTGTAAGAACTCCATTGATTCAATGTAGAGAGCTTGGAGTAGCTCACAGGGACGTAGGCAATTTTCCGAACCTTGATAACAATTGCTTGTGTTTTCTCTTTTATGGTTTGATTCTTGTTCGGTCCAAATCATTTTGGATTTGGGTGCTTGAAAGTCACAACCTGGGATTCTAAAGGTGATTTTCAACAGTGGTACCAGAGCTAGAACAGCAGTATCAGAGCAAGGCTCCAAGAATCAAAGGAAACTTCTTGGGTGATTCAAGAACAGTGTTGGGATCAAGATCTGATCAGGTTCTTGAGGTTCAAGAACGGTGTTGGGATCAAGATTTGATCGGGTTCTTGAGGTTTAGAAGTTGGAGAGAAGAGGTTTAGAAAGCAATTGTGGGTGCTACATAAATCTTGAGATTTTTTCTGCAAGATGGGTTCAAACTTCATTGTTGAGAAGTTTGATGGAAATGGAGACTTTGCCCTTTGGAAGCGAAAAATCAAGGCGGTTCTTATGCAACAAAAGGTGGACTTGGCGACTGGAATAGAAGATGATTTTCCAGCAAGTATAACAGAACTCCAATGGAATGAGATGAAAAAGATGGCGTACAGCACTATCTTTCTGCACATGTCGGATAGTGTGACAAGGGAATGTGGAGATTCGGAAGATCCAACTGTTATTTGGAAGAAACTAGATGAGTTGTTTCTTACCAAAACTCTCCTAATAAAATCTATCTTCTAAAACGTATCTTTACTTTTAAAATGGATCCTAATAAAGAATTGCAAGATAATCTTGATGTGTTTAATAAACTAGTTCAAGATAATCTTGATGTGTTTAATAAACTAGTTGTAGTATAACATTCTCGGATGAACAATTGGCTGTTATATTGTTGAATGCTCTTCCCGATTGTTTTGAAAGCTTGATTAATGCTATTCACTATGGAAGAGATACACTAACCAAATAAATTGTGATTAATGCAATAAGGGCTCATTATTTCAAAGCCAAGATGAGGGAAGGATCAAGCGGAGAAGGTCTGTTTGTTAAAGGAAGGCCTGCAACTCGGTATGGCAGTAACAACTATGGCAACTACCAGGACAAACCAAAGGGTAGAGGACAAAGCCATGGAAGATCGCACTCTAAACCGAAATCTGGAGGAAAGCAATGCTACTACTACAATAAAGAGGGCCATTTCAAGAGAGATTGCAAGAAGATGATGAGGAATGAGAAAGGAAGAGGCCATACCGATAATGGAGAGGCTTCGATTGCCAAGGGAGAATAACAAGATGATGATGTTCTTGTTATGTCCTGAAATGTGAGCGAAAGGCAAAGCAGCGAGAAATGGATCTTTTATTCTGGGTGTACTTGATTACGCCCAAAGAGTAACGTGGTAGTTGTAGCATAGCTTTGATGGTCGATTCCATAGGGAAACAAGTTAACTATAAGGAAAGTAAACTTTAATACGAAACGATAAAATCCAAATAAGTAAATCTGAGTTTTGATAGTAAAGTATTATGAGGAAATTGTGTATTTGTAATGAAGAATATAATAAGGAAACAACAAGGTTCTGGGAATCCTCCTTAGGTTCATTGCCTTATTCCAATCTCGATTCAGTTGTTTTTATCTCGATTGCAAGTTTCACATCCAAAACAAGCAATCGGTGTATATTCAATTAAAGCACATGTAAATCCTAATGTAATTGTTATGAAGTACTCTTTGATTTCGATTCAAGCACACATGACCTATCCTATAGATTTATCAAGAAGCGACAATATATCTCAATGAAAATATTGCAGTAATGGACAAACCTAAAAGATAAATCTACCGGACTCAATCACATCCAAACAACTTGACATAAGAAGAGCATGACTAGAATTATATGGAAAAGAAGCATGCAATCACCGGATTAAGAAAATCTAGAATAAGAAGAACATAAAGTGTAGCTGTCACATGAACCTAAATTCTTCTTGTTTAATCAAAGAATACTCATAAACAATGTTTTGATAATAAATCCAAATTAAAACTGAATCAATAATGGAAAATATGAACAACTACACCTAGGGATTCATCCCTTCGCCTTGCTTGGAGATTAGTTGGCCATGGGCTCATGCCTGAACACCATAATGGAGAAGCTTTCTTAAGTTTTTTTGCCTTCAATGATTGTATTTTCTTCAACCCTAAGTGATATGTTTATAGTACAAAGGTCTAAGGGTGTTTTCGGGTTTAATCTATTGTTAAAACCCTAATTAAGTTCTGACTCAGAGTTGGAAAAACGTGTGCGTGCTGCGGCTCTCCTTTATGGGCGCCATGGCCTTACCTTCAGCTTAGGTTGGGTGGCTTCTGAGTGCTGTGGCCTGGGCTGAGGGGCACCACACCACTGGCCGATGGTTCAAGATGTGGAGGTTCCAACCAGGGCCGCGGCGCACACTGATGCTGTTCTAGAGGCCTGACCTTTGTCTACTAAAACTGCCATAACTTTCTCTAGAAAAATCATTTTTATGATTCGTAAAATTCTCTAGAAAATAGACTTCTGGATCTTTCTAAGAATATATGGCTCATCTCTTGGTTCTTCTTGCATCAATACATTTTAATTTTCAAATATGATTGATCTGTATGGGCAATTCTGGAAATTTAGTGAAACTCCTTTCCAAGTGCTTGTGAACCTTCACTTCGGTGTTCATTGAGTCATTATGCTTCAAGCAATAATAGCTTTTCCATCTCTTTTGAACTTAAAGTACCTAAAAGTGCATCAAAATAGATCAATGATCCAAGAATGACACTTTAGAGTTGTTAAGGTATAAAAGTGCAATTCAAACCTAAATCAACCCTAAAATGCTAACAATTAAGTACTGTAAAGATGCATTTTATGACTCTCATCCGTACTTATCACATGTGTCCTCACCATGATTGGTTCAAGAATTTTATGGAAACCCATGAAGGAAAGGTTTTCTTGGGGAACAATACTTCTTGGCAAGTGAGGGGTATAGGAAACATCCAATTGAGGATGTTTGATGGAGTTACAAGGCTACTGCAGAATGCGAGATATCTTCCAGATTTGAGAAGAAATTTGATCTCATTGGGGTAGCTAGATTCCATGGAGTACACATACAAAGTAGAGGGAGAAAAAATCAAGATAACCAAGGAAGCCTTGGTGGTAATCAAAGTAGCAATAAAGGATGGTCTCTATGAGTTGATTGGAGAGACGAACATCAAGGATCAAGCAGCAAGCTTGATGGCTGAGATTGATAAGGCGGTTCTTTGGCACAATCACTTGGGACAAATGAGCAAAAAGGGGCTACAAGTTCTCTGCAAAAATGTTTTACTTGATGGTGACAAGGTAGAAAAACTCGATTTCTGCGAGAGTTGTGTTCATGGGAAGCAACATCGGGTTAGCTTCAACACCGGAGTGCACAAATCAAAGGGTGTTCTTAACTACATTCATGCTGATCTTTGGGGGCCAGCAAGAATACCAACACACGGAGGTAATCTTTACTTTCTTTTTTTGATTGATGATTATTCTAGAAAGGTTTGGGTTTATTTGTTTAAAAATAAATCGGATGCTTTGAATAAGTTTATGGTGTGGAAAAAGTTGCTGGAAACTCAAACGGGCAAGGTAGTTAAGGTTTTGAGAACCGATAATGGCTTATAATTTTGCAATCAAGATTTGAAAAATTTTGTGAGTTAAATGGGATTCTAAGACACAGAACGGTTGTGAAAACCCCTTAGCAAAATGGAGTTGTTGAGAGGATGAATAGAACCCTTTTGGAAAAGGTTAGGTGCATGATTATTGGTTCTGGGTTACCCAAGTGTTTTTGGGGGGAAGCTGTGTCTACTGCTGCATGTTTGGTTAATAGATCACCCTCTAGAACTTTGGATCTTAAGACTCCCGATGAGATGTGGAGTGGAAAACTCCCTGAGTTAAGGAACCTTAGGACTTTTGGATGTGCTACGTTTGCACATCAAAAGGATGATAAACTTAGCCCAAGGTATAGAAAGTGTGTTTCTAGGATATGGTGAAGGGGTTAAGGGGTATAGGTTGTGGTCCTTAGAGCCAAAATGAACTAAACTCATAATAAGTGGGGATGTCATTTTTAATGAGCTATTATTTCCCTAGTTGGAGAAAACTAACCCTACAGGGGAAAGTGAGCAAACCAGCCCGGTTTATGTGGAGCATAGCATCAAAGAAAATTCAGTTCAGGTAGAGCAAGGAAGGCAAGAGAGTTCGGATCAGGTAGAGCCCATTAATGAAGGCCAAGCTCAAGACACTCAAGAGGAGGCTGAACTAGAAAGAGATGATACAACAAATCGGAATGATTATCAGCTCCTAAGAGACAGGGAAAGAGGCAGATCAAACCACCTTTGAGATATGGTTTGTGAATGTTAATCCAACGACTCCTTATGCAGAAG